>CM060430.1:177661737-178861737 GCA_030545235.1 Helianthus tuberosus | reverse complement strand
TGCTTCTCTTCCCTTTATTCGATCCACTTTCTTCTTCCATCACGATTGCTGACTTCCTCTGTTCTTCGGTTGCTCTCTAATTCATGTAAGTTGCTAACTATACTGTCCTGTTGATCACAAATTGTGATAAGCCCTTCCTGCTGCTATCTTTCTTCATCGGCGGTAATTACCGCCCAAAAGAAAACCACTGCTCTCCCCTTCTGCATCTTCTTCAGCCCCGCAGCCAATGGCTGCCTCTCTTATTCGAAACCGACTCTCAAAACGGCCCTCTATTTTGTACTACAAACCAGGTATGAGCCTAGGGCTCTGATACCAATTGTTGGGTTTTGAAGACTTTAATCACACAGAGAAAACTACGTACAAAGAATGTATTTACAAAACCCTAATTTCATTCATGCTAAAACTTACATTATATAGAATAAAATAAAGACAAAATTGCAGAAAACAACCTTTATGTATACCCCAAACTGCACTTTATACCTTTCACTATGAAATCCGCCAAAACCAACCTTTACGTTCATGTTTTGCTAAAAATTCAACCTTTAACACAAACTCTGTTAATATTCTTGGTTAAATCACCTCACATGCTTTGCATGTGAGGGTATTAATGTCTTTTCACCCATCTTTTTAATATGTATTTAAAAGAACCCACAAAACCCAGCATTAGTCTTCATCTTCATATCCAGTAACCAACCACAAAACCCATATCAAACCTCTTACCCTTTACTGTTTTACACCTGCACACATCTTCAAAAAGCTCAAAACCTTGATCAACCACTGTCATCCCTGACCTCACTACTACCTTACAGTCATTAAGATGATGGATGGAGAAGGTGGTTTAGGTGATGGATGGAGAAGGTGGTTGTCGAGTGTGTTGTTTCGTGGTGGTGACGCTGTGACGGGGTGGAAGTTGATGGTGAATATTTGGGGTTTACGGTGGTTGTGAGGTGACCGGAGGTGGTTGGTTGTAGGGCGTGGTGGTGGTGTGGTTTTTCGTGGTGGTGACCCACCCGGTCAACCTGATCGGTTTTGCCCCCAGCAACGAACACCCCCTGCAAGTGTTTGTTCAAATGCCTGAGAGAAACATGCTCAAAGATTAATTGATTTCGTTGAATTGAATCTGTTCGAGATCGAATTAAACCCTACATCATTCAAACTGGGTATATTAAACCCTGCAAGTTGTACCCACCATGAAAACACTACATCATGCACTCAAAGTAAACCCAGATTTAAGAACACATCATTCAAACTGGGTATATGAAGATATTCATATTAATGTTGATATTAAATCTGTGTAAAACTTGATGTTGATGATTCGCTCTGTTTATATTGAATCCGAGTATCATAAATGTTAGGCAGCTGAGGTATCATAAATGCCATTGCCTGTGAAGATGCAGCAAACACTTCAATTCTGTTTGTTCGTACATAATCATAAACAATTCATCACAATCCACAAATCACTACTAATGGCGGTCTCATTTCCTAGCACTTGTTCCGTTTTCAACCGCAATATCATTCCATCACCTCAGATCCCAATCAAAATATGCAACAATTACAAGTTTTTCGCTTCGAAAGCTCCTCGGCGATCTGATCCGAAGCTTCCTGTCCGTTCCACAAAGGAGGTCTGTTGTGTGCAGATGATGGAGAATTTATTGGATTGTGTGGATTTGAGTGAGCATGAGGCTGAAAGGTCACTGGAGTTGTTGCTGAGAGATGGTAATCAAGCTTTGATAAGTGCTTTTCTTGTGCTTCTTAGAGCTAAAGGAGAAACTTATGAGGAGGTTAGTAGTAGTAGTAGTAGTTAAAGGAATCTTATTATTATTTATTTAAGAGGTTTCTTTCTTGTTTTAGGGATAGTTATACCTATTTATATATTGGTTGATGATGGGATATGGTTGATGCTTGAATCTGTGTTTTCATGGAGGGTACAAACTTATATGCTCAAGGTACAAGTTAAAACTGCATGTCTGGATATGTGAGGGAAGATGATGACCATGTGATTTAATAAACAAAAAAAACAAGGGTGAAAAGACTTTAATACCCTCACATGCAAAGCATGTGAGGTGATTTAACCAAGAATATTAACAGAGTTTGTGTTAAAGGTTGAATTTGTAGCAAAACATGAACGTAAAGGTTGGTTTTGGCGGATTTCATAGTGAAAGGTATAAAGTGCAGTTTGGGGTATACATAAAGGTTGTTTTCTGCAATTTTGTCTAAAATAAATACCCACTAACTAATAATTACGGTCACTAACCCAATAACCCCACTAAGGGGCTGTTTGTTTACCTCTTAATGAGGCTCTTAATGATTCAGACCTCTTACTGGTTTAGCACTTAATGGTTCAGACTGTTTGTTTCACGATTAGATGTCTGAATGGTTCAGACATTTGCCTCTGAACGGTTAAGCATTATACAGACTTTTAATGGTTCAGACCTCTTACTGGTTCAACACTTAATGGTTCAGACCTCTTACTGTTAAGATTTATACAGAGTCTGAATGGGTAAGACCTCTAATCTGAATTGGTCAGACATTTGCCTCTGAACGGTTAAGCATTATACAGACTTTTAATGGTTCAGACCTCTTCCTGGTTCAGCACTTAATGGTTCAGATCTCTTACTGGTTCAGCACTTAACCATTCAGATGTTGGCAAACAACCCCTAACTTAATCTTGCTAAACACTTCAACATAAAAAACACATGACTAATTAAAATACTTGACCCATAAAAACATACTTCTACTGACCCGACTTGACCCGTCAAGATTAATCTAACATACTAGACTCTAGACTAAAATGTTTGACCCAGTAATTACATGGCCTCTGCCCCAATACCAAACACAAATAATAAAACATAACAGTAACTCTGTTTGGACACATTAACTAATAAACACAATAAAAACAAACAGCCCAAATCGGATCCGGAGATTCGTGATTATCGATCTTCAGAAACATTAACAGTTCACTCAATCATTCTTGTATGGACTATTAAGATTCTTTTGGACTCAGTTTATTCATTCTTGTATGGACTATTAAGATTCTTTTACAATTCTTTCGTTCATTTGTTCCTTGTATGAACTATTAAGATTCTTTTGGATAAATATGCACTATTATATAGCCTAACAATTCATTCGTTCATTTATTCCTTGTATGCACTATTAAGATAATTTGGTTTTCTGATGAGGTGAAGAAGAAGAAAAGATATGGATATAATAGAAAGTTTTTTTTGTGTAGGAAGCCTAGGAAGTAATCTTGACCATCTATTTATTTAATCAAGTGCTAAAATTAAATGAATGAAATTGAAGGAAAAAAAGGAGGCGCGTGGGTTTGTTGCACAATAGTTTTTCGCTCCTCCAATTTCCCCCCATTTTTTAAACGTTTATAACTTTTTCATACGACATTATTTTTTTTATAAAAACTGCACAAAAAAAACGAGCGTTTTTTTTATCTTTAAAACGAGTATACTATTGCTATATTTTCGATTTTTTTTGAAAACCCAGTTGCGTAAAACGCAATAGAGAAAACCCAGTTGCGTAAAACGCAATGAAAAAAAAAACCGTAAAAAATGACTTTTTCTCTGCCCCCCGCCAGGGGCTGCCGCCCCTTGGACCCTGCTACCAGGGGCGCTGCCCCCGGACCCCCGCCAAAATCGTAAAACGCAATGACTAAATCAAAAACCCAGATCGTAAAAATGAAATTAAAGAATTTCTTACATAGATCGAAGCCGATTTATTCAACGATTGACGAAATTTGAATGATAGAAACACTTATCAGCGATCGAATCGAACAGATCGAGTGATTATCTTCAAAATCACGGGAAAAACGAGATTTTAAATGAAATTAAACTGGGTTTTCTTAAAAAAAAAGCTGAAGAACACGTTGATCGGGTGTTTGAATCATTGATTGATGACGAAAATCGCACTATAATGTAGTGATTATTGAGATAGTAAGTGAAGAAAAGGTTGAAGATGGTGAGTTTTGAAAATAGTGGATTTTGAAGTTATTGGGAAGAAGAAGAAAGAAGAAAGGATAAGATTGACTAAAATACTCTTTCTCTTTATTTTAAAATTTGCCACATGTCATAATCTTATTATTTCCTATCCTTCCTAGCGAAAATAAACTTTTGATCCTTAGCCTATAAAACAATTGATATTATGAACTTTTTAAATATTAAACGTAGTGGAGTAGTATAGTATTGTTTGATGATATTTTCAATTTTTTGTTTAAGCTTTATTATAAGCACAAGAAAATTGCACTTGCATTTTGTTGACTTCATGGGAATTTAGTTTCAAATAAAAATATCAAGTTTTGCGGTCTTTATTTGTTATCTTTACAAATTATATAGGAATTTTTTATTTTATATTCTCAGATCATTATTTATAAAGTTAGACGAAGAGAAGCAGAATCAAAAGTCACACATTTTCTTCTTTTTACTTGGGCCAACCAAAGTCTACTACATAATGTGTCAACTCCCAATATATAATTATATTTGTAATTCCATATTTTTTGGTTATATGTTTGTTGGGTCGATCTTCATACTACATGAAACCAATTCGAATCAAGTTATTTGGTATTTTTTATTGGGTTCCATCTTCGAAAGCAAAAGTCGAATCTTTGGGTCTCTAACCAGGCACAATTGATTTCCACGTAAGCCAAATGCACTGTCAAGTGCGGTGTATAGGTTTGTTCTTATATTTTGTTGCCCTTTGATTCCACGTAAGCCAAAACGGGCAAGTCAAATTGATCCATCCCACCTGGCCATTTTGTTTGTCGTTGGAAACCATACTTAGTGAATCGAAATCGAAACGTGTCCTAACTATCCTCTTTAAATCGATGTTTTAACTTTTATGACATGAATACTCTAAATCTATGCTTTCTTATGTGTTCTAAGTGTCTAACTGAAACCAGGTAAGTCGTGTAACTCGTAAGACTATATAAAGGCCCAAACAAAAGAGAGAAAGCCTCACCGTAACTTGGATTCTTGGGTCCTTTTTGCACTACCAGACGAGTGATCCAGCATCATTATACCATTGGATTTTTCTTTTCCGTAAAGCTATAATTAATTATGCATAACCTTATAAACTAGTTTTCGAGCCCCGCGTTGCGGGCGCGTACGTAGTAAAACCATGCTAAGTAGTAAGCAAACGACCGTCAAACCTAGGGAAACTCGTAAGAAAATGTGAATCAATACCGCCATGTGACATAAAACGTAGGGGAGAAACCGTAAAACAAAAATATGAATTTATGCCGCCACATGACGTAGAACGTAGGTAAAGATAATGTCACACCCCAACCGATGACGGAAACACCGGGGCGCGGCACTGAGCGAAACAGATTGTCCAGGAGAAATCCATAACAACTAATTTACCAGATATTTAAATATTATGTCCCATACCATAACATACCAAAGTAAATAATTATTACAGACCAAATATCTCAAAGACAATTAACATGTTCCGACAACTCAGATTTAAATTGTTTGTTTCTAGACTCTCATTCCTACTTGATTCCACAAAAGCAGGTAAAGCACAGCATCCTAGGCACCTGTCACATACGTTAAAATAGAGGTCAATACACATAGTGTAAAGGTGAGCATACAAGTTTAATAATAATAATAATAGAGTTCGAAAGCGTTTACGCATAACCAACATGTAACATGTATAATGTGAAGCTAGTAGGTTATCGACAATGAAATATGCACAGACAAGACTGCGAGTTGTAGAATGCGCAACACATATCACCACTGTGACACATGAAGAGGTAACCTTAACAACCCCTGTCCACGACAGGTGCTGAGTCCAAACTATAGTACTATCGTTGCTAAGGCGTCAGGAAACAATCACTGTGTTAACATAACAGACAAGCATTCATCGAGTCACAAGTAACATGCAATAACGGTCAGCGTATGAATAGTGTTTACGTTGTGTGATCGATGTGATTTAGAATATGTAACGTATGTAACACCCAAAAGTGCGTAAATAAAAAAGGGATCGAGTATACTCACAGCGATGGAAGTTAATGGATTGAAGGGAGCGCTAGAGTGATTAGCCTGAACAGTTTACTATAGCATAAGTGAATGAACGGTGTGTTTAACGGTGCGAAGTACTAAGTGTCGGATTGTAAGGATCTGCGCGAAAATGTCCAAAAACACTCCGTAAGTGAAAACCCGGACCTCTAAAACTCTAAATTTCATGAAAAATCAAGAAAATCCAAATTTATCCATCTGTCGCGGGCCGCGTAAGAGTTAAGCAAGGCTTACGCGGGGCGCGACAGCCTTACAATTCTCCGAATAAGCTTTAGGGCCACGTGTCAGACACGTGGCAGACCTACGCCATGACACGGCAGGCCTAGCCGTAGCTAGGGTGGCCCTCGCGGGCCGCGTAGGATGTCCTTCGAGTTTACGCGGGCCGCGACAGACTAAAAAATCAGCTATAAATTGGACGTTGCATGGCCTTTCTTCTGTGTTCGAAATTTTACTTCAAAAACGTCTAAATTCTGCTTAAAACGTGTGTTTAAGGGTCGAGACGCTGCTATGATTACAGGGTAATAACTCGATCACTGCTACGATACAATGTCCGATCGATTGAAACCGATCCGATGGATGTTTAAGTGCTGCCTAAATTCGGGCTATACTTTGTCATTCGTCGTGAGGGTTTTGATTTCGTGAATTTATCGTAAATGTTGTATTAAGTTACTAACCTAGTTTCGTTTGCATTATTTAACTAGGTTACCAGGCTTAATCAGTAGGCAAAATCTGTCCAGTTAAACTTGCAATGTGAGTCATTCTCTTTTTACCAAATTGTTTCCAAAACCCTATTTATTTTCAAAGTTATAATTACAGGGATTAAGTCTTTGTAATCTTCAATTATAGCCGGTATGTGGAGTTTTGTATACATTACTTGATAACCATCACCATTGGACAACGGGTTAGCCAATGGGTGATATGACCATAGTCACAGATACGGTCGATTGACAAATACCGTTTGGGTAATTGGTTGATAAAAACATTGTAATCACCCTTAATACTGTAATTTATAACAATGTGTCGTTTTGTACCAAATGAATGACTCGCCAGTATTTCCCCGCTGATAAAATCTTTTTAAACATGTTTCAGGTGATTTACCGTGAACAAGGAAAAGTGCCGTGTAGCACTCCCAGCTTGGATAAAGTGGCTCAGTAAATAAATAAACATGTTTTTGTAATCAGGGAATTTCCCAGTGTTTATTGTAAATTATGGGGTTTGTCCCAAAATTTGAAATGAAATAAATGGGTATTTTCAGTTTAAACGATCCTGTTAAAATTTCCGCTGCCTAATTAAACACCAATACCATGGGTTTCTGTCCCGCGGCTTCTGAACCGGGTAAAACCGGGTTGGGGGCCGTGACACGGATGGTAATCCGATCGGATGGCAATCCGATCGAATGGTCATTCGATCAGATGTCAATCCGTTCGGATGATCATCCGATCGGATGGCCATTCGGTCGGATTGACATTCTTTTGAGAAGGATGTGTTTGTGTATGATGGCTTTGAAGTTTTCGTTGTAGCATTTTGATAATAGAGAAGTATCTCTACCCTTCAGGTCGATCGATCGAACGGTCATTCGATCGGATAGCGATCCGATTGGCAGGACACTTAGTGAGAACAAGTTCACAGCAGGATGGTCACTCGATCGGATAGCAATCCGATCGGATGGCAATCCGTTAGAACTGATGGTCTTTGAAAATTATGAAAGTGTTTAAGTGTCGAAGTTCCAAATGTTAACTGGTCAGATGGTCGTTCGATCGGATGGCAATCCGATCGGACGGCAATCCGTTCGACGTTCAGATCTTTTGAAAACTTGAAAATGGTTAAGTGTGGAATCAAGTGCAATCCGTCCCAACGAATCTGATCGTCTTGACTTGATTATTTTGAAAGTTTTGTGGTTTGTTCGAGACGGTATGACAACGTTGTAAACAACGGAACCTCGTCAAGTCCCAAGTCGCCCAATCGAACAGGAACCACCCTAATCCGACCAGTTGACTGTTCTTTGACGATTGTTCATGTTTACTCCGGAATCGGTTGTCTCTTTGATAGAAATCAGATCTCAACCGACACTTCACTAAGAAATGAGTAGAACACCAGAATGAGCTCCGGTTCTATCAGTTTTGAGTGCACTGAGTGTACAAGAGTTGAAAGAAAGTTAGAAACCATCTTTCAATCCTTTTAACTTTGAAAATGTTTAGATATATGCGAAATCGTTGTGAAATCATGTGGAAATCCTTCAGATCTGAGTTGTTCTTGGTGGAATGAAGCCAAATCTTGAAGTTCATAAGAACTCCATGATGACATCATCCTAAAACACCTCAAATCCGTTGATTTCACGGTTAAAAGTTAAGATTCAAAGGTGAAAATGATGAAAAAGTGCGTGTAGATCATAGAAGTACAAGATTTGAGTTGAAAACTTACAAGATTCGCGAGAAATCGGGAGAAAGAAGGCCTTGAGCGTGTTGGTCGAGTGAGAGAGAGCTGTCACATCACAAGTGATATGACAGGGGGTATTTATAGGTTTCCAAAAAGGGAAAGTGGGGTGCAAGTGTCGGATAGCTCACCGATCGGATGGCAATTCGATCGGATGACCATTCGATCGAATGGTCATTCGATCGAGTGGCTCCGACGGGTTGCGCTTCGACGTTTCGTTTCGCGTGTTGAGCGTTGCGTTGCGATGCGTTTCGAGTGAGCGATGCGATAGTATTAACCATTAGTTACACAAATAACCTAACTACTATATCTAACATATAATCACTATAAATAACTTGCGTTTAGCGTTTGCGATTAGATTGCGTTGTGATAGAATTGTGATTGCGATTAAACACCTCAACATAAACATAACATGCACAAGTAACACATAATAGCACACACACGTAAAACAATATCCAAAACACATAATTCGAGTTGCGAATGCGATAGCGATACGATTAGTGATAAGTCGATTAGCGATAAACATCGATTAAACCTCGATTATTAATAAGTACTCCACATAATACAACTAAAGCGGTTAATTAATAGGATTCGATTACAAGTCAAGAAGCACAGCCAGTAGTTACGCAAGGAGTGACAGATCAAAATTAGCAATATTTTCTTCCTTTGACTTTGACTTGTACCTTGACTTTCCAAAAAGAGCGGGTTGTTACAGATAAAGACAAACTTATACCATGAGGTGACACAAAACGAAAACAAACTCGAATTTAACATAAAGACAAAAAAGACAAAAAAGACAAACTTAACAACTGAAAGTAAAACATGCAAACTTAAGGGACTTAAAATGTAAACCACCTTAACTTAAAAGATTAAAAGACAAAAAGGTCTTTACTACAAAACAAAAGCAAAATAAATAAATAAAAAAAAAGCAAAACCGGTGTACGTACTGTTCCTAACAACATACCTCAGTTGTATATATATAATATGGTAGAGGATCCTGTACATTAATCCACAAGTGTGAGAAGTGTGAGAAGTGTTTTATAACACTATATATAACACTATATAACACCATATAAACACCGTATAACACTATGTAACACCATATAACACCATATAACACTATATAACAAATATAACACTATATTTTGTCTGATAGGATGTCTATGATAGATGTATAGTGTTATATATTGTTACATAGTGTTACATTGTGTTATATGGTGTTATATGGTGTTACATATTGTTATACGGTGTTTATATGGTGTTATATAGTGTTATATATAGTGTTATAATACACTTCTCACACTTCTGAATTAATGTACACTATCCCTACCCTATATAATATAATAATAACAAAAATATCCGATGATAATACATGGAGAATATTAAGATAATCAGAGCCGGCCCTGAAGTAGGGCGGGGAGGACAACCGAACAGGGCCCGTGATTTCGTAGGGCACGTAATTTAAAAAAAATCCGATATTATATATGTAAAAAAAATTTTAATAGGGTATAACCAAAAAAATATTAACATAGGCCCACTAAAAAATCATGTTGTTTAAACTATTTAGCCCATTAGGTTAGTGAACCCAATACCCAAATATTTTCTAAAAACTAATAAAAAAACAAGAATTATGGGCGGCAACTCCTTTATCTGAGACTGGGAACAGAAACGTCGCACAGGAACAACCGAACAAGAATACAGGAACAGATTCGTCGCACTGCAGGCCTTCGATTCGATCATCATTCATCATCATACAGGAACAACCGAACAAGAATACAGGAACAAGAATACCGGAACATAAACGTCACTGGGTCTGAATGTCTGAGTCGGATCAGTTCACAGGTAAACAACTAAAAATCAATTGTCGAATTCAGTTTATTTATGATTTAGGATTGATTTACCGTTTACGATTTCAGTTATTATGTCGAATTCAGTTAACTTATGTCGAAATCACTTAACTTATGATTTAGGATTGATTTTCGATTTCAGTTATTATGTCGAATTCATTTATTCAGTTAACTTATGTCGATTTCAGTTAACTTATGACGATTTCAGTTAAGTTATGTCGAATTTAGTTCATTTATGTTGTCGAACATTATTTAGGCGTTAACTTAATTTGATACAAACTTTGATTAATGATTATTTAGGCGTTAATGGCTCCTGAACAAGCATCCGGATGGCAAAAACGTCAAAAGAGGAAACGACATGAATTGGTGAAGTCACAAAAGGGTGCTATGAGCTTATTAGTTTTCACGGTATGTCATTCATTCGAATACTATATTTTGTATTATGTTAATTGCATTGTTTATCGAATGCTATATTTTTGTCAACGGTTCAAAGTTGTATGAAAAACTAGTTTAAATTTTTTATTTAGTTAAGACCTAAGGGCACATTTTTTCGAACTCGAACAAGGTACATGAATTCTCAGGGCCGGCTCTGAAGATAATATAGGGAGAATATTAAATATTTTAGTGATGGTTGAAAATAAAAATAGCATATGATTATTGGGAGTGCATTATTATTATTGAGAGATTTAGAATATTTAGAAAAACACAAACGTGTAAAGAAAATAAACGTCTAATGCGCTACAGATTGTTTACAGTGTTATACCCAAAATTGTATCATTATGTTTAAATCCAAAACTTAAACAAAATCAATGGAATGATTCGGCATTGATCAAATAGCGGCCAGCTTTTTAAACCAGTTTAGTTAGAATTATTAACTTTCAAAAATCATTTTGATTTTGCGCTTGCTATTTGAAATCGCACATGCTTAGTAATTGTTAAATATAAGGACTTAAGGAGGTTTAAAAACCAGAAACATTGATCAGGTTTATAAAAGTTGTTTGCTTAGGGGGTTGGGGGCGCTCCGTGGTGGTTGTTTGACCACGCATGGAACACCGCCGTCACCAATGTGACCACATGTGGGGATGGTGATAACGTGTGGTGATAACGCGTAGTGGTGACAACACGTTTTGATGATGATGTTATCTTTGAAATTTGACCGTTGGACGAGAAAATAAAAAAAATAAAAATTTAACACTCTATACATATTTCACCCACACAAATACATAATTTTATACCACTTTCTTGCATAAAAATGGAATTTCCAACCGATTCGTTTCCGCTAGACACCGATAGCTCTTCGTCGGAAGACGATGACACACTTGATTTTTTCTAGATGGCGTATAATGAACTTCAAGGTTTTAGCTGACCAAAGAAGAAAATAGTGGACCGTGATCGTATACATGCCAACGAAGTGTTAATGAATGATTATTTTGTGGAGAATCCTGTCTACAATGGTGAAACGTTTAGGAATCAGTTTCGTTTACCGAAAGATTTATTTTTAAAGATTGTAACAAACGTCGAAGCAAGCGAAAAATGGTTTCAAGAAGGTTACGACGGGAGGGATAAATGAAGTTTCACGCCGATACAAAAATGCACATCCGCCAACTAGCGACATGTAACCCTCCCGATCAATTTGATGAATACTTAGCTATGTCGGCATGAACTTCACGTGAATGTTTTCAATTCTTTTGTAACGCGATCATTGAATTTTGTGGCAAAGAGTTTCTACGTAAACCGACGAGACCCGACATCGCACGTATTTACGCAGTGCATGAGGCTAGATGACATTTTCCAGGGATGTTCGGTAGCATCGATTGTACACATATCGAATGGAGAAATTGTCCAAGAGAGTTGCGAGGGGCGTATATTAGGGGTGACGTCAAAAGACCTACCATCATACTTGAAGCGGTGATGTCGAATGATTTATGGTTTTGGCATTCATATTTTGGTGTTCCTGGTTCAAACAACGACATCAATGTTTTGTATACACCGCCGTTGTTTCAAAGCGTAACAGATGGTACCGCACCATTCTGTCCATTTTTTGTTAACGAGAGATATTACAGACGAGGCTATCTTCTTGTGGATGGTATCTACCCATCATGGTCTCTTTTTGTGAAAGCTCTTTCATTTCCTGTCGAGGTTAAAGAAAAGATGTTCCAGTAGTTGCAAGAATCGGCAAGAAAAGATGTTGAGGGGGCTTTTGGTGTTTTAAAGAGTAGATGGGGCATACTAAACCGACCGATTCGCAATCCATGGCATAGTATATGCATGTATCATAATGCACAATATGCTAATAAAAGAAGATGAGCGTGCAATATCTCCAGATTAGGTGCCGAATCCTCCCACACAAGCTCCCGTTCCCGAAAATGTCCAACAAGACTTGCTCAATGAAGATTCACTTTCGGTTGAGATATGATTTAATTGAACTTGTAGGATTTTTAGGCTTGGAATTTATGGATTCGGACGAGGAGTAAGTTTTTTTATGTATCTTTTTATTTTTGTATGTTTTTTTTAAGTTGTAACCTAAATTATGTCTAGAAATGTTTTTATTTAAATGAAATTATTATTGTTAATTTATTATTTAAAAAAAACATCACTAGTGATGAGCACGTCCACTAAAATTCATCACTAGTGATGAAACCAAGTTTGATGACGTACCAGAAGCAGAAGCGGGTTAAGTGTGGTGAGTGATGAAAAGTGAAGCACCTCACCCCTTATTCTTGTCTAAAATTTAACGATTAAATAGTCTCAAAATAATATATATTAAAAGATTTACGATAACATAAATTACAAAGAACAATAAGACTCTTTTTATTCAGGTGCGGTCTTACAATACAACATCAGGATTCTTGAATTTGAATAAAAAAATACACAACCAGTTTACCTAATGGCAACTAGAGATAAGTAATTGAACAAAAGAAAAAATTTAGAGATAAGTAATTGAACAAAAGAAAAAATTGAGTTAAAATGTATTTCAAGAATGAAATGCAACAATCGGACTGGTAACTTTGTGAATTCCATCACTCCAAACCAACGAACCCGAAAGCATATTCGATCCTATTGTCGCGACAACAGTTACAACAAAGGATTGTTTTTCCCCCACCGCTTTAAACGCAAGACGGCTCGGGTTAACCTTCACCACTAGCCCCGACGGTGCAACCACGTTAGCATGGTAAGAAGAATCCGCTGCACCCACATTAGTAACTGTCCTCTTGAAGGTTCGCCTGATGCTACCCGATTTGTGAGCCGAGAGAGCAAAAGATGGATAGTTTAGGTCCCCTACAGTTGCATTAGTGGTCGCCGAACAAGCGCTTGCATCACCAGTAACTATTTTTAAAGCGGTAGTGTTATAACCTTGCCCACATAAAAATGACACGTAATCTTGTTCCCCGGCGTCATAGACCAAACCTGGGTCAATGGCCTTTGACGGATCAATATGGCCAGAGCCGTAAGCAAATTCAGCATCAGTGTTTTTAGTTGGACTCATTGGTGCAGCTGTAGTCATAAGGGCTGACTTTATGGCAGCGGGGGACCAAGTCGGGTGGAATGATTTAACGTAAGCAGCGGCTCCAGAGGCGTGAGGGCAAGACATGGAAGTACCGGAGATAATATTAAACGGGACAACACGTGTGTCTACCTCTTCTCCAGTGACGGTTGTACCCTCTGACCATGCCGCTAAAATGTCCACTCCAGGTGCGGTTAAATCAGGCTACAACAAAATTAAACTTATAAACTAGTAACAACAATCTTGTATATATGTAAAATCATGTACCTTGAGGACATCTAGTGTGATTTGATTCGGGCCTCTTGACGAGAAGGAAACCACAGTTGGGGCCGCTTTGTCGAAAGGTTCGTGACTTTTTAGGATGTTTGCAGTTGGTTTTCTATATCAAACACGATCACAAAAAACTTGTAATTTGTCCACAGATGAATGTACATACGGCGAAAGTAAGCAATACTTACTTGGTAGAGTTTATGTAACTTAGAATAGCATCCCCATCTTTGCTACTTAAATATGTTGTTGGTAGAGAGAAACTAAAGGCAGTATCTTCATAGCCAAAGTCACCTTCGACCACAACACCACTTGCACCTGATAGTTTCGCACTATCAGGTCCATCAAAACTCTCGCATACGACAATTTTATTTTGTACCAAAGCGGGGTCTAGTGAATTTAGCGCGCAATATCTGTAATTTTGCTGGTAACAATTAGATTTTGTTGTCGCTTTAAGTAATTCTAGATACATTGTATTGGTAACATCATTCCAACAAGAATATTGTCACCATAAGTTGATTTTGTTTTTGGAAAATATTTGTTCATTACCTAGAATCATCTGATGTAAATCCTTTCTTCGTATTAGGCACTGAAGCACCATAAACTATCGGATGAATCGCACCATTGAATGTGTTTACCGTAGGTCCCTGTACATATACATTTAGAGTAGTTAAGAATCCAAACAAGATAACTCAAAATCAAAAGATAATAATCATAGAGTAAACTGCAGTTTTACACCCTGTGGTTAAAAGGCGGGATTAACTTTAAACCCTATTTTGAAAATCAATCAACTTTACACCCAGTCGTTTCCAGATTGAATCAATCAACTCTAGTAATAATTTCTCACCTCGTAAATCTTATTGTTCCCCAACACAATCTTAGTTAGAATCTTTCGGTCAATACTGCTGGCCGCAACCGATAACGACCAAGGTGACAGATTAGAAATCGATCCTGGTGTAGGCCCATCGTTTCCAGCGGAATTGGATGTAAGAATCCCATTCTTCATAGCATGGAAAGCTCCAATGGCAATAGAATCTTCAAAATAGTTTAGCGGGAAAGATCCTCCAACTGAAAGTGAAATGATATCAACTCCATCAGCAATTGCATCGTCAAAAGCCGCCAAGATATCCGCATCTGCACAACCCACATCCGGGAAAGATCCGCATCTGCACAACCCACATCCGCCAAGATACGAGCCGTTGGAACACCTCCTCTAGTTGTCCCCTTAGCTAAACCTAACATGCTTGCATTGTTAACCGCACGTCCAGCTACAGTGGATGCAGTGTGTGTGCCATGGCCCTCGGTATCTCTTGCTGATAGCTTTTCGCCTCTGGCTTTACCCTCCGCGTTGTAGCATTTCGCTCCAATGAGTTTGCTGACAATCAATAATTCAATATGTCATAATGTTGATAACGAGATAATGATAAAGATTAACGAAAGGGTCTACATATTTACACACCTTATTGCCTATTTGGACACCCTTCAAGACGCCTCGTATAGACCTATACGAGGCGTATAGCCTTTTTCAACTATAAAAAACTCATATTAATTATAATAACACTAATATTAATTATAAAAACTCATATTAATTATAAAAAACTCATATTAATTATAATAACACTCATATTAATTATAATAACACTAATATTAATTATAAAAAACTCATATTAATTATAAAAAAACTCATATTAATATCAATAACACTAATATTAATTATAAAAAACTCATATTAATTATAATAACACTAATATTAATTATACGATGCCTATACGAGACTTATACTATACTATACGATACGATACAACACGATAGGCTTATACAAGACCTATACGAGACTTATACTACACTATACTATACGATACGATGCGATACAACACGATACTATAGGATACGATACCACATCCATAGGCCCATACAATGCCTATACGAGATTTATACTACACTATACGATACGATATGATACGATACAATACAATACGATACTAGACTATTGGATAAGATACAACACTCGTATAGGACTATAGGTGTGGTTTAGGTCCCGTTTAGGCCTATAGGCTTATACAAGACCTATAGGGGCCATATACTAGACTTATACTATACACTATACGATACGATACAACGCTCGTATACGTCGATAGGCCTATACAAGACCTATAAGGGACCTATACTACACTATATGATACGATAGTATCGTATTGTATCGTATAGTATGGTATTGTATCGTATAGTGTATAGTATAAGTCTCGTATAGGTCCCATATAGGTCTATACAAGAGCTATACGAGACTTATACTATACTATACTATACGATACGATACAACACGATAGGCTTATACAAGACCTATACGAGACTTATACTACACTATACTATACTATACGATACGATACAATACAATACGATATTAGACTATTGGATAAGATACAACACTTGTATAGGACTATAGGTGTGGTTTAGGCCCCGTTTAGGCCTATAGGCTTATACAAGACCTATATGGGACCTATACTAGACTTATACTATACACTATACGATACGATACAACGCCCGTATACGTCGATAGGCCTATACAAGACCTATAAGGGACCTATACTACACTATATGATACGATAGTATCGTATTGTATCGTATCGTATAGTATGGTATCGTATTGTATCGTATAGTGTATAGTATAAGTCTCGTATAGGTCCCATATAGGTCTATACGAGAGCTATACGAGACTTATACTGTACTATACGATACGATACAACACGATAGGCTTATACAAGACCTATACGAGACTTATACTACACTATACTATACTATACTATACTATACTATACTATACTATACTATACTATACTATACTATACTATACTATACTATACTATACTATACTATACTATACTATACTATACTATACTATACGATATGATACGATACAATACAATACGATATTAGACTATTGGATAAGATACAACACTCGTATAGGACTATAGGTGTGGTTTAGGTCCCGTTTAGGCCTATAGGCTTATACAAGACCTATACTAGACTTATACTATACACCATTTTTTTACTCAAAAAACATCACCCTCAAAAAACAATCAAATTACCCTACCAAAACATCTATTTTTCAACTAAAAAAAACCAACGAGGGGTCCTAATATTAATTATTTAAAATAAAAAAACTTGTTTTTGTATAAAAGTTTGCTAAAACGATTAATATTGTATAAAATGTTTGTTAAAAAAAAAAAAAAAAAAAAAAACCCTTCAAGACGCCCAGTATAGGCCTATACGAGGCATATAAGGGGCAAAGGGTCACATATAAGGCCTATACGAAGGGTCCTATACGCCCAGTATAGGCCTATACGAGGCGTCTTGAAGGGGTCAAACCAGAAGTGACATGAGTCAGGCACTGATTTTGATGTAACCCTATACGCCTCGTATAGGCCTATACGAGGCAAAGGGTGTCTAAATAGGCAGATAAGGTGTCCAAATAGATTGACCCTTAACGAAATCATGAACTTGTTAAAATTACTTATTGCATGTGAAATTGGTGGAAGTGCATGATCCCTTCCATCTGGCTGGTGGAGGACCGAATCCGTCGTCCTTGAAGCTGTCGGATTCGGGCCAGACGCCAGTGTCTAGCATGCCGACGATGACTTCGCTTTCTAGAGGAGCTCTTTTGACATCTTGAGGAAAGCCCATGAAGTCCCATGATCTTGTTGTATGTAGTTGCTTTTTTCGGCTTGGGAATACTGACACCACTCCCTCCATTTCTACATGCACAAGAGAAACAAATGTATATAACACTATATGTTTTTTGTAGTATCATTGATTATAACTTTTACGCTTAGTAGCATTACTTTTTGACTTCAAATAGTGGCGGATTCGGAAAGTTTTTCCACGGTTCCTTTTAGTAGATTTTCACTACTCTCACTATTTTTTTTACAAAACATACAAGGTTTTCACTCCTTTTTTTTTCATTTTTTAAGAAACCGAGAAGGTTCCCAGGAACACCCAAAACCCCCTGGATCCGCTCTGACTTCAAAGTTTTATGTAATTTATGATTATTAACGCCAAATATTAATCTAGAAATGGAGTTCGACAGGAATTTAGTTCGCATGAACTCAATATAATTCACTCACGAGCTAGTTTGTTTTTCTCATCTTCGGTCAGTCTGGCGACGAAGCCATTAAAGCTCCTCTTGTAGCTCCAAAGTAAAGATTTTCATGCCAGACTGCTCGAAAATCATCAAAGATGTGTTAGTTATCGATCATCCATCGTGTCAATCAAGTACAAGACAACATTCATTGCAACTCAGACTTTTCACTAGAAAAATGTTGGTTTTGGTATGTGAAACAACTTCTGGTAACAAATTTCACTAGAAATGAATAAAGATATAGTTAACCTGCCAATAACTTCTTGTAGAATGTCAGTGTGGAGTGAAACCACGGAGAAATCATTCTTTGGAAGGTCTCCCATGTACACAATGTACGTCTGCCAAACCCAAATATATATGTGTATACGTTAGCCAAAAGAAAACGATTAAAAATACATGAAATTAGGTTATCAGCAGTTGATACAGGCATGCATAGACAACATTTTATTTGCATAAAAAAGGTGGTGACATTTATGTTGTTAGAAAAAGAAATGCCTTGAGATCATTGGAGTCAGCTGCTAAAGTGTCGCTAAAGATGAAAGAATATGTGATGGTGAGTAACAAGAGCAGTCGAGATGCCATTGATTTCAAGACGTTGTGATGCAGATAATACTTAAGACTTTGGTTATGCATGCATATTTATAGCAAACTCAGCCGCATTGTTTTCTCAAAAGCCTTCCAATGTTGTTGAAATTGTCGGATGTACTACAAAAGCCGTCTTAAGGCGACTTTTTGTGAAAGTGTCGTTTTAGAGCATAATTTAGTTAAAAACAGTCGACCGTACAATGATATGTGACCAGCGGCGGATCTAGAAAATCCGCCAAGCCGTAACGTTTTATAAATAAGCCGTAACGAAATCGAAAAAACCTCAAATTTTTCCAAAATTTACACTAATTTTTCCAAATTTTTCCGCGCCAAGCCGTAGCGGGCGTTGCCCCCGGCATAAGGTAGCTCCGCCACTGTATGTGACCATTGCAAGAAACATTGTAATGGTCATAGTTAACCTGCTAGTAACTTTTTGTAATCATAAAAACAGTTCAACACAAAGTTCTTTAGTAAAGAATAAATATATTAACAAACTAATGTGAACAAAACATTATAACTCTTTTAGTTAAATGAATTACGAAAACATGTTTCCTGTTCGTTCAATTACGTTAGTTAAAGTACTATACAAGAACAAATATATTACATATATTAATATAGAATATTTCAAGTAATATATTTATATAATTGAATATGGACAAACATTACGTGTATCTTAATTTAATACTTGTTATGGGTTATTTTTTCATATATATCTTATAAATTTCATGTGTGTCCATTTACGTTAGTAGGCATGGGTAGGGCTGGCATATCGTGTATACCCGTACACGATAAGACACGACACGATAAGACACGATACACGAAATCCCATACACGAACACGACACGATAACTTATCGTGTCTTTTTTTTCAAACACGAACACGAACACGACACGATATACATGAAAATTACCTGTTAATACCTGTTAACACGACTGTTCGACTGTTATACACGAAAATTACCTGTTAATACCTGTTAACACGAACAAAAACACGAACACGACATGCTATCTAAGAGTTATAGAGGGAGTTTAGGGTTTTATTTTTTTAATTGAATGAGGAATGAAAATAGAAAGGAATTAAGGAATCCACACGCACATGGCTGATGAGTTTTATTTAATTTAATTTCTTATCGTGTACTAACGGGTATTAACAGGTAAACAGGTATTTAACATGTTTATAAACGAAAATTAACAGGTAATCTCGTGTCTACCTGTTTGGTACACGATACCTGTTAATGCCATACACGATACCTGTTAACTTCGTGTAGGTTCGTGTCGTGTATTCGTGTAAAATTGCCAGCCCTAGGCATGGGACTTAAATGGTTTCACACCTTAAGCCTCATAACGGAGGGATGGTTTTCGGTTGAGGCTATTGTGTCATTCTAGTTTTATACTATAGATTGAGCAATTTTTTCGTCTCATCCAATTACAAGCAAGCACTCTTTGGCTTTGGCTTTATCAGCACACCGGTCATGCTTGATCGATGTCTCCGTGGTTGGTCAACCGTAGCCTTCCACTTGTTGGCAACCGAAGTACCTCTTTTCAATGAATACACAATATTACACATGTGGGGGTCGTGTGTAGTCTTACACTAAAAGAAACTTGTTTTGTGGACGTGAAGGCTGGCGACGACAAATGTTGTCGGCATAGGTACGGATGTCGCGACGACAAGTCGTCGGTACAAAGGTGCTAAAAATATATTTTATTTGAAGGAAATAAAGGTTAAGCCCAGTTTTATTTATATTATAGAGTAAACTGCCATTTTGGTCCCTGTGGTTTGGGCACTTTTGCCATTTTAGTCCAAATCTCAAACTTTTTACATATGGGTCCCTGTGGTTTGCATTTTTTTGCCATTTTAGTCCAAAATCCAAAAACCCTCTATTTTGACTGTTGAAAACTGATCATTTTGTCATTTAGTGCAGTGGCATTTTGGTCATTTTAATTTTATTATAAGATAAATCATCTTCTTCAAAGTTTCCAAACCACAAACCCTACCTTTCATCTGCAGACCAGTCATCATCTTCATCTATAGCACCACCACCACCACCGCCACCTCCTCCCTCTCTCTCTCTTCTCTCTCTCTCTATAGCACCACCGCCACCTTCTTCAAAACAGAGACTTGTATGTTACTGGACAACAATCAAACCCATCATCTTCTTAAATGAGCAAACCTCTTCAAACAAACCCATCATCTTCTTCAAAACATACAAGTCTCTTCTTCAAACAAATCCAAACCCCCGTTTCATCTTCCCCAAAAAAAAACCTAACCCACAAAAAAATCAGAGAGATCTTCAACCCCCCAAAAAAACCATAACCCACAAAAAAATCAGAGAGATCTTCAAACAAACCCAAACCCCCGTTTAGCAAAATCAATCTTGAGCGATCCACCACGTAGCAGAGATGTTACAGATCTAAGATTGGAGAGGATAGGTAGTGGTGGCCGGGCGTTGGTTGTGGTTGGAGAGGTGGCGGCTAACAGTCTCTCCACCACCATAAACCTCTGGTCACGAGCCACCATTTTGATTGTCGGAACCAGTCTCTCCACCACCATAAACCTCTGGTCACGGCTAACAGTCTCTCCACCACCATAAACCTTCCGACCAACTCTGCCGTACACCTGATTCAACCACAACCACCTCCGCCGTAAAGCTCTTCACAGTCGTCTGTTTCATCTTCTAATGGCTCTAGATCTTCGTTTTCGTTTATTGTTTGTTCAATTGCAGGTGGTTCTTCATTAATTGACATCGTTGAATGGTTCCAATTAGGTTGAGTGCTCGATTGAATGGGTTTGTGAGTATGAACAGAAAGATGAAGAGGATCTGAAAGAAAGTGATGTGTGATCTGCTAGGTGGCGGCTGCAATATTTGAACAGAAAGATGAAGATGAAGAGTGCTCGATTGAATGGGGTTTTATGTTGTTTATAGAGAGAGAATAGAGAGAGTCAGTTAGGGTTCAATTGCAGGTGGTTCTTCATTAATAGAGATAAAATGTTAATTAAGAAAATGTTAAATGAAAAGCAAAATGCCCAAAATGCCCTTGCATTAAAGGACAAAATAATCAGTTTTCAACAGACAAAATAGAGGGTTTTTGGATTTTGGACTAAAATGGCAACAAAATGCAAACCATAGGGACTCAGATGTAAAAAGTTTGAGATTTGGACTAAAATGGCAAAAGTGTCCAAACCACAGGGACCAAAATGGCAGTTTACTCAAAAAGAAAAGATGTTGAATAGTGCCAATATGATAGCATGAGCTTTGGAGACTTGCTAACTTGAGCCTTTTTTTGCTTTTTTAAGTTTAGTTTTTTTAACGAACGAAACAGATACCGATACGGAAAACCGCTTTTACCTTTTAATATTTTAGCTCTAGATAAAAGAAAAGATGTTGAATAGTGTCTACATGGTAGCATGAGCCCTTTTTTTTTGCTTTATTGGGTTTAGTTTTTTTAACGAACGAAACAGATAGCAATACCAAGAAACCACTTTTAACTTTGTTTTTTTTGTTTTTTTTTATAATTGAACATACACAGATACCCTTTTGGACATACTTTTTGACTTTTCTTTTCATTTGCTATAATGAATACACCGAAACCGACTGAGTTCATATCGTTTTCTTTTATGTTTACTTTTGTTATTTACCTTATCTTTTCTTATTATTTTGTTGTTCAAAGCCGAGCTACGACTTATATAACATTAATACATTTAGATATGATTTTGTTTAATTTTACGAATTTATTTATCGGTTGTCATGGTGCGTGATACTTAGCAAATTTCAATCACATCCCGGCGCAACACGCGGGTTACTGCAAACACAATGTTGCGTCTAGGGCTGCAAACGAACCGAACAAACACGAACAAGACCTTATTTGTGTTCGTTTGTTAATAAATATATGTGTTCGCGAACTGTTCACGAACACTTATCGAACAAGATTTTATGTTTGTGTTCGTTTGTTAAGGAAATGAACTTGTTCGTGTTCGTTTGTGTTTGTTTGTTAATTTTAGGCAACGAACAAAAACGAACGTTGACGAACACAAATGAGCACAAACTAATGTTTATGAACACAAATGGAAACAAATGAACACAAACAATCGTTCATGAACAGAATATATAATATATTGACACTTATTAGATATTTAATTTGTCAGAATTTTAAAGTATTTAAATAAATATAAAAACTAAAAACACTAATGAACTATCGAACACAAACAAACACTTTACCGAACGTTCATGAACATAAACGAACGAACGAACCCGACCTCTGTTCATGTTTGTTCATTTAACAAAACGAACAAAATTTCTTGTTCGTGTTCGTTTGTTAAATAAATGAACGAACACAAACGAACTTCCCGCCGAACAGTTCACGAACTGTTCGCCGAACATTTGGTTCGTTTGCAGCCCTAGTTGCGTTTATCATACAGGATACACCAGTCGTAATATTTGTTTGTACTGTGAACTCAAACTCACACATGAAAAGTGTATATTTGTATCCATATGTGTTGCTGGAATTTCTGGTATGTATTCTCTATTTTGTCTTTACAACTGAAGTGCTTAACTATATTTTACAGCCATATTGAAAGTAACGTAATATTATAGGTCTACTACATGGTGTTGAAAGAAATTTTAAACTGCGCATTAAGGGTGTTAAATTTTGTGATTCTTATTATTCTGTTTATTATAAATCCGTTGAGAAACAACAAAGTTCCAAATGAGCTGAGATACATAAATGACGGAAACTGTAACAAAATTTGAACATATAGAACTATTTCTGCGATTTCATTAGTCTAATAAAGAACCCGAAGATTTGTGTATAGTTAAAGAACGAATATCAGCATATTTTAAGAAACTAACAATTAAAAGTATGTATAATCAATTAAATAAATGCCACATAAAATAAAACAAATAACCCCTTTCTTATTCATGTGTGATCTTTCAATACAACATCAAGATTCTTAAACTATAAATAAGATAAAATGACGCTGATTTTACTTGATGTCAGTGGAGCTAATTATTTGACCAACAAAAAACAATGAACTAAAAGTGTATTTTGTTTTTTAAAAAACAAACGCAACAATGGGACTAGTAACATTATGGACTCCGTCGCTCCAAACCAACGACCCCGAAAGCGCATCCGATCCAGTTGTAGAATCAACTGTCACTACAAAGGATTGTTTCTCTCCAACTGCTTTGAACGTAAGACTGCTTGGATTAACCTTCACCACCATCCCTGATGGTGCAACCACATTAACCTTGTACGAAGAATTTGATGCTCCCACATTAGTAACCGTCCTGTTGAAGGTTCGGCTGATGCTACCCGATTGATTAGTCGAGAGAGCGAAAGAAGGATAGTTTAAGTCCCAAACTGTTGCATTATTGGAAGCCGAGCAAGCGCTTGCATCACCAGTGACGATTTTCAAGTTGGCGGCGCTGTAACCTTGCCCACATAAAAATGACACGAAATCTTGTTCTCCGGCGTCATAGACCAAACCTGGGTCAACGGCCTTTGACGGGTCGATATGGCCAGAACCATAAGCAAATTCAGCATCAGTGTTTTTAGTTGGACTCATTGGTGCAGCTGTAGTCATAAGGGCTGACTTTATGGCAGCAGGGGACCATGTCGGGTGAAATGATTTAACATAAGCAGCAGCTCCAGCTGCGTGAGGACAAGACATTGATGTCCCAGAGATTATATTAAATGGGACAACGCGAGTGTCTCCCTCTTCCCCGGTGACGGTTGTACCCTCTGACCATGCTGCTAAAATGTCTACTCCAGGTGCGGTTAAATCAGGCTACGACAAGTTTAGATGTTAACAATAAGTTTGGCATATTTAATTATTTTTACATAATACAAACTCATGTACCTTGAGAATATCTAGTGTAATTTGGCTCGGGCCTCTTGACGAGAAGGAAACCACAGTTGGGGCTGCTTTGTCAACAGGTTCGTAACTTTTTAGGATGTTTGCACTTGGTGTTCTATCAAACACAATAAAAAACCTTGTAACCTGTCCATTAATGAAGGCACTGTACGATACAAGTAAGCAATGCATTTAGTAGACTTACGTGGTCGAGTTTATGTAATGTAGAACAGCAGTTCCATCTTTGCTGCTCAAATATGTTGTTGGTAGAGGATAAGTGAAGGCAAGATCTTCATAGCCAAAATCACCTTCGACCACGCAACCACTTGCACCCGAGAGTAACGCATTATCCGGTGCTAGAAGATCCTCACATACGACAATTTTATTTTTTACCAAAGTAGGATCTAACGAATTTTGCTCACAGTATCTACAAATTTATTTTGCACCAAAAGTCATGGACGGACATAGCATATAGGGTAGCAGACCAAAATTTCATTCATTACCTAGATTCGTCCGATGTAAATCCTTCCTTCGTATTAGGCACTGATGCACCATAAACTATTGGAAGAATCGCACCATCAAATGTGTTTACCGCAGGTCCCTACACATATACGGTTGTTAGATAGACATCCAAATGAGATATCACTTAATCAAAATATCGATAATAATTTGATTAATTTCTCACCTCGTAAGTAACATTGTTTCCTAACACAACCTGAGTCATAAACTTCCGGTCAATGCTACTGGCAGCAACCGATAACGACCAAGGTGACAAATTAGTTATTGATCCCGGAGTAGGGCCATCGTTTCCAGCGGAATTGGATGTAAGAATCCCATTCTTCATAGAATGAAAAGCTCCAATGGCGATAGAATCTTCGAAATAATCTAAAGGAAAAGATCCTCCAACTGAAAGTGAAATGATATCGACTCCATCAGCAATTGCATCGTCAAAAGCCGCTAAGATATCAGCTTCGGAACAGCCCCCAGGAAAACAAATCTTGTAAGCGGCTATACGAGCTGATGGAACACCTCCTCTGGCCGTTCCGTTAGCTAAACCTAACAAGCTCGCGTTGTTAACTGCACGTCCAGCTACGGTGGATGCAGTGTGTGTACCATGGCCCTCGGTATCTCTTACCGACAGATCTTCGTCTCTGACTAAACCCTCGGTGTTGTAGTATTTTGCTCCGATGAGTTTGCTAACAACCATATTAATGTTAATAACGAGATAATGATAAAGATAATTAACAAAATCATGAACTGAATGTATTTACTTATTGCATGTGAAATTGGTGGTGTCGCATGAGCCCTTCCACTTAGCTGGGGGAGGACCGAACCCGTCGTCTTTGAAGCTGTCGGATTCGGGCCAGACGCCAGTGTCTAGCATGCCGACGATGACGTCGCTTTCTAGAGGAGCTCTTTTGACATCTTGAGGAAAGCCCATAAAGTCCCATGATCTTGTTGTATGTAGTTGTTTTTTGCGGCTTGGGAAAACTGACACCACACCCTCCATTTCTACGTGCAAAATAATATGATACGTTTATAATAACCCCGTTGAACCAACACGGCGTAAATTTACCTCTCCTTGCGCTAGGTGACATTTGAGAGTAATATGATTTTTTTATTTTTTTTTTTGCTTTTATTTTTAAAACTGAAAACAGGTTTTTTTTTATGGGGTCTTTAGTTGTTTTTGTTCTTTTAATTTTGTATTTTTTTTAGTCATGAGCACTTTATAATCATCTCGTAGCAAAATCAAAATTTATTCACTCACGAGCTAGTTGGTTTTTCTCATCTTCAGTAAGTTTGGCGACGAAACCATTAAAGCTCCTCTTATAGCTCCAAAGTAAAGATTTTGATGCCCGGCTGCCCAAAACTCATCATCAAAGATGTTAGTGATGTAATTTAAATATACAAGATAAAACATTTTCAGTGGTAAAAGTTTAGTTTTTCAGCAACAAATTCGGTAAACAACTTTTGGTTGGTCACAAGAAGTAAATAAAAAGTAATTAACCTGCCAATAACTTGTTGTAGCATGTTAGTGTGTTGTGATGTCGCAGAAAAATCACTCTTTTTTGGAAGGTCGCCCATGTACACAATGTATGTCTGCCAAACACGAAAATTTATATACGTTAAGTTGTTAACCAAAACAAAACAAAACGATCGAAAAACATATAAGATTAAACAGGTTGGCATATGTGTATATCTTGTTAGAAAAGAAATGCCTTGAGATCATTGGAGTCAGCTGCTAGTGTGTCGCTAAAGATGAAAGAATATGTGATGGTGAGTAGCAAGAGCAGTCTTAATGCAAGAGATGCCATGATTTGAAGATTGTATTATATGCAGATGACATTGTTTATGCATGTATATATATAGCAAACTCAGCCTCCTCATTGTTTTCTCAAAAGTCATCCAATGTTTTTGAGATTGTCGGATGTGCTAAAAAAACCGTCGTTTTAGTAAAGGCGAGTTTGACAATGTTAAATTAAGAGTCCTGTACGTTATGAGCTGTTACTTTTTATCTTAAGTGTCCTCATAAAAATATAAAGGGTTATTGGATTTTATCACCCCCTAACTATTGGCTATTGGCCGCCGCAACCCCCAACTATCACTTTGACGCACGTCACCCCCAACTTAACACTTAGTATGTTCTGTCACCACGTCGTTAACCGATCACTAACTTTTGATCTTGGTACTATACTTTTGGGGGTGTCATAGGGATCTTAGGAAGGTTTTAGGGATCTTAGGACACCCCAAAAGTATAGTAACAAAATCAAAAGTTAGTGATTAGTTAACGATGTGGTGACAGAACACGCTAATTGTTAAGTTGAGGGTGACGGGCGTCAAAGTGATAGTTGAGGGTGGCAGCGGCCAATAGCCAATAGTTGGGGGTGATAAAATCCAATAACTCAAATATAAAGTATATACTTTTTAACAAGCTTAGTAATCATACAAAGTCTTCCATCCTTTCTTTTTCCAATCGTACGTTTCTTTAAATATTGTGAGCGAAACATCTTCGAATAGTCTAATTCTTATGTTTGTTTTTATATTAAATCAACCGATATAAATAGAATTTAGGTAGCGTTCGTTTCATGGAATGGAATGGAATGGAATGGAATTAGGAAGTTTTTCTTTGTAAAATTGATCTTGGTTGGGGGAGGGAGGAATTTGAAATCCTTCACTCTAATGAAATTTGTGACTATTTCAACTTCACTCTAATGAAGGAATGGAATGGAATGTTGAAATAGTCACAAATTTCATTGATTAAAGAAATTCATTGGATTTCAAATTCCTCCCTCCCCCAACCAAGATCAATTTTACAAAGAAAAGTTTCCCAATTCCATCCCATTCCATTCCATGAAACGAACGCTACCTTAATGTTTTCACGTCCAGTTAAATAGATCATGAAAATTTCCCTTTGTTTATTTTTGTTAATATAACTATTATGTACACTTTAACTTTAATATGTATTTTACAAGTTAGCATTCAAAAACTTTATACCTTATATGTATTTTCATTTAGCTGGTAAATAAATGAACATTGACAATCATATCCTTATCAAAAATATATGTTCATTTCAGTCTTCTATATGTATATTTGTTCAGTTGTTAGTCTTCTACATGTATATGTTTGTTCGGTTGAACTTAAATGAATAGACATGGATAAGTCTCTATATTCAGGGGCGCAGGATTCAAGGAGCGAGGGCGTCCGACCCCCCGAACTTTTCGGTTAGTAGTGTTATGTATGTACGTTTCGTATAGAATTTTGTAGGTATATACGTTTTCGACCCCCCGGTTTTATAAAAAAAAATATAGGTATATACGTTTTCGACCACCCGGTTTTAATTTTTTTTATTTATATAGCCCAAATAAAATATTTAGTTAGCCCAAATCATTATATAGCCCAAATTAAAAGTCCATCCTAACAAAACAAAACCCAAATTCGTTTAATTTGGGACTTTCGACCAGAACAGAAGCCAGAACTCAGGTCTCAGAAGGGGGGAAAACGTAGCCATAAAAAGAAGCCAGAACTGTTGTTGTTGCGCTACTTGTTGTTGTGGTCTTGTACTCTTGTTCGACTTCTTCAATCTTCATAAGGTTAAAGGTATGTGTTTGTTATCTTTAAGTTTAATTTAGGGCTGCAATTTATGTGATTTAGGTTGAAATTATGGGTGAAATTGGTCCGAATTTTTGCCCTAAACTTGTTGAATCTTTCTGTAACTATGTGTAATTTTATTTGTTTAATCTTATTGTGATTTGATTTAGATAGAAATTAGAGTTTCAAATTTAGGGTGATTTGTTAACTTGATTTGTTATTAGATTATGGTATGTGGAAGAATTCAAAAATCTTAAAGAAAGACGGACAGAACTATAATTCTTCATCTAGGAGAACCGGGGACCCACCTTCCTCTCTCCTTTTTATTGTTTTGGTGACTTTGTTCATTTGTTTGTTAAACAATGTTTACGTTTTAATGTTTGAGAACGTTTTTTATTTGATCTTAATGTTTGACCCGACTCGATCCGAATTGAATCACCAACGTCCGAACCGAACATACATCTCGAAACAACGCGATAGAAATTTTTTTTAGGTCAGGCATCTTCCGACCCCCTGGTGGAAATTTTCAAGCTTCGCCACTGTCTATATTCATTTTTTGTCTAGTTCATATACAACCCTAAATACCATTATATTGATGTATTGACCAATATCGTCTACATAGATTACTGTTACCATTTACAACTAGTTTTATACGAACTTAAATGAATAGACATGGATAAGTCTCTATATTCATTTTTTGTCTAGTTCATATACAACCCTAAACACCATTATCTTGTTGTATTGACCAATATATCGTCTACATAGATTACTATTACCATTTATAACTAGTTTTATACGAACTTAAATGAATAGACATGGATAAGTCTCTATATTCATTTTTTGTCTAGTTCATATACAACCCTAAATACCATTATATTGTTGTATTGACCAATATCGATATACATTACTGAAGAAACACTGACCTGAACGGTAGGCTCCGACTAGGACTTAACTCTTGGCGATCCGAACAACTGACTGCAAAACAGAACACCGTTAGGACTCGTTACATGAATGGGGTTATTCCTGTAACCACCCTCTGGCGTGAGAATAAGTCTCGGTTTGGGAGTAAAAGACTATATGTATAGAGAGAGAGTAAACGAGAGCAGAAGATGCATACCTTTGATGTTTACCTCTATTTATAGTTTACCATTAGGGTTTCCTCTAACTTAGGATGGGCTCCGATAAGTTAGGGATTTGCATGATCTTCCCAAAAGATTGGGGATTCGGTTACGTGGTTTATCCATGCATAATAGAATATTCTAGAATAAACATGTGTAATTATATATTTATAATAAAATAATAGGTAATGACATGGTCGGGTTAGCCATTCCGGGTCATACCTCGTCAATTACTGTTACCATTTACAACTAGTTTTATACGAGCAGTGATCCAGCTGTTCATTGTCATAATTTCATAACTATACTTCTTTGCATTTTAAATGGAAACGGTATTTGTCTGAGATCAAAGTACAACTCATTTACCCAGAGTGTAGTCCTTGGGGATTTAAATGCCTTGAGCCTAAAATAGAGCTCGTTTAGTTATCGAGCCCGAGCTCGAGCCTAAAATACAAAGCTCGTTTAAGCTCGCGAGCCTAAACTAGCATAAACAACATTTTCTTTTTTTATATTAATGAGTGATATTCCCTGCGCTTTGCGGCGGGAATTCAGTCGGTTTCTATTCGGTTCGTTACAATACTGGCACTCGCTATAGTAATCGAAAGAGAAAACCTTACATCGATCGAAACAATAAAAGCCAAATCGATACCGGTACCGATGTTCAGTTGAAGTTGATATCGGTTTAGTTCGTTTGCGTCCTATGTTTATTTTTTCACCATTGCCATATAAACTTTTTTGAAAACTACTATTGTGCCGCTATCGTACCAAACCGAATCCAAACAAACTGAACAATATTTGTATCGGTACTGGTATTTATTTTTATTGTTTTGTTTTCAATAAGCTAAGATCATATCGCAACCATACCGTACCGAACCGAACCGAATAACATCAGTACTGTTATTTATTACTTTTTATGGTTTCTTGTTTGATAATAGATATCGTAGTGAACCGAATCGAAACCGAATGAACAACATCAGTTCGGTACTTGTATTTATTTTTATTGTTTTTTCTTTCGATAAACTGGCGTACCGTCCCAAATCGAAATCGAATAAAAAACATCAGTTCGGTACCAATATTTATCTTTATTGTTTTTTCTTTCGATGAACTGATATTGAATAGATGGCGTACCATCCCAAACAACATTGGAACCGATACGTATATTCATTTTATCGTTTCCGTTTTCAAAATATTTTCGTTTTTACAAATTTGTCTGTGACGATAAATGAATATCGGTACCAGTATCGTGACAATCTAAATGGATTGATACCGTTCGAACAACACATGTTGATTTCTATACCGAGCACATAAAGCATACTGGTACTGTAAAGAATCAAACCGATACCGATCCAACGCCCGCGGTAACGTACCATCACAATGCGCTGGCAAATAACTTGCAATCTTAAAAAATAAATAAACATAGATGTAGATTTACAATTTTACAAAAAAGTTGACGAATAATCAAGTTAACGATGGCGTACCGTCCCAAACAACATTGCAACCGATACATGTATTCATTTTTATCGTTTCCGTTTTCAAAAGATTTTCAATTTTACAACTCTGTCTGTGACGATAAATGAACATCGTTCCCAGTATCGTGACAATCTGAATCGATTGATACAGTTAGAACAACACATGTTGATCTCTATACCAAGTACATAAATGGTACTGGTACTGCAACAAATCAAACCGATACTGACCCAACGCCCGCAGTAACGTACCATCATAATGCACGGGCAAATAACTTGGAACCTTAAAAAATAAATAGGCATATATGTAGATTTACAATTTTACAAAAAGTTAACAAATAATCATATTTAATGCTAAATAAATAAAATACTACCATAAAAAACAAAAAAATAAAAAATAAATACTTAAAAATTAACAATCACTGTTCATCAAGACTTTGTATTCATATAGATAATATAATAATGATTATAACATTGGCGAGGCGAGCTTTGGCTCGTTTAAGCGATATTGAAGCTAGATCGAGCCGAGCTTTTAGCTCGTTTGAGGTTGTTCTTAAAATCGCTTGAGTTTTAGGTTTTACTCGCGAGCTGAGCTCGAGCTCAAATAAGTAGGCTCGAACCGAGCCGAGCTCTAGCTCAAGCTTCATAAAAACTTGACGAGCCGAGTTCGAGGCCAGTCGAGCTCGGGCTTGGCTCGGCTTATTTACACCTCTAATTGCGGCCCTACCGCTAGGTGGATTTTGTGAAAGCTTTCAATTAAAGTTTGAGCGCCTGTTGTGTAACTTGAACATAACCTTAGGGGGTTTCGATAAAAGTTAAATTAGTTTAGTGTTGTTTTTCCCGTTCAAAAGTCCTGTTCATCCGGTTATTCTGTTTCTTCCTTGTGAATTTGGTATCCTCCCTTTCTCTCAATCTCTGCAAATTTAATTCACTTTTTAATAAATTTGTCATTCCCGCATGGTTACCTGTGGATTCCAAGGAAACGAAAGATCCAAGAATTGTTGTTATTTACAAATTTGATGAATTAAATTCTCTTTTTTCCCAAACTTTGTAGGTTTGTAACGAGTGCAATGGCTTATAAGGTGGATCACGAGTACGATTACTTATTCAAGATCGTCTTAATTGGGGATTCGGGTGTCGGAAAATCCAACATTCTTTCCAGATTTACCCGAAATGAGTTTTGTTTGGAATCTAAATCCACAATTGGTGTTGAGTTTGCTACAAGAACTCTTCAGGTTTATTTTTCCTCTGAATCTAAGCAATCCTTACATTTGTATCGGTTTAATTACATTTCAACGTCGAAACCATATAAAAAAACAGCCCATCTTTGGTTTTAGGAGTGAAATTGATGTAGTGCCTGAAAGATGTTTGTTTAAAGTCCCCACTGAGGTTGAGTGATCATATAACCATATGAAAGATGTATGCAATGTGTGCAGGTTGAGGGGAAGACAGTGAAGGCACAAATATGGGATACAGCCGGTCAGGAAAGATACCGCGCAATCACAAGTGCTTACTATAGAGGCGCAGTAGGTGCGCTTTTGGTTTACGACATAACAAAGAAGCAATCATTTGAAAACATATTGAGGTGGCTTCGCGAGCTAAGGGACCACGCAGATGCCAACATCGTCCTCATGTTGGCCGGAAACAAATGTGATTTAAAGCATCTTAGAGCCATTTCAGAAAGTGAAGCGCAGGCTTTGGCGGAGAAAGAAGGGCTTTCGTTCCTAGAGACTTCTGCGCTTGACGCACATAACATTGAGAACGCGTTCCAGTCGATTTTGCTCGATATTTATCATATTGTAAGCAAGAAAGCCTTGGCTGCCCAGGAAGCAGCCTCTTTAGTTCCTACACAAGGCACCACCATTAAAGTAGAGAATAATGATTCCAAAAGGTCAGCTTGTTGCGGTAAATAAATGTGTGTTTTTCTTTAACGTGTTTTGAGTACTTGAAAATACACTTGGTGTCACACCTTGATGGTAAATCTGTCACGTGATTGCTCGTTTTTTCACTCTCCCATCGATGTAAGTTATACAAACACAAGAAAAGAAAAGAGTGAAAGAAAGTAAGGAGGAGAAGAAGAGGAAGAATTGCTATTTGCTAAGAGCATTGGCCTTTTTTTGTAAGCATATAGAATTACATTAAAGAAAATTCATATATGTAATATTCGTTTGACCTTCGTATAATATAGTTTGTGCAAATGGTCAAATACTATTTCAGGATTTTTTGAAGTATCATCCCGAGTTTGTATATGTAATAATGTTTGCACAAACGGTCAATTCCTGATCGCATGACACAAAAACAATAAACAATCATAGGGGAAAGCTTCCGGTTAGACGAATGTGATCAAGTGTACGTCGCAGGCCATACATATTCACAGCTGCATTAGCGGCTCGAAATCCTCCTCCATATGCTGCTGAAGTGTCATTAGCTATCTGATGCATGAAGAACTCGCCAAGTTTATTCTCTACTCTTGATTTTCCACCTTTCTTTGAAGCCGAAGATGATGATGACGATGATGACGGTGCTGCCGAGGTGGAACTTGATCCCGAACACGGCATGATCTCTGATTCAAGCCACATATACGAAAGCACCTGACATATACCTTCTTCCACCTCAGGATTTAGGTTTCGATATCCTGTCCGTTTATTAAAATAATTATTTGCACAAAGGATAAAAAATCGTTTCTAGTAAGAACAACAAATGTTCTCTAGCTAGTTACCTTTAAAGCGTAACCAGCTGTGCATCAACTCATGAGCAAGAACGGAACCCGTTAGTAATCTGCAACATAGTTTCATGACATTTGTTTCACAAACTAGTTTCCAACTTTATTGATATACATAGAATCAATAAAGTATTTTTACCTCGGGAGACCGTAAAGAACAAGAATGGCTGTAACTTCACATCTTCGAGTCAATTTCTGAGGTTGGGTTCTCATTCCTATCAACCCGTGGCCACCGATTTTCGGCTTTTTCTGTATCTAAAAGTCACAAAATCAGATCATATCATTAGTCAGATCAAAGACACCAAGTGAAGAAAGATTAAAGCGACAAATAAAAGACTTACACTCGCAACCGTCTGTTCCTCAGAGAGGCAAAGACCCCGTGTCTCAGGCATGTGATGAAAGCCCTGAAAAAGAAGCCATTTAGTTTACGGGTCAAGAAACGTGATAGTGGGAAAGTAAGAAACGATGAATCTACTTGTTTCTCTCCAACAATAGCTTCATTAAGCGCATGTTTTTCAACAAGTAACATGGGAATTTGTTGATCAAGTTTCATGTTCATTCCTTCATAGTAGTCTCTAATAGTGTGGTATAGCGGTTGGCAGTCACCCGTGTCCATTATTGCAGATTCCATGCAATCCAAACATAAACTCCGTCCATCTCCTAAAGATACATATCTTGTATTCACCGACTTTAAAAAACACAAACATTATAAAACGTCAAACAATTTCATAATCAGATTAATAAGAAATAAAACATTGCAGAAATGAAAGTATGATACCTCTAATCGTTCACAACTACAGCACCGTGCTGTGTTATCATGCTCGTGTACAGGACAATATTTCTGTGACCAGAATGGATGGCATCGATACTCGATCAACCCAGCTCCATTTGTGGGAATCTTTAACAAAAGTTAGATTCACATATTAGTACTTTCGATATATTAGTTACATGCACAAAAGGGGTTTCAATTTCAATGTTTGATAGTTCATTACAAATTGCAAGCAGACTGCACACTTGGGATGTGTCAACTCTTTAAAACAAGTCTTATGGTATGCATCTTTGCCTGATAAAGAGAACTTGAATAAACAGAAAAAAAAAACGTTAATTAGAAAACATTCAACACCATCATTTCACCGATGAGCAAATAAGAAAAAGAATTACCTCGTGTTCTGTGATCGGGTAACGACAACCACGACAACGAAAACATTCTGGGTGAAAAAAGGTCCCTATGCATCCTAAGTAATTTCCGTAACCAATGTCACGGTTGCAACCACCACATACTCTACGGATACATTATAAGAGTTCATTAGTTATTTTTGGTTGGAAAATGCATAGTGAGTAATGTGTATCGTTACCTATATCCCACTGGCTGATATTCTCTAGGAACATAAGGAGGATATGAAGAATGAGGGTCGTCTTGAACTGCTTTAGCATGGTCATCGTCATTTTTAGGTCGCCACCCGAATCCTAAACAAATGCAGACACAAAAATGTTTATCTGTGGTCAGTTAACAGATAATAAATATGATAAAAACAAAAAAAGGGTACGAAACAGTTTCTTTTAACTGGTAACATCTTACCATTTGGTTCCTTTAAACCTTCAGCCAAAGAAATTGAAATTGCTCGATCTAATTCTTCCTTCTCTTTATCAGTTCTCGAGCGATTGTCCTGCATAAATCTTGTTTGTTAGTAGTTGAGAATACTAATCAAGATGAAAATTTGGGTCATCAAGAAAAGTACATGCTTTTTAATTAGCACTATGATACAAATCAAACTTTTTCAACTTTTTGCAACCAACTAACATCAGAATTCACTCAAAGTTTATTCTTGATGTTTTGTATATATATATATACACACACACCGAATAAGCAAGATAATATTTACCAATGATCTAACAGGAGCGCGTAAAACCATGTTTTCGTCTCCAATAAACTGTGGAGGACGACGATGTGTACCACCCGCCTGCCCCCGATTACTAGAACCACCTTTAAAAAACTTAGTCAGCCATCTCATAAACCAAGATCTCTTCTCTGCGTAAAAATTAAGAAACAAAGTACACAGCGTTAAACCCCTAAATTCAATAATTACATACTTTAATTCTACATTAGACACATAAAAAATTTAAATATGGGAACTAGACCAAAGTGGAAACTTTATGATTTGTAAATATGTTTTTTATAGATGCATTTTCAAATGGTTAACAAAACCCAGAAGCTTAGCAAATACTAACAGGTTTTTAATGAAATTTACTCATAGAGACATTTCATCGAACAGTTGGCAGATATTATAAACAAAACAAAAATTAGTCTAGTTTTTTCATACCGTAAGCAGAAGAAGAAGACATAACTGGTGGGCTTTAGGGACTTATGTATAGAATTGCCACCGAGTTTAAAGAAGGCGAAAAAGCAAAGGCGTAAACGAAAAGGACTATGAGAGAGATAGCGTCCTGTAAGAAAGAAAAAAGAAAGGTAGCAGAGAGATAGGAGTAACAACGGCATCATTACTACTAATAAAGCTTGTGTTTTTTAGAAAGAAAAAAAAAATGGGGAATCTCTGATAGGGATAGTTATCAATTATTCATAGAGTGGGTAATAGATCGAGAGAGATTCTTCAAGCAAAGAAGAGAAAGTGGGTGCACGAAAGATAACCTTAGAATCTTCATACGAAGAAAGTTAGCGGTTATGGGTGTCACGGCCCACCCCACGTTAGTAAAATCGAGCAGATAGCTCTGTATATGTCGTGTGTGTGTGTGTGTGTGTGAGAGAGAGAGAGAGAGAGAGAGGTGAGCTTGAAGTTTAGCATCTTCAACAAGATGGTTACTGTGTATTAAACTTCAAATACAATTTTGCCGGTAAAAGGTTATCTATAAACTCATAATGGTCCTTGATGTTTTACTAATATTCATATCTAACCAGCACTTTTACTTTTCTTGCTTTTTGCTATATGTGTAGTAACTAGTGAAATTCCCCGCGCTACGCGGCGGGGAATTCGAACGTTATCGATTCGTTTTGTTTTGTAACGGGATAAGCACGATACCCGTTCAGTTCGTTACTTATCGGTGTTTTACCCGTAAATACCGGTACCATACTGGCTGGTTATAAAAATTACAAATTTAGAAGCAGAGAAAACAACGTAAAAGTGAAGAAGAAGTAATAAATCACGAAAAATATTATTAAGAATAATAGATACTCAAACTTTTATTTATCTATAGAGTTAAATGCTTGGTTGGTCCCTGTGGTTTGCAAAAATTGCAGACTTGGTCCCAATGGTTTACTAATTACACGCGTGGTCCCTGTGGTTTTCAAAAATGCACTCGGTTGGTCCCTAGCCCTAACATCAGTTAAATTTCTCAGTTAAGTCCATGTTAAATGACCAAAATACCCTTGCTTATTAACTCTCTTTATAACCCACCTACTTTCTCTCTATAAACCGCCCCCTGTTCCTCCTTCCATCCTTTGCCGACAAACCCACCCAGTAATCACCACCATCGGAACCACCACAATCACCACAGCCACCATCTGAACCACCACCATCATCATCTTTCTCCGCCGTCAACGCACCTATCGTTGCCACCACCTTCATCAATAACCATCATCAAAACCCAACAAATAAAACCCTAAATCGGTTCTAATGTACAAATTCAACTCAAAACTCAAAACCCTAAGAGGCGATATGTACCTTAATCGACTGAAGTTGATGGCAGAGGGAGTTGCAGTGGCGGAGTTGCAGTGGTGGTGAGTGAGTTACAGTGGCGGAGATGGAGGAATTGCAGTGGCGGAGTTGCAGTGGTGGTGAGTGAGTTACAGTGGCGGAGATGAAGGGTGTAGATGACTAATTTCACCATCCCCCTGCTACCACCCACCTGTCGTCGCCCACCTGTCGCCGCCACAACCATTAACACCATCCCCCTGCTACCATCCCCCTGCTACCACCCACCTGTCGCCGCCCACCTGTCGCCGCCACTAATTTCACCATCCCCCATAACCATTAACACCATCCCCCTGCTACCACCCACCTGTCGCCGCCACCTACCCAACACCGCCACCACCCCAAACGAGGCACCAATCTATCCAAACTCTGTATCAAGAACAGATAAATACAACCCATCTCCAATAAACCCCAAATCAAGATCTGGAGCTCCGAATTTGTGTCAGCAATGTGTTTTTGGGTGTTTTGAAGTGGGTTTTTTTAGAGAGAGAAAGTGTTGAGAGAGGAGAGAGGGAGTAAGGTGGTGGCGGCGGTGTGGTTAGGGGGCGGTGTTGTTAGGTGGCGGTGGCCGCAGGTGTGTGGTAGTGGTGGTAGGGTGGGTGGTGGTGAGAATAAAGAACTAGAGAGAGAGCTGAGAGAGAGAGAGAAAGAGAGTTAGAGAGAGGTGAGAGATTGATCTGTTTATGTATTTGTTAATAAGCAAGGGTATTTTGGTCATTTAACATGGACTTAACTGAGAAATTTAACTGATGTTAGGGCTAGGGACCAACCGAGTGCATTTTTGAAAACCACAGGGACCACGCGTGTAATTAGTAAACCATTGGGACCAAGTCTGCAATTTTTGCAAACCACAAGGACCAACCAAGCATTTAACTCTTATCTATATTTGAATGTTCATACAACCAACTAAATTGTGAAAGTTTTTCTTAACAGTTTCGCGCAATAATAACTATAATACATACATAAAACGGAAAAGGACAAAAAAGAAAAGAAACAGCAAAACAAAGAAAAATGATGGCAAAAATATAAATTTAAATTGAGGGTAAAATCGTAATTTAAAGAAAAACAAAACTAATTGCAAAACTATAAATTTAAACGGGGCAAAACCGTAATTTTGAACTGAGGGCAAAATTTTAATTTTTTTTTTCTGGGCAAAAGCATAATTTTATTTTGAACTATGGGTAAAAATGTAACTTTGAACTGATGGCAAAATCGTAATTTTAAAGCGGAAATAAAATCGCAAATTGGTTGGGCTAATAGGGGAGTTCCAGACAGTTGCCTCACACTATGCCCCCATCTTGTGTCTGTACTTATACACTGGGGGCAAAATCGTAATTTACCAGTGAGGAAGAAAACAAAACTAATGATAAAACTGTAAATTTAAACGGGGAAAAATCGTAAATTTGAACTGAGGGTAAAATTGTAATTTTTCACTGGGCGCAAGAGCATAATTTTATTTTAAACTGGAGGTAAAAACATATTTTTAAACTGATGGAAAAATCATTATTTTAAAGCGGGGTAAAATCGTAATCTGACTGGGAAAGCAAACAAAACCGATGAAAAAATGTAAATTTAAATTTAGGGCAAAATCGTAATTTACCTGAGTGAAAGAAAACAAAACTAATGGCGAAACTGTAAATTTAAACGGGGCAAAGTCGTCATTTTGAACTGAGGGTAAATTGTAATTTCTCACCGGGGGCAAAAGCATAATCTTATTTGGAGATAAAAGCGCAATTTTAAACTGATGGCAAAATCGTTATTTCAAAGCGGGACAAAATCGTAAATTAGTTTGGCCCCAAAAGACAAAAAAGTAAAAAAAAAAAACAAAATTAAACCACTGTTCATCCGTTTTCGAAAATGTTATAGAAAAAACAAAAAAATCAAAAAAAAAATAATATTAAACCACTGTTCATCCGTTTTCGAAAATGTTATAGAGGTAATGTGTAGTTACTGCTATTTTCAAAACCAGACCGGATTGATGGACTATCGAACAGGTCTGCTTAAACCTCTTTGTTCGTTCATCATTTGAACCGGTTGGATTGGTGAACCAATGAATCGGACCGGATGGTCAGATTAGATATCTATTTTTTTTTATTTTTTTTAAATATTATTTTCTTCAAAATCTCATCTTCTTATTATTTAGCGAAACTTCATATTATGTTTATTAAAGTTTTTATATTTAACTAAAATTAAAAATTATCTACGTATACTAATTCATAAATGAGTAGTGTTTTTTTTTTTTTTGGTTTTTTTTATAGTAAGCTTTAAGATTTTTTTATTTGTAATAAAATTTTGGTTTTTATTTATTTTACTACAAAAGTTAAATGACTTTTTTTTGTTAGTTTTGTTTTACATTTTTTTCTCAAATTTGGTCATTGTTCGGTTGCTACTTAGCACGGTGTTTAGTGGTCACATTTGGTCACTCGAGTTTTTTTACTACCTCTTACAACTTCAACTTTGTCTATGTTTTACGTCACATGAGCCACTTGTTAGAAATTCGTGTTTTTTTACGTTTTTTTCTGGTTTTGGTCGTCGTGCAGTGGCTACTTGGTATGGTTTTACATCCTCTCTGCAACGTTGATAGCATGGTTTTACTCCCTCTCACCGCAACGCGGGGGACAATGACTAGTTCACACCAAAGCATAAAGTAATTTCATATTCAATTGTTTTTTTACTAGATATATGTATATAATTTTAATTTTTATATTATATATGACATAATTCGGTAACTAATATGGTTCAGTTGTTCATCCTGTTAGACGTCCAGTCCGATTTTAAAAGCATTGTTAGAATGGTTATTCCCAACTTTATTTTATTGAATATTTATTAGGTAACAAATGTGTGAACAACCAAAAATAAATTAACCCGACAAAGCCCAAAAGCAAATGGAAACCTTGATGATGACCATCGTACAAAGACCTTAGTGGCCGTCAATGTTGGTCTTTATATGTATTTTATACATGCGTTGGCCGTCAATGTTGGTCTTTATATGTATTTTATACATGTGTTTTCAAATAGCATTCCGATAGTGAAATGATACATGCCGACATTAGTTAGGAATAATACGCTCAGTGGCGAAGCTTGAATTTTTCGGCCGGGGGGGCGAAAACGTATATACCCAAAAATTTCTATAGAACCGGTGAGGCGAAAACGTATATACCCACAAATTTCTATACGAAAACTACATATATAACACTACTGAGCGAAAAATTCGGGGGCCGCCCCTCTTATCCTTCGCCCCTGAATACGCTTGATGTATGTTTCGTTTTTGTCCGGTTTCTATCTTGCTAGTTTCGATTGTACTATATGGCTGCCTTATAACAAAAAGTTAGGAATTAACGTACGTCAACTATTCGATAATTTGACATATCACAAGTAGAATAGTCGACTGGAATAGAATACATGCAAGCATGCATGTTTGATTCCTTGATCTATGAGCATGTTTACATCAACAGAGAATATGAATAAAGTGATAAAGACTATACATACATCGGTAAATCATTTGTTCCCGCGACGTAAGGTGACATCAAAGTCGTGTAATATTGTTCACGTTTAAAAGCACAAAATCTCTTTATTAGGGGGGACAGGCCGTCCGTGATGGCACCTCCATCACTCGTGGAATGAAAGGGAACACCGTCGCCACCCCTTTTTATCACTCGTCAACTTTATAACGCGTTGAGATTTTCACGCGTGTGAAGAACATGCAATTTATTTATTTATTGAATTATTTTGATCGTGTGTGGTGAGTGATGGACATTTCTACTAAAAACCATCACTAGTGATGAAATAAAGCTCGATGACATGGTTGAAATTGATTGGATGTTGTGAGTAATGAATGAGTGGTGAGTGATGGACGCCCCTACCCCCTTATAGTTCTTTCTAAAACAACACATTTATGTTGGATCAGTTATGTTTAATCATAATGGAAAACATGAAAACATACCTGTTACAGCAGACAGTGCAGTGGAGAATCCAGTCAGAGAAGATGACATCCCGTTCGACATAATTGTCAGTGTGATATGGTTCCTCCTTAGGGTGTTGACTAATGATGGTGACTAAGAAAACCGACAAGGGAATCGGTTATGGGAGAGGAGGTCGATGATGATGATGCTATGATTAGGTTATCTGATTAAGTGTGTAACCCTTTAACCTCTACATAATTCTCCTTATATAAGCACCCAGGAGGAAACCTAATTAGTTAATAAGGGTAATATGGTCCATCAACAATTACCAACTAATTATTTAATAGGTTATTATATATTTTGATCTATATTATGTAATTAGTTAATAAGGGTAATATGGTCCATCAACAATTACCAACTAATTATTTAATAGGTTATTATATATTTTGATCTATATTATGTAAATGATTATAATGGCTACTAGATTAAATATTAAACATAATATATTTTATCTTACATTCTCCCACTTAGCCGAGTAATCATTTACCATGAGTATTAGATAAGCCTGATCAGGAGTTAACACTCATTTTAGCCTTAAACAAGTACTATAGCAGAGAAATACAGCCGTTGAATCATTATGCGATTCAGGACCCCCATTAGTCATACTATAGCCTTAATTTAAAACCTAATCGTCATGATCAAAATACACATAAGCCCTTTGTTTGATTTGTAACTTTATTTGTCTATATGCCATTATACCGGTTGAACATATTCTAAGAGACATACAAAATCAAACTGAGGAAATTTCATTAATCATAAAACATAAGCTAGTACAATATGCTTAAATAAGGTCTTTACTAAATCCCATATTCCGAACATGTTCTTCGTAAACCTTAGGAGGGAGACCTTTAGTCATCGGATCCGCAAGCATATCTTTAGTACTAATATACTCGATACAAAGATTATTTTCCTCAACTCGTTCTCGTACGAACATATATTTTGTATCGAGATATAAACCAGCTCCAGTCGAACTGTTACTGTTCGATAAACTAACGGCAGCTGAATTATCACAATAAAGCTTCAATGGTCTAGAAATGGAATTAACGATTTTGAGTCCAGTGATCAGATTTCTAAGCAACATTCCATGACAGGTTGCGTTATAAACAGCAATGTACTCTGCCATCATTGTGGAAGTGGTGGTCAACTGTTGTTTATGACTCTTCCATGAGATAGGGCCGCCTGCTAACATAAAGATATAGCCCGAAGTTGATTTATTGTCATCTTTGCATTTGGCAAAGTCAGAATCAAAATAGCCCACCACTTCTAAATGATCACTTCTTCTATAAGTCAGTTTATAGTCTTTCGTCCCTTGCAGATATCGAAGTACCTTCTTAGCTGCTTTCCAGTGATCTAGGCCAGGATTAGTCTGATAACGGCCTAGCATTCCAGCAATATAAGCGATATCTGGGCGAGTACAGACTTGAGCATACATCAAGCTCCCGACTACTGACGCGTAAGGTATCTGGCTCATTTGCTCCTTCTCAACCTTTGCCGTTGGACACTTGAATGAACCGAAAACATCTCCCTTAACTACTGGAGCGACTGAGGGTTTGCACTGTTGCATGTTATAACGCGTAAGAACACGATCTATATAAGCCTTCTGGGACAATCCTAAGATCCCTTTGTGTCTATCTCGGTGAATTTCGATGCCAATGACGTAAGAAGCATTTCCGAGATCCTTCATGTCGAAGTTATGCGAGAGTAACCGCTTCGACTCATGCAACATGTCTAAACTATTACTTGCCAATAGAATATCATCTACGTAAAGGACAAGTATAGTAAAGTTACTCCCACTCATCTTGAGGTAGGTGCATTGATCCACTTGATTCTTCATAAAACCTTGTGTCATCATGACTTCATCAAACTTGAGGTACCATTGACGTGATGCTTGTTTTAACCCGTAAATGGATTTCTTCAACTTACAGACTAGATGCTCCTGACCTTCAGGTTTAAAGCCTTCAGGTTGTTTCATGTAAACATCTTCGTCCAAGTCTCCGTTAAGGAAAGCGGTTTTAACGTCCATCTGATATAACTCTAAATCAAAATGAGCTACTAGGGCCATGACGATCCTTAATGAATCTTTACGAGAGACAGGTGAAAATGTCTCTTGATAATCAATTCCCTCTTTCTGAGTGTAGCCCTTTGCAACCAATCTCGCTTTGTAGCGTTCAACGTTCCCATTCGGATCCAGTTTTGTTTTGAACACTAGGGGTGAGCAAGAAAACCGAAATAACCGAACCGTAACCGAATAACCGAAATAACCGAACCGAAACAAAAACCGACGGTTCGGTTTTCGGATTTTTAATAACCGAAAATTTCGGTTCGGTTTTCGGATAAACGTTTTCAATAACCGAAAAAAACCGAACCGAACCGATAAGTTACAATCCATATATTTTTATGTTTAAGTTTAAATTGTTTAAGTGTTTAACCCAATGCTAGTAGAAAATGTTAATTTTATTCTTGAATGTAAAGTGTTTATAATAAAAACATTATAACTGAAATGATTTATTATTACCTATAAGATATAACAAAATTTAATATAAAAATTAAATTTAATAAAACTTTGAAGAAACATAAAAATATATTAGAAGGTTAGGTTTATATAAACAATACTAATTAAAGAGGTGAACTATAATAACTTAAATATAAACATATAAAAAGATTGTTATAATATAAATTATACTTTTTATTTTTTGAATCTTACATAATTTTGTTCCAATAACCGAAAAACCGAACCGAACCGGCGTAAAAACCGAAAACCGAAATCGAACGGTTTTTAAAACCCAAAAACTGACATTTCAGTTTCGGTTTCGGTTTTGATTTTACCCAAAAACCGAACCAAACCGAACCGTGCACACCCCTATTGAACACCCATGTACATCCTACGGGTTTCACACCGTTGGGTAATTCTACCAAATCCCAAACGTTATTTTTCTTCATGGATTCAAGCTCTTCAATCATTGCTTTATTCCATTCAGAAGACTGATCACTGCTAATGGCTTCATTGTAAGAGATAAGATCATTGAGCTTTCCGGGATCCATTTCAGTCAGGTAGGTAACATAATCATCCCAATTAGTAGGCCTTCTTTGCCTAGATGACCTCCTGAGTGGATTATCGGGTCCAGCGTTGTCTTGGTTTTGAGCGTTTGATGTGCCTTCGTCATGAGGTATAATGGGTTCTGATTGTAGAGGTAAATTTGAAGTTGGTGCAGTAGCTTCAGGTGTAGTAGTTGCATTGGGTACAAGAGGAGTAATTGGAGTAATGATGAGCGATGAGTCTCCCCCCCCCCCCCCCCGCATCTTGTACTTCTTGCAATTCTTCGTAAGGGTTGGTACTGCTCCCACTGACCTTGAAATCCTCCAGGAACGCAGCACGCTTGGTTTCAACAATACGGGTGACATGGGAAGGACAATAGAAACGATAACCCTTTGAATTATCAGGATACCCGATAAAGAAACAGGTAACTATTTTAGGGTCAAGTTTCCTTAGGAAAGGATTGTAAAGTTTTGCTTCAGCAATGCAGCCCCATACTTTCATATCTTTAAGACTCGGTTTCCTTCCTGTCCAAAGTTCATAAGGAGTTTTAGGGACAGACCTAGAAGGAACTCTATTGAGTATATGAACAGCTGCTTTTAACGCTTCAGTCCAGAGAAATAATGGTAAATTAGTGTTGGCTAACATACTGCGCACCATGTTCATAAGGGTACGGTTTCTTCTTTCAGCGACACCATTCTGCTGAGGTGTACCAGGCATGGTGTATTGGTTCACAATCCCCTGGCTTTACAAAACTCATAAAATGGACCAGGAGCTTGTCCCACATCAGTATGTCTTCGATAATATTCACCACCTCTATCTGATCTCACAACTTTAATCTGACGATCCAATTGCTTTTCAACTTCAGCCTTATAATCTTTAAAAGTTGTAAGAGATTCAGATTTCTCCTTAATTAGATACAAGTACATGTAACGAGAATAATCATCAATGAAAGTGATAAATGAAGTATGTCCTGTTATGCCAGTGATTTGGTAGGGACCACTAATGTCAGTGTGAATGAGTTCTAATAAATTAGAACTCCTAGTGGCACCTTTCTTATTCGTTAATGTCATTTTACCTTTAAGACATTTGACACATGTTCCAAAATCAGAGAAATCGAGAGGAGGTAAGACTTCATCCTTTACAAGACGATTTAATCGTTCTTTTGAAATGTGGCCTAAACGCTGATGCCACAACATGGATGAAGTCTCTAAGTCTCGTTTCTCTTTCATCTTTGTGAGTGATTCATTAATGTTATATGACAACAAAGATTTGGAAAAGCCATCATCTAGTTCTAATCTATAGAGACCACCATCCAGAATACCAGTGCCATAAAGAACAGAATCATAGAGGATAGAGAGTTTGCGATGACCATGGGAAACAATAAAACCGTCCATGTCTAACTTTGGTCCTGATACAAGGTTCCGAGTTACCTCAGGAACATATAAGGTATCATAAAGTTTAATACATAAACCAGTTTTCATAACTAATTGTAATGTTCCAATGGCCTTCACTTCTAATTCTCGATCATCCCCAACCTTAAGCGTTCTTTGGTTTCTTTCCAGCTTCCGGATTGAAAGGAATCCCTGAGGTGAATTGGTAACATGAACCATAGAACCAGAATCAAACCACCAAGAAGCAGGAACACTTAAATTATAGGACTCAAGTATCATAAAATAATCGTTACCTTTCTTAGCCAGCCACTCCTTAAAGTCAGGGCATTCCTTCTGCATATGTCCTGCCTTTTTACAGAACTTGCAGTGGATTCTGCCTAAGGAGTTCTTAGAGCTGGAGGGTGCACTTGTATTAGGATTAGGCCTTTGGACAGCATCCTTTCTCTGATGATTGTTCTTCCTTTTCTTAGAGTTGGAGGTGGTGAAGTTAGCAACATCAATAGGGCGGTCCATCCTCATACGCTCTTCCTCCTGTACGCACATAGTGACCAGCTCACTCATCGTCCATTTGTCCTTCTGAGTGTTGTAATTGATCTTGAATGCTTCAAAGAATGAAGGAAGCGAAGTGATGATAAAATGAACAAGGAAACCATCACTGATCTCCATTTCCAGCCCCTTCAGCTTATTGGCCATGTCATTCATCATCATGATGTGCTCGCGAATGCCGCTCCTCCCATCATACTTAGTTGTCACCAGCTTGAGGATAAGGGTACTAGCGTGTGTTTTAGACGTCCCTTTGAACTGCGCCTCCACATGTTCCAAGTAGGTTTTAGCATCTTCAGAATCAGGAATGGCTCCTCTGATTGCATTACTGATGGACTGCTTCATTGTCACACCCCGACCACGTAAAACAACAAAACGTGGCGGAAACATCGAGACGTGTTGTAACAGAATTAATGTTTCATAACCATGGATACCAAAGAGTGTTTCGTTTTATTAAACATTGAATAATTACATCGTCTTGAAATCTAAATACACTATTTAAACATAGTCTATCATTGTTATTGAGTCACTAAGGCCTTGTCCAGTCCTATGTGAGCATGCATCTTATCAATCGATATCATCCAACAATACCTGAAACATATGTGAAAACGAGGTCAGCAAAGAAATGCTGGCGAGTACATAGGTTTTGTGAAAATAAGATTCATGACTTCTGTTTAAGAAAATGTTTAGTCATGAACCTTGTAATTTGCTTTGTCTTTGTAAATCATTTGAAAAATAATAAGTTTAGGTGATATGTATAAATAAGAGAATAATGCATGATTAAATGAATAACCATGTAAAATGAGTTTGTATAAGATAAGTTGTTTGTAAATAAATGTCTTGTGAAAAGTATGTTACTTGTATAAAATGTTCTATGTCTCAAACTGAAATGATTCAAATAACGCTACAATATGTAATACCATACAAACACTTATATATAGGAAGTACCAGCGGCGTATCCACCATGCTTGTATCATATTCCACACGCATTGTTACTTAATCACTTAATCCAAACCAAACCACCAAAGTAATGTTCATGCCCAATGTAAATCATGTAATATGTAACCAAAACCCAATCGTATATCGCTTTGAAACCAATCGTTTACCCAATCGTTAAAACATCGTGTGAAAACCAATCGTTTACCCAATCGTTAAAACATCGTGTGAAAACCAATTGTTTACCCAATCGTTAAATTCGTTTTAGGTCGTGAAACTACTTAAATGGTCGTCTCGCTAATAACATTCAAACCTTCTTGACTCGCATTAATAAACCCTTACCAAAGGATAGATTAACAATTCGCATTAATAAACCCTTACCAAAGGATAGATTAACAACTCGCATTAATAAACCCTTACCAAAGGATAGATTAACAACTCGCATTAATAAACCCTTACCAAAGAGTAAATTAATAATTACAGATTCAGTCGCTACCAACAACACCCACACATAACTACGGGTGTAGTAAATAACGGGACTTGTCAGATCCTATGGTACCATAACCTAATACTGGTCGGCTTGATCATTGCTAATGAATGTCATTTGTTATGTAACTACAACCAACAAGTTTGTTCACTTTATTGAAATCGTTATTAGTTTTGTATAAATCGTCTTAATTGTTTTTGAAACCATCGTTATAACATCGAAAACATTTAGCACATATGAGTCACTCCAAAACAATTGAAAGCAGTAAAATAGGGGAATAATGTACTCGCCTGAGAATGCTTGGAGGTCTTGAACAACAACCAAACAAAGCTAGAGAGAGCACGGAATCAGTCGGCAATCTAAAACTATATAAATAAACCAGACTTAAATCGGGAGATCGGATAGGATGAGGCTTGGTAAACCAAATGAGTGTTGGAACTCATATGATATGGTTTAACAAGGCCTACATACTACAATGAAACTAAACCTAAGTGCTTTCGACCCATCGCGACCCATTAAGGTAGCTTATGCTACTTTAACGCGTCATGCGCGTGAAACGCGTTCGGACCGTCTAACTAGTCCTATGACAAGTGTTATATGCCTAAACATGTTACAAAATCAGTTATGTGACAAAAGTTTAGGTTACATATGCTTAATTACCAATTATACATGAAAAGGGTATTCTGGTAATTTACCTAAGGCATATAAACTACCTATCATACAACTACTTAAACGAAGCGACCATAGGGTATAACCTCGGAAGGTTATTCCCTACCTACTATGGTCACCTAATGTATTTGGTCGGATCCTAATGATCGACCAAATGGGTCGGGTTCGAGGTATAAGCGATTTATTAGATCGCTTACCCTACGACCCTAGACAACGTGGTAATCAGTAGGCATAGTCCCAAGGGACTATAACCAACGTGATTACACTCACGTTGCGAAGTTCAAACGAACTTCGCATTGACCATTACTGGTCAACGCAGAAAGTCAAACAAAGTTTGACTTTCAGACTCGAAAGACTCAAAAAGCAATAAAAGAACGAAAGAATACTTACCCAGGGTCCCCGAATGCTAATCTCGATCCAAGAACTCAGGTATGAAACAATGGTTTCAACTTAGAGCTCTCAAATCAAGATTCTAGTGAGAAATGAAGTTGGGGATGGATGGGTATTTATAGTAAATGGTCCACCGTTAGGATCGTTTGATGGAAAACGTGCCATGATCCAAGGCGTACACTTGTCGGAAACTCATGGTGGCTAAAAGTGATCCTTATCAGCTGACTAAGCGAAAGAGAATGTGTGGTTGTGAACGAAACAGCTGGAAACTGCTGTTAGATTCGATTAATCTGGTCAGAAGGGGCCTCGCGGGCCGCCTGAGGATGTAAGGATCCTGAGGCGGGCCGCCTAGCAGTCACAGATCAGACATAAGTTTCAGAAATGACAGTTTCAGTCCCTGCACGTGTTTAAGGCCATTTCCGACACTTCTAAGGCCCGTAAAGCCAACTTTAAGGCCCTAAAATGTTGCCTAAACATTTTGGACGTGAAACATGCTCAAAAATATGCCGGACATTGGTTCGTTTGGCCGTACGAACGCGATGTTCGCTTAATTACGACGGAATGCGCATAAGCGCGAAAAACGATCCAAATGACGTGAGGAATGGATTTTTCTTATGCCGAACACTAAAATAAAATATTTTAGTGCTTACATAAATTTTTGGATGTCCGGATGTATTCAGAACGTAAGTTATGCGCGAAAATGCAAACTTGTGCACTTTTTGACACTTTTAGTCCCTGAATGACACAAAAGTTTATTTTAGCACACCGAACCCCTCAAAGCCTATTTCTAAGCTATGTAAAGGATATTTATGGTATGTTTAACTTATGGCCATGTTCCGGAATGTCTGTTACAGTTCAAATTGGCATACTTTCGCAGTTTGTCAACTTTAGTCCCTGTAAGCGATTAAACTTTGATTTCACCACACCAAACCTTCCAAAACTTATATCTAAGTTATGTAAAGGTTATTTAAGGTATGTTAAGACTATGTCACTATTCCGGAGTGTTTGTTGCATTAAACTGGTTATATTTACGCATCAGTGCGCGTATAACCTTCCAGAAAGCGATTTAGAGTTTGAAATTGAACAAGAATTGATATGTGTAAATGATACACATATTTTTACAAATCCCAAGTATGAAATATAATATTTCATTGGTTTGGTATTTGTTTGATGGCCGTGGAGGCACAGGTGTTACAGTCTCCCCTACTTTAGGAAATTTCGTCCCGAAATTTATTTAGAGGAAACTTGTGAGAGCTTGGAAATATGAAGTTGAAAAGATCGAACAATATTGATTAGGGTTCTGAACTTCTAGTAACCTTTAATAACATCATGATTGCAATGTAAGAGGGATACTTATATACAAGTATATGAAGCGTCATTGGTGCGTCCACCGTACCTCTATTACATCGTTCTCATTTCGTTATTGTTGTCACTATCGGCTCTTACACATAATAAATCTTTCTGGGTTTCTGTGCACTAAATTTCATAATTATGTACGCGTCCATAATCAGACCATTCCTTGCACAGTTTACACAATCTATTTTATAATATGTAGGGGAAAACCAAATGAATGAACCTGTGATGAGTGTGACTAGACCGCCATAAAGTCCTTTTAATTAAACCAATAAATGATCTAAATAGACTATCAAGGAGTCTGTTCAGCTATATCACTAGATGTCGTTCTTTAACCAAATTGTGAATCAATCCTTTTTTACTAGACTACTAAGAGGGTCTCTTATGAATCATGGAGTGGTACTATATAACCCAAGGGTCTTAACTACCAGGTAGAAGCCCATAAGGATTTAAGGTAGTACCTTTTGAATATCCTACTATGAATCTCTCATATGAAAACATGAAAGATTCTATGAGGATTTGAAAATCGGATCACACAAAATCATAGAGGAGAACACATAAACACATATCACATAACCACAAAATTGTTCGTTAATTTGTCTTGTAAATTGCGTACATGCATTTAAAGCACACTTGGAATCCATTCCGTGGATTTCATTTGGTACTTTAAACGTTATCAAGAATCCAAATATAAGGATAGAAAGATTCAAAAAGAAAATTCGATTTCGATTACTAGGAACCGAAGTGTTCGAATTAAGGTACATAAGGAATCCAATTAAGGACTCTGATTTGAACGATAATCATCCACAAGGATCTAATTGTAAAGATAAAAAGATCCCATATGAATTTTAGAAGTTGAAGATGTTTTGAAACCTTGCACTGGATGTGCTTAGGTCAAAACATGATGTAAAATGCTTATGAAGTTGAGATGCTTGATATGTCAAGGCGACATATGAAGCAGAATTTTGAAGGTTAAGTCAATGTATGAGGAAAATATTTTTGAAAACTATGCATGGGGTTCTTTTAAGAAAAATGTGTTTAACGTTTTTGAAACCTTATATATAATACTTTTTGAAATCATAAAGTAGGTGTATTAGGTAGATATATTTATAAAAATGTTTTAAAATCATGCAAGATGAATTTTGAAATTATGTATAAGGTTTTTTGAAAGACATGAATGATGCTTTTCGAAATCATGCACTTGATCAGAAAATGTATTGTGTTAATATTGTCTTCAGACTATATGAAATATTTTGAAATTAGAAAGGTTGGTTTTGATAACATGGCCAATGTTTTTGAAATAACATAGACAATACATCTAGAAAATTTGTTTTCAAACTATATGAAATGTTTTGAGATCATGAAGATTGTTTTGAAATACTGGTACTGTGTATGTTGAAAAAATCAAAACGTAATGGGTATGAGATTTGAAAATACCCTTAGTTATCTAACCAAGGATTTAAAGGCACAGATGTGCGAAAAGCACGATTACTCATAATGTCACTTAATTTTCTGTACTTTGTTTCTTAGAGTGAAACGAGTACTTAAAATTTTCGAGGGAATCATGAGCAATCATTTGAAAGAGAGAAATCACAAGAGTAGTTTGTAAGGTACATAGTTCCTTGATGTAGGTATCATAGGAAAAGCCATACACACCTAGCAGGGGGTTGAGCTGGTTGGTTGGGGACTGCTTTACCATTGTGAGCGACCATGGCGAAGTTCTGAGAAGCCTTTCGCTTCCTTGACTTCTTAGGGGATCGTTCATCCATGGTCTTTGATTCCTCGATTGGTTTATTGGCTGATGGTGTTGTCGCCTGACTAGGTCCTGCCTGTCTTGGTGACTCTTGAGTGGCTTCATCCTGGAGATGATACATGGCAGTAGCTAATTCAACAGTCTTCAGGACTACTTCGCCTATTCGCTGAGCGAATTTTGGCTGCTTGCTCAGATATCTGGGCGTCATCGTGATGAAGAGACATTCTTGAAGAAAAGAAAGGCATAGGGAGAAACAGGTGAAAGATTTTTGGACAATCAAAACAGAAAGATAACGCATGAAAATTGCGATCATTTGTTTGTTACCTAAGGCAAACAAATGAGACGGTGACTAATCAAAGTAAATGGGTCAAAAATAATGTATCGCGAAGACATGCTCGCCTATAAGTGAACACTCATCCCAAGAATTCCCAGGTAAGCACAACTGGTCTCGCGTCTGATGAGATGTATACGAAGTGCTTGCCTAGACAGAAAACCCAGAATACAGGCATTCACCCTTCTAGTTTGCACGTGTTCACATTATTTAAAACCCAAAACCTTGACGAAGTTTTGAAAACTCAAAGGGGTTCAAAACCATATACTAGAGAGTTCAAAACCTTACAATAGATGGTTCAAAACCTAGTAATCAATCATCCTAGAACAGATGATTAGTTTTCAAAGCGGTTTTGAAATTTATGTTCTTGCTGTGGTCGTCGCCTAAGGATAGGTGACGGTATTGTTTTATGACTAAACGCAAGTAAACTCGCGTTAGGGTCCTAAGAAGGTTATAGACTAGGTCAAAGCATTACTAATAACCTAATTCCCTATAACCATTGGCTCTGATACCATCTTTTCTGTCACACCCCGACCACGTAAAACAACAAAACGTGGCGGAAACATCGAGGCGTGTTGTAACAGAATTAATGTTTCATAACCATGGATACCAAAGAGTGTTTCGTTTTTATTAAACATTGAATAATTACATCGTCTTGAAATCTAAATACACTATTTAAACATAGTCTATCATTGTTATTGAGTCACTAAGGCCTTGTCCAGTCCTATGTGAGCATGCATCTTATCAATCGATATCATCCAACAATACCTGAAACATATGTGAAAACGAGGTCAGCAAAGAAATGCTGGCGAGTACATAGGTTTTGTGAAAATAAGATTCATGACTTCTGTTTAAGAAAATGTTTAGTCATGAACCTTGTAATTTGCTTTGTCTTTGTAAATCATTTGAAAAATAATAAGTTTAGGTGATATGTATAAATAAGAGAATAATGCATGATTAAATGAATAACCATGTAAAATGAGTTTGTATAAGATAAGTTGTTTGTAAATAAATGTCTTGTGAAAAGTATGTTACTTGTATAAAATGTTCTATGTCTCAAACTGAAATGATTCAAATAACGCTACAATATGTAATACCATACAAACACTTATATATAGGAAGTACCAGCGGCGTATCCACCATGCTTGTATCATATTCCACACGCATTGTTACTTAATCACTTAATCCAAACCAAACCACCAAAGTAATGTTCATGCCCAATGTAAATCATGTAATATGTAACCAAAACCCAATCGTATATCGCTTTGAAACCAATCGTTTACCCAATCGTTAAAACATCGTGTGAAAACCAATCGTTTACCCAATCGTTAAAACATCGTGTGAAAACCAATCGTTTACCCAATCGTTAAATTCGTTTTAGGTCGTGAAACTACTTAAATGGTCGTCTCGCTAATAACATTCAAACCTTCTTGACTCGCATTAATAAACCCTTACCAAAGGATAGATTAACAATTCGCATTAATAAACCCTTACCAAAGGATAGATTAACAACTCGCATTAATAAACCCTTACCAAAGAGTAAATTAATAATTACAGATTCAGTCGCTACCAACAACACCCACACATAACTACGGGTGTAGTAAATAACGGGACTTGTCAGATCCTATGGTACCATAACCTAATACTGGTCGGCTTGATCATTGCTAATGAATGTCATTTGTTATGTAACTACAACCAACAAGTTTGTTCACTTTATTGAAATCGTTATTAGTTTTGTATAAATCGTCTTATTTGTTTTTGAAACCATCGTTATAACATCGAAAACATTTAGCACATATGAGTCACTCCAAAACAATTGAAAGCAGTAAAATAGGGGAATAATGTACTCGCCTGAGAATGCTTGGAGGTCTTGAACAACAACCAAACAAAGCTAGAGAGAGCACGGAATCAGTCGGCAATCTAAAACTATATAAATAAACCGGACTTAAATCGGGAGATCGGATAGGATGAGGCTTGGTAAACCAAATGAGTGTTGGAACTCATATGATATGGTTTAACAAGGCCTACATACTACAATGAAACTAAACCTAAGTGCTTTCGACCCATCGCGACCCATTAAGGTAGCTTATGCTACTTTAACGCGTCATGCGCGTGAAACGCGTTCGGACCGTCTAACTAGTCCTATGACAAGTGTTATATGCCTAAACATGTTACAAAATCAGTTACGTGACAAAAGTTTAGGTTACATATGCTTAATTACCAATTATACATGAAAAGGGTATTCTGGTAATTTACCTAAGGCATATAAACTACCTATCATACAACTACTTAAACGAAGCGACCATAGGGTATAACCTCGGAAGGTTATTCCCTACCTACTATGGTCACCTAATGTATTTGGTCGGATCCTAATGATTGACCAAATGGGTCGGGTTCGAGGTATAAGCGATTTATTAGATCGCTTACCCTACGACCCTAGACAACGTGGTAATCAGTAGGCATAGTCCCAAGGGACTATAACCAACGTGATTACACTCACGTTGCGAAGTTCAAACGAACTTCGCATTGACCATTACTGGTCAACGCAGAAAGTCAAACAAAGTTTGACTTTCAGACTCGAAAGACTCGAAAAGCAATAAAAGAACGAAAGAATACTTACCCAGGGTCCCCGAATGCTAATCTCGATCCAAGAACTCAGGTATGAAACAATGGTTTCAACTTAGAGCTCTCAAATCAAGATTCTAGTGAGAAATGAAGTTGGGGATGGATGGGTATTTATAGTAAATGGTCCACCGTTAGGATCGTTTGATGGAAAACGTGCCATGATCCAAGGCGTACACTTGTCGGAAACTCATGGTGGCTAAAAGTGATCCTTATCAGCTGACTAAGCGAAAGAGAATGTGTGGTTGTGAACGAAACAGCTGGAAACTGCTGTTAGATTCGATTAATCTGGTCAGAAGGGGCCTCGCGGGCCGCCTAAGGATGTAAGGATCCTGAGGCGGGCCGCCTAGCAGTCACAGATCAGACATAAGTTTCAGAAATGACAGTTTCAGTCCCTGCACGTGTTTAAGGCCATTTCCGACACTTCTAAGGCCCGTAAAGCCAACTTTAAGGCCCTAAAATGTTGCCTAAACATTTTGGACGTGAAACATGCTCAAAAATATGCCGGACATTGGTTCGTTTGGCCGTACGAACGCGATGTTCGCTTAATTACGACGGAATGCGCATAAGCGCGAAAAACGATCCAAATGACGTGAGGAATGGATTTTTCTTATGCCGAACACTAAAATAAAATATTTTAGTGCTTACATAAATTTTTGGATGTCCGGATGTATTCAGAACGTAAGTTATGCGCGAAAATGCAAACTTGTGCACTTTTTGACACTTTTAGTCCCTGAATGACACAAAATTTTATTTTAGCACACCGAACCCCTCAAAGCCTATTTCTAAGCTATGTAAAGGATATTTATGGTATGTTTAACTTATGGCCATGTTCCGGAATGTCTGTTACAGTTCAAATTGGCATACTTTCGCAGTTTGTCAACTTTAGTCCCTGTAAGCGATTAAACTTTGATTTCACCACACCAAACCTTCCAAAACTTATATCTAAGTTATGTAAAGGTTATTTAAGGTATGTTAAGCCTATGTCACTATTCCGGAGTGTTTGTTGCATTAAACTGGTTATATTTACGCATCAGTGCGCGTATAACCTTCCAGAAAGCGATTTAGAGTTTGAAATTGAACAAGAATTGATATGTGCAAATGATACACATATTTTTACAAATCCCAAGTATGAAATATAATATTTCATTGGTTTGGTATTTGTTTGATGGCCGTGGAGGCACAGGTGTTACATTCATGAACATGAGAGACATGCGGTTACACCGAGTCCATTTTTCATGAACTATCTGCTCAGCAGCAGTACTTTGAGTGGTAAGGTCCGCTGGCTTATTCTCTCTTAGAGCATAATCAAAGTCCCGCAATCCAAGTGTAAGCATGAGGGCATCCTTCCATGCAGCAAAGTTATCACCAGTCAAAGGTGGAATCCCCTGATTTGGTGCTGATAGTGGAAATAAGATAAGCAAGTTATGATACTTAGCAAGAAGTTCTAATGTGATCTAAGGGCATGTTAAACTAAGGCAGGCATAAATAATGACCATTTTACATTATGAAGTTGTGATATCGTCTATTACTAACATCAAAATAATAGACTTAGTTAAAATTCTACTTAAACGAAGACAAATCAGCTTTGGCCAGAAGTGTAATCATTTAAGCATATGTGCAAAGTGGTTGTAACAAATCAGCTTTGGCCAGAAATTGAGACAATCACTTTAGTTATGCACTTGTTAAGTATGCCATCTATGAAAGCATTAAATCAGCTTTGGCCAGATATTAAGACATTCATGTTTATGATGCACACTTAACATAGCTTTCGTAATACTTGAATGATAAGTAGATGTATCAAATCAGCTTTGGGCAGAAATGATACATCAAAACTCATTCAAGTTAAGCCATTTTGGTTTTGTAAAACATTATCAAATTCTGATTAACTAACTAAGTAATTACAAAAACCAATTATTTAATAGCAAACCACCCGTTAGCGCGGATCGAACTCCGCGGTGAGTTCGCTGGGGGTGCAGGGGGACAGCGTGCCACGCACGGGGTTCGGGGCGGAGCCCCGAGCCAAATTTTAGTTCACATTAACTGCCAAATTTTATGAACACTCATGATTTCGGATGAATCATGTCTTGGATTCATCCGAAATGACTAATTTCGGATCATTTCGGACTATCCGAAATGGATGATTTCGAATGATTTCGGATGTGTCCAAGACGCGTAAGTCGAGTCATTTCGGATGATTTCGGATGATGATACTTAGTCCGAGATTCATTCGAAATGGTCAGTTCTTGATGATCCGTGATGGATTTCGGATGATTTCGGATGGTAATGCTTAGTCCGAGATTCATCCGAAATGGTCAGTTCTTTGATCATCCGTGATGCTAAGTCCGAAATGGTCAGTTGCTGATCCGTAATGGGCGAACAATGTTCATCCGTAATGTGTTCTTCAAGCCTTTACAGCTGTTAATGTGGAAACATAACAGAAAATTCGAAATCTTAGGAATTGTGATAGAGTTTCCTATTTTATCATTGATCTAATTTTATCAGAAAAATTCGAAAATCATAATCTGTTTATCCTATTAACAGATTTCGAAAACATTATTAGATAAAATTAGATCAAAATTAGGAAAACATTCCACAATTCGAATCATATTCCAAAACATAAAGGGAATTTCGAATTTTAACTAAGAACATGATGAACCCTAAATAAAATTAACCTTAATACTATATCCGAAATCTGGGAATTTATCAATCATTTAAACAATACTTGAACATTATGATTTCGGACAGTAACATAAGAATGAACATGTCATCTGAGATGCCATTCCGGATGACAGAAATCGAACAGTTAATGATTTCGGATGACAGAAAACGAATTTAATTATCGTTTTAAAACCTGTTTTCCAGTTTTAATCCAGATTTACGGATAGAAAACAGAAATGACTAATCAACATATGCTCTGATACCACATGTTGGATCAGTTCTGTTTAATCATAATGGAAAACATGAAAACATACCTGTTACAGCAGACAGTGCAGTGGAGAATCCAGTCAGAGAAGATGACATCCCGTTCGACATAATTGTCAGTGTGATCTGGTTCCTCCTTAGGGTGCTGACTAATGATGGTGACTAAGAAAACCGACAAGGGAATCGGTTATGGGAGAGGAGGTCGATGATGATGATGATGTTATGATTAGGTTATCTGATTAAGTGTGTAACCCTTTAACCTCTACATAATTCTCCTTATATAAGCACCCAGGAGGAAACCTAATTAGTTAATAAGGGTAATATGGTCCATCAACAATTATCAACTAATTATTTAATAGGTTATTATATATTTTGATCTATATTATGTAAATGATTATAATGGCTACTAGATTAAATATTAAATATAATATATTTAATCTTACAATTTAGTCATTAGTATCAAACGGGTTCCTATCCCCCACTTGTGGCCTAGTGGTAAGAGGCTTGGGTTTTCAATAGAGACTCAAGTTCAATTCTCACTTGTATCATATTGGGGTGGATATAGGTAATGAAAGATTTGGACTAGCCCTTGTGTGAGGTGGTACAACGACTGTCAAGCCCAGCCGGGTTTTCGTCCCACCGTGTGTTACGTTAGAGAGTTCTACTTTTGTAGTGGTACAACGACTGTCAAGTGGCAGCTGACGGTATGGTTCTCGAGGGAACGCCTAAAAAAGCCAAACTTTGAAGTTAACGTGAGCCCGGTTAAAACAACATAGTCTGACTAAAGTAGGGCAATATAAGGCTCTCCGATTTAAAGAATGTGATAACCTTTTACATGAATTTAATCGTTCAGAAAATTTATCAAAGGGCTTGCTGACAAATAGAAATTGAAAATTACTAAATAGGTTCACTAAATAGGTTGGATGGGAATCATTATTGGAGCACAATCAACCTACAAATAGAAATTGAAAATGGAGACACCATACTTAAAATTACAAGGTTATAAATAAAAGTGTTATATTGTTATTCTTTATTCTCTATGTCTGCCTATGAGTATCATAATTTAAAAGAATACTTTGTTCAAAAGCATATGTATAATACTATAACTAAGGTTTAGTAACAGAGACTTAAAGAGTGAAAATGTGTGTCCTAAGAAACCCAAAATCTCTGCACTTCTGGTTTTTTTTTTTTTTTTTGGTACTTTGAAATAAAGCCAACAAAGGATGATGATGGAGGAAGGGTTGAATGCAAATTTGAATTTGCAAAGCTGTTCCTCAAGTTTGTTTTAATTTTCGATAAAACACCTTAGTATTTGGTTTAAAATTTTAATATACCCAAAAGTTTGTATTTTAACAATAACCTTAAAGTATTTATAAATTTAATATATAAAAATCTAGTTTATTTTTAGTTATATATTAGATTCAAAAATATTTTAATGATTTAAAGTTTAATTTAAATTAAAATAGTTTAGCTTTGAGAAAATATATAAAAAAAAAACTGAGACGACACCGCACATTATAGGGAAAACTAGGGAAAGTAAATTAGGGAAAAAGTTGATGTATCGCTAACACACAGAAATCTATACAATCTGGTACGACTCCCTCCACCCTTATAATTTGGTGATGCAATAAAAGTTTTTGTTGGTCTTTAGGGTGGGGGTATGGTTAATCACTCTAGGGTGATTGAGTGATTCTCTACTCAATAATATTATGTCATGTCAACTCCCCATTTTGCACTCAATCACTAGGTATGGTTAATCACTCTAGGGTGTTTGAGTTATATATTTTTTATTTTCTAGAAATTATTCATAAATAAATAAAACATATTTTAATGTAAATAAAGGTACTTTTAATTAAAAAAACACATTACATAAAATTAAAATAAATAACATGACATTAAAATATAAAAATAAATTAAAAAAAACTAATTTAACTATTCGTCGTCGGAATCCGCCAAAAGGTGGGGTAAATCTTGTTCTCCAAGATGCTCCACAAGATCATATTTTAGTCTATAATGAGTGTCTTCGAAAACGGGCTCGACTGGAGGATCCCGAATATGTACCGGTGCAATCGCATTGTCTTTTAGAATCATATTATGCATAATAATGCACGCATATACGACCATCCTAATTTTTTTTAACACTCGTAGCACGCATCGGGCGATGAAGTATATGCCATTTTGCCTTTAAAACACCAAAAGCCCTCTCCACGTCTTTTCTTGCCGCCTCGTGTTGCCTCTTGAACTTCTTTTCTTTCACAATGTGAGGATACGGAAATGATTTCACAAACACGGACCAAGTAGGGTAGATTCCATCGGTAAGACAGTATCCACGCTTGTACAAGTGGTTGTTCACGTAAAATGGGCATTTTGGTGCAGTTCCATTTCATTCAGTAAGAAATAAAGGAGATTGTTGGAGCACGTTGATGTCGTTTTGTGAACCTGGTGGACCACAAAAAGCATGCCAAATCCACAAATCCTGAGAGGCCACCGCTTCAAGCATAACTGTCGGGTGACTGTGATCCATCCTCATATATTGACCCCGCAACTCTGTTGGACACATTCTCCAAACAAAATGTGTACAATCAATACTACCCAACATCCCAGGAAGGTGACGTTTCTCCTCATGAGCTTGGTACAAGAGCACAACGTCGTGGCTAGTAGGCCTAAGTAAAAACTCGGAAGCGTATAAATTACATACCGTTTCGCAAAAATATTCTAGACTTTCTCGGGAAGTCCTTTCGGACATATTTAAATACTCGTCGAACTCGTCTGGAGCGTTACCGGTTGCTAGTTGCTTAATCGCCGATGGAGAAGAAAATGGTGAAAAATGATGTTGAATGGTATTGTTTTTATAAGGAAAAGTTGTATTTTTTTTTTTTATAAAACGGCTAGTTTAACGGATAGTTTCTTTTTAACGGTCAAATTTCATTAATCTTTGCACTCAATCACATCGGTGACTATACCCCGATTTCCCTCACCGAACACCCACTCACCGATGGTCTTCATCACCACGGTGTGGTCACCGATCGGTGACTCCCCATCCCCGATGAAGTCTCCGCAAACCATACCACCTACCCTTAGTAAATTTTCAAGCTTAATCTAAAGGAACATGTAACTTTGATGGATGATCGTCCATATTGTTATTAAGTTAATTTTAATGTTTTTAGAAAACATGTTGCATGGTGACTAGTTTGAGATTTGTTATGTTCTACTTTTTTATATGTATAGATCGAAGTTTAAAAATGCTGACAACTTAGAAGTTTAAATTAAGGTATACATTGAAATTCCCATCCACATTCTTTGTACATATTACAATTGTTAGACTGGTATTAGTTAACTATCCATATAGAAGTTATTATTTGATCATACCACAGTCCTAGTTTTGGAGCATTATTATTTTCTTTTAACGATGATACCCGGAGACCTTTTGGGATAAGGATGCCAATACGGCAATACCCAGAAATCCTCTAAGCAAAACCTCTAAACTCCTATATATACGTCCCTTGGTTAAATTAAGAACCTATGACCTTTCACTAAAAGACAAAAGCCAGCCGAAACTCTTTTTGACTTGGAGCTTTAGTTCAACTAGGTAATGCCCCGCCCGCGTTGCGCGGCGATAGCCGAATAATTTTCAACCAATTTAAAAAACAGTACTATAGTTTTGCTATAAATAAAAAGTAAAAAGGGTGTTAGGCAGCTCTTTGACACGATTTTTAGCTGAGGACAAAGTCATATTTTTATTTTTACTTGGGGGAAAAATCAAATTTTTTTCCCCGAGGGTAAAATCCTAATTTTTAGCTAGGGAAAGCCATATTTTTATTTTGCACTGGAGGCAAAAACGTAATTTTGAATTGAGGGTGATATCGTAATTTTGAACCGAGAGGAAATTTGTAAATTTTAGCTGGGGGCAAAAGCATAAATTTATTTTTAACTGGAGGCAAATGCGTAATTTTAAATTGTGGCCAAAACCGTAATCAATTTGAACCGAGGGCAAAATTGAGAAATTTAGTTGGGAGCAAAAGCGTCATTTTATTTTGAACTGGGAGCAAATACGTAATTTTAAACCGATGGCAAAATCGTAATTTTAAAGCGGATATAAAATCATAAATTAATTTGGCCAATAGGGGAGTGCCAGGCAGCTGCCTGGCACTGTTCCCTTGTCGCCCATGTCAACCAATAAAGGCCAACAACTATTGCCGCCGACACTATTGTTTGTAGATGTTGAAAATATGTTAGACCGTGGTGTATGGTAGGGCGGGGGTTTGGGGCAAGGGTTGACACGTGGACTTCGAGGAGCACCGCTGGTGAGTGACGTGTTGGGTCGGTATGGCGGGGCGGGGCGTGGCTAGTCCGCGTGGGTTGGCCAGTGTTATAAAAATTTAAAAATACACACAAAATAAAAAAAAGCCTAAAATTATTATTAAAATTTCCTAAAAATTACAAAATCCTACAAAAAAAAGGATTACAAGATAAAAAAAAGGCCTAATTAAGCGTTAAGTAGATTTCGAACAGGGCGAGCTTGTCAAACGGCTTCCGCTCCTTGCCCCGGAACTCGATGTTAGCCACCCCCACCTGGTCTTCGTGACTTATATCACCGACCGGGACGCTGTCGTATAGGAGTTGGGTGAACCGTTTGGCTTGGCCAAACGGTTATTTTTTAAATTTTAAACCTAGCCGTTATAGCCTGGTCAACCAGCCAATGAGAGCCGGCCACGGAAGACCGCTAGGCACGCCTAAAGCCTGGGCTGAAACCCCCGCCCAAGGGGCCACGCCAAAACCCAAGCCCACCCGAGGTGGTGATTTAGCCGTTTGTACCCAACCCATACCCTATAGTCTTAGTCTTTTTTTGTAGGTGAAGACAAACTTTTTGCACTGTTCATTTCAACCCATACCCCATAGTCTTAGGGGCTGTTTGGTAGCCTCTGAATGGTTATTAAGAGGCTACCACTTAATGGAACCATTAAGAATTTTACCAATGAGAAGGTAGAAGAATGTGACATGTGATGATTTACCATTCAGATGTTACCTCTTAACCATTCAGACTTGAGGTTACCTCTTATTCATTCAGAGGTTTTAAACCATTAAGAGGTAGCATCTGAATGGTTATTAAGAGGCTACCAAACAACCCCTTAGTCTCTTTTTTTGTAGGTGAAGACAAAAACTTTTTGCACTGTTCATTTCATTATTTTTTAATACATGTATAATTGCAACATTTTATAATTGCTCTATAAAATGATTTGATTTTTATAAGAAAAAAACAGCTTTTTTTATTTTTATAAAAGGGTGTACATATTGGCACACCTAAATGTCTATATGCACACCAAAATGACTTTTTTGTCCTATATGCACACCCTGCAGTGTCGAGCTATGGCCAAAGCGCGGTGTTTTGGTCCGGTCAACCAGACAAAAGACTGACCGGGTGTCTGGTTGACAGGACCAAAACGCGGTCAAAGATCGGCGTTTTGGTCCGGTCAACAGACACGTCAGTCTTTGTCTTGTTGACCGGACCAAAACGCCGCTCTTTGGCCACAGTTTGACACTGCATAGTGTGCATATAGGACAAAAAAACCCTTTTTAGGCTGACTATCTACACACACCAAATGTGTAAATAGTCTCCCCTTGTAAAATGAAAGTGGTTCAAAAACCACGTCATTTGTGACTTGCTTTTTGCTTTGAACGATCTTGAGGAATTTATGCTCAAGAAGATCTACTCGTTTGGTTGCTGGAATTAATTCCAATTTCTAATGCAAAGTCTCCTTTACTTTTTAGGCCGTCACTTCCTATTTTATATACACACTACTTTGCTTGATCCACGGTATTATAGCATATCTTTGCCATTCCAGTTTGACAAAAAAAATATTAATTTGGTGTAAATGTTTAATTATTTCGGCTCAAAAGTTTATTCAATACCTATCTGTACTATATAATAAAAGAAATCAATAGAAACACACATGTCATTCATTGAAGCCATCTATTTTTATAGATAATTAATATCAATTAAAAGATAATTATACAATTAAATTTAATATAACTTTAAACAATTTATATAGGAGTAATATAATATTTTAAAATATTTATCAGATTTCAAAATTATTTATCCTAAAATTAATGTAAATGATTTATTTATTTTATTAAACTAAAGTAGTTAAGGGTAGAACCTATTTCAAAAATGTTTAAAAGGGGTTTATTGGTTCTATACTTTTATTTTCGTGTTCAATTCTTAACTCAAATACGGTAATCACTATGTTTACGTGACATTTATAAGAACTATCACCGCAATCACCCCATCCATCATATATCAAGTATATCCGTTAGTTTTTTTTAAAGATATAAATTTTTAAGAGATTCATTCAACCCGTGTAATAAACGAGGTTTTTTAAAGATATAACATTTTTATTTTTTACTATACAAAATTACATTTATTCAACTCGTGTAATACACGAGGTTTTAAAAATATAACTTTTTTATTATGTAATATAAAATTAGATTTATTCAATCCATATAATACATAGGGTTTATAAAGATATAACTTTTTATTTTTTGGTATATAAAATTAAATGTGCTCAACCCGTATAACACATGAGGTTTATAAAAATGTAATTTTTTTTCATTATTTAATATATAAAATTAAATTTACTCAACCCGTACAATACACGGGGTTCTTAAAGATATAACTTTTTTTATTATTTCATATTTAGAATTATATTTATTCAATCAATGTAATAAATGGGATTTTTAAATATATATTGTTTTATTATTTGGTATATAAAATTTCATTTATTCAACCCGTGTAATACACGGGGTTCTAACCTAGTTATAATATAATTATATTACAGAGTTAAATACCATTTTAGTTTTTGTGGTTGAGTCATTTTGTTAGTTTAGTCTAAATGTTTCATTTTTCGCATGTGGGTCTAAAGAGGTGTAACACCTCGAAAATTCACGTCCTATAATGTGTTGACACGTGTCATAAAGTTTGAACGTGTGAAAGAATGTTATAAAAGGACTAAAGTTGACAAACATGGAAAGTATGTGATTATACGGGTTCTAAATGTCAACAGTGAACAAATATACTTCATAATAACCCTACATGATGTTTATAACATCAAACGAATAAATCATGGATCATACGAAGCTAAAGTGAGAGATTACAAACTACAGGGGTTAAATGTGTCAACATGTTTAAAGATATACCTCTGAGTGACCTTTTGACAAACCCGAAGCTTTGTAACTGTTAAATATGCTCACTAGAATGCGCGATATAAATTTTATAAAGTTTCGTTATCGTATGAGAAAGTTATGATCAAATTCGTGTGCGAGGGGTTAGAGCGTAAACATTGAAAGTTAAGACTTTTCGGGTTAACCGGAAGTGTCCAGGGACTTGGCAAAGTGGGTATAAGTCCTAAAGCCTTGTGGGTAAATATGAAGGGGTCAAAATGCAAAGAATAGGCGTAATTGACCTTTCGTGAAGCCAAGGGACAAGTTGCAAAACAACAAAAATGAAAAAAATCTGATATCAGGGTCCAGGCGGGCCGCGTTAAGGTTAAAAGAACCTTACGCGGGCTGCGTTATACCTACAGATGCAGAAAGTGCGACCAGGCTCCTGGAAACGCGCAGAATCGACCAAAAACCGAAATTTTAACATGGTGGGCGACCCCTAAACTGTTCTAGAGCACTAGGGACACATGTTGGAGGATTGTGGTCAGTAATAGTTGTGTGTCAAAGAATTGTGGTGAAAAATTCACTATATAAAGGCCTTAACTTGCAACTCATTGATCACACCTTCATCTGCACATTTGGAGCACTTCTGGAGCTAAGGATCTTTCTCTAAGCATCACATCTCGTGCATAGGACTTCAGTAAGTTAGCTAATCTTTCCTTAATTGAGTTTAGGTTAGTTATTTAGCTAAAAGTCAAACCGTCGTAATTACGGTTTGACTTCGAGATTAATTAATGATGGCTCAGTCAAATCTCGAATTAAAAGTAGATATAAGTAGGTAATTATGTGGGTAATAAACCCTTAAAAGGGTTGTGACACCCGTGTCACTTCAACCATCAAACAAATGCCAAACCAATGAAATATTGTATTTCATACTTGGGATTTGTAAAAATATGTGTATCGTTTACACATATCAACTCTTGTTCGATTCCAAGCTCTAAATCGCTTTCTGGAAGGTTATACACGCACTGATGCGTAAATATAACCAGTTTAATGCAACGAACACTCCGGAATAGTGAAATAGGCTTAACATACCTTAAATAACCTTTACTTAACTTAGAAATAAGTTTTGAAGGCTTTGGTATGACAAAATCAAGTTAAATCGCTTACAGGGACTAAACTTGACAAACTGCGAAAGTATGCCAATTTGAACTGTAACAGACATTCCGAAACATGACCATAAGTTAAACATACCATAAATATCCTTTACATAGCTTAGAAATAGGCTTTGAGGGGTTCGGTATGCTAAAATAAACTTTTGGGTCATTCAGGGACTAAAAGTGTCAAAAAGTGCACAAGTTTGCACTTTTGCGCATAACTCAAGTTCTGAATACATCCGGACATCCAAAAATTTATGTAAGCATGACTATATTATGCTTTAGTGTTTGGCTTGCCAAAAATCCATTCGTCACACCATTTGGATCGTTTCTCGCGCTTGTGCGCATTCCGTCGTAATTAAGCGAACATCGCGTTCGTACGACCAAACGAACCAACATCCGACATATTTTTGGGCATGTTTCATGTACACAATGTTTATACATCATGTTAGGGCCTTAAAGTTGGCTTAACGGGCCTTAAACATGTCGGAAATGGCTTAAACACATAACAGGGACTGAAACTGCAACATTTGAAACTTGTTTTCTGATCTGAAGAGCTAGGCGGCCCGCCTCAGCCAAGCTTAAATCTTAGGCGGCCCGCCTCAGCCTTCCTGATCAGATAAGAATGCTTAGTCAGCTGATTCCAGCTGTTTAAACCTCATCCACACACTCACAACTGCACATTCAGCTCATTAGGACCATTTTTAAGTTACCACAACTTTGTGACAAGTGTACGCACAAGATTCGAGCACGGTTTCCATGAAACGATCTTAACGGTTACCCGAAAACTATAAATACCCCACCCCCCATTGCTTCAAAACCACTAGAATCTGATCTAAGTGACTCTAAGTTGGAACCATTGTTTCATACCTGAGTTATTGTGATCTAGATTAGCATTCGGGGACCCTTCGTAAGTATTCTTTCGTTCTTTTATTGCTTTTCGAGTCTTTCGAGTCTGAAAGTCAAACTTTGTTTGACTTTCTGCGTTGACCATTTATGGTCAATGCGAAGTTCGTTTGAACTTCGCAACGTGAGTGTAATCACGTTGGTTATAGTCCCTTGGGACTATGCCTACTGATTACCACGTTGTCTAGGGTCGTAGGGTAAGCGATCTGATAAATCGCTTATACCTCGAACCCGACCCATTTGGTCGATCATTAGGATCCGACCAAACACATTAGGTGACCATAGTAGGTAGGGAATAACCTTCCGATGTTATACCCTATGGTCACATCGTTTGAGTAGTTGTATGATAGGTAGTTTATATGCCTTAGGTAAATTACCAGAATACCCTTTTCATGTATAATTGGTAATTAAGCATATGTAACCTAAACCTTTGTCACATAACTGATTATGTAACATGTTTAGGCATATTCTACTTGTCATAGGACTAGTTAGGCGGTCCGAACGCGTTTCACGCGCACGACGCGTTAAAGTAGCATAAGCTACCTAAACGGGTCGTAATGGGTCGTAAGCACTTAGGTTAAGTTTCATTTAGTATGTAGGCTTTGTTAAACCAAATGACACGAGTCTCTACACTCGTTTGGTTTACAAACCCTAATGCTACCCGATCTTCCGATCTAGGTCCGGTTAATTAACATAGTTACCTATATTAGGTGCCGTTTGATATCCGCGATCTCTAGCATTGTTTGGTTGTTACTCAAGGACTACTGAGCAATCTCAAGTGAGTACATAGACCCCTCTTTTACTGTTTTCCAAACGTTTTGGGGTGGAACACATGTGCCTACTTGTTACTTTCAAGCTTTCCTGTTTTCACATCATATACTTGCTATGTTCATTAGTACAATTATAGTACATGTTTTACATTACATTTAATGCTACGTATGTCTATTGTTGTATACGTAGTACAGGTCACATGCTACGTATGTCTATTGTTGTATACGTAGTACAGGTCACATGCTACGTATGTCTATTGTTGTATACGTAGTACCGGTCACATGCTACGTATGTCTATTGTTGTATACGTAGTACAGGTCACATGCTACGTATGTCTATTGTTGCATACTTAGTACAGGTCACATGCTACGTATGTCTATTGTCACGTACTTAGTACATTTGTCATTCATCACAGGCTTACGTTTTGGATACATATTACATGATTTACATTAGACATGAACATTTTACATCTTGATGGTTTGGTTTTATTAAGTGATTAAGTAACGATGCGTGTGTAATATGATACAAGCATGGTGGATACGCCGCTGGTACTTCCTATATATAAGTGTTTGTATGGTATTACATATATCGCAGCGTTATTTGAATCATTTCAGTTTGATACATATAACATTTTATACAAATAACATACTTTTCACAATACATTGTTTTACAAGCAACTTATCTTATACAAACTCAGTTTACATGGTTATTCATTTAACCATACATTATTCACTTATTTATACATATCATCTGAACTCATTGTTTTTCAAATGATTTACAAGACAAAGCAAATTACAAGGTTCATGACTAAACAATTTCTCAAACATAAGTCATGAAACCTATTTTCACAAAACCTATGTATCTCACAGGCATTTTTATGCTGACGTACCTATTTTCACATGTGTTTTTCAGGAGCTGTTGCATAAGATGATCAAGATACACATAGGCAGACTTGGGCTTTAGTGACAATAAAAGATGCAAGACTAGTTAATTATGTTGTATTTATTTGTTTGTTAAGACATTGTAACACTTTTAATCAATAAAACGAAACTTCAATTGCCATGGATTTGAAACAATTAATTCTGTTACAACACTCCCCGACATTTCCGCCACGTTTTGTATGTTCTACGTGGTCGGGGTGTGACAAGGGTCCCCCCTGATTACCACTCTAACCAGGTCAAAAGTCGGGTCAAACTTGCTAAGAAAAAGTCAACAGAAGGTTTAAATTACAATTTATGCATAACTAGCAATGTAGATCATATACAACCTGTTTGATCATTGTTATAACTTGGTAATAAGTGTAAGAACATGTCTAAACATGTTCAACCCGACAATTTCCTGTAAATACCCGGTTCGGAACCGAAAGTCACATAGTTTGACTTTCACTTTGACTTTCAGTTCTGACCCGTTTAGGCATGTTTTAGAAATGCCTTAGAGCTTTATTTGGACCAGGTTACATGCTAGTATAACCCTCTGTGATTATACACCATGGTTCATTAGTTAACCGATTAATACGCATGATTCCGTTAATTGCTCATATGTTGACCATTATGCCCTTATTACCTTAAAACGTGATTTTTGGTAATGTAAAAGAGTAGAAACTTTAATTACTGATATTTAAACTTTCATACAAAATTTGACATCAGTTTGAGGTGTAGGTTAAGAGTTATGCTCGTTAGCGTAAAATTAAAGCTTTATGTTAATAAAACGGCGTAATTAGCGTATAGCCTAGTTAAGCCTACTTTTTGATATCAAATCTTTTACCCATTGATGTAATATATTATTTTGGGATTTTTAAATATTTTTAATAAATTTTAGGCTGAGCATAACTAGTAGTCGTAGGCTTAATCCGGTAGTTGTCGGTTTTGCCCTTACGGGCCATAAAATGAGTTTTACATATCTAAACGACTCCAAACCTTTTGCTACTGATCCCATATGATAAATAAATTATTTTAAGCCTTCTGGAAATATAAAAATATCAGATTTATGTATCAAACCCGGAAATGGCCTTTAATCGCCTTTTTAAGCGTTTTTAACGCATAGTATGTGCTATAACTATATTAAACATACAAGGGTTGATACCTACTGATATTTGAGGCAAATTATGATATTTTAACAGTAAGCAAAGGTTGATAAACTCAGACTTCGGTTTTGAGCTTTTCGGCTTATGTGAAATTACCAAAATACCCCTACGGGGCATAGTTTGGTTATAATTGATAAATTTCACTTATATACTTTAACCTACTGATATAACTTAGTAAATTGAGTATATTTGCTGATTACATCAGACCTGTAACTCACCTTGTTACTTAAACTCTTTTATAAACTTTTAAATGACCAAACTACCCCTACGGGGCCTAGTTTGTGTTTAAACACGTTTCGGGCATAATGAAAGACATCTTACTGATGTCACAACATATTTGAGGTACTAGTGGGAGACCCGCGCGTTGCGGCGGAATCGATAATACCACCAAGTCGCGAGGGTGAAGGTTAAAAGGGTTGTGGGAGTTTGACGAAAGTTTTGCATAACTCACCTGTGTTACCGAGTTGGGCAGAGATGGTCATGTAATCATCTCTTGTAATGCTTGTATTGAACGCAAGACATCCTGGTTTAGGCGATGGTATTTTACAAAGAATGCGGTTGAGTTGGGTAATCGGTGGAATCCCGTTGGCGTAGATTGACATAGTTGTTCGTAGGAAGCAAGGTATTGGAATATTTTTGGCGTAGATAATTTTGTCCGGTTTAGAATTTGGAACGGGGCATGCAACCACTGGCCGTTTAACCTTTATTATTTGTGTTTTATTAGTTTTCGAATTACGTAGTTACGTTAAGTTTATGTATTTGTATTTTATTAGTTTTTGAAGTTAAGTATATGTATTTGTATTTTATTAGTTTTTGAAATACGTAGTTACGTTAAGTATATGTATTTTAAACGTGAACCATATTTTATCATGTTAAAAGTTTTTAATACAAGTTAATGATTAGAACTATTAAGCTCTTTGTTTTCATCATTTTGGTACTTGTACATCCATAAGCACACCAAAACATATCCGAAGTTGACCACCCCAACAATAGTCAACACCCAATATACATTATCGATCCTCCCATCATTGATGCCATCAAGCAACCACCCTGTTGTTTTTCTAATCAAATCAACCAAAGCGATCCCTAAATAAAACGCAATCCCGATAATCACGGCCACCATCGCTGCTGCTGTGCTCTTAATCGACTTCGGAAACTCTTGGTAATAAAACATTACCAAGGTCGAAAACACCGACATTGGCACCCATCGTGGCTAACGTGAACCTTGTACCTGCCACACCCATGGTCGAAAGAGCCAGGCTCGTGTACAAGATTCCAATTTGGGCTTTTGACGGTCACTTGCAAGGGCTCGTGTCATTTTCGCATGGTGTGGGCCTTAATAGGTCTCGAACCCAAACTCAAGCATTCCAGTCTAGGTCTGTCATGATCCTATGGGTCATGTGATTCTCACAGTCCCACCGTATTTCCAAACGCCAACCCCGCCTGATTGCCGCCACTCGTGATAACCTTTTAAACATAATATGCAATCTACGACTTTGCCGGATGATCCACCCTGTAAACACCACCAAAGTTTGTTAATTTAGGTACAAAGATATTTCAAATGGGTCAAAAATAAACAAATTTAGCGTCTGAGAAAAAATATGTTGAATTGTTTGAAAGTCACCCAAAGTTTATATTTAATGCATACAGTCTCCTAAATTATATTTGTACAAAGATTTTGCTTATGGCCAACATTTATTTTTATTCATTTTTACCATTTTGGGTAGTTTATTTCAAAAGCTGGGTACCTTACAAAACATGAAAACTAAAAGTTGGTTACCTTAAAAATATTAAGAAAAAAAAAGTTAGTTAAATACTTAAATCAAATAGAAAACTACGGTGACGACCTATTTATGCCATCTAGCTTTAATAATTTTTTAAAATATTGGGAAATGAACAAAAAGGGTTTGGGGCATTCAACCCACACAAAAACAATGGTCTTTATTATATCTACCCTTATTTTGACCCATTAACCAGCCCATATTGCCACCATCAGTTGCAGGTATGTGACCCTAGGGTACGACTATTTGATAGCATTAGTTGTAGTATCCGCATGTATTTCTATTACTATTGACTATCCATGCATCCATAACTTGCAAGTTACATGAATTGTCTGTGACTTACTACTTACTATGACTAATGACTGACTACCCATAGTGGTGAAGCTTGAGATTTCCGACGGGGGTCGAAAACGTATATACCCAAAAATTTCTATACGAAAACTACATACTCTCCATTATTGATCGAAAAGTTCGGGGGGTCGGCCACCCCCTCCCGCCCTACTTAAGATGCGCCCATGCATGCATCTATAACCAAGAATACGATAATATCAGGAAACATAAGTAATAATTCAACCATCAAATGTTGTTTGGGATGTATATCTTGGGAAATAGTTAATTACACCAAAATGTAACTCACTTCCATCTTTTATACTTGAAAAAAAATGTTGTTTTCCTATATCATAAGTAACTAACATACATTCAACTTTTTACCACCATTCAGCAATTTCTAAAGTTGGATAAAAATTTGAAATTTAATTACATTTTTTTTGGTGTAATTAACCCTCTAATATTACATAGTTTCTGTCCTTGACAACTCAAAAAATAATAAACACAGAAACAATAAGAAGTTAAAAGACAAACCCACCTTTTCAAGATCAGAAACCTCAAACGTAAGAAGCTTCATTCGCCTGACCATCACTGTGACGGATAAATGACTTGTTTCAGCCCGAACCCATTTTGACGGGTAAACCAACCTGCTTGACCATCACTGTGAGGTTCAAGTCTTGCCTAATGTTGATCAAGAAACCAATGAAATTCATACACGAAAGGATAATATATTGAAGAGCCAACAGTGCCACGTGAACTTTATAGGCATTCTTTAGCAGATCAAACATCATGTAACTGTACAGAAATTAAAACAATAAATGAAGAGGACTAAATCAGTACCACTCACCAAGTCATGTGACGACCTTTTAAGTTCAAGTAAAACGGCAGCAGAGTCTCCTCTGATGGGACAATTAAATACCTGAAGTTTGTCAGATAATAGCAAATATGTCAAAAAAAATATATGCTTGGTAAAAAATGAGCACTTGATGTATATTCATGGGAAACCCGCGCGTTGCAGCGGATAGAGAAAACTTAACCCAGGCCAAAAACAAACAGAGTAGCAAAATACAAAAAGCGTAACATCTAAGGTAACCATGACCACATATGGACTATACAAAAAACGTTAAAAGCGCCATATTTGAAACATAATGAAATGATTCCATGTCTTGTAAACAAGTGACAATGATTCATCTTTAGGTATATCATAAAGCATTCAACAGACATGATTTATGTGATTTGAATTGCAAATAATCAGTTTCTAATCATAGTTACAGGAAAAATGATTGTGGAAGGCGAAAATAAAACTATGTATTTTATCTAGTTGGAAAACCGGAAATCAAATCGTTAATTAGTGACCAATGGTTACCTTAATCGCGAGTGGTACGAATTGGAAGCAAACTGGGTGTAGAACATGTAATCTGGAATCTATGATCCTAGCTCTCACCAGTAGTCAATCAAAGCCCATAAGAGATGTGGTCGGAAAGGTGTGCTTTGAGTTCGAGGCTTAAAGTAGGCTTCAATTCAAACGGATGGGGCGATTCAACCGCTCGTAAATAGAAGGGTAAAAGGATGCAAATTTGAACCGACATATTGAATTGAAGGCTCAGTAAGTTATATCTGAACCGACGACGCCGGTGAAGCGACCTATGAACAGACGCCGGTGAAGCGAGATTGTTTTCTTCGGCCGGTGAAGCATGGAAACCTCAGTTGACCTTGATTTCTCCGGCCCAGCGAACCATAAACATAATGTGTTCATAGTTCATACAATAAACATGAAACCGTTAGGCCATGAACTAAAAAAAAGAAGACAAGATAGTAATACCTTTAATGAAGCACCACCCACAAGTAATCCATTAATGTCTTCTTTTTTTCGCCAGCTGAGCAGAGTTGCCTGCATTTACAGATCATGAGGAGGTAAGTAAAATTTGGATTAACAAAACTATCACTCATGTGCAATAAGTATTAGCAAGCGGCTAAACAGGTTTAAATAGGGTACTGTCAGCATCCAAACAGTATATATCCTGAAAAGGCAGTATCACCAAAAAAATAATATCTCCACTGTAGATATGACCTGTGTGGCATGATATACACGAACAAACAAAACAGAAACAGAAACAGAAACAGAATATTCAATGATGATTACAGTCATTCTTATTTAAGAAACGGGCGATTGCAGGGTAGGGGAAAGTAAGATGTGGAACAAGAGGAAGAAATCGTACACATCCAACGGAAAACATTGTCTTCCAACCAGATATGAACTCAAACTTCATGATAAAAACAAATATCAAATCAAGTTGAGAGAAGAGTATGACATGTAAAGGTTTATTTAGAATTTCCAGTTGAGTGTTCATATATACCTCAAAAATATTTTATCTCAAAAAAATGTTTTATCATATAAGACGCTTCAATCAGCTAAAGAACTAACTGAGACAAAACGGTTTAAATAACAAAAAGATACCAGTTCAGTGATATGCAAATTCTGCATGTATGTGAAATTTGTTTGACATCGTGTTCAGCAATATCAATTGTGAAGTGACTACTCAAAGCATGTACCATCAATTTGTTTTACAACTTGATGGATTATTAAGAAAAAAGTACGAAATTCTGCATGTATGTGAAATTTGTTTGACATCGTGTTCAGCAATATCAATTGTGAAGTGACTACTCAAAGCATGTACCATCAATTTGTTTTACAACTTGATGGATTATTAAGAAAAAAGTACGAAATTTTGGTGACTGTATTTTAAGAAAACGAAATGGATAATGTACCTTGTCCTCAGTTGAAGGGCAATACCGAGGCGGAGTTTCATGTAAGTTGTCATTTTGAAGCTGATGATTGACTTGTATTATACGAGTCAGATAATAGCACGTTTACTCCTGTTCAATGTGTTACGCCGGATCAAAACTAAACCAATTCACATGTATCTGCAGCCACTCATACTAACAACATAACAATCATAATCAATTATCTTATAACTACATGGGTAACGGCTCCAATTGTCGGCACCGGTGATAGGACGGAAACAACAGGTTCTCGATATCTGTCTAATATATTGATCAAGATCCAATTTGCTGCAGTGATGGTGAATCGATTCAGCGACAAATCAGATTCTGGTCAATGTTAGGGTTCCGACGAGTACTTAGGTAAGCTTTTTTCAGTTTCATGATTCTGTTTTTGTTTTTGTTTTTGTTTATATCAGTAACGTTAACTGGTAATCTTTTCCCATGGTGATGAAAACACCAAGTAGACTATGACAGATTCGATCTTGAACCTAATATGAAAGAAATGAAATAATGAAGATGATAATGAATGAACAAAATTAATGATTTTCTAATGGAATTATACCTATGCTCAATTCCCAAAACCATTACTCGTGCCGATTGATGTCCCTGAACAATCATCACCCATCAATTGTTGATAGTCTTCTAATTGAGTTCAACTGTAGTTGGATGTCATCGTTCTTGAGATCGTCTATCAATGCTTGCCGACCATAGACATTGTTTAAACTTTAAACCTGGTAGTAACGTGAGAAGATCAAACAAATTAATTTCTTATTTCTCGACCTGTCAATAGAACTGAAATCGAGGACACTAATCACAGTAAAAACAATTGTATTTGATGATGACACGATAATCAGATTTTTTGGGATGATTGTTGGTGACGATTTGGGAACCTGAAAACCCTAATTTAGAGATGTGGAAGCGTGTGTACTGGAAGAGAATGAGAGGGGTCACGATTGTCCCTCTGCCATGAGATTGTTTATGAAAATTGGTGGTTTGGTTGTTGTGTGTTTAATGGGCATCATAAAGGGTTTAACTGGTAGAGAAGATGTAGAGGCGTGTCTCAGCGATTAGGTTTCTTCAAGGGCAGGGATGGAAAAGATTTTGTGTTTGTGAGTATGGGTATAGGTAGAATTTACTATTATGCCCTTCTAGTGTCTTAAAATCTTGATCTCTTTACGAATTTACCCTCACAAAACAAGCATTTTTTTAGTTGTATATATTGCTTTAAGAGTTGGACGCCATGTAAAATTACATGTGTGTACATCACTTCTCATTTTTATAATAGTATAGATAATTAACTTAGGAAACCTGTATATAACTCTCATGAATACCCGTCACGCTTATTACGCGTACGGTTCGGTTTATGTAACAAGTTTACATAAATTAGCCGAAACGGGTCAAACCTTAACGGTTTTATCTCAAAATCCAGAATGTGAATAATAAACCCATATTAAACAAGTCTTCAAACTTGTCGGGTCTAAATCACATTCTATCCGGTCTTCGCTTAATCGTGCGTACGGACCGTATCTTTGAAACTAGCCGGTCTAAGCTTAAGCTTAATTAAAGACCCGTTAGGATTCTAATAGGTTATTATAAAACCTTCGTTCCAGATTAGGAGGACCAGTAAAAGCTACGTGCATTTTGCTAATTGTGAATTATACTTTGCTCAGGTAAATACTTTTAACTTATTTTCCCTATACGGGTTTGGGTTACGGTATATAGCATACCGCTTGATCGAGCATCAAATCCTCCACCGTTGAGTGGGTAATTGACTAATTTGATCGGCTCGTTTAAACAGTCTTGTTACTTAAAGCCTTTGGGGGGTTAATGACCATGTCCCGGATGTCCTTGGCATCATTTTACGAAATGGCCACGACTTAAGCGCGGGGTGTAGGCGTACACCCGTCAGTGCACAAAAGAATATTGTGGTGTGTCTATTGATCTTTAACCCGGACAAGATCCGGGCTACTGAACGCACAAGGAACATGTAATTCGTTCACAAGATTATAATATTAAATAATTCTCCTAAGTTAAATAAAATGTTTATGCCATGTGCATCCAAACCAATTTTCAATCATTTTCCAAAATGAGTCAGTTGATTGTATTTACCAGTGTAAACTGACGTATTTTCCCAAAAAGATTAAATGCAGGTACTATGCGTAATTGGCTGGGATTTCTCCTTAGCATCATTAGAAGTCTCGCAAGCTTAAGATGCCTGAAGTCTGTTGAACTATTAATCATATTTTATTTTCGATCCTACTGTGGATAAACTTCCGAATATTGTGACATTCGATATTACAATATTAAATTCGGTTGTATTATATCTTTTAAATTTACTTCCGCTGTGCATATTGATTATTGTGTTGTTTGACTATTATGTTGCCAACCACGTCACGATACTCCCCCACCGGGCCCACCGGTGACACGTGGAAATAGGGGTGTGACAGGTTGGTATCAGAGCCAACATTGAGTGAATTAAACAATAGCCTTTTGTGTTTAATCTCAATAACACAATTGCACATTCTAAACTTTCGAGTCTTGACATATAACATAGGACAAATTCCACTTGGTTTATGTTGTCCTTTATTTTGCATATATTTTTGTTTTGTTATCTCATGCTATATTGACAGGATTTGAAAATGCCGCCAAGATTCTTCAGGAGAAGAGGAAGGGGCAAGGGGCCAATCACCGCCCCCAATGATAATGAAGCTGGACCATCACATGCGCGAGTTCCGTCTACTACCGAGAGTGACGACCCTCGGCAGAACAGGAGGAACTTGTTTGAACCAGCCAGACGATCGGTATCCCACAGCTCTACACCTCCGGTCCAAAACCCTTATGGGCCACAACCAGAGTACGAGCCCAACAACCCTCAGCCCTCGTATATACCATTGCAGCGATCCTTATCGCATCATTCTTTCGGGGACCCCACACCAGTTTTTCGGGGCCGGTTTAATCCGGTAGGCTACGTGCAAGAACCCATGGGTTTTAACCCACCGGGGCCAGACGATCACTTCTCCGGTGATAATGCGGATGACATGGACGAGGATACGGACCCCGTCGAACCTGCCAGTGGTACTCCGAACCACCCGATAGAGATCTCTGACGGATCTTCTTTCCATGGATCACCCTATGTTGGTCCAGATAGCTTTCAAGCTATGTTCACCAGGCACGAGTGGTACTATACACCTCCTCACCATTCGTCGCCTCAGCAGCAGCATCCGCAACAACAACAGGATCCCTCTGTGGATTCCAGATTCGTGGCAGTCACGCCACCGCCTCCACCGCCGCCAGTGCTGCCAGCACCTCCGCAACCGCCGAGGCGAAGGAGAACCGGTGCGCGCATGTCGTCACGAGCAGGGGACTTCCATTTCAGTTCCCCACGTCAATCCAGTGGCAGCCACTATCCGCCACATCAGGAGGACCCACAAATGGGTGGACCTTCTAACCCAGCTGTACCACAGCCACCGCCGATGGGTTTTGATAACCCAATTCCAGCGTACACGGGTTCCATGGCGTATAACCCGTTTGAACCGCCGAATCACCACAATTATGGTTACGCGGAGGCCGACCCTTACATGGTAGCGGCGAACTACAACACCCAAGGACCCTATGGAGATCCATGGGGAGTAGGGTACCCAACACATGGGTACCAGATACCTCCTAGGCCTATTATTCGGACTCAATCGCAGCCGCCTAGGTTCTCCCCACCTGAGCATGAAGAACTCCTTCAGAGGTTGGATCAAGTTGAACGGGAAGTTCACAGGGACCGCAGGGAGAGACAGACCTTCTTCCAAGGATTAACAAGCTTGATCAAAGGGAAGAGCAAGAAGGATCATTGAATCCTTCCACTGTTGTTTTTCCTTGTATCAGTTAAGCCCCTGCGTGGGTATGTATGTGTGTTTGTTTTGACCCCTGCGTGGGTCTATTTTCCGTTAACCCCTGCGTGGGTATGATGTTTGTTTGTTTAAGGTCCCTGCGTGGACTAGTATGTTTGTTTAAAGTCCCTGCGTGGACTATCATGTTAATTGACCCCTACGTGGGTATGTTTGCTATTAAGCCCCTGCGTGGGTAAGTACTTGTTTAAACCCCTGCGAGGGTAAGTTTGCTATTTGAAAAGACCCGTTTAGGGCAGCATGTAATATTATAATAAATTAATGGAATGTTTGTTTTATAAATTTCATGTTTGCCATTATGTGCATATATAAATTATAAATGAAATAAATAAATTTAAAATCATTTTTTTTTAAATAATCTGCCTATGTAAATTTTTAACAAGAATCTTAAAGTGTGAAACCTAGCCTTCGGGTCATTTTAAGGCCGGGCCAAGATGGTAAGACCTGTTCAAAAGATTCAAATCCCTGTTAACATCTGTATACATGTTAACACTCCTGGCAGACGTGATTCATTTGAAATCACCCACGTTATTATTATGTAAGGATCTTTCTAAAGATTCCAAGCCCAACTTAATGATCTCTGAATCATGGGTTAAATCATCAATTAAGATGATCATATTCTTACCATACGTGGTAATACATGCCTACGGGCCCTGCTCATTTCCATATGAGCCAAAAGACAGTGGTAGCAATGACTCCCTGTCAGATAAAGGTAATGAACTAGGTTCAAACCTTCATGTTTTGATTCTCTGAAATCATAGCTTATAATTTATAAGTGTCCTTGTGACCAGGCCTATTGTGCCAGTATACATTAATGTTTTGATTCTCTGAAATCATAGATTAAATAAAAATGTCCACGTGACTAGGCCTTTTGTGCCACAAATAAAACTATTATGGTTTTATAATTAGGATAAATTATTATAGAAATCCTAAATAAATATGATTAATAAATTAACCAAATATGGTCTCTGTTTACCATGGTTAATGAATTTCCCTAAGGGGCAATTCCATAATAAACTCCCAAATAAACTATTGTCCTTGTTTTCTGCAACAGTTCAATTAAAATGGCTAACTCAGACGAGGGTAATAGTCATCCAGTGGAGAATAACGAGAACGCCCGAATTAATTTAACGGGTGCTGAATTGAAAGCAATAATAGACGGCGCATTTACTCAGGCATTGGAAAGGCAGTATGAAGAGTACAGTGGGACTCGTAGTAGGACCCAATCTACACAGCCTTCAAAGCCACCGTCCAAGAAGGACGACTCGAAGAAAGATGATGATCGACGCTCCTCGAACCACAGTGCTCCATCTCAGCAGGTTATACTAAATCAGGGACCCCGTGACAAGGGTTGCTCGTATAAATATTTCGTTTCTTGCAAACCCCGGGATTTCACTGGGGAGAAGGGAGCCATTGACTGTATGACGTGGCTGGATGAGATGGATACGGTTGTAGATATCAGCGGATGCGCTGAAAGAGACGTGGTCAAGTTTGTGTCGCAGTCTTTTAAGGGTGAAGCGTTAGCATGGTGGAGATCTCTGATTCAAGCCACCGGAAAAATCCCATTGTACAACATGTCGTGGGAACAATTTGTTGCCCTTATCAGGGAAAATTACTGCCCCCAGCATGAGGTGGAGAAGATAGAATCTGATTTTCTATCATTGGTGATGACAAACCTTGACTGTCAAGCTTACCTAACGAGCTTCAACACGATGTCCCGGTTGGTTCCATATCTGGTAACCCCGGAACCAAAAAGAATAGCTCGATTTATCGGTGGTTTAGCCCCGGAAATCAAGGCAAGCGTAAAAGCTTCTCGGCCAGCTACTTTTAGATCCGTAGCTGACATTTCCTTATCCCTCACTCTGGATGCGGTCAGGCAGAGATCGCTGAGGAATAAGGAGGCTAAGAAGAGAAAGCGTGAAGATGATAGTTCACGTAGATCGAACAAGAAACACCGTGGGAACAGTGACAACAAGAAAGGATCGGAGTCAAGGAAAGATGGGCATAATTCTGGTGAGAAGCCCAAATGCAAGATATGCAAGAAGCAGCACTTTGGAAAGTGCAGACTTGAGTCGAACTCACAGACTTAGTCAAAAACCTATGCTTGTGGTATATGCAAGTCCACGGATCATAAAACCTTGGATTGCAAGAAGATGAAAGACGCAACGTGCTACCGTTGCAATGAAAAGGGCCACATTAAAACCAACAGCCCTAAATATACCAAGAAGCCTGAAGAGGCCAAGAAGACTAATGCTAGAGTCTTCAGAATGGACGCAAAGGAAGCGGTTCTAGACGACAACGTTATTATAGGTACTTTCCTTGTAAATGACGTCTTTGCTAGAGTACTTTTTGATTCAGGCGCTGATAAGTCTTTCGTTGATAAAAAGTTTTGTGAATTGCTGAAATTACCTGTCAAAACCTTAAATGTGAAATATGAGGTAGAGTTAGCAGATGGTACCATAGAAACCGTCTCAACGGTGTTAGATGGATGTGTTATATCCATTAAGAACCATTCTTTTCCTCTGTCTCTGCTTCCCTTTAAGTTAGCTGGTTTTGACATAGTCTTGGGTATGGACTGGTTATCTCGTAACCATGCCCAAATTGTCTGTAACAAGAAACAAGTGGTAATAAAGACTCCGTCTGATGAATCACTTACCATTCGGGGAGATACCCAGTATGGGCTACCTGAGCAAGCGACTATGCTCAAGGCTTCAAAATGTTTAAAGAAGGGTTGTGTCATCTACATGGCACAAGTGATTATTGATGAGCCCAAACCAAAGATGGAAGACATCCCTGTCATTTCTGAATTCCCTGAAGTTTTTCCGGAAGAACTACCTGGTTTGCCACCAGATAGGCAAGTGGAATTTAGGATTGATATCATCCCCGGAGCAGCACCAGTTGCCAGAGCACCCTATAGGTTGGCTCCAACAGAGATGAAAGAATTGAGGACACAGCTAGACGAACTGCTAGCCAAGGGTTTCATAAAACCTAGTTCGTCTCCTTGGGGAGCGCCAGTCCTGTTTGTCAAGAAGAAGGACGGATCGATGCGTCTGTGCATCGATTATCGTGAGCTTAATAAGGTCACGATCAAGAATAGGTATCCTTTGCCTAGGATCGACGATTTGTTCGATCAATTACAAGGAGCAAGTTATTTTTCAAAGATTCATTTGAGGTCAGGTTACCATCAACTGAAGGTTAGAGATGAAGACGTGCATAAAACCGCATTTAGGACTCGTTATGGTCATTACGAGTTCCTAGTGATGCCTTTTGGGCTCACTAATGCACCGGCCGCGTTCATGGATCTCATGAATCGCGTTTGCAAGCCGTACTTAGATAAATTCGTCATCGTTTTCATCGACGACATTCTTATCTATTCAAAGAACCAAGCTGACCATGAGAAACACCTTCGATGTATTCTCAAACTCCTGCATCAGGAGAAGCTCTATGCCAAATTCTCTAAATGTGAATTCTGGCTTCGGGAAGTCCAATTTCTTGGACATGTGGTTAGCGAGCGTGGTATCCAAGTGGATCCCGCTAAGGTTGAAGCAGTTATGAACTGGCAAGAGCCAAAGACACCTACAAAGATTCGTAGCTTCCTGGGATTGGCTGGATATTACCGGCGTTTCATTGAAAACTTTTCAAGGATTGCTGCACCCCTAACTTCCTTAACTAAGAAGAAAGTAAAGTTCGTTTGAGGCCCTAAACAGCAAGAATCCTTTGATATCCTAAAGCAGAAGTTGAGCAACGCCCCAGTATTGACATTGCCAGATGGAATAGAAGATTTTGTGGTTTACTGCGATGCTTCACACACTGGCATGGGGTGTATGCTTATGCAGAAGGGCAAAGTTATTGCCTATGCATCACGACAGTTAAAGGTGCATGAAAAGAATTACACCACTCACGACTTGGAGTTGGGTGCCGTTGTATTCGCACTAAAACTGTGGAGGCATTATCTTTATGGAATCAAGTGTGTGATCTATTCCGATCACAAGAGCCTCCAGCACCTGTTTAATCAGAAAGAGTTAAACATGAGGCAACGCCGTTGGATGGAGACTTTGAATGATTATGATTGTGAAATCAAGTACCATCCCGGCTAGGCGAATGTAGTCGCTGATGCCTTGAGTCGAAAGGAAAGGGTGAAACCCATCCGAATCAATGCCAAGCGCATGGAGATAAAGAATAATTTGATTGAAAGGTTGTTAGCTGCACAGAAGGAAGCTGTGTTGGAAGCTAACTATCCTAATGAAAAGTTAGGAGTAACTGAGGAGCAGTTAACTCTTAGCAAGGACGGAATTCTAAGATTAAATGGGCGAATATGGGTTCCAATTTATGGAGGACTTTGAGATGTCATCCTCCAAGAAGCCCATAGTGCCAAATACTCCGTTCATCCTGTAGCTGATAAGATGTACCAGGATCTAAAGGCAAATTATTGGTGGATAGGCTTGAAAAAGTCTGTAGCCACCCATGTAGCTAAATGCTTGACATGTGCGCAAGTCAAAGCCGAGCATCAAAAGCCGTCAGGCTTGCTACAACAGCCTGAACTTCCTACGTGGAAGTGGGAAATGGTAACTATGGATTTTATTACCAAGTTACCCAAGACAAGGAAAGGAAATGATACGATATGGGTTATAGTTGACAGACTGATTAAGTCAGCACATTTCCTACCCATCAAGGAGACTTATAGCTTCGACATGTTAGCCCAGTTATACGTTGATAAGATTGTAGCCTTACATGGCATACCTGTGTCTATTATCTCTGACCGAGATACTAGATACACGTCACATTTTTGGAAGAGTTTCCAACAATCTTTGGGCACCCGTTTGAATTTTAGTACGGCTTATCATCCTCAGACTGACGGTCAGAGTGAGCGTACTATTCAAACGTTGGAAGACATGCTACGTGCATGTGCGATCGATTTGGGTGGTAGTTGGGATAAGAACCTACCGTTAATCGAATTCTCCTACAACAATAGCTACCATACCAGCATTAAGGCTGCGCCTTTTGAGGCATTATACGGTAGAAAGTGTAGATCGCCCATTTGTTGGGCAGAAGTCGGAGATGTCCAATTATCAGGACCAGAGATAGTCTTTGAAACGACGGACAAGATTGTCCAGATTCGTGACCGTCTCAAGGCTGCCCAAGATAGGCAGAAGAGTTACGCAGATCCAAAGCGTAAAGCTTTTCACTTCGAAGTAGGTGATAAAGTGTTGCTTAAGGTATCACCCTGGAAGGGGGTGATGCGATTTGGTAAGAAAGGCAAGCTAAGCCCGAGATACATAGGACCCTTCGAGGTTATCGAACGTGTCGGGACAGTTGCCTATAAGTTGAACTTACCTGAAGAGCTCAGTGGAATTCACAATGTGTTCCACATCTGCAATATGAAGAAGTGCTTCGCTGATGAATCACTGGTTATACCGCATACAGATGTGCATATAGATGAGAGCTTAAAATTTGTGGAAAAACCTTTGTCGATTGAAGATCGACAGGTTAAGAAGCTTCGTAGGAAGCATGTACCCATTGTAAAGGTCAAATGGGATGCCCGTAGAGGTCTCGAATTCAAGTGGGAGGTTGAATCCACGATGAAAGAAAAGTACCCATATTTATTTCAGTAAATCTCGGGTCGAGATTTATTTTAAGGGGGTGAGGATGTAACACCTCGAAAATTCACGTCCTATAATGTGTTGACACGTGTCATAAAGTTTGAACGTGTGAAAGAATGTTATAAAAGGACTAAAGTTGACAAACATGGAAAGTATGTGATTATACGGGTTCTAAATGTCAACAGTGAATAAATATACTTCATAATAACCCTACATGATGTTTATAACATCAAACGAATAAATCATGGATCATACGAAGCTAAAGTGAGAGATTACAAACTACAGGGGTTAAATGTGTCAACATGTTTAAAGATATACCTCTGAGTGACCTTTGACAAACCCGAAGCTTTGTAACTGTTAAATATGCTCACTAGAATGCGCGATATAAATTTTATAAAGTTTCGTTATCGTATGAGAAAGTTATGATCAAATTCGTGTGCGAGGGGTTAAAGCGTAAACATTGAAAGTTAAGACTTTTCGGGTTAACCGGAAGTGTCCAGGGACTTGGAAAAGTGGGTATAAGTCCTAAAGCCTTGTGGGTAAATATGAAGGGGTCAAAATGCAAAGAATAGGCGTAATTGACCTTTCGTGAAGCCAAGGGACAAGTTGCAAAACAACAAAAATGAAAAAAATCTGATATCAGGGTCCAGGCGGCCCACGTTAAGGTTAAAAGAAACTTACGCGGGCCGCGTTATACCTACAGATGCAGAAAGTGCGACCAGGCTCCTGGAAACGCGCAGAATCGACCAAAAACCGAAATTTTAACATGGTGGGCGACCCCTAAACTGTTCTAGAGCATTAGGGACACATGTTGGAGGATTGTGGTCAGTAATAGAGTTGTGTGTCAAAGAATTGTGGTGAAAAATTCACTATATAAAGGACTTAACTTGTAACTCATTGATCACACCTTCATCTGCACATTTGGAGCACTTCTGGAGCTAAGGATCTTTCTCTAAGCATCACATCTCGTGCATAGGACTTCAGTAAGTTAGCTAATCTTTCCTTAATTGAGTTTAGCTTAGTTATTTAGCTAAAAGTCAAACCGTCGTAATTACGGTTTGACTTCGAGATTAATTAATGATGGCTCAGTCAAATCTCGAATTAAAAGTAGATATAAGTAGGTAATTATGTGGGTAATAAACCCTTAAAAGGGCCCCCCCTGATTACCACTCTAACCAGGTCAAAAGTCGGGTCAAACTTGCTAAGAAAAAGTCAACAGAAGGTTTAAATTACAATTTATGCATAATTAGCAATGTAGATCATATACAACCTGTTTGATCATTGTTATAACTTGGTAATAAGTGTAAGAACATGTCTAAACATGTTCAACCCGACAATTTCCTGTAAATACCCGGTTCGGAACCGAAAGTCACATAGTTTGACTTTCACTTTGACTTTCAGTTCTGATCCGTTTAGGCATGTTTTAGAAATGCCTTAGAGCTTTATTTGGACCAGGTTACATGCTAGTATAACCCTCTGTGATTATACACCATGGTTCATTAGTTAACCGATTAATACGCATGATTCCGTTAATTGCTCATATGTTGACCATTATGCCCTTATTACCTTAAAATGTGATTTTTGGAAATGTAAAAGAGTAGAAAATTTAATTACTGATATTTAAACTTGCATACAAAATTTGACATCAGTTTGAGGTGTAGGTTAAGAGTTATGCTCGTTAGCGTAAAATTAAAGCTTTATGTTAATAAAACGACGTAATTAGCGTATAGCCTAGTTAAGCCTACTTTTTGATATCAAATCTTTTACCCACTGATGTAATATATTATTTTGGGATTTTTAAAGATTTTTAATAAATTTTAGGCTGAGCATAACTAGTAGTCGTAGGCTTAATCCGGTAGTTGTCGGTTTTGCCCTTACGGGCCATAAAATGAGTTTTACATATCTAAACGACTCCAAACCTTTTGCTACTGATCCCATATGATAAATAAATTATTTTAAGCCTTCTGGAAATATAAAAATATCAGATTTATGTATCAAACCCGGAAATGGCCTTTAATCGCCTTTTTAAGCGTTTTTAACGCATAGTATGTGCTATAACTATATTAAACATACAAGGGTTGATACCTACTGATGTTTGAGGAAAATTATGATATTTTAACAGTAAGCAAAGGTTGATAAACTCAGACTTCGGTCATGAGCTTTTCGGCTTATGTGAAATTACCAAAATACCCCTACGGGGCATAGTTTGGTTATAATTGATAAATTTCACTTATATACTTTAACCTACTGATATAACTTAGTAAATTGAGTATATTTGCTGATTACATCAGACCTGTAACTCAGCTTGTTACTTAAACTCTTTTATAAACTTTTAAATGACCAAACTACCCCTACGGGGCCTAGTTTGTGTTTAAACACGTTTCGGGCATAATGAAAGACATATTACTGATGTCACAACATATTTGAGGCATAATTAACTTAGGAAACCTGTATATAACTCTCATGAATACCTGTCACGCTTATTACGCGTACGGTTCGGTTTATGTAACAAGTTTACATAAATTAGCCGAAACGGGTCAAACCTTAACGGTTTTATCTCAAAATCCAGAATGTGAATAATAAAACCATATTAAACAAGTCTTCAAACTTGTCGGGTCTAAATCACATTCTATCCGGTCTTCGCTTAATCGTGCGTACGAACCGTGTCTTTGAAACTAGCCGGTCTAAGCTTAAGCTTAATTAAAGACCCGTTAGGATTCTAATAGGTTATTATAAAATGTAACGCCCCAAAATCTAAATGTTAATATTTGGCGTATGTTCTTAGTTAACATGTCATGAAATAAATAACTAGGTTATTTAACCTAGTTAAGGGTAGGGTCAAAAGTATTAAATAATGAAGGTAGTGTCAGTTATGTGCTAAAAGGCAAACCCGAGGGGCTAGAGTGGAACAGATGAAAGTTGACTACTAATTAAAAGGTCAATACACACACAAACACACACATACGTGCGTGTTCTTGAAGCTTCAGGAGCTCTCAAGAGCTCCAAACCCTAGTTCCACTAAATCACCAAATTAAAGGGTGAATCGAAGCTCAAATTCAAGAAGGAACACGGATTAATGATCACCTTCACGAGGGGATCATAAGGTATGTCTTAAATCTAAGATTTGTGATCATGTGTAAGGTGGGTTATGTTCTAATCCATGAGTTTAAGTGGAATTGAGCATGTGTATGTGTTATAATCAACATATAGAACATGAATTATGAATGGTTTGTGTTAATTTGATGTTTAGATGATAAACCCATTAGTTATGGTGATGAAGATGACTAGACTCATCACCTATGTCCAATTCTTGTTGAAAGATTTATGTATTATGAGGGTATGATGAATACTTGTTAGAAGAATTAGGAGAAATGTGATGATGATATGTTTGATGTGTATTTGGGAATGATACATGATGATTAGTAGTAGGTTTTGATGAGTTATGTATGAGTTTAGAAGATTTGTGCATGAAATAGTTGTACGTTATGCTTAAAAGGTAGTACTCACATCAGGTGTATGATGAAATGTATATAGTGTTGTTCGTATAGTCGATTATGATGTTGCGGGTATATGTTAATAAGTCGATGATTACATATGGTTAATAGTTGACTTTTGAAAGTCAACAAGTATAAGAAACATAATTTGACTCGTTGTCATAAAGGTAGGATTATAGGAAGTCGTTTGGTACATGTTATGTTAATATGCGTTATGTGTGATTACATGATTAATTACATGAGTTGGAAAGGAGATGAAGTTGATTTCTATGTAGTATGCTTGTTAGAATTGACTAAGGGAAGTTAAGTGTGGATTATGCAAGTGGTATGATTGTTAACATGTACAAATGGGTGTGCTAACAAGAATGTGGTTTCGATGACATGGAAGTGTAGGGACCATGTCGAGACGGGCTCAAGCAAGATGTGTTAACGGGTCAAGAAGGGGCAAGGATCGGATACGAGCGCGGACGCATAAGGTAAGTGATTTCTGTAATCACTTCTTATGTTCGATTAAGTTATATGGTTTTTAATTAACTAAAAATGATGATTGAGGTCAAATATGTGTCGTAGTCTTACGTCCTAAAGGATGGGATTTAATGTTGACCAAAATGCCCTTGATGGGTATTTTGGGCAAACGATCTTAATAAGTGGTTTAAAAACAAGCTATACGATTAGTGTAATGTTTTGGACAAGTATGGAGGTGGGAAGTATGGTCTTGCTAGTCTTAAACCAATTAATGCGCGAATGCCCATAACGGGTCAAATAAATAGTAAATGATAATAAGCCGATAGAGCGTAAGATAAGAATTTCCTTAATCTGGATGTGGGATTTTAAGTTTATATGATAGAATGTGAATTTACAAGCATGTAGGAAGAAACGGGAGGTTAAACGGGTAAACGGTTCGAAAGTTATGCGCGTTTTAGTGCGTTCGGACGTCGAAACGGAACTGCAGGAAAATGCATTTTAGAGAGGCCGTCGCCGACGGGCAAGGAGGCCGTCGCCGACGGGCATGGGAAAGTCAGTTTTCTCAGAAGCCTTATTTTCCTGTCTACGGGGTTTTGGCCGACGGGAAAAACTACGGGCCGTCGCCGACGGGCCCTAGGGCAGTCGCCGACGACCTCCCCAAGTCCAAAAGGCTGAAATTTGTGATTTAAGTTGATTTATGTATCGTAGGCTTCGGTTTGTTATCCGTGGACTACGGCGAACTTTCTAAACATGATTTTGATTGATCCTTAGATGAACATGGGCTATAAATCAAAGTTTAAATCTCATGTAATTAACGTATTAGTATGTAAGAGGTATGCAAGATGTTGTGCGTGTATGTAGATGCGTATTTATGTATATATGAAGATACGTATGATAGTATGTATATATGTGAAGGCGTAGGAATGTATGTATGTATGCGGATGTGTGTTTATGTATGTATAAAGATATGTACGAGTGTATGCATGTATGTAAAGATGTAAGAAAGGTATATACGTATGTATGTCTTATGCGTTTCAAATGTATGTATGTAGGTGTGTAGGTAGGTAGAACGTATGTAATGAAAGTGAGTATGTACGAAGGTATGCACTTATGTAGGTTTGTGTGAAGGCATGTAATAAGTATGTATGTATGTATGTATGTAAGTATGTATGTATTTGTGAATGTAGGTATGTATGTATGTAGGTAGGAATGGGTGTATTTAGGTATGCACGTACGTAGGTACGTACGTATGTATGTAGGTACTGTCACGGCCCCCGACCCGGTTTGACCCGTTTCAGGAGCCGCGAGACAGAAATCCCGTGGTATTTAATTAACAGCGGAAGTTTCTTCAGGATCTTTTTAAAACTGAAATATTTCCCGATTATTTTATTTCACAATTCGGGATAAAACCCGTTAATTTACAATCTTGAGATTTCACCAGGAAATCTTTTATTTTTACAAAACATGTTTCATTATTTTAATACTGAGCCACTTCCTTAAGCTGATAGTGCTTCACGGCACTTTTTCCTGGATCACAACAGATCACCTGAAACATGTTTGAAAAAGTTTTTGTCAGCGGGAAATACTGAGTGAATCATTCATTTTGCTAAAATGACTCTTTTGTTATAATTCACAGTATTAAGAGAGATTACAATGTTTATTTCAACCAACTACCCACAGTATTTGTCATCGACTCGTTTCGGTGACTGTGGTCATATTACTATTGAGTCCGTTCACCCAATAGTAACGAGTATCATTAATTAGGTACGCCCACCTAAATTGATAAAAACAGTAATGTGCACAATACCCCACATACCGGCTGTAAATTGGTGACTACATATACTTAATCACTGTAATTATAATCTTTGAAAACAACATGCTTTTGTAAACAAATTTGATAAAAAGAGAATGACTCACATTGCAGATTTAACAGAGCTTAGTTTACTGATTAGCCTTGATAACCTAGTTTAAATAATCAAGCACACAAACTAGGTTAGTAACTTAATACAGCATTTACGATAACTCACGAGATTCCAACCGTCACAACGAATGACAAAGTGCGATACATAAACATCCATCGATTTAACGACGAATGACAAAGCATAAACCCTAATGTGGGCAGCACTTAAACATCCATTGGATAGTTTAATCGATCGGACATTGAATCGTAGCAGCGATCGAGTTATTACCCTGAATTGTGGCAGTACTTCGTGAGCAGTGTGTGTTTATTGTAGTATTTCTATAATAACTCGGAGTGAATTTTGAAACTGAACGTCGCATCAACGCAAAATTGCATGAAACAGACGATACTATTTATACAAGAAAAATGCCCCCCTCGCGCCACGCGAGGGGTTCCCTTGTTTCTGTCGCGCGGCGCGACAGGACCTATTCTACTATAGGCTTGCTTCGTGTCACAGTAGCTTAGCTTAGCTGAGTTGATTGCGTGTGATTTTTAATTTTTGACAGCAAACTGTGTGGATTTTACCGAGTAGGGTTTACCCCCCCTGAGTTTTAGGGGCCCTGATCCTGATTCCGATAGTTCTGAAAATTTTAGGGTTTGTTCAGAATCACTTGGGTTTTTCAATTAGGGTTTCCTATTGGTTAAATTAAAGTAATAAATAATACTTTTTGATGAGAGTTGTTACATTCTCCCCACCTTAAGAAAATCTTGTCCTCGAGATTTACTGAAATAAGTGAGGATACTTTCCCTTCATTTCTGATTCCAGCTCCCAAGTGTATTCAGCTCCTCTCTTTGAATCCCATCTGACTTTGACTAAAACTAGTCGTTTGTGTTTGAGAAACTTGATCTTTCGATCCTCAATTTGAAGAGGTTTCTCAACAAATTTTAGCTTTTCGTTTACTTCTATATCTCGAAGAGGTACTACCAGTGATTCATCTGATAAGCATTTCTTAAGATTGGATACATGAAATACATTATGTACTCCAGATAATTCTTCTGGTAATTGTAAACGATAAGCAACTGGTCCTATACGTTGGATCACTGGAAATGGTCCTACGTATCTTGGACTTAGCTTTCCTTTCTTTCCGAATCTAACTACTCCTTTCCAAGGAGAAACTTTCAATAGTACTTTGTCTCCCACTTGGAATTCTAACGGCTTGCATCTATTGTCTGCATAACTTTTCTGGCGATCTCTAGCCGTCTTCAGCCTTTCCTTGATTTGAGTAATCTTATCAGTCGTCTCTTGCACTATTTCAGGACCTGACAACTGATTTTCTCCTATTTCTGCCCAACAAACTGGAGTTCTGCACTTTCTTCCATACATTGCTTCAAATGGGGCAGTTTCAATACTTGAATGATAGCTATTGTTATAGGAGAATTCAATTAATGGTAAATGATCATCCCAATTTCCACCAAAATCTATTACACATGCTCGGAGCATGTCTTCTAGAGTTTGGATTGTCCTTTCACTTTGTCCGTCTGTTTGGGGATGATATGCAGTGCTCAGATTTAGTCGAGTTCCCATAGCTTGCTGGAAACTTTTCCAGAAATGAGAAGTAAAACGACTATCCCTATCCGAAACAATGGAGAGTGGAACTCCATGTAAGGATACAACTTCATCTACATACAATTTTGTCAGTCTTTCCATACTAAAGGTTTCTTTCATAGGTAAAAAGTGTGCTGATTTGGTTAATCGATCCACAATTACCCAAATTGCATCATTACCTTTTCTTGTTTTGGGTAACTTGGTAACAAAATCCATTGTTATAAGTTCCCATTTCCATACTGGCATTTCTAATTGTTGTAGTTACCCCGAAGGTTTCTGATGTTCTGCCTTAACTTGTGAACAAGTAAGACATTTAGAAACATATCGTGCTATGTCCTTTTTCATTCCTATCCACCAAAAGTTCTTTCTTAAATCTTGGTACATCTTATTGTTTCCTGGGTGCATAGTATACCTAGATTTATGAGCTTCTTCTAAAATCTTAGGTCTTAAGTCTCCCTGTTTAGGTACCCAAATTCTACTTTTGTGGAATCTCCAAATTCCATCTACTCCTTGTTCTAATTCCTTGATTCTTCCTTTCATTCCTTCAGCATCATCCTTGATTGCTGTAGTTTGAACATTCTTCAATTGTTCCATTAAATCTATTTGTAGATTTAATCTGAGAGCACGAACTCGTCGTTGTTTCTCATAATACTTACGACTTAAGGCATCTGCAACTACATTCGCCTTTCCTTCATGATACTGAATATCACAGTCGTAGTCACTTAGGATTTCCATCCATCTCCTTTGCCTCATGTTTAACTCTTTTTGCCCAAATATATATCTTAAACTTTTGTGGTCTGTGTAGACAGTAAATTTACTTTCGTAAAGATAATGTCTCCAAATCTTAAGGGCAAAAATTACGGCTCCTAATTCTAAATCATGAGTCGTATAGTTTTCTTCGTGCTTTTTCAATTGCCTAGAAGCATATGCAATCACCTTTTTGCGTTGCATGAGCACACATCCATATCCTAGTTTTGAAGCATCACAATATACTTCAAAATCTTCAGTTCCTTCTGGTAAGGCTAAGATTGGTGCATTTGTTAATTTCTGCTTCAATATTCTAAAGTCTTCTTCTTGCTTAGGTCCCCATTCAAACTTAATAGCTTTACAGGTTAACTTAGTTAATGGTACGGCTATCTTGGAAAAATCCTTAATAAACCGTCTATAATACCCAGCTAAACCTATAAAACTTCTTATTTCCATTGCTGTTTGTGGAACCTTCCATTTGGTAATTGCCTCTATCTTAGCAGGATCCACGTGAATACCTTCGTGATTCACCATGTGTCCTAAAAATTGTACTTCTTGCAACCAAAATTCACACTTTGAGAATTTGGCATAAAGCTTTTCTTTTCTTAACAAAGTTAAGAGTGCATGAAGGTGCTCACAATTCTCTGTCTGACTTTTGGAATAAATAAGTATATCGTCTATGAAGACAATTACAAATTTATCCAAATATGGTTTACAGATCCTATTCATCATGTCCATGAATGCAACAGGTGCATTTGTTAATCCAAAGGGCATAACTGTAAACTCATAATGACCATACCTAGTTCTGAAAGCAGTTTTAGGTATGTCTTCTTCTTGTACCTTCAATTGATGATATCCGGAGCGTAAATCTATCTTAGAAAAATATCTAGCTCCCTGAAGTTGATCAAAAAGATCATCAATCCTAGGTAATGGACATCGATTCTTAATTATAACCTTATTCAGTTCTCTATAATCGATACACATTCTCATTGAACCATCCTTCTTCTTTACAAACAACACTGGCGCTCCCCAAGGGGATGAGCTAGGTTGTATGAATCCTTTACTTAGTAATTCATCTAATTGCTTTTTCAGTTCTAACATTTCTGTGGGTGCTAACCGATAAGGTGCCTTGGCTATCAGTGTAGTTCCTGGAATTAGATGAATCCTAAATTCTACTTCCCTATCCGGAGGTAATCCTGGTAAATCTTCTGGGAATATATCTGGATATTCTGAGACTACAGGAATTTCCTTAAGTTCTTTACCCTTAGTACTAATGATTACTGAAATCATATATACTATTCCTTGTTTTCGTTCATAATTAGCAACTTTCATTACTGATATGAACTTCATGGGCTTACGTGGTTTATCTCCTGTAATCCTAATCATTTCTCCGGTGGGTGATTGAATTTCTATGGAATTCTGATCACAAAGGATTTTAGCATGGTTGGCTATTAACCAATCCATTCCTAATACAACATCAAATTCAGCTAAATTCATCGGCAATAGTTTTGCAGAGAATTTATGTCCTAACAGTTCTATGTTTTCTTCTTGCAAAACTTTATCTATTTTAACTGAATTTCCGTCTGCCGTTTCAACCATAAAAATCTGCCTAATATTGGTTAAAGGTAAATTAAGAGCTTGGCAGAATAAAGTATTTATAAAACTTTGGTTTGCACCAGAGTCAAATAATACTTTGGCGTAAATGTTGTGAACTAAGAACGTACCCGCTATCACATCTGGGATGAGTTCTGCTTCTTGAGTGGTCAGCTGGAATGCCCTATTCCGTCGGTCGCCTTGGTTTTGTTGTCTGCTGGTTTGATTAATTTAGGACATTCTATTTTGAAATGTCCTGTTTCTCCACAATTGTAACAAATTGTGGATTTCTTCCTGCAGTTCTCTTCCCGATGTCCTACAACTTTGCAAAAATTGCAGGTTATATTACATCTTCCATAATGTTTCTTTTTGCAATTCCTGCAGAATGGCATAGTTGAGGATTTTCTCGTTCCTCTTCTGTTGAAGTTGTTATTATTACCCGTACGAAATCCCTGGGTAATTTTCTGAGCCAATTCTTTCTTTCTGTCTTCATCTCTTGTGCGCACCAGTTCATCGGTTAGGGTATTAGCTAATTCCACAGCATCGTCAATAGTGCGAGGTCTCGCAGCTTTAACGATATTACGGATTTCACTAATCAGTCCCCAAATGTAGCGAGAAATGAGTACCGGTTCTGGCGAAGCCAGTGTTGGTACCACTCTAGCATATTCAAAGAATGTCGAAGTATAACCACGACAATCTACACCCATCATCCGATGATTTAGAAACTTGTTTGTCATCTGTTCCTTTTCATACTCAGGACAGAATTTTCTTTCTACTAAACCCTTAAATTCTTCCCAAGTCATAGCATAAGCTATTATTCTTCCTTTTGATTGCAACACAGTGTTCCACCATTCGAGTGCTCCTTCTTTGAAGAGATTTGATGCATACATGACCTGATCATCTTTAGCACATTTACTTATTGCAATGACTGCTTCGGTTTTCTCTAACCAACGCAGTGATGCAGTTGCTCCTTCATTGCCTGCAAATTCAGTGGGTTTACAAGCAAGAAATTCTTTGAAAGTGCAACCAGGCGTTGCAGTTTTCATTTTCTTGGGTAATGGAGCTTGATGTAGGTCTGCATTATGATTGACATTGTCATTGCCTCCATTTACACTATTACTAAAGTTATCTTCAGTAATACGTTTGCTAGGAACAATATGTTGTGGTTCGATTGGATTCTTTATAGCAGCAACGAATGCTGGAATAGCATTGGCTATCCCTTGAGCAACAATGTTTTCGATATCTTGCCGAGTCATATATTGATCTCCTGGATGTTGCTCAGACTGATTAGCCTCATTTACTGGTTCGTTACCAATGTTTGACATCTGATAATAAATTTTATGTAAATAATTAGTTATAAATACAAATATAATAAAACAATTTGCACATAATCACATTAACATATATAATCAAAATTATTGATTTCACAAGTTCTATTTTTATATATTATATTATGCCTCGTACACACGATTATCATACAACGTTTTATTGTTAAGTTATTTACACATACTGGTTATTATGATTATTTATTCACATATTCCTGCGAACTCTCATTATCTGATCAGCTAATTTCTTAAAAACGACGCTCCCTTTCGTCATACTTCCAAGTGATTCTTTCTCCCACATCCCTAATCCCATTTCCTGCATCAATTAACTCTTCGCCCCAGAGGCGAAGTTCAGTCAGATTTTCCGGGCTCATAGTTGGGTATAGTGGAGGTTCTGGGTCAACTTGTGGGAAAAATGTATCAGGGTTGTTTAAAAGATTTTGGTATTGCCAATCAGTTGTCCACCATTCATCTAATTCTACTGGTAATGGTTGAGGTTGGACAATAGGATCTGGAATAGCAGGTTCCAGATTGATTGGGATTGGAGCTTCTAGTGGGTAGCTGAAAAGATCTTCTTCAGTAAATATAAGGTTTGGATTAGCTGCTTCAAGGTTTCCATCGGCAGGTCCGATGAGGTCACTCATTACTAATTGATGATCTAAAACTTCCCAAGGAGTCATTTTCTGTTTCTGCCTAGAACTCTCTCCAACCTCTATTTCTGTTTGCTTAAAATTCTTCTCAACTTCTATCTCTACTTGATTAACATTTTCCTCAATTTCTACCCCCTTTCCTTTGTCTTTTGGTTCTTCAGTTTTGGTAACCTTTCTTGTTGCTGGCTTTTTCCTTCGTACTCGCCTCCAGCCCACAAATCTGCTTCTTTTCTTGGGTTTAGGTTTTGCCAGTGGTTTGGATTGAAATTCCATGGGTTCTTCTTTATCAGCGAAGTAACCAGTGAATTCCTTGGAAACTTCTATCTTAACGGGATAGAGGTTAAGATTTTCTAAACCTTCAGATATCTCATTCATGCTGTTTAGCAGATATGCAAAATACATACCAAATGTTAAAACAACATTTTATAGATAACCCGTAAATATTATTGCATACATGAAACAACTGATAAGTAAATTACACTATGATTTACTATAACTTATTTATTTACTAAATAAGGTTTCTGAAAATAAAAGTGCTAAAACTTTTGAGTATTTAGAGATTTGCATTTTCTGCTACTGTAGCTAGCATATAAAGATTTGCCCATTTCTCATCTAATTTGTCCTCCCAAGGTGATTTATTGATTAAATCCTGGGTTTCTTGTTTAACTTTCTTCTCTCGGTTTTTCCTTATTTCCTCCTGACTTTTCCTAATAATCAAACTTCTTTTATTAGGAGAAAGTGGTTCCTCGTAATTTGCCTTTTTCACAAATATTCCTTCTTCAGGAATTACATAGGGTTTTGTTTGGGATGAACTTCCCTTCTCGTTGGTTGACCTATCTAGTTTAAGATAGATGTTTGACAGCTTTTGTTTACCCATACTGTAATTAACAAATAATCAGTTAATAAAACACATAATTACAAAATTGACAATCTGTAAAAAAAATTAAGTATTTCTAAATACTTAATAGGCTTAGATCAGTGGCTCTGATACCACCTTATTTCTGTCACGGCCCCCGACCCGGTTTGACCCATTTCAGGAGCCGCGAGACAGAAATCCCGTGGTATTTAATTAACAGCGGAAGTTTCTTCAGGATCTTTTTAAAACTGAAATATTTTCCGATTATTTTATTTCACAATTCGGGATAAAACCCGTTAATTTACAATCTTGAGATTTCACCAGGAAATCTTTTATTTTTACAAAACATGTTTCATTATTTTAATACTGAGCCACTTCCTTAAGCTGATAGTGCTTCACGGCACTTTTTCCTGGATCACAACAGATCACCTGAAACATGTTTGAAAAAGTTTTTGTCAGCGGGAAATACTGAGTGAATCATTCATTTTGCTAAAATGACTCTTTTGTTATAATTCACAGTATTAAGAGAGATTACAATGTTTATTTCAACCAACTACCCACAGTATTTGTCATCGACTCGTTTCGGTGACTGTGGTCATATTACTATTGAGTCCGTTCACCCAATAGTAACGAGTATCATTAATTAGGTACGCCCACCTAAATTGATAAAAACAGTAATGTGCACAATACCCCACATACCGGCTGTAAATTGGTGACTACATATACTTAATCACTGTAATTATAATCTTTGAAAACAACATGCTTTTGTAAACAAATTTGATAAAAAGAGAATGACTCACATTGCATATTTAACAGAGCTTAGTTTACTGATTAGCCTTGATAACCTAGTTTAAATAATCAAGCACACAAACTAGGTTAGTAACTTAATACAGCATTTACGATAACTCACGAGATTCCAACCGTCACAACGAATGACAAAGTGCGATACTTAAACATCCATCGATTTAACGACGAATGACAAAGCATAAACCCTAATGTGGGCAGCACTTAAACATCCATTGGATAGTTTAATCGATCGGACATTGAATCATAGCAGCGATCGAGTTATTACCCTGAATTGTGGCAGTACTTCGTGAGCAGTGTGTGTTTATTGTAGTATTTCTATAATAACTCGGAGTGAATTTTGAAACTGAACGTCGCATCAACGCAAAATTGCATGAAACAGACGATACTATTTATACAAGAAAAATGCCCCCCTCGCGCCACGCGAGGGGTTCCCTTGTTTCTGTCGCGTGGCGCGACAGGACCTATTCTACTATAGGCTTGCTTCGTGTCACAGTAGCTTAGCTGAGTTGATTGCGTGTGATTTTTAATTTTTGACAGCAAACTGTGTGGATTTTACCGAGTAGGGTTTACCCCCCTGAGTTTTAGGGGCCCTGATCCTGATTCCGATTGTTCTGAAAATTTTAGGGTTTGTTCAGAATCACTTGGGTTTTTCAATTAGGGTTTCCTATTGGTTAAATTAAAGTAATAAATAATACTTTTTGATGAGAGTTGTTACAGGTACGTATGTAGGAAAGTTGCTATTTGTGACCGTAAACGTATGTATCAGTTTGTATGAAAGTATGTACGCATGCATCTAATGAAAGTGAGTACTAACGGTAATAATAGCGTGCTTGGTGAATGAAGTGTAACGCAGGAATACCAAAGAAGTCTCACTACGGATCGTATCATCAGGATGGGAAAGCTGGGATGTAAAGAGTTAACGAAACGAGAAGTAAACGTGAACAAACCTTGTATGTTTATAATGCGTACTAATGTTGTGAATTTTATGTGGTGAGCGCAGGTAGTACAAGACATGAGGATATCCAAGGATTGGAGATCGAAGTTCGAGTCACTAGAGAGATTGTACGGAAACGTTGATGTACATAATGTAGTAAATATAAGCTATGTTTTTTTAACTAGTAAATAAGAGGATGACAGATTTATGAGAAAGAGCTGTGTTAAAGTTAAATTTTAAATAAGTTGAGGTATTTATAATGAAAGAAATTTTATGGTACGTGTTTCCGCTGCGACTTTTTGTCAAATAAGAATTAGGGTCTTACATAAAACCTTCGTTCCAGATTAGGAGGACCAGTAAAAGCTACGTGCATTTTGCTAATTGTGAATTATACTTTGCTCAGGTAAATACTTTTAACTTATTTTCCCTATACGGGCTTGGGTTACGGTATATAGCATACCGCTTGATCGAGCATCAAATCCTCCACCGTTGAGTGGGTAATTGACTAATTTGATCGGCTCGTTTAAACAGTCTTGTTACTTAAAGCCTTGGGGGGGTTTATGACCATGTCCCGGATATTCTTGGCATCATTTTACGAAATGGCCACGACTTAAGCGCGGGGTGTAGGCGTACACCCGTCAGTGCACAAAAGAATATTGTGGTGTGTCTATTGATCTTTAACCCGGACAAGATCCGGGCTACTGAACGCACAAGGAACATGTAATTCGTTCACAAGATTATAATATTAAATAATTCTCCCAAGTTAAATAAAATGTTTATGCCATGTGCATCCAAACCAATTTTCAATCATTTTCCAAAATGAGTCAGTTGATTGTATTTACCAGTGTAAACTGACGTATTTTCCCAAAAAGATTAAATGCAGGTACTATGCGTAATTGGCTGGGATTTCTCCTTAGCATCATTAGAAGTCTCGCAAGCTTAAGATGCCTGAAGTCTGTTGAACTATTAATCATATTTTATTTTCGATCCTACTGTGGATAAACTTCCGAATATTGTGACATTCGATATTACAATATTAAATTCGGTTGTATTATATCTTTTAAATTTGCTTCCGCTGTGCATATTGATTATTGTGTTGTTTGACTATTATGTTGCCAACCACGTCACGATACTCCCCCACCGGGCCCTCCGGTGACACGTGGAAATAGGGGTATGACAAGAGGTTTCATCGTTGCCTTTTTTTGTGTGTGTGTTTTATACCTCAATCAGTGTTCAGTTAATCAGTTCGATTTATCCAGTTAGATTGTTGGATTTTAGTTTGGTGTATTTTGTTAATAACCTAAACCAAACTTAGACTAAAATTATTGCTTAGAAATACCTGAAATGAAGGTATAAATACATGAAATTGAGGTATAAAACATGAAATAGTTTGGTTTATTTTCGTTAATAATCTAAACCAAACTTAGACTAAAATTATTGCTTAGAAATACCTGAAATGAAGGTATAAATACATGAAATTGAGGTATAAAACATGAAATAAATGAAATAGATGTATATATAACATGAAATTTATGTAAATATGAATGGTTTGGTTCGGTAGATTTCAGTTAGTTAACCGAGGGTACAAAAAAGGGCAATAACTTATTTTCGGTCAGTTCGATGTTAATTTCACTTGTTTTCGGTTCGATTTCAGCTAAAGTTTTTCTTATTGCTCACCCTACACATTCTTAATCACGTAACATGTTATTTTTTGTTAAATTAAAAAGTCTATAGCAATATATACTCAAACTACAAATAAAATAAAATATTTGTTTTTATTGTATAACTATGTTAGAACCCCGTGTATTACACGGGTTGCATGAATGTAATTTTATATAATAAATATAGAAAAGATATATCTTTAAAAAAACTCGTATATTGCACGTATTGAATAAAATATAATGTCATATGTTAACACAAACAATCGTCAAGATTTGTCTTTAAAAATGAACAATGAAGTACTATTTACTTATTATAACATTTTACTTTGCTTTTTTTATTTTGTATAAATGTAATTTTATATAATAAATAATAAACAATAATGCAATTATTAAGTATATATCAAACGGGAACATTTGATTCCTAATTTACCATAATTTCAATTAACGAACTCCAAAGTATATGTATCTACTTATAATAAAAACAAACGTTTATCCTTATCTAAATTTTTGTTACAAATTATTTATAGAAAAACAAAGATTTATTCTTATCTATTTTTTTTTGTTTAGAATTATTATTATTATTATTATTATTATTATTATTATTATTATTTAATATGATCATAATAAAAACAAACGTTTATAGGTAGATTTGAAGTGACAGTGCAATATTAGCTAGTTTTAGACTACTTTAGAATTATACCCCTTGCCTTAATTATAAGAGAAAAAATACAATAGAATATATTAGAATCACCAAAGGACCTTTGTCCTAGTAGTATTAAGGTGTTGATAAGGCTTTGCCTCATAGTGAGGATTCAAATGCCATTGGTGGCAAAAATTTAGCCGTTAAAAAAATATATATTAGAATTATATGCTAAAAACTGTGTTATTAATTAACCTAGATACAATAGAATATGTTAGAATTATACGCTAAAAACTATTCTATTGATTAACCTAGATGGATATAAATTAAATATGCGTGATTGTGTTTTCTAATTAATTTAAACTTAAATTAATGCTACAAATTGTTTTTAAATATATTTTTTAAATCAAAATAATATAATGTCATTATTAATCTTGTAATTCTTTTTAAAATATTCATAATGTTGATGGTAGTTATCTTCTCATTGTTGATATCTTTAATATTTTCTTTATTGTAATGTTATTTTTTAATAGAGGAGATAAGTTTAAAAGTTATAATTTAATAGGAAATAAAAAAATTTAAAAAATAATAACAAGAGGTATGAGAAAGTGACATATGTCCCAGAAAGATTTTCATTTATTAGTATAGTAAGATTTTTTATGAAAGTATTAACGTATGAAAATACTATAGTTGTTTAAAGAATTAGCGGGGTAGTTGATTTAAAATAAGGGGAAAAGTGTAATTATTGTTTCAGTAACCAAAAGTTAAGGGGACAAATGGGTAAGTATTTTGTTTACAAGATATATTTGCCCCTAATTTTTTTAACATGTGCATTAAATGTTGTAACTTAAACAATGATACTTGTTTGAGTTAAATGACAGAACTCCAGATAAAACCTACTTCAGTTACCCGTAGATGTAGACCATAATTAGAGTTCGTCATCATTCTAATAAAGGAACTACGACGGAGTGGGATTTTAGAGAAGAGAGTGGTATGGAGTTCTAAATTAGGGTTTACGAAACTGGTTACTCAACTATTTGTGGGATCCAGAAGATTAGGTAATCACGTCAATTAACAAATAAATTGGAACAACACATACAAGAGGATGATTGCTAACCAGCTCAGTGTCTATAACCAGAACATGATACGTGATCAAGGAGATGGTGAAGACTAGAATTAGATATTGTAGTGGTAACTGAGGAACTAAATTGCGAGATTGATGAATTGGAGGAGAAAAGAGCAGTTGAATTTCAAATTAAGCTTTTCAAAATGGGTTAAATGGATGTGCATCTTTAAATGATGAGTTTCTAAACAATTCTACGTGGCAAAAGTCGGTTAGTTGAATGTCAAGTGGCATAAAACGATTTTCGTTTATTATAGTAGATATATTGTAATTGGTATGTATGATATTGTAATTTAGTTTGACTATGTATTGTATGTATGATATTTCCAATGTTTGTAAGAATAGATGCGATATTAATCTAATATTTTATTATACAACTAGGTTATTCACCCCGTGTGTTACACGGGTTAAGGAAAAAGGAAAATATCAATAAAAAATACTTACGAATCAAATTTCACAAAATGTGAAGGTATAATATGGATATAAGTTATAATACTTCTGAAAAAAAAAACATATCTATGATCTCTTTAAAATGCAATTGAATATGGACATGAGAATATGTGGCAAGATGATGGTATGGTGATTTAGATCAGACTTGTATTATACATATACCTCTTAATTTCTGATCTATAAATAAATAGTGAATGAATACTAATTATAAATAATGGTGGTATAGTTATTATACAAATGATTTATGTTTTATTTGGTAAATTTAAAGTAATAAAATATTTTATAATTTAAGAAACAATAGATAAATGTCACTAAGTATTTAATTGTATATTAAAAACCTCGGTGACAAAAAATAACCAACATGTCTGTAACTTCAAAGTGATTTCTCTAGTTCTCAAAAGGAATTATAATTGATTCGAATTTAACTGATTTACAAATGAAGATATAAAGTTATAACATAATAACACGCTTTACATTTTTCTTGCTTTGAGTGATGGCCTTGACCAATGAAATTTAACATGATAATTGTTTATCATTATAATTATACATTGAATATTTTGTTTATGATTTAATTTAATTTAATAATAACAGAGACTGGTGGTGTAGGATGGATGAAGTGATAAACCAATATATCGGATTATTTCAATTGAGAATTTTCGAAAGATTTACAAACCATGTGCTGTATGATTTATATATTTTATATGATTTATAGAAAGGATATGTTGTTGACACGAGATATTTTTGAAATTTATGAATAATATTTTTAAAATCTTAGAGGAGGAGGTGTTGCCATATGACATTATTTGAAGTATTTTATTATAAACTAGCTTATAAACCCGTGTATTACACGATCAACTATAAAAAAATAGATTGACTATTATATTAATTTATAGGTGCTACAAACCCATGTATCATATAGGTCGGATATCGAAAAGAATGTAAATCATAAACTTCTATATAATCTTTATAACACGGTTAAAAAGTCATAATATTATAATTTTATACATTCATAATTCATGAATTTTATCACAAGGGTTGAGAAAATATACATTATGATATTATAAAAATGTGATTTACGATTAATAAATGTAATAATATTATTATCTTATCACACGGTTGAATATATGTATTGTTATGGATATGTCAATTGTTTCATAAATTATATTAATATTTAAATTTCTCGTCTGATAAATCCAATTGGTTTTTTTTTTTTTTTTGTTTATAAGATTTGTGCAGAGTTGGTATATGATAAGCTAAAATTATAATAATATTTTTATTATTATATAATATATATGTTATGATATTTATTTTCTAGTATTATGAAGTTTGATAAGTTTTTAGAGTAAAAATGATATATATAATATTAAAATTCATTAAAACAAAAGTGTGTTTTTATATCTTTCTAAAAAGTTAGATATTATAACTTGTAACTTGTTAAAAAATAATTATAGTATAGGTGAAATAAATTTTTATAAAGAAAAATAATTAAATTAACAACCATTTGGTTGTTGATACATGTTGAAGTCCAGTCCACCGACCCAAAATTAGGTCAAGACAAGTTTTTTTTAATAGTTTATATTATAAATAATAATAATAATAATAATTAGGATAAGTATCAAAATATATTTTTAAATAAAATAATTGTAAATTATGATGGTGAAAGAGAAAATGACACGTAACATTTAATGGAGTCTTTTATTAGTATTTAGATTAGATAGATATTGTCATGTTGATATAGTAATAGTGATTAAAATTGAGTGGACCGTTTATTTTTGGGCCTTGTGACTATCAGCCCATCCTATTGCTATATTATATTCCTAAAGGCTAAAACTATAATAGTAATGTAAAACCAACATATTAGCCCATCCTATTGCTCTATTATATTCCTAAAACTATAACAGTAATGTAAAACCAACATCGTCTAAGAATATAATCACATCATACATAGGGGTGTTCAAAAAACTCGTGGCTCGCAGCTCGCTTGAAAAAAGCTCGAAGAAAGCTCGGCTCGAAATTGGCTCGATTGTAAACGAGCCAGCTCGGCTCGGCTCGGTTTGTAAACGAGCCGAGCTTGGCCTGGCTCGGCTTGTGAGCTCGTGAGCTGGCTCGATAAGGTTTACACACTTCATTTTTTTTTGTCCCACATCGCTTAGAAAACAAAAACTAAGTGAATATCTCCCCTATAAAAGAAGGTAAAGACAATGTACAAAGTAAATTAACTATTTATACTTGCATATTTAACTATATGGTTAAATTAAATGGCAATTATAGCCCTTAGTCTGTGAAAAAAATCATTTTTAAGGGCTTTTTAAATAGTAAATTTTGTGGATTTTTGTTAGTTCGAGCTAGATCGAGCCGAGCCGAGCTAGCTCGAATTCTAATCGAGCCAAGCTCGAGCCTCAAATCTCAGCTCGATTTGAAATTCGAGCTCGAGCCGAGCCAGCTCGAATCGAGTTCGAGCCGAGCTCGAGCTAGGTCTAGACCTTTTAGTAAGCATGTATTCAAAAACTAAGGTCTAGACCTAGCTCGAGCTTAAAAGGAACATATAATCTCGAAAATACGTTTAGACAGACTGGAGCACGCAATAACTTAAAAGGAACATATAATCTCGAAAAAAAAGCAAAATTCATAACAACTTAAACAATAAGAAAACTATGTGGTGGAAAATGACACTGATGAGTTTAAGTTCACAACGACGACAATAAGAAGCACAACAACAAAGCTATGGTGATACTACTTATGACTGCAACGATAGGGGGTTAAAATTTGTGACAACCTGATGGAAACAAAAGATATTAATGAACCCTGCTCTATATACGTGTAAAAATCCTCAAACCACTTGTGAAGAAAGATAGGACGGAAGTAAAGAAGAAGACAAACACCTTTTAGGTCTAAACGTATTTTCGAGATTATATGTTCCTTTTAAGTTATTGCGTGCTCCATCCAGTCTGTCTAATCGAGTTCGAGCCGAGCTCGAATCCTTTTAAGTTAACCTTTTAGTAATCATGTAAAATAAGAAAAGCATTTACAATAAGTAAACATAAAATACGTTAAATAAGAAAAGCATTTACAATATAGTAAACATAAAATGTAAGTTTATTTGTTTAATAAATAATCATCTATAAGTTTATGCCAACTCTACTCAAACCAAAGGTAATGTTACAATTAAGTCTAACTATTATATTTTAATAAACTCTAACTGATAATATTATATCTAATACTATTCGCAGTTGGAGTGGGATAAAATCATACGTTTAGACAGACCGGAGCACGCAACAACTTAAAAGGAACATATAATCTCGAAAATACGTTTAGACAGACTGGAGCACGCAATAACTTAAAAGGAACATATAATCTCGAAAAAAAAGCAAAATTCATAACAACTTAAACAATAAGAAAACTATGTGGTGGAAAATGACACTGATGAGTTTAAGTTCACAACGACGACAATAAGAAGCACAACAACAAAGCTATGGTGATACTACTTATGACTGCAACGATAGGGGGTTAAAATTTGTGACAACCTGATGGAAACAAAAGATATTAATGAACCCTGCTCTATATACGTGTAAAAATCCTCAAATCACTTGTGAAGAAAGATAGGACGAAAGTAAAGAAGAAGACAAACACCTTTTAGGTCTAAACGTATTTTCGAGATTATATGTTCCTTTTAAGTTATTGCGTGCTCCATCCAGTCTGTCTAATCGAGTTCGAGCCGAGCTCGAATCCTTTTAAGTTAACCTTTTAGTAATCATGTAAAATAAGAAAAGCATTTACAATAAGTAAACATAAAATACGTTAAATAAGAAAAGCATTTACAATATAGTAAACATAAAATGTAAGTTTATTTGTTTAATAAATAATCATCTATAAGTTTATGCCAACTCTACTCAAACCAAAGGTAATGTTACAATTAAGTCTAACTATTATATTTTAATAAACTCTAACTGATAATATTATATCTAATACTATTCGCAGTTGGAGTGGGATAAAATCATACGTTTAGACAGACCGGAGCACGCAACAACTTAAAAGGAACATATAATCTCGAAAATACGTTTAGACAGACTGGAGCACGCAATAACTTAAAAGGAACATATAATCTCGAAAAAAAAGCAAAATTCATAACAACTTAAACAATAAGAAAACTATGTGGTGGAAAATGACACTGATGAGTTTAAGTTCACAACGACGACAATAAGAAGCACAACAACAAAGCTATGGTGATACTACTTATGACTGCAACGATAGGGGGTTAAAATTTGTGACAACCTGATGGAAACAAAAGATATTAATGAACCCTGCTCTATATACGTGTAAAAATCCTCAAATCACTTGTGAAGAAAGATAGGACGAAAGTAAAGAAGAAGACAAACACCTTTTAGGTCTAAACGTATTTTCGAGATTATATGTTCCTTTTAAGTTATTGCGTGCTCCATCCAGTCTGTCTAATCGAGTTCGAGCCGAGCTCGAATCCTTTTAAGTTAACCTTTTAGTAATCATGTAAAATAAGAAAAGCATTTACAATAAGTAAACATAAAATACGTTAAATAAGAAAAGCATTTACAATATAGTAAACATAAAATGTAAGTTTATTTGTTTAATAAATAATCATCTATAAGTTTATGCCAACTCTACTCAAACCAAAGGTAATGTTACAATTAAGTCTAACTATTATATTTTAATAAACTCTAACTGATAATATTATATCTAATACTATTCGCAGTTGGAGTGGGATAAAATCATACGTTTAGACAGACCGGAGCACGCAACAACTTAAAAGGAACATATAATCTCGAAAATACGTTTAGACAGACTGGAGCACGCAATAACTTAAAAGAAACATATAATCTCGAAAAAAAAGCAAAATTCATAACAACTTAAACAATAAGAAAACTATGTGGTGGAAAATGACACTGATGAGTTTAAGTTCACAACGACGACAAAAAGAAGCACAACAACAAAGCTATGGTGATACTACTTATGACTGCAACGATAGGGGGTTAATATTTGTGACAACTTGATGGAAACAAAAGATATTAATGAACCCTGCTCTATATACGTGTAAAAATCCTCAAATCACTTGTGAAGAAAGATAGGACGAAAGTAAAGAAGAAGACAAACATCTATAACTTCTAAATATTTCCATATAACCTTTTTGTTTTTATTTGTTTTAAATATTTCCATATAACCTTTTTTTTTATTTGTTTTAATAGAAATTCTAGTTTTTTACGCCCTACTTACGGTGTTCACATATCATGTATATATGTATCGGCCCTCGGGGGGCAAAATTGAAATTGTACAAATTTTAATGTTATTTTATTAATTTCGTGAATCGGCAGGCGGTTAATCATGCATCATATAGTTGTGTTATAGCCGAAAGTCAAAAGGGTACATGCACTAATCGGCCTTTATCCCGATTGCTGAGTTTTATGTGCGTTATGTCCAATGTTTGATGCAAAACTACTATCAAGACAGGGGTCTCACGGGAAGCAGCATCTCTATTCTTTTGGTGTAGATGTAAGATTGTCTACACCTTACCCTCCTCAGATCCTACCTTAGCTTTGTTATTAATGAAATTTACTGATGATGATGATTTAGTCAGGTGTGATATTATTGTAAACATTAATTTAAGTCTTAAAAGCTATATAACTGTAACTTTAATTTGATTAGGTGTTTTGTAAACATGATTTTACATTTTAAACATTAACTTCATATTAAATCAACATTCCCACCGCGATGCGTGAATTTACATGTATATAACGCTCCCGTTGCAACCCATGAGTACATTTACTAGTTGATAATTTAAGTATTAACCCACGCTGCGTGAATTTACGTGTCTTTATCTCTTCGGCTGCAACCCAGGAGTACATTTACTAGTTGTTAAATTTAAGTATTTTTTTGAACGGTAAGAAACGACGTGCTAACCACCGTGACACCAGATGCTGTGGCCAAGGTCGACTACTCAACCGCCGCCAGCCCCTTGGCTCTCCCCAGATGCGCGGAAACCTGATCTCCACCCGCCCGAAGGCACGACAGTGGAATAATCGGTAAAACCTCGCCTTCCATCCAAGTCGAACCGGCGCCATCCGTATTCGCTTTTAACCTGAATACCGCAGAAAATAACAAGGAGTAGGGCTGTAAACGAACCAAACGTTCAGCGAACAGTTCGTGAACCGTTCGGCGGGAAGTTCGTTTATGTTCGTTCGTTTAATAAACAAACGAACATGAACAAGAAATTCCGTTCGATTAGTTAAATGAGCGAACATGAACAAAGGTCTCGTTCGTTCAATTGTGTTCGTGAACGTTCGGTAAGGTGTTCGTGAACATTCGTTCATTTGCGTTCGTTTATGTTCGTATGTTCGTGTTTTAATTAAAGATTTTTATACTTTCATATATTTTATCTATACCTTTTATACTATTAAACTTTTATTTATATCATTACCCTAACAATTAAACTAGGAAACCCTCTTTCACCTTGTTTATGCACAATTTTCCTTTCTTTTCTCACTATTTACATCGACGAATATGATCTACCTCCGTTCCATAATAAGGGATTCAAGTTCTAGCGCTACTCTCTGGGCCATCCACCTTTATCCGTCATCGCGTTCGCCAAATTTATTTGTGTTCGCTTGTGTTCGTGAACCGTTCGTGAACACGCTCATTTCCTTAATGAACGAACACGAACATAAAATCTCGTTCGGTAAGTGTTCGTGAACCGTTCGTGAACACATTTATTTCCTTAACGAACGAACACGAACAAGGCCTCGTTCGTGTTCGTTCGGTTCATTTACAGCCCTAACGACTAACGAGGAGCGTGAGAATCGAAACTAGAGTCCATTGTGACGCACCCATGTTTGGTAGGCGATCGTTTGCAGCCGTCTGTCTTTAGCATGCCCTATCCATCCCCTACTCTAGTCTTCCTCCGATTCTTGTTTCTCAAAAATATCTAAATCATCATCCATTTGACCATCGAAGAAGAAGATAAAAGAGGGGTTTGGTTTGTTGATTCTTCGATGGACCCAGTAGCCGTTGACAAGATAATCGAACGGCTAATCGAAGTCCGATCCACTAAATCAGGGAAGTTGGTTCAGTTGACCGAGGCTGAAATCAAGCAGCTCTGTGTCGCCTCTCGCGAAATCTTTATCAACCAGCCCAATCTTCTTGAGCTTGAAGCCCCTATCAAGATTTGCGGTACTTTCACCAGCTTTATTCAATTCATTTTATCTATTTATTTTGTTTTCATCTTCTTTGATATTATTTGGAAATCTGTGGTGATGACTTATAAAACAACATTTACTCCCCATCAAGGCCATATATGTATTGCACATTACTGTTTATACTAGTTGCAATACCTAATTTTATGATTTCATGGGTTGTATTGTGGAAGATATTTGTGTTTTAAGGTTACAATTGTAGCAATAATACTGTCTTTGTGTCTTGATTGTTAATGCCTTTATGATCCTACATGCTAAAACCTAATAGGCCCAATGATCTTGATATGTGATGATGCTTACATGTAGTGGAGTATTCAGTTACTTTGTTAAGTTCATGCCCATTTTTCTAGCATTTATTTAAGCTAATTGCAGAAGAAAAAGATACCCCTTTGTAAACGGCCCGGATATCTCCCCAACTTCGACAGCTGATGACATATTGAAGTCTGAACTCAACGAATTTTTGCACACTAAACAACTTTCGTTAGTCTGGTCACATGACCAAGATCGGGCGGGAGAATAAGTATCTGAGTATATGAGAGTGACGTGACAATAATGGGATAAATGATCATGTAAAAAGGTCCAGTACCAACTGATATGTATTTACACATTTTGTAGCGGTAGATGGTAATGACATGATGTGTGATCCCCTTGCGTAAAGATGTTGTAATGAAGTTTTTGTGTGGGTCGCTATCTGATGGTCCTTAGTTTGTTATATGGGCTCTGGTTGGTTATCAAAAGACGCTTGGTTTGTTATTAGATGATCCTTTTTTATTCGGATCGAACCGTTGGGAATGTCACCTCTTTCTATCCGGACCGATTCTAATAATTTAGTGTTACTCCTTCACTTATACTGATTTTTGGCTGTATTTTGCAAGTTTGTTTCTGTTTAAATGATTTTTACCATAATATATTTGGTTTATATCTTTAACGCTTTATTAAGCTTGACATTTTCTGATGTATTAGGGGATATTCATGGACAATACAGTGACCTATTAAGGCTTTTTGAATACGGAGGCTTTCCTCCTCAATGCAATTATCTTTTTCTGGGAGATTATGTAGATCGCGGTAAACAGAGTTTGGAAACCATATGCCTTTTGCTTGCTTATAAAATCAAGTATCCAGAAAACTTTTTTCTTCTCAGAGGAAACCATGAATGTGCTTCCATAAATAGGATATACGGGTTTTATGATGAATGCAAGCGCCGATTCAATGTGAAGATATGGAAAGCTTTTACCGAATGTTTTAATTGTCTACCCGTTGCTGCTCTTGTTGATGACAAGATCTTGTGCATGCACGGTGGTTTATCACCCGATCTTACCAATTTGGATCAAATTAGAAACTTGCAACGGCCTACTGCTATTCCTGATACGGGCCTACTTTGTGATCTGTTATGGTCCGATCCGAGCAAAGATGTGAAAGGATGGGGAATAAATGATCGAGGTGTTTCTTACACTTTTGGTGCTGATAAGGTTTCCGAGTTTCTAACCAAACATGATTTGGATCTCGTGTGTCGTGCTCACCAGGTTACTTTTCTATTTCACGTACACATACTGAGATACATACATAATTTATATTTAATTTTGTGTATGCATCGCATTGCAGGTTGTGGAAGATGGTTATGAATTCTTTGCTGACAGGCAGCTAGTAACTATATTCTCGGCTCCAAATTACTGTGGTGAATTTGATAATGCTGGCGCAATGATGAGTGTCGACGAGAATCTGCTGTGCTCGTTCCAAATTCTGAAACCAGTCGATAAGAAAAATAAGTTCATGATGTCTACAAAAATGTAACCGTGGTGTTATTTTGACTGCCTATCCTCCCAAGGTCAGATTAATCTTGTTTCATATTTTACTTCAACGTAGAAATGATTCTTTTCTGTGCTAGAATACAGAAAAGTTATATTGTTTGCTGGTGAATGGTTTCTACCCCTTAAGTGTGGTTTCGTAGATCTTTCCAGAAAGAGAGAAAAACAACATTGTTTTGTGTTGGCTTGTGTGTTTGAAGGATAGTTTGTTTCTAATTTGCTATCCTAAAGGCTAAAGGTGTTCATGAATCGTTTTCTTTTATGGGACCAGCAAGTTAAAATGATCATTATATTTGACTATATAAATGTATTTAAATTTTAAAAAAGAAAATGCTAATGGTATGAAAACATAGTCCACTAGTGGTTTTTCTTCATGGAGCGTCCAAACTTGTATGGTTACGTTGTTTCTATGTACTTATAAGTGTGGCATAAGTTGGTTATGTTACATAACCTGTGGAGAAATCACACATTTGCTGTAGTGTTTGGATTGTAAAACAGATTATACGAAAGAAGCCTAGGATACTTCAATGCCATGTGTCCTCTAGAAAATTTACAAACTTATTAAGAATTAGCAACAGTAATTGTATATACTGGCTCATTTTCGTATAAGTGTTTGATTTTGTATCATCTAATCTTCTTGTAGGGAAGAAAAGACAGGCGTTGGATTGAGGGGACATCTTTTTTGTTTTTAGTACTGCTTATTTCAATCACTTTAGAGGCTTCAGCAACTGAAGAATGTGGACTTCAATCCCCCAAATACCTCCCTATTTTCAACTGTTATTGGATTGAATATGTGTATATATATTTAGCTGGGTAAGTTTAGTAATCTGAGCACCCGTATTCCTGTTTTTTTTTTTTTTTTTTCTGTTCTACAACATGAATGCTGATGGATTGGATTTTACTTTCAAGAAACTATTGGTAATGTTCAGATGAAATTATTAGTCGCAACTACTTCGGTCCTGTCAGTAGGAAATAAATGACATGGTTTAACCTCTGCATAGGTGTCAATAGCCGGTAGAACTTGCCGCTTAACAGGCTGCTATTTAAATCCTTCCCAAACCAACCTGACCTAAAGTTTTTTTAGGTATGCCTGTGCTTCTCATTCGGTTGGGTCTGTGTTCATCTTGCAAACCCGAGTTTTAACCTGTGCCCGATTCTTTGATTGACTTGCTGTAGAGTCGGTTCAGACTTGTTTTTCTCTCCGCAACGAATGGCCTATGCCGTAATCACCTTTGTTTTACTGTAGAGATGCCTTAACTGGGCCCGGCCTAACGGGCTTAAGCCAACACATTGATTCTAGCCCGATTTATACTTATGGGTCAATATATATAAGGTTTAACCCGTTGGGTTGGGCCCTTAGAGAGCTTTCCTCCTGTTATCAACATTGCAAAAATAAACAGACAAAATAAATTTGGAAAAATTGCTTATACTTTTTATATCATTATTATAAAATAACATAGGCTTATGCCTTTTTAAGAGGTCTCAAATTTCAATCTTGGACAAGGGTGAATAATTTAGAATTATTAGTGTAATATAGTACTAACCGTTGCCATTAAAAAAAAACAAAAATTACAGTTGTCTTTTTAAATATTTTTATAAGTTGGTGAATAGGCTGAAACATGTCGTTAATTCTATTATTTCCGAAGAACAATCAGCTTTCCTGTCAATCGTAACATTCTTGACGGGCCTATGGTTATAAATGAAATTCTTTCATGGATTAAGCATCGTAAAACATCGGCGATGCTCTTTAAGGTGGATTTCAATAAGGCCTCCGACTCAATATCTTGGTCCTTTATTGATTCCGTGCCCGAGCAAATGCAATTCCCATCCCGTTGGCGCCTTTGGGTTCGTGGTATTCTTGTTTCCTCGTGAGCTTCCGTTCTTGTTAACGGATCCCCTACTAAAGAATTTAACTTTGAGAGAGGTGTTAGACAAGGAGATCCTCTATCTCCCTTTATCTTCATCCTGGCGATGGAAGCGTTCTCGTCCTTCCTTTCGAGTGCGGTGGAGGTTGGGTTTATCCCTGGCATTAATATTCCTAACGGCGACCTTATTGTCTCCCACCTTATTTTTGCCGACGACGTTTTAATTGCTCGTGAGTGGTCCGATTCAAATGCTTTAAACATAAGAAGGATTATGAGATGTTTTGCTATTGTATCTGGCCTTAAGCTTAACATGCATAAGTCTTGTCTCTATGGCGTGGGTGTCCAACCCATTGAAGTTGCTCGATTGGCTCACCTCATTCATTGCCAAGCCGGCGCCTTCCCCTTTAGCTATCTTGGAATAAAAGTTGGCGCCAACATGAACAAGGCATCGAATTGGAGCCCCGTAATTTAAGCCTTTAAAGGTCGGCTAACACAATGGCAAGAGTCGACTCTCTCGATTGGGGGTAGGTTAACCCTCATTAAATCCGTTCTATACAGTCTCCCAGCCTATTATTTCTCACTATTTAAAGCACCAAAAAGTGTCATTGATAAATTGGAGCGATTTAGATGCAATTTTTCTGGGGGGGGGGGGGGGGGTGGTTATGGAAAATCCGAAGATGGCGTGGGTTAAGTGGCACACAGTGATTGGGCCTTTTAATGAGGGTGGTTTGGGTTCTTTAATGGACTTCAACAAGAGCCTTCTAGTCAAATGAGGTTGGAGGTTTCAAACTGAACAGGAAGGTTGTGGCGTATGGTTGTTTTCGGCCTTCATATTTCTCCCAGACGATGGGAACTCTTCCCAGCCAAGTCTGGAAGGACTGGTGTTTGGAACAACATTATTAAACTTGACACCGAACTTCGGGTTAAGAATATAGGTCTCATCAAACTTATAAGAGCAATTCCGGGTGATGGTTCGGTTATCAGGTTCTGGTAAGATACTTGGTTAGGGGATACCAATCTCAAAACTACATTTCCTTCTCTATTCCGATTAGAAAGGTCAAAATTCTGCTTAATTAAGGATCGCATCGACGTTACAAACAACTCTACACGACTCACATGAGACTGGTCTGCTACCCCGTCTAGTCCGGTTGAAGTTGACGAATTACAGGCCTGCAGCATTCTTCTGTCCTCAGTTCATCTCAGCGGCAATCCGGATTCTTGGTTTTGGACTCCTTCGGATGGTTCCTTCTCTGTCCGGTCGATGCGTAAATTACTTGTTCCAGATGGTCTAGAAACTGGTAATGATTCGGTGTATTGGAACAGTTGGCTCCCTAAAAAGGTAAATGTTTTTTGGTGGCGCCTTCGGCTTGATAGGCTCCCCACGAAGACAGCTCTTCTTAGGCGGGGCATTGGGGTGAACAACTCTGTATGTTCTTTATGCAACGAGGTTGAAGAGTCTTTGGATCATCTCATGATTTCGTGCTTGGTGGCGTCCATCGTATGGCAAAGAATATCCTCGTGGTGTTGTATTCCGCAGGTTTTTTCTTTCTCTATGCTCGATATAGTCAACATGGATCTTCATTTCGATGGTTCGGAGATCAAAAAACAGGTCGTCCATGCTGTTTCCATGCTCGCTTGTTGGCTTATATGAAAATCGAGTAATGAAGCAGTCTTTCGCTCCAAATCGGTCGTTATTGAAAACATCTTGGATGATCTGCGGTTGACTGGGTTTCTTTGATTAAAAATCGGTCAAAGACGATGGTTTTAGAATGGGACAAGTGGCTAGATTTTAGTTTCTGTGCATAAATATAGTTTTTTTGTTGTCTTTTAATTTTTTATTTTTTTTGAATGGCAACGCAAACGCTTCATTAATCAAACTAAAAAACTGACCCCCAGCCAGAAGTTGGGAAGATCATACAAGTACAAGTACAAAAACAAAATGAAATTACATTGTTATATTGAAATCCCACCAATCTTGTTTCGTAAAGCTACTGGATTTGGATTTCATCTTCACCCTTTGGTACGAAATTTCCTTTATATCCTCCACCATTGTTTGTATAGGTCCATGTTTTCCTTTAAAGACTTTATCATTTCTTGCTCTCCACAATGTCCACATTGTCTGTATTGCAATAGCATGTATCACTTTCTTTGTTTTCCCATTCCTATGAATCTCATTCATCTCCTTCAGCAAGTCTTTCACGTTCCCATCCGAATTAACCTTTGGAATTTTGACCCAATTGCTTATCATCTCCAAGACTCTTGTTGCATAATTACATCTTACAAGTATATGATCCGCTGTTTCTTCCGCTGCACCACAGATTTTGCAAGTGACGTCCGGTATGTTTACACCTCTATGCCTTAACGCCACCGCGGATGGATTGCCTGAAATTGCCCGCCATACAAACATAATGCTTTTACTCGTGGCCCAACTGTTCCAAACGAAATCGTCGGCTGTCACGTTAAGATCTAAACCTGAACTTAGAGACTTCCGAACGTCCTTTACCGTAAAAACCTTTTGCTCCGAATCTTTCCAGTACCATTCATCGCTAGTTCCTGTAAGTTGTTTGTCTTGCAATAGCCCATTCAGATTTTCCATCTCCTGCTTCTCGATGTTACTACTCGGAGTCCTAACCCACGACCAATCCCAAATGCATCCCCCGTTTATTTGCCGATAACAATCTTTTACCAATGCGTTCTTCCTGCCTGCGAGCTGAAACAATGCTGGAAATTGAGATTTTAACGGACCGGTACCTAGCCACGAATCCGTCCAAAACAAGGTTTTATCTCCCTTGCTTACCTTGCTCTTAAGATTATTACTGACTTCGATGTTACACCTCCTAAATTCCTTATCTATACTTCCAATATTCTTCCAGATTCCCGGTAGTGCTTTTTTAATAGGAATAAAATCCAATTTCCTTTGGCTTTGATGAATCGACTTGACTACTTTAACCCATAGACTCTCCGGCTCCATCTTTAGTCTCCACCACCATTTTAGTATTAGAGCTAAGTTTAAGTCTCGAATATTACCGATTCCAAGACCCCCAAAGTCTTTGGTAACCACCACTTTTTCCCACTTGACCCACCGAATTTTGTTATTTATATTACAACCACCCCAAAGGAATTTTCTTCGTATACCCTCCAATATCTTTAAGACGGCCACAGGACACTTATAAAGCGACAGATAATAGTTTGGAAGGCTGCCGAGTACTGCTTTGATTAGGATTACCCTACCCGCGAAGGATAAGTTTCTAGACTTCCAAGATGATAATCTTTTATTAAACATATCAATGACCTCTTTCCATTGGGATATTCTGTTCATATTTGCCCCCACCTTTAGGCCAAGGTAACTGAACGGGAACTTTCCAGCTTTACGATTAAAAGTAGATGCCATACAATTTATTTCCCCATCCGACACACCAGTTGACTTTTCCTTGGGTTAACTTTCAGTCCCGATATCAAGTAAAACAGTCTAAGAATCCTCTTAAGATTTTTTACATTTTCCACCTCCCATTCACCCACAAAGATAGCATCATCCGTGAATAGCATATGGGTTAAATAAGGTCCTTCCTTTGGTAATTTTACTCCGATGAAAGCATTTGTATTTTTTGCCCGTTCCATCATAATATGCAAAGCTTCCATCACGATAATGAAAAGAAAAGGTGATAAAGGATCGCCTTGTCTTAATCCTCTTTGGTATTGGAACTCACCGGTTGGTGACCCGTTTACCAAAACCGATCCTCTACCCACAAATAGAATGCCCATGACCCAATTCCTCCATCTCGACGGAAACCCCATGTGTGTTATGATGGAAATTAGAAATTTCCAGTTCAGTGTGTCGTAGGCTTTTTCTAAGTCGGCTTTGAACACGAAAATATTCTTCTTTGATTTTTTCGTCCAACCCACCACTTCATTAATTATTAGCGGCCCATCTACAATATTTCTCTCCGATACAAAAGCCGATTGAACATTAGAAACTACACTTTTAATCACTGCTTTTATTCTATTAGCTAACACTTTTGAAATAATTTTATTCACCACCCCAATAAGCGATATGGGTCTAAAATCCAAACAAGACAATGGATCTGTTACCTTTGGGATGAGAGCGATAAATGAAGCGCTGCAAGTGTGGTGGATCGAACCATGGATGTAGAACTGATTCATAACCTGCATGATGGGTACTTTTAATTCTTCCCCGTACGACTTGATTATGTTGTGTAACACCCCAAAAACGGGTTTGGTAAATTAGAACCCGGTTAATATAAAGAAGTGAGTTTTAGTCTCTTATATAATTAAAATGAAACTTGAGGGACCAAAACCGTTAAGTGGGGAAACATGATTTTTATAAAATAAACTTAAAACACCACACACACACATAGTGTGTGTGTGTGTGTCGACATCCAGGAAGAAGAAACAAGGTTCAAACCCTAGTTTCACAAAAGTCCTCAAATTGGAAGGGTAAATGAAGTCTAAATCCATAACCGAGTACGGATTAACGATCACCTTCTCAATGGGATCCTAAGGTATGTTTTAAAAGTTAGATTGGTGATCTTTCACGAAGTGGGTTATGATGTAAATTGCGAAATTGTATGAAATTGATAATGGGTATGTGTTAGAATCATCATATATAACATGGATTATGCATGGTTTAGGTTAATTTGATGTTTAATGGTGAAACCCATTTCTAGTAGTAATGTTATGAAGATGATGATGTTGCATGTGTTAAATCAAGTATGGTTTTGATGTATATGAAGTTGAATATTGTGGATTATTGTTAATGACCTTGATTTAGGATGAAAGTTATGTGAGGTTAGTGGGAATTTGATGATCTTGATTTGAACTAGTAAGAAGATGCAAAGAATGCTTGTACTTTATGCTTAGGAAGTAGTATGCACACCAAGTGTATGATAAAATGTCTAAGTGAAGTTAAGATGTGAGATTTTAGGAAGTGACTTGACATATATGAATGATGTATGATAATGATGTAATTAGTGGTATACTAACTTAAAGAGTGTGCTTTAGATGGAACTAGTACAAGAATTCGGGTTGAATGTATGTGTTGTCAAGATTATGCATTGGAGGCTTGTACATTATGCTTGAATGGACGATGCTCGCCATGTGTTTCTATTAATCACTTAATTGCGATTAAGAAGTGAATGTATATTAAATGTATAACATATGACCATACTAGTAAAGGGTGATGTTATGAAATACGTTAAGTTGTCTAACTTAGCTATGTGATTGTCAAATGTAGAATCATGAAAGCATAAGTATGTGTATATTGTGTATGTGAATAGGCGATCATGTAGTTGTTTGTGTCATACAACATTATGTATGAAATGAATATCATGTCATTAATATGGTCCACTATATCAACATGAATGTGTGTTCATAAGTTTGGAGTTATATGCTAAAAGGTTGACTTTCTGAAAGTCAACCGAGAATTTATAACATGGTTAGGTATTTTGACACAAATATAAGAATCGAGAGATCATGGGATATGATGTGTGTAAAATGCAACATATAAATTACATCAAATAAGGCATAAAACTAACCCTTTTTAGTACTAATATGGGAAAAAGAGTGTTTTTGTCTTCCTTTTGTATTTTCAGGATTAAATGAGCTCAAAAACGCAAAAGAAGCAAAAAGACAGCTAAATCCAACATAAATACAAGGAAAGGAACATTAGTGGACTGCCCGAACCCTCAACGGCACCTTCCAAAGCAAAATAGAGAAAACAGAAGGCTGAACACGCCCCGTGCTCATCCAGCACGGGGCCGTGCCCAAGAAGCAGCAGAAAAGACAAATCTATAGAAGCTTCCATTGCCCACCACGGGGCCGTGCCCAGCGGACACGGGGCCGTGTCGAAAGTACAGCAGGCGCATTTATTGTAATTGCGAATTACAATTAATGAGGAGAGAGAGTGTCAGACGGGCACGGGGCCGTGCCCAGCGGACACGGGGCCGTGCCCAGCTCTCTGTTCAGCCTATAAATAGGAGTGCTTGGATTCATTTCATCTCATCCCTTGGCACACCACCTCTCTCACACTTCATCCACCACCCACCACCATCACAACACCATCATCCACCACCATCATCCATTGTCCATCATAGAGTGTGTGAGTCGTCTCGGGATCCAAGATTGATCGTAAGAGTTCTTGACAATCAAGGCAATGTTTGCCTAAGTCTCTTACATCACTTGGTGAAGACAAAGTGTCTAGTATAATACTTTTTATTTCTAATCTTTTGCACTTTTTATTTGGTTTTGTATTAATGACTTTAATAACTAGTTACTTATGTTGAAGGTGATCTTTCCTTATCGTTTGTCCGTGGTGTCTTGGCATTATTTTACTGTCTATATAAAATAAAGGATTTTCACCATTCATATCTCCACGGTCTATATGGAGGTATGTTGGCTACCTGGTAGGGCGTTAAGGGAACGGTTTGGTAAAGGTCTTGCCATTGTTCAGCGTTTAGAGGTCCTGCAATGGACCTGGGTCAAATTTAGTAGGACCTCCTTCAATACTTCACGGTATTAGATGGCGGGGGTCCAAACTCTTTGATCCCCTCATAAGTTAACTACTATTAATACTATAACCCGGCTACTTAGGACTGTATCCCTGCTGACTCAGACTACTTAGCCGAGGGTAACGTCACCGCCAAAAGCGGGGCCTACCACAATACTGCATTAATAACTTAATTCATTATCTTCCAATAATCCACCCCTTTAGGATTGTATCCCTGCTGACTCAAACTACTGGGGTGAGGGTAACGTCACCTTCAAAAGAGGGGCCTACTACAATAACTAAGATAATCTCTTAATTATGTGCAAAAGTGCGGAAATAATCAAAGGTTATACTAGATACGAGTCGGAACCAAGTGATTCATCTTGACTATCTGTTTTTTCTTTTATTTTTATTTTCAGCATTTTAGTTAGTTTTATTTTTCTTAGTTTAAAACATTTTCTAAACTTTTTATTTTGGTTAGACGTTGAGGATAAACCGGTACTAAAAGCTCTTGTGTCCTTGGACGACCTCGGTATCTTACCAACGCTATACTACACTCAACGATGGGTGCACTTGCCCATATGTGTGTTTAGTGTTAGTGAAATATCGTGTTTTATAAATTTAAAACTTGGCTAAAATAAGTGTTAAAAAGGGCTTAAAATATACACCTAAAATATACGACACTTCGCACGCATCAAGTTTTTGGCGCCGTTGCCGGGGACACAAGGATTTTAAGAAAGTTAGGAATCAACGGACTAATCATTTTTTATTTTTCTTTTTATTTTTTTTAGGATTTTCTTAATTTTTCAGCTTCTGCAGAGCTCAGCACGGGCCGTGCCCGCTGAACACGCCCCCGTGCTCAATCATTGGAACTGGCAATCCTGTTTTACATCAGACAGTAAGCTGAACACGGGGCCGTGTCCACTCAACACACCCCCGTGCCCAAGTTTCAGTTACTGAAAACAGAACCGTTAGATCCCGACGGTTGGTAATTTCTGACATAAACATGAGTGATAGTAATTATTTTTACTTTCGGCACTCTTATGGTACGTGGTGTCAATTATGTGGTGGCGAACATGAAGAAGTAAAATGCTACTTCCTAAATTATAGGCCCCACTACATGAACCCACCATCTTCTCATAACCTTAAGAGGGGCGAAAGTAAAAATAAGCACTATTTCTCCCTCGAATGCGCCCAGCCAGATATTCTAGGGGAAATGCTCCTTAGCGAGTTATTTCAACTAGAATAGCTAATTCTGAAATGGATAGAAGAGCTTGGGAAGGATTTTATTTGTAGGACCGAGTTTCGTGACCGAAACCGTGATTCTTGTGAGATCGGTTCAAGACGGGAGAGATTAGATATAAACAAACAACTTCTTTGTATTAATCCGGTAGTATAACATTACAAATCGGCCCGATTACAAGATAACCGAACTAATACCAAAGGAGTACACATCCGGGGAGAGACCAAGTGGTGATCTCTCCCGGTGAGGTCTCAAACCTCCTAAACTCTCCTTATGTTGCAAATGGCAAGGGTTTTCTATTTATAGTCACACCCCTTGTCTTGCAAACACACACGGTCAAACAAATAACCCTCTCGTTTGACCACTTCAAACGAGCGGGTCAATACACGTTCGTTTGACCGTTTCACTAACTATTACAAATTCAGCGTAAAATAATAACTAATCTATTCGACAAGCATCGGACACAAAATCTGCATCAACAAATTCCCCCTTGTCCGTTGCTGTCGAATGCTGAAAATGCAACTGCAATCGATCTTCAGTCAAGTATTCATCTTCTCTGTGTTAACAAAATTCCCCCTTGACCGATGATCCAGGTAAGTAGTATCTTGATGCTCCTTGTATAATATTTCCCCCTTAAAGTACGCGTATCCGTGTTGGGTGTTGTGCAATTTCCTCACAAGGCTTAATTGACCGATCTTCTGCTGATCTTCCAATACTCCAACCGGCATTTGATAAGGGTTCCATTCTTTAAGAACTGCATCAAGTCTTGATCTGTCATAAGAACTTCATTTCATTCAAGCATACTACATTGATAGAGATTTCTGGTGAACTGTCTTCTGTAAACCGTCTTTGTGGAATCGACCAAGTAATGCACTTTAATCTTCAGCATCAACACTCAGGAAAGTCAGCTAGACCAAGTGTATCCCTTGCAAGCTCAACCAGCATGCTTAGTTGAACTACATCCAGATCTCATTGTCTCGCCTTTGTGAAGTTGACCACGTAATGCACTACGGATCTTCAGCATCAGTACTCAGGAAGTCAGCTTGACCAAGTACATCGTTTGCAAACTCAACGAATTGAGTTACCCCCAGATCCCTGTAAAATCCCAAAGAAACATCAAACCCAAAACCGAATCCTGCAGGTCTTCAGTCTTGAACTATCAGCTTTCATAAAGATTCCCCAGGTCTTCAGTGAACAGCGCTTTTGTAACTACTGTAGACTTTAGAAACCTGTATTTTTCCGTGCAAAACCCTTCACGCTGGCTGGAGAACTAATTAAAATCCTCAAATATGTGTATGTGCAAAACATTCCACGCCGAACCGTTTGTATCACCAGAAAATCACAAACTCTACCACCTGTGATTGCGTTTAGAAATTTACCGAAGAAATTCAACATTTGAAAATTTTTTATCCCCCCATTTCTTTGGTAAAATCTCTAAACCTTAACAGATTCTCTCCACTTCAAAGAAACTGTCGTCAAATGTTCACCAATTCCCTCCACTGAGCGGAACTGTCGTCAATCTTTATTGAATGTTCTCGGTTCCGAAAAATCACGAAAACGACTTTCTTCTTTGCATATTCTAGTTGAATAAGAACGTCCCCTAGTACCCCGTAGGATCCGACTTGTATCCCTCCAAAGACTTTGTGAACTCGTTAGGACCGGTATTGACATTCTAGGTTCATTCATTCGTTACCAAATGCGAGAATATGACAATAAACAAAAAGATTTCTTCGTTGCATATTCTAGTTGATAAGGAAATATCGCCTAGTACCCCGTAGGATCCGACTTGTATCCCTCCAAAGACTTTGTGAACTCGTTAGGACCGGTATTGACATTCTAGGTTCATACGTTCGTCTTCAAATGCGAGAATATGACAATAAACAAAATGCTTTCGAACATTTTCGAATAACCGATAACAATCATAAACATTGACGTGCGGAAGTGAACATACCGTTTTGTTTTTGGCCCATAATAGTCGCGTCACCATTTTTGACATTTGCATCGGTAACCGTGACTACCCCACATTCTTCAAAATATCATCATCATTTTTTTTAACAACATGCCGCATCATCCCGCACGCGCCCAAACCCGTTCAAAATCGACGTTGAAATTTAGAAGCACCGTTTAACTCAAATCCGCAAATACCCGACCTCTAATAATCCAAGCTCTATAGTTCGTGGCCCAAAGCTGATATAACCGATCCATTCTGGTCCATATACCCGATAAATTCTGGTCCATATACACATTACCAATCACTAGAAGCCCAAATATTATTTGATGTCTATAAATATTAGAAGCCCAATGATCCAAAATTTCGGCCCACTTCAACAACCCTAATTTTAATCACCCACTAACAAAATCTGCCTCATCTTCTTCTTTCTTGTTTGTCACTTGCACCTGCCACTAACACCTTAAACCTTCATCCTCTACCTTCAATCATCGATACCCAGTTCCATTCAGCCGACAATCATACCCCAAATAAAAATCCCAGCCGTCTCCTTCTTCTTGTTCAATCGAACAATCAGCAGCAACAACATCTTCATCGGAGATTCAAAATCAAACAACAATCAGCAGCCGAACAAATCAACAATCAGCAGCAACTCAGCAGTCATCTTCGATGAACAATCTCAACAACACCCCTAAACTCCTTCCCTTCTTCATCTGTTCGATTCCACCAACCAAACATCAGCCGAGAAGAACAATCAACATCAAACATCCAGCATCATTTTTTTTTCTGGATCCTTCGAAACATCTGGATCCTTCGAAACATAAGATATATGCTGGATCCTTCGATACACAACATCTGTCTGATCTTTCGAAGTTGTTGAGGATGAGGGTGATCCTTCGAAATCTGATCTTTCGATTCTGGATCCTTCGAAACTGTCTGATCTTTCGATTCTGGATCCTTCGAAACTGTCTGATCTTTCGAAATATGCTGGATCTTTCGAAGTTGTTGAGGGTAAAGATGATCCTTCGAAATCTGTTTGATCTTTCGAGCACCCTTACATCTTTCGAAATATGAAGCTGCCAAGAACATCAAGAACACAGACTCTGTTTAATTTGCAGATTTGACAAAAACGTTGTATTTTTTATTTTTGATGATAATAACTTGATTATATAGGTGAAAAACATAAAACGGAACACTTGTTTCAGCACAGATCTGAATATTCGGGTCCAGATCTGAGTTTTTCTCATTTTCACCCAACTTTTCTTCTTGAACAAAAATCACTAAAATCACAGATCTAGAGCACATGTGACTTAGTAAACGGTTAGGTTTACTAAATCGGGCACCATGGCTCTGATACCAATTGTAGGACCGAGTTTCGTGACCGAAACCGTGATTCTTGTGAGATCGGTTCAAGACGGGAGAGATTAGATATAAACAAACAACTTCTTTGTATTAATCTGGTAGTATAACATTACAAATCGGCCCGATTACAAGATAACCGAACTAATACCAAAGGAGTACACATCCGGGGAGAGACCAAGTGGTGATCTCTCCCGGTGAGGTCTCAAACCTCCTAAACTCTCCTTATGTTGCAAATGGCAAGGGTTTTCTATTTATAGTCACACCCCTTGTCTTGCAAACACACACGGTCAAACAAATAACCCTCTCGTTTGACCACTTCAAACGAGCGGGTCAATACACGTTCGTTTGACCGTTTCACTAACTATTACAAATTCAGCGTAAAATAATAACTAATCTATTCGACAAGCATCGGACACAAAATCTGCATCAACATTATTGATCCACCCCAAGACGATACCCATGAAGAAATGTTGGAACCGCATTCCGACAACCTCGTTGCTCCCGAAAATACCTTCGTACCTAGCAAAGACTTGGACGATAGTCGTCCCTGTGTCGATTGTGCCGTGAAGGACTCTCCATCGACTTCGTTCGGTGCATACATAGACCTGAGCGATTCGGCATATACCTTCTTTAACAAGAGCCCGGAAAAGGGTTGGACTTGTCCACCTAGAATGAAAATAGGAATTGCCCTCACCGACAACCTCTTGCGTTCTCGCCTTAGTCTAGGACAATTAAGGTATTTTAGGCACTTTGGGGTTGTTCCAACCAGTAAGGAACCACCCGATATCGGGGAGATCCTTGAAATAGCAAAACTCCATAAAGCAGCCTCCAGACACGGGGCCGTGTCCAGGTCAACACGCCCCCGTGCTCACTAAAAAGATTCTCTGCTGATTTGGTCAGAATACGGACAAAACGTGTCAGGATTTTCTCTGAACACGGGGCCGTGTCCAGTCAACACGGGGCCGTGCCCAGGGCGCTGTCATTTTCTTTAAATGCAGCCTGATTCCTGCTCATTTTGACCACTTCAATTGACAGAGATCCCTGGGATTTTCACTCATACCATCCTAGGTAAGTGTCAAAAGAAGGTTCCAAGGGACCCTCTTGTCCCTTCCACTTTTATTCATTTCCTCCTCTTTCAAATTTTTTCAAAAGTTCCTCCATGGAAGCTTGGAAATCCCTTGATTCCAATCCTCTATGAGAAGTTTGTAAGATTATTTGCTAAAGATTCTGGGCTAAAGTTAGTTGTATAACTTTATTTTAAATTATCTGAGCTTAAAACCCATATAGAAATCATAAAAATAATTTAAAACTCCAAGATTCTTTAGCCAAAAATCCTGCAGACAAATGGACACGGGGCCGTGCTCAACGAGCACGGGGCCGTGTCCAGGGGCTCTGTTTTGTAAAAATTTAGCTTTCTTCGGTTTTCTTCACAGAAAATGGCAAGCAGAACAAGCGGATCATCTTCAAGGAATAACCGACAAGGGAGGAGATCTTCAACAGCAGAAGACTCTCTTGTAAACTATGTTTACGCTCTAAGAGAGGCTATTGATGAAATGACGGGAGTGGAAGAAGCATTGGTCGACCGTATCAACCATCTTACTGTGGGGCTGGAGGGCTGTCTCCATGAAGTAAACCTCTTGCACCAGAGGTTGAACCTTCTCGCCTCCCCGCCTTTGGTACCCATAATAACCCAAAGGGCGTGGAACATGGTGCCCGAAGTTGTCATTCCAGCTGAATGGTACGCCATGCACCAAGAGCTTCCGCGAAGAGTGGTGCAAGGAGTCCCGGTGAATGTTCCCCCTCAACCACCAACAGCAGAAGAAAACGAAGCCGCATTCTTCCTCCCTAGGGAGATCGAAGAATGGCTTTAAACAAAGTTTAGGGAAGAACTCGTTCGGCTAAAAGTCCTACTCTATCGGGAAATCATTCTCGAAATTTTCCTAAAATAGTAGAACTCCTTATGATAACCTCGTGTACCTGCTGACCTATCTAGTTAAGTTTTAATTTTAGTTTAATTTAGGATTATGTAAGTTCTCTCTATGATGAAATGAAATGATGGTTTTAATGTTTGGATGGTTTGTAATGAATAAAGCACACTCATGGTGGTAAAGGATGAAAAGGAGAACGAGAAAAATGATCCCATGCACAAGAACAAGGCAACCCGACAATTTTCTCCTGTTCAGAAGATTCAACACGGGCCGTGCCCAACCAACACGGCCCCGTGTCGAACCACCTGCAGAAAACGCCCAGTACAGGTAACTGGACACGGGCCGTGTTCACCCAACACGCCCCCGTGTCCAGACTTCTGTTTCTCTTATTTCAATTTTGTTACTGGCACTTGAACACGGGGCCGTGCCCGGATAACACGGGGCCGTGTTCAGTGCCCAGTAATACAAATTTTTGCTTTTTAAACACCATTTTACACATCTAATCAACCTAAAAATTTATTTTTGCGACACATTGAGGACAATGTGTAATTTAAGTGTGGGGGGGATGTTAAAACCTTGAATTTTGCAAGTTCTAAATACAAGCCTTACACAAAACTCTATTGGAACCGCTAATCACCCCAAATTTTTTCAAAAATTTCATTTTTTTACTTGTCTAGGTTTAACTCGGGAAATTCAAGTTCTCAAAAAGGTTATATTTTTACAAATTTACAACCGATAGCGTAGTGATAAAAAGAACCAACATAAGAAAATTATGAAAAGGCATGACAAACTTATTTAAAATTTGATTATATATACTTGATCACATAAAAACCCATTCCCACAAAAGTGAGTTTTGAGCCTTTATTGAGCACACAATTACATATCATTTGACTAAATGCTCATTTTTCGTTTCTTGTGTGAATAGCCGCTTGGTTCTTACGACTCTAGAACTTGCCATGACAATACATTCCCGGTCCTTATCTACTTAAACCCGAGTAAGTAAATGATAGAGGCATTAGGACTAACCTTTTCATTTCTACACCATTATTTTTCTTTTTCTTTTACCACCTACCCAAAAATCCCCCTAGTTAGCCCTTTTGAGCCTAAACCTTTTCATTTCATCACCCAAACAAAAACCCTTTCAACCACCAAAACCCCTTTTTCATTTTTAACCCTTTATTTTAGTAACAAGTTCGGTTCTTCGCGAAAAAAAAAAAATCGTGATGATGATGAAGCAAAAAGAAAATAAACAAACAAAGTAATCAAAAAAATAACTTTGTTTGAATAAAAGCTTCATCAAAATAAAAAGTTGCAAAAAAAAAATGCGAAAACCGACACTTGTTACGCTTTTAGCCCTTTTTCTACTAACCACTAACCCAACCACCTACCTTTAACCCTAGCCAACCCTTAACCCACAAAGTCCTCTTGATATCTACAAAGGTATAAAAGTTAAAAAGGAGGAGGATTGATTTCTTGGCAAGCCTATGGTAGGAATAAGTTCCATGCCGCTCTCGAGTGATTCATTAAAAATACACCTTCGGCCGAGTGTGAGTGAATTCCCCGCGAGGTATGTGAACTTGTATATAAATAGAATTTTAAAAAGGCATGTTATGCCTAAATAAGTAATTTCTTTTATGAACAGTTCTAAATAAATCATTACGAATAGGAGTGTAAATAAATAAAAATAAAACCCAAAAAGATCTTGGAAATCCCGACACTCTACGACAAGCCTAAAACCTTCTCTTCTACCTATTCCATTTGGGAGTGTAAGCCACATATTAAAGAGTTTTGCTTGGGGACAAGCAAAAGTTCAAGTGTGGGGGTATTTGATGTGTGTAAAATGCAACATATAAATTACATCAAATAAGGCATAAAACTAACCCTTTTTTAGTACTAATATTGGAAAAAGAGTGTTTTTGTCTTCCTTTTGTATTTTCAGGATTAAATGAGCTCAAAAACGCAAAAGAAGCAAAAAGACAGCTAAATCCAACATAAATACAAGGAAAGGAACATTAGTGGACTGCCCGAACCCTCAACGGCACCTTCCAAAGCAAAATAGAGAAAACAGAAGGCTGAACACGCCCCGTGCTCATCCAGCACGGGGCCGTGCCCAAGAAGCAGCAGAAAAGACAAATCTATAGAAGCTTCCATTGCCCACCACGGGGCCGTGCCCAGCGGACACGGGGCCGTGTCGAAAGTACAGCAGGCGCATTTATTGTAATTGCGAATTACAATTAATGAGGAGAGAGAGTGTCAGACGGGCACGGGGCCGTGCCCAGCGGACACGGGGCCGTGCCCAGCTCTCTGTTCAGCCTATAAATAGGAGTGCTTGGATTCATTTCATCTCATCCCTTGGCACACCACCTCTCTTACACTTCATCCACCACCCACCACCATCACAACACCATCATCCACCACCATCATCCATTGTCCATCATAGAGTGTGTGAGTCGTCTCGGGATCCAAGATTGATCGTAAGAGTTCTTGACAATCAAGGCCATGTTTGCCTAAGTCTCTTACATCACTTGGTGAAGACAAAGTGTCTAGTATAATACTTTTTATTTCTAATCTTTTGCACTTTTTATTTGGTTTTGTATTAATGACTTTAATAACTAGTTACTTATGTTGAAGGTGATCTTTCCTTATCGTTTGTCCGTGGTGTCTTGGCATTATTTTACTGTCTATATAAAATAAAGGATTTTCACCATTCATATCTCCACGGTCTATATGGAGGCATGTTGGCTACCTGGTAGGGGGTTAAGGGAACGGTTTGGTAAAGGTCTTGCCATTGTTCAGCGTTTAGAGGTCCTGCAATGGACCTGGGTCAAATTTAGTAGGACCTCCTTCAATACTTCACGGTATTGGATGGCGGGGGTCCAAACTCTTTGATCCCCTCATAAGTTAACTACTATTAATACTATAACCCGGCTACTTAGGACTGTATCCCTGCTGACTCAGACTACTTAGCCGAGGGTAACGTCACCGCCAAAAGCGGGTCCTACCACAATACTGCATTAATAACTTAATTCATTATCTTCCAATAATCCACCCCTTTAGGATTGTATCCCTGCTGACTCAAACTACTGGGGTGAGGGTAACGTCACCTTCAAAAGAGGGGCCTACTACAATAACTAAGATAATCTCTTAATTATGTGCAAAAGTGCGGAAATAATCAAAGGTTATACTAGATACGAGTCGGAACCAAGTGATTCATCTTGACTATCTGTTTTTTCTTTTATTTTTATTTTCAGCATTTTAGTTAGTTTTATTTTTCTTAGTTTAAAACATTTTCTAAACTTTTTATTTTGGTTAGACGTTGAGGATAAACCGGTACTAAAAGCTCTTGTGTCCTTGGACGACCTCGGTATCTTACCAACGCTATACTACACTCAACGATGGGTGCACTTGCCCATATGTGTGTTTAGTGTTAGTGAAATATCGTGTTTTATAAATTTAAAACTTGGCTAAAATAAGTGTTAAAAAGGGCTTAAAATATACACCTAAAATATACGACACTTCGCACGCATCAGGATACGTGTTAGACCAATTATGTGTTACGTGTGATAACGAATTTAGATTTCGAAGATATTGAACTATGTGATTGACGAGTCATGTCATATGCGTGTTAGTGAAAGTCAAATAGATAAAAGTTGGAAAATATGTGTTAATATGAATAAGCATGAATACTAACATAATCATGGCATGACGGCATGAAAGAATAGGAACCACACTAGCACGGACTAGGCATGGAAGGCTAACGGGTCAAGATGAGGCAAGGTAGATGTTACGAACGCGGAGGCACAAGGTAAGTGATTTCTATAATCACTTCTTATGTTTGGATAGGTGATATGGTGTTTTAATTTACTAAACTTGATGGTTGAGGTCAAATATGTGACGTAATCTTATGTCGTAAAGGATGGAATTTAAAGTTGACCAAAATGCCCTTGATGGGTATTTTGGGCAAACGATCTTAACAAGTAGTTTAGGAACAAGTTATTTGATGAGTATAATGTTTTGAGCAAGTATGGAAGTGAAGAGTATGGTCTTGGTATGTCATAAACCAATTAATGCGCAAATACCCATAATGGGTCAAATAATTGGAATGTGATAATAAGTCGATAAGGCGTAAGATAAGAATTTCGTTAATCCGGATGTGGGATTTTAAGTTTATATGATAGAATGTGAATTTACAAGCATGTAGGAAGAAACGGGAGGTTAAACGGGTAAACGGTTCAAAAGTTATGCGCGTTTTAGTGCGTACGGACGACGAAACGGAACTGCAGAAAAGTGCCATTTCTAGAGGTAGTCGCCGACGGGTCAAGGGTAGTCGCCGACGGGCTCTAGAAAGTTTATTTTTTTGCTGACGGGTTATTTACCTGTCTACGGGGTTTTTGGCTACGGGAAGAACCACGGGCCGTCGCCGACGGGCCTAGGGCCGTCGCCGACGACCTCCCCAAGTCTAAAAAGCTGAAATCTTGTTTCTAAGTTGATTTATGTATCGTAGGCTTCGGTTTGTTATCCGTGGACTACGGCGGACCTTCCAAACATGATCTTGATGGTTCCTTAGATGTTTATGGGTTATAAAACTAAGTCTAAGACCCATGTAAATAATGAATGTTTATGTAGGAGATACACGTGATCTAATACGCGTTCGTTAAGGTATGTACGTATGTAGATATGTATGTATGTATGTATAAAGATATGTACGAGTGTATGCATGTTTGTAACGATGTAGGAAGGGTATGTACGTATGTAGGTGTGTATGTACGTATGTATAAGAATATGTATGAGTGTACGCATGTATGTAAAGATGTAGGAGGGGTATGTATGTATGTAGATGTGTATGTATGTGTGTATAAAGAAATGTACGAGTGTATGCATGTTTGTAACGATGTAGGAAGGGTATCTACGTATGTAGATGTGTATGTACGTATGTATAAGAATACTTATGAGTGTACGCATGTATGTAAAGATGTAGGAGAGTTATGTATGTATGTAGTTGTGTATGTACGTATGTATAAGAATATTTATGAGTGTACGCATGTATGTAAAGATGTAGGAGAGGTATGTATGTATGTAGTTGTGTATGTAGGTATGTATAAAGTCAAGAATGATTGTATGCACATTTGTAAAGTTGTAGGGATGGTAGGTACGTATGTAGATGTGTATGTATGTATGTATGTATGTATGTATGTATGTATGTATGTATGTATGTATGTATGTATGTATGTATGTATGTATGTATGTATGTATGTATGTATGTATGTATGTATGTATGTATGTAAGTACATATGTAGTCATGAATTTGACACGTTGAGCGTTAACGTTATTAATGGTGTACCTTGAGAATGAAAAGTAATGCAGGTACGTTATTGAAGCCTCACCAGGAAATGGATACGCAGATGAGATGCTTAAAGTTTCTTAAAGATCTAAATGTGAAGTGTACGCGAATGATCTTGGTTATATAATGTGTGCTAATGTTTTGAATGTATGTGGTGAGTGCATGTTGTACGGATCACGGGCGATTATCACAAGGAAAAGAGGTCGAAGATCGAGTCACTAGAGAGATTGTGCGGGGAAGTTGAATGTAAAATGTAGAAAACATAAGCTATGTTTTTAATTAGTAAATAAGAGGATGACGGATTTATGAATAAGAGATATGTTAAAGTTAAAGTTTAAATAAGTTGAGGTATTTATAAAGAAAGAAATTTTATGGCACGAATTTCCGCTGCGACTTTTGTCAAATACGTGTTAGGGTCTAACAAGTTGGTATCAGAGCCCTGGTTTGAGAGAATCAAGTGTAAGAAGGTAAGTGCTTGAACTCAAACCTGTGTGCTCTTGTGATAAGAAACCCGTACAATCCAAGACTCGGTCAAGATCCAAAGGTAAAAGAGAATGTAAGTATGTACTTATGTATACGCATAAAGAAACTGACGGTTTTGTATATGCAAGGTAAGTATAAGCGTTTGAAGAGGATGATCCGCGAGTGCGGTCAAGTACCGACACCAAGGCATGAAATAAGATAAAGTTGAACCCAGGTACGTAAATTCAATATGTCGGTATATGAAATGGTAAAATGCATTAAGGGAAGAAAAATGCTAAATGAAGGACCATGATGGTATAGTAAACATGTTTTGAAAAATGATACACGTGCCGAAACCTAATTCTTCGGACATAAGGTGACAATTACACGAAGACACGAAACTAGTATGTGGATTGTGTACCTGGCCAGTACACGTGAAGCATATGACGTTCGTGGGACCGTGATAATTAATACAGGTATGTCCGTTAGAATTAAGTAGTAGGTGGACGTGAGGGTGAAGAGAAATGTAAGACTCTCAAGAATGAGAGTATGAAATGCTATGCTAGAATCCGCGAGACGGATTCGAAATATGAAATGCTATGCTAGAATCCGCGAGACGGATTCGAAATATGAAATGCTATGCTAGAATCCGCGAGACGGATTCGAAACATGAAATGCTATGATAGAATCCGCGAGACGGATTCGAAACATGAAATGCTATGCTAGAATCCGCGAGACGGATTCGAAACATGAAATGCTATGCTAGAATCCGCGAGACGGATTCGAAACATGAAAAGCTATGCTAGAATCCGCGAGACGGATTCGAAACATGAAATGCTATGCTAGAATCCGCGAGACGGATTCGAAACATGAAATGCTATGCTAGAATCCGCGAGACGGATTCGAAACATGAAAGAAGTTAAAGTATAAATGAAATGTTTGAAACCGTTAGATGGATTCAAAACATAGGAGGTACGAAAGGTATGAATGATGTGTTCGAATCCGCGAAACAGATTTAAGATATAAAGGACGGAACTAGTCTATATAAGAAGAAGTCGATAGCTTGACCATGTGTGTGTCAAACAAGTCATATAAGTAAATGTAAAGCAAATGAACAAAAGAATGATGGGAATGAAAATATACGAATGTGTAAGTAACGAAGGGATATGTATGGTACAAATAACTAAAGAAATGTAGAACGATGTTAACTATGAAGGTAAGCACGTAGGTGCGACTATGAAAAGGTAGTTTTGTTGTGATAACAAGACAAGGGTTAAATGTTATGCAATGCGTCTATAGAATGGAATCATAAAGGATGAGATGAAAGTACTAAATCCGTTATAAACAGATCATATGAGTGTAAGCATTATTATAAGTTTGAATAAGTATGTATATTAACCTATTATTAACGGGTCAAAGGAAATGAGAATGTTATATGAAAGTATGCCATGGAAAGTATAGACTTGTTAAGAAGAGGAAGCCAATTGATTGAATAATTATGAAATGAGATAGGATGAATACTTATGATTATGATGTGACTATGAAGTCAAACATAGATGTGTGTGTGTAAGATAAATGAGAAAGGTTTCGGGGACGAAACCTCATTTAAGGGGGGTAGACTTGTAACACCCCAAAAACGGGTTTGGTAAATTAGAACCCGGTTAATATAAAGAAGTGAGTTTTAGTCTCTTATATAATTAAAATGAAACTTGAGGGACCAAAACCGTTAAGTGGGGAAACATGATTTTTATAAAATAAACTTAAAACACCACACACACACATAGTGTGTGTGTGTGTGTGTCGACATCCAGGAAGAAGAAACAAGGTTCAAACCCTAGTTTCACAAAAGTCCTCAAATTGGAAGGGTAAATGAAGTCTAAATCCATAACCGAGTACGGATTAACGATCACCTTCTCAATGGGATCCTAAGGTATGTTTTAAAAGTTAGATTGGTGATCTTTCACGAAGTGGGTTATGATGTAAATTGCAAAATTGTATGAAATTGATAATGGGTATGTGTTAGAATCATCATATATAACATGGATTATGCATGGTTTAGGTTAATTTGATGTTTAATGGTGAAACCCATTTCTAGTAGTAATGTTATGAAGATGATGATGTTGCATGTGTTAAATCAAGTATGGTTTTGATGTATATGAAGTTGAATATTGTGGATTATTGTTAATGACCTTGATTTAGGATGAAAGTTATGTGAGGTTAGTGGGAATTTGATGATCTTGATTTGAACTAGTAAGAAGATGCAAAGAATGCTTGTACTTTATGCTTAGGAAGTAGTATGCACACCAAGTGTATGATAAAATGTCTAAGTGAAGTTAAGATGTGAGATTTTAGGAAGTGACTTGACATATATGAATGATGTATGATAATGATGTAATTAGTGGTATACTAACTTAAAGAGTGTGCTTTAGATGGAACTAGTACAAGAATTCGGGTTGAATGTATGTGTTGTCAAGATTATGCATTGGAGGCTTGTACATTATGCTTGAATGGACGATGCTCGCCATGTGTTTCTATTAATCACTTAATTGCGATTAAGAAGTGATTGTATATTAAATGTATAACATATGACCATACTAGTAAAGGGTGATGTTATGAAATACGTTAAGTTGTCTAACTTAGCTATGTGATTGTCAAATGTAGAATCATGAAAGCATAAGTATGTGTATATTGTGTATGTGAATAGGCGATCATGTAGTTGTTTGTGTCATACAACATTATGTATGAAATGAATATCATGTCATTAATACGGTCCACTATATCAACATGAATGCGTGTTCATAAGTTGGGAGTTATATGCTAAAAGGTTGACTTTCTGAAAGTCAACCGAGAATTTATAACATGGTTAGGTATTTTGACACAAATATAAGAATCGAGAGATCATGGGATACGTGTTAGACCAATTCTGTGTTACGTGTGATAACGAATTTAGATTTCGAAGATATTGAACTATGTGATTGACGAGTCATGTCATATGCGTGTTAGTGAAAGTCAAATAGATAAAAGTTGGAAAATATGTGTTAATATGAATAAGCATGAATACTAACATAATCATGGCATGACGGCATGAAAGAATAGGAACCACACTAGCACGGACTAGGCATGGAAGGCTAACGGGTCAAGATGAGGCAAGGTAGATGTTACGAACGCGGAGGCACAAGGTAAGTGATTTCTATAATCACTTCTTATGTTTGGATAGGTGATATGGTGTTTTAATTTACTAAACTTGATGGTTGAGGTCAAATATGTGACGTAATCTTATGTCGTAAATGATGGAATTTAAAGTTGACCAAAATGCCCTTGAGGGGTATTTTGGGCAAACGATCTTAACAAGTAGTTTAGGAACAAGTTATTTGATGAGTATAATGTTTTGAGCAAGTATGGAAGTGAAGAGTATGGTCTTGGTATGTCATAAACCAATTAATGCGCAAATACCCATAATGGGTCAAATAATTGGAATGTGATAATAAGTCGATAAGGCGTAAGATAAGAATTTCGTTAATCCGGATGTGGGATTTTAAGTTTATATGATAGAATGTGAATTTACAAGCATGTAGGAAGAAACGGGAGGTTAAACGGGTAAACGGTTCAAAAGTTATGCGCGTTTTAGTGCGTACGGACGACGAAACGGAACTGCAGAAAAGTGCCATTTCTAGAGGTAGTCGCCGACGGGTCAAGGGTAGTCGCCGACGGGCTCTAGAAAGTTGATTTTTTTGCTGACGGGTTATTTACCTGTCTACGGGGTTTTTGGCTACGGGAAGAACCACGGGCCGTCGCCGACGGGCCTAGGGCCGTCGCCGACGACCTCCCCAAGTCTAAAAAGCTGAAATCTTGTTTCTAAGTTGATTTATGTATCGTAGGCTTCGGTTTGTTATCCGTGGACTACGGCGGACCTTCCAAACATGATCTTGATGGTTCCTTAGATGTTTATGGGTTATAAAACTAAGTCTAAGACCCATGTAAATAATGAATGATTATGTAGGAGATACACGTGATCTAATACGCGTTCGTTAAGGTATGTACGTATGTAGATATGTATGTATGTATGTATAAAGATATGTACGAGTGTATGCATGTTTGTAACGATGTAGGAAGGGTATGTACGTATGTAGGTGTGTATGTACGTATGTATAAGAATATGTATGAGTGTACGCATGTATGTAAAGATGTAGGAGGGGTATGTATGTATGTAGATGTGTATGTATGTGTGTATAAAGAAATGTACGAGTGTATGCATGTTTGTAACGATGTAGGAAGGGTATCTACGTATGTAGATGTGTATGTACGTATGTATAAGAATACTTATGAGTGTACGCATGTATGTAAAGATGTAGGAGAGTTATGTATGTATGTAGTTGTGTATGTACGTATGTATAAGAATATTTATGAGTGTACGCATGTATGTAAAGATGTAGGAGAGGTATGTATGTATGTAGTTGTGTATGTAGGTATGTATAAAGTCAAAAATGATTGTATGCACATTTGTAAAGTTGTAGGGATGGTAGGTACGTATGTATGTATGTATGTATGTATGTATGTATGTATGTATGTAAGTACATATGTAGTCATGAATTTGACACGTTGAGCGTTAACGTTATTAATGGTGTACCTTGAGAATGAAAAGTAATGCAGGTACGTTATTGAAGCCTCACCAGGAAATGGATACGCAGATGAGATGCTTAAAGTTTCTTAAAGATCTAAATGTGAAGTGTACGCGAATGATCTTGGTTATATAATGTGTGCTAATGTTTTGAATGTATGTGGTGAGTGCAGGTTGTACGGATCACGGGCGATTATCACAAGGAAAAGAGGTCGAAGATCGAGTCACTAGAGAGATTGTGCGGGGAAGTTGAATGTAAAATGTAGAAAACATAAGCTATGTTTTTAATTAGTAAATAAGAGGATGACGGATTTATGAATAAGAGATATGTTAAAGTTAAAGTTTAAATAAGTTGAGGTATTTATAAAGAAAGAAATTTTATGGCACGAATTTCCGCTGCGACTTTTGTCAAATACGTGTTAGGGTCTAACATGTTGAAGGTGATGCCATCCGGTCCCGGTGCGTTATTAGTGCCACACTCCAATATAGCTTCTCGTACTTCGCCAGTTGAGAATTATACCACCAAATTAATAGCTTGTTCCGTGCTCAGTTTTTTGAAGTCTCCTGGGCCAAGAATCAACTGGTTCTTTGAATTTTGTTTTGTATGTTTCCAAAAAATGAGTTTTTATGGTACACGGATCCATCACCCAAGCTCCTCCGATCCACAAACCGCTTATTTTATTCCTTGCAATGTGGCTATTTACAATCGCGTGGAAATAGCTTGTATTTTCGTCTCCAAGACCTATCCAACGTATGCGGGATTTCTGTTGCCAATCCATAGCAGGCGTATTTTTCCATTCCTTTATCTTCCTCTTACTTTCATGCCATGTTGTTAATTCCCCTTCCGATAATGCCCTAGTTTCTACCAATATATCCAGCTCCTTTAGTTTGTTTTGAGCTTCACACAACGCCTTCTCATCCTGTTCTCTTTTTTCTTTTCTCCACTTTTTCAACTCCTCCTTGATTGCTTTTAGTTTTACGGCTACCACTTCATCCTTGAAGTTCGAATCACACGTTACCATAAGTCCTTTTTTCATCGCTTCGTCAAATCCCTCCAACTCAAACCAACTACTAAAAAGTCTGAACGGTGAGGGTCCAAAACTGTTGTTGACTGTTGTTAATATTAGCGGACTATGATCAGATATACTCCTATTGAGAGCTAATAGAGAAGCATTCGGCCACCTACCCATGAAATTTCCACACACCAATACACGATCTAATTTACTGAGGTTAGAGCCGCCCCCGATAAGAATGTATACTTCATTCCCCCCATATTATATTCTTGAAACCCACCACTACTTATGAAGTTATTAAAGCACAATGCACCATTAACGTCAAACTGAGAATTTAACCTGTCTTCGGGGAATCGAACCTCGTTAAAGTCTCCTAACATAATCCAGTTCCCATTTATTGAATTATTTGCCACCAACAGTTCTTCCCATAGCCTTCTTCTGTTTGCTTGGATCGTGGATCCATACACATTGACGATTACTAGTTCCTCATTATCCCCAACGATACGGCCTTTGATAAGAAGGAAATTCTGGTTCTTTATTTCCATCTCTTTCTTGAATACACCTGAGTTCCATAATGACAGTAATCCTCCTGATCTACCGTCGGCATCAACCTTTGAAAACTCGAAATCTGAATTATCCCAAAACCTTTTGATTATGCTAACAGGCAAGTCTCTGAACTGTGTTTCCTGTATGGCTATGAATGAAAGATTAAACTTTCTTAGTAATTCCCTAACCTCTGAGGCCTTACCAACCCCCCCCTGCACCTTTAATATTCAATGATCCAAAATTCATTGGAGCCCTGCATCCACCTGATCTTCAATTACAGCTTCCTTAACAAGCGATTCTTTACCTGTTAAGTCAACCCCAAGTTTCCTTCCCAATTCTTCCGTTACATTAATTTCTTTTTCCAGCTCATGTTCGTTGAAATCGATGTTGGTGGGGCTAACCTGAGTTTCCGTTTCGTTTGTGTTGGCCTGATTTTCTTCAAGGTCTGAAACTTCTTCCCAATCCGAGTCTAATTCATCCTCTACACTGTCTCCTTGGTGATCGAAACTATCAATAACTTCCTCCGATATTCTTATCTTCAGCTTATTCCTCCTCCTTTTTGTTTTTCTTTTTTTGCATACTATTCTTTTTTTGGATTTGCATTTAGATTCATCCGAATATTCAATATTGAGATCTAGAAGTTTCCCTTTACCCACAATTGAATTGGGCTTTAGACATGCTGAACGGGCTTCAGCAAGGTTGGATCTTTTTCTTTTTTTCTGGGCCGCACTTACTGGCCCATTATCTGATGTTTCCATAGTGGCCCCACCCTGATTATTGGTCATGTTTGTTTCATACGGCTCTTCATTTCCCTCATTTGACAATAGGTTGACTTCTCTTACCTCGTATCTAGTACCCATAATGACAGATTCTTCTTGTGGCCACCTTGGTTCTCCATTTCCCCATGCTTCCACGTTTTGTTCCCCCTCGTTTACTGAACTATTTCCCTCCTCTCCCATAGGTGTATCTGGTTTACACGTGTCTATCTCTTCGTTATCCACTGCCTGTTCGTTCTGACTTCCCACTACCGCCGGTGAATCAGATTCCGGCAAGTCCACCTCTTCCGAATTTACCAATGGGACGTAATGATCATCATTCATGTTTCCCGTGTCTCCCTGCATGTGTTTCCCAATGGATTCGTTCTGATCAACTGGTATTGATGGCCCTGGTACTGGGTCAGGGTCTGGTTCAACACCGAGGTTAGGTGACCAGAATTGGAATTCTTCTGTCACCCATACTTCATACATCTTGTGTTTCCATCTAATTGTGTAACACCCCGAAAATATAAATACTGATATCAGGAAATTAAGGATTTCATAAACAAGAATTGACCATCTAGAAATTTTAACCTAGTTAAAATTACAAGGCTAGAAATAACTAACACTAGGTTAAAAACACTAGTAATTAAAGCTAGATGATAAGTGAGGGACTAAACTTGCCTAAGAATGAAAGATAAATGCTGGATTTTAATAAAATTCACCAAACACACCATTTTTGGTGTCTCTGGTCGAACCAGAGAAAGGGGGGCGACCAGGGTGTTCTCCAAACCCAAACTTCATACTAAAATCTGCAAAATTGAAGCCTCAAATCCGTCCCAAATCGAATTCTAAACACAAATCAGTAATCACCTCGTTGTGAGGATCAAAAGGTATGTAAAATCTTGGTACTTTGATCCATTATGAATTCTAGGTTAATTTTGAAAAGCTGAAATTGAGCCTAGATATGCCATGCATGATTGAATGTTGAACTAATATGAAGTATAGAGTCAAACCCTAGGTGATTTCTTGTGAAAACTTTGCATCATGTTTGTAAGGTTTGGGGTTTACATGTTAGGAGACTAATTAACTTGAAGGAAACTTGATGAATACTAGAATTATGACTATTGTTATAGTAAAATCTGAATTGGCAAAGTAAATTCAGAAATATAGATGTCAAGATGTATGTGAAATTTACTAATTTAGCGAAATTAGATGTTTATTGCAAATCATGAACTTAGCAATAATTATAGAAGAATTTGACCCGTTAGGTGTTTGTTGAAATGCCTAAGTGAGGATTTAAATGATAAAAATAGGATGAAAACGCAGAATTGATCATGCTCCACAATGATGTGATTATGGTCATGAAAAGAATTCTAAACAAGTTGTAAACTGAATTTTTTAGGCAAAGAGTCCGGATCATCAAGCGGACAAGCCGGAGGGAATTCACGGGGGAAAGACGCATTCTAAAGGTACGAAATTACTGTTTCGTTACATTAAAATTATTTATTAGTTTTATGTTGAAATCTTGAAAACATGGTAGACAAGATAGACCAATACGTCACGGAAGTGATCTTGCGTCTAAATCAAGTAAACGGGTCAAAACAAGTGACAGAAAATGAATTCTTGAAACGCCTTGATTGATCTTTGATGTGGGTTAAAATATAACATACTAGAAATACTAGAGTTTAAATGTTTCGGTGTGTTAGGAAAGCAAAATCCGAGACTTGGGTTGAGTGTATTAAACAAATCAAACAAAAACAGGAATCTCCAGGTACTACCGTAAATTACGGTAATACCGTAATTTACGGTAGAGGTCTGATGTTTACGGTAAAGTCCTCCTGTTTTACGGTGGACCAGGACCTTTCAGGACTCACCGTAACTTACGGTTCCACCGTAAGTTACGGTGGAAGCTGAAAATGTTTTATTTTTTTTTTTTAAAACTTGTTGTTGGTTTCCATGTTATTGTATTACATCATAACAAAGTTAAAACTAATGTTTCATAGATTTTGACCCTAGGTGATGTGGTGGATCTTATAGATGGTGGTCAAGCAACAACAAGGAACCGAACACGACTTTTGAAGCTTCCGCTATGTTTTAAATCTTAATTAAATTTTGTTCATGGGTTGTAAACATTTTCTTAAACGGCTTTTGGATGTTTCACATTAGCCTTTAGTTGACTAATGTTGATGATACTTTTTAACTTGACTTATGAAACTTATATTATCTTGATATCTTTCGTATAAAAGTTTAAAATTTGTCGTAAATTCAAGTTAAAATTTAAGGGTGTTACAAGTTGGTAATCAGAGCTCAAGGTTGTCAATAAGTGTTCGGTTCAAGCTTGATCAATTGTCCGGTAAGAACTAACTTATTTTGTTAATAAATTATATACTACGTAGAAAGTGAGAAATGAACAAATATGCATGAAAAAGAGTGTGTAAGCTCACTCAAAAACAAGAAATACATGAAACAAGAATGATTAAATCAAGTTACGAACTTGATTGAATTGAAACAAGAATGATTAAATCAAGTTACGAACTTGATTGAATTGAAACAAGAATGATTAAATCAAGTTACGAACTTGATTGAATTGAAACAAGAATGATTAAATCAAGTTACGAACTTGATTGAATTGAAACAAGAATGATTAAATCAAGTTACGAACTTGATTGAATTGAAACAAGAATGATTAAATCGAGTTATGAACTTGATTAAATCAAAACAAGTAAAGCATGTGTTATAAATGGAATGTTTAACAACTTATGTAAACATTTCAGAAATAGAGATGGCTGATAAAGGTAACGATGATGCGGTGCCAAGAGTCACCGAACAAGTGAGGGAAGTGATTGCCAAAGAGGTTGGAAAGGCGATCGAAAACAGTTTGTCGGGCTTTATTGATAAAATTCAAAACACAGTTTTATCAATAGTAGAAGATAGAATCAACAAACTGGAAGATGATTCAAATGTAGCTAAGGAAAAGCATGGTGGACGAAAGCCTTGTTCATACAAGGAGTTCATGGCCTGTAAACCACCAATATATAATGGGGAGGTTGATCCAATTGTGTGCCAACGATGGCTAAGTGATATAGAAGGAGTATTCGAGAGAACTCATTGTGATGAAAATGACTACGTAGCTTATGGTACGGGTCAATTAAGAGGTCAAGCGAAAGACTGGTAGGATAACAAAAAGAAGGAGATTGGAAGTGAAGCGGCTAAGGCCATGACATGGGAGGAGTTTAAGATGTCGTTTCTTAAACACCATAGTCCCAAAGCAGTCATAAATAAAATCAAGGAAGAGTTCATGCAATTCAGACACAAGGGTGAATCCATAGACAAGATCACGGGGATGTTTATGGACAAGATAAAGTTCTGTGATGATTTGGTGACAAATGAAGAACAAAAGGTCTATTACTACCATAACATGCTAAGTGCGGAGTATAGAGAGTTCATAACCCCTTCAAAATATGAGACCCTTACCGAGATTGTCAATGCTGCTCGGGAAAGGGAGATCGAACTGAAAAAGAGCATAGAACGGGGTGAACGAAGAGCACAAGATGCAAATCCAAGCCCTACTAAGAAGGCACGAACGAACGAAAGCGCAAAGAAATCTGATATGAAAGGCGGGTCACCAAGTTGCAGAATCTGCGGGAAGGGCCATAAAGGCGAATGTCGTTACAAGGATAAGCCTTGTCCCATATGCAAGAAAACGGGACATATGGCTATATCATGCCCGGAGAAAGTGACGGTTTGTTACAATTGTTATCGAACGGGTCACAAGAAGTCGGAATGCCCGGAGTTAGTTGGAAAGAAGGATGGGCAAGAACCGAAAGGTGAAGCCCCGAAAGCAAAGGCAAGATCTTTTCAACTAACCGCCGCAGAAGCAAAGGTTGAACCTGACGTGGTCTCAGGTATATTTGCTGTAAATTCAATTCCTGCACACGTGTTATTTGATACGGGTGCGAATAAATCCTTTGTTTCATATGGACTTATTCGACATCCTTCATTTGTTCTAACAAAATTACCTGTGCCTTTAGAAGTAGAGATAGGTAATAACAAGAGCTTTATTGTTTGTGATGTATGTGAAAATTGTAAACTGAGCATCGACGATGAAGAATATTTGATAAATCTAATCCCGATGTCGATGGGAGAATTTCAAGTAGTCGTTGGGATGGATTGGCTATCTCGTCACCATGCAAAGGTCGTGTGCTTCCGTAAAGAGATAAAACTAATATCTCCGAGCGGGAAACACGTCACCATTTATGGCGAAAAAGGAGGCAACCCCATAGTATGCTCAATGTTGAAAGCTCACAAGCTAATGAAGCGAGGATGCAAGGCATTCATGATATACGCTAATGAGCCTGAGAAAGAATCACGAAAGATTGGAGATGTACCGGTAGTACGAGATTATGAAGACGTTTTTCCGGGAGATTTACCGGGGATACCGCCGGAACGGGAAATAGAGTTCGGGATCGAATTGATTCCGGGCGCGAAACCCGTAGCAAAAGCCCCGTACCGACTTGCACCGTCGGAATTACAAGAGTTGATGTCCCAAATTCAAGACCTGCTTGACAAGGGATTCATAAGGCCGAGTGTGTCTCCTTGGGGCGCACCGGTGTTGTTCGTAAGAAAGAAAGACGGGAGCATGCGCATGTGTATCGATTATCGGGAGTTAAACAAACTCACGGTAAAGAACCGATACCCGCTCCCAAGAATAGATGACTTATTCGACCAACTACAAGGCGCGAAATGGTTTTCAAAAATTGACCTTAGGTCGGGGTATCACCAACTAAAGGTCAAAGAAGAGGATGTGCCGAAGACGGCTTTCCGCACGAGATACGGACATTACGAATTCCTCGTGATGTCATTTGGGCTAACAAACGCACCCGCGACTTTCATGGACCTCATGAACCGGGTTTGCAAGCCAATGTTGGATAAGTCGGTCATCGTGTTTATCGATGACATCTTGTGTACTCGAAAAGTGAAGCTGAACACGCACACCACTTACAAGAAGTGTTAGAGACACTTAGACGAGAGAAGTTATATGCAAAATTCTCTAAATGTGCCTTTTGGTTACGAGAGGTTCAATTTCTAGGCCATGTCATAAATGCCGACGGGGTATTGGTGGATCCGTCAAAGATAGAGGTTGTGTCAAAATGGAATCCCCCGAAGAACCCTTCAGAAATTAGAAGCTTTTTGGGGCTTGCGGGGTACTATAGGAGATTCATTCAAGATTTCTCCAAGATTGCGTCACCACTAACAAAGCTAACCCAAAAGAAAGCAAAGTTTATTTGGGGAGTCGATCAAGAAAAAGCGTTTCAAACGCTAAAAGAAAAGCTAACTCAAGCTCCGGTGCTGACATTGCCGGACGGAGTCGAAGACATGGTGGTTTATTCGGATGCTTCACTATCGGGACTCGGTTGTCTGCTGATGCAACGGGGCAAGGTAATAGCCTATGCCTCGAGACAATTGAAGATACACGAGAAGAAATATCCCACGCACGATCTCGAGTTGGCGGCGGTGGTATTTGCATTAAAAATATGGAGGCATTACTTGTATGGAGTAAAGTGCACTATATTCACCGACCACAAGAGCTTGAAATACTTCTTTGATCAGAAGGAGTTAAATATGCGACAAAGGCGATGGCTGGAAACGGTGAAAGACTACGATTGTGAGATACATTACCACCCCGGAAAGGCTAATGTAGTGGCGGATGCTCTAAGTAGAAAAGCGGACTACGTCCCGATACGAGTAAGGTCGATGCAACTAGTGGTGACCTCGGGTATACTTGAACGTATTCGAGAGGCGCAGTTAGAAGTAGTAAAAGAAGAGAGTTGGAAGAAAGAAAGAATAATTGGTCAATTGAAAGATTTGTCGGATGGGAATCACGGGTTGAAGACTCGATCCGGAAGGATATGGGTCCCACATACCTGTGGAGTGAAGGCGCTTCTACTTAATGAAGCTCATAAATCCCGTTATTCAATTCATCCGGGTGCGACCAAGATGTACAATGATTTGAAACAAAATTATTGGTGGCCCGGAATGAAGAGGGACGTGGCGAATTACGTGGAAAAATGCTTGACATGTTTACAAGTCAAGGCGGAGCACCAGAAACCATACGGCAAACTCCAACCGTTAGAAATTCCGGTTTGGAAATGGGAACATATTACAATGGACCTGTTAACCAAGTTGCCTAAGACGAATCGTGGTTTTGATGCCATACGGGTAGTGGTGGATAGATTGACGAAAAGTGCTCACTTCATTCCGATTCGTGAGACTTATACGTCAGAAAAGATGTCAGAAGTTTATACCAATGAAATCATAGCACGTCATGGGGTGCCGGTGTCCATCGTGTCGATAGGGATACCCGGTTTACTTCGAATTTCTGGCGAGATTTCCAAGAGCAAATGGGGACCAAATTGTTCATTAGCACTGCGTACCATCCTCAAACGGATGGACAAAGTGAAAGAACGATACAAACATTGGGGGACATGCTACGGGCGTGTATAATCGACTTTAGAGGCAGCTGGGATGTTCACCTACCGTTAGTCGAGTTTTCGTATAACAACAGTTACCAATCAAGTATTAAGATGGCACCATACGAAATGCTTTATGGTAGGAAGTGTCGAACCCCGGTGTGTTGGGGTGAAGTGGGTCCACGTGAACTCGCCCACCAAGATATAGTACGATCCACGAATGAGAAGATTGAAAAAGTTCGAGCACACTTGAAAGCAGCTCAAGACAGGCAAAAGGCGTATGCTGATAAAAGAAAGAGGCCAATAGAATTCCAAGTGGGTGACATGGTCATGCTAAAGGTTTCCCCATGGAAGGGCGTTATTAGATTCAGAAAAAGGGGGAAATTAAGTCCGAGGTTTATTGGGCCATTCAAAATTATCGGGAGAGTTGGCAAGGTGGCCTACCGTCTTGAGTTACCGGAAGAACTAAGTGGGATTCATGGCACATTTCACGTGTCACAATTACGAAAATGCCTAGCGGACGAAACAGCCTATATCCATTATGATGATATTGAAGTGGATAATAGTCTGAATTATGTTGTGAGACCGTTGGAGATTTTAGATCGAAAGGTCAAACATTTACGAAAGAGACAAATCGATCAAGTCAAAGTCAAATGGGAGCATAGAAAGGGCTCTGACACCACGTGGGAGACCGAGGAAGAGATGCGTCGGCTTTATCCTACTTTATTTGGTACGTAATTCGGTTTCGGGGACGAAACCCTTTTAAGGGGGGTGGACTTGTAACACCCCGAAAATATAAATACTGATATCAGGAAATTAAGGATTTCATAAACAAGAATTGACCATCTAGAAATTTTAACCTAGTTAAAATTACAAGGCTAGAAATAACTAACACTAGGTTAAAAACACTAGTAATTAAAGCTAGATGATAAGTGAGGGACTAAACTTGCCTAAGAATGAAAGATAAATGCTGGATTTTAATAAAATTCACCAAACACACCATTTTTGGTGTCTCTGGTCGAACCAGAGAAAGGGGGGCGACCAGGGTGTTCTCCAAACCCAAACTTCATACTAAAATCTGCAAAATTGAAGCCTCAAATCCGTCCCAAATCGAATTCTAAACACAAATCAGTAATCACCTCGTTGTGAGGATCAAAAGGTACGTAAAATCTTGGTACTTTGATCCATTATGAATTCTAGGTTAATTTTGAAAAGCTGAAATTGAGCCTAGATATGCCATGCATGATTGAATGTTGAACTAATATGAAGTATAGAGTCAAACCCTAGGTGATTTCTTGTGAAAACTTTGCATCATGTTTGTAAGGTTTGGGGTTTACATGTTAGGAGACTAATTAACTTGAAGGAAACTTGATGAATACTAGAATTATGACTATTGTTATAGTAAAATCTGAATTGGCAAAGTAAATTCAGAAATATAGATGTCAAGATGTATGTGAAATTTACTAATTTAGCGAAATTAGATGTTTATTGCAAATCATGAACTTAGCAATAATTATAGAAGAATTTGACCCGTTAGGTGTTTGTTGAAATGCCTAAGTGAGGATTTAAATGATAAAAATAGGATGAAAACGCAGAATTGATCATGCTCCACAATGATGTGATTATGGTCATGAAAAGAATTCTAAACAAGTTGTAAACTGAATTTTTTAGGCAAAGAGTCCGGATCATCAAGCGGACAAGCCGGAGGGAATTCACGGGGGAAAGACGCATTCTAAAGGTACGAAATTACTGTTTCGTTACATTAAAATTATTTATTAGTTTTATGTTGAAATCTTGAAAACATGGTAGACAAGATAGACCAATACGTCACGGAAGTGATCTTGCGTCTAAATCAAGTAAACGGGTCAAAACAAGTGACAGAAAATGAATTCTTGAAACGCCTTGATTGATCTTTGATGTGGGTTAAAATATAACATACTAGAAATACTAGAGTTTAAATGTTTCGGTGTGTTAGGAAAGCAAAATCCGAGACTTGGGTTGAGTGTATTAAACAAATCAAACAAAAACAGGAATCTCCAGGTACTACCGTAAATTACAGTAATACCGTAATTTACGGTAGAGGTCTGATGTTTACGGTAAAGTCCTCCTGTTTTACGGTGGACCAGGACCTTTCAGGACTCACCGTAACTTACGGTTCCACCGTAAGTTACGGTGGAAGCTGAAAATGTTTTATTTTTTTTTTAAAAACTTGTTGTTGGTTTCCATGTTATTGTATTACATCATAACAAAGTTAAAACTAATGTTTCATAGATTTTGACCCTAGGTGATGTGGTGGATCTTATAGATGGTGGTCAAGCAACAACAAGGAACCGAACACGACTTTTGAAGCTTCCGCTATGTTTTAAATCTTAATTAAATTTTGTTCATGGGTTGTAAACATTTTCTTAAACGGCTTTTGGATGTTTCACATTAGCCTTTAGTTGACTAATGTTGATGATACTTTTTAACTTGACTTATGAAACTTATATTATCTTGATATCTTTCGTATAAAAGTTTAAAATTTGTCGTAAATTCAAGTTAAAATTTAAGGGTGTTACAAATTGTTACCTTCTCGTTTATCATTGCTCCATGGCTAACCAGGACACCAACTGCGTCATAATTAAAATTAATGTCATCTTCATCGGCATCGGCATCAGATGGTTTAACAATTTTCCTGAATCTTTCACCTAGCAATTAAACACCCCATCAATCCATAACTGAATTGGCACTCCTCTGATTCTAAGCCACGCTATCCTTTGGAACGGGATATCTTCGCCATTCCATATTTTAACGTCTTTAAACCACCGTTTCCATTCTTCATCCTTCTTTGTTAGGGTTTCTTCCATACTTTCTACTGAGTCGAAAATGATCAGAATGTTCAGGCCCCCCCCCCCCCCATGTATCTAACCTGACCATTCCGTAAACCCAGTTGTTTTCTTATCATGCCTATCTCCTTAAAATACTCTATCTTTTTTACTTCCCCCAGCACTGATAATCCTTTCAAGTTGGCATATGGTTTTGATTCATTTGCAAATGTTAAAATCTTTTCGTCCTCCTCCTGTGTTCTTTTTCCTTTCGCCACGTCAGCCCATGTCATCCCTTGCCTAATGTAAGCATTGCTTTGTTCCTTGGTTTTGGTATTGTCTACCTGTGTGTAGCTTTCTGTTCTTTTTACCCATGTCTTCCTTTGTTTATGCTCCGGTTTCTTTACAACTTTTACGAATCTCGCCACGTTTGCTTTTATCTTCCACCCATAAAAGTTCATCTAGTTAAGCACCTTTATCATCTTCTCTGTGTCTTTCACTTTAACAAATCTAAGAAACCCAAACCTCTGACCCTTCTTGTCAAGTTTCCTGCAATATATGCATCTACAATGTGTCCATAGTTCTTACATTCTGTCCATAACTCTCCATCAGAAATATGGGGATGAATGTTTGAGACATAGAAAGTTATGGCTCTCTCTTTTGAAGCTTCATTTTGTGACTCACTGATTTCGCCCTCCTCTCTTGGGAATTCATTTTGTGACTCACTGATTTCGCCCTCCTCTCTTTCCTCCTCCCTCGCAGCCATTACCAATATCTCAGCGACTAACCCGGATCAATAAAAGGTTAATAGAACTCGAACCAATCTAGCTGAACTATATTCAATAGCCGCAATCGGTATCAGGCCTACTAAGCAATCGTGAAACCGTGAGAACACCGAGACACGGAATGGCTGATACAGATACAAACAGCGATAACCTCGCACGCTAAACCGATGATTTCCCCTTCGTCGAGCCACCGGCAATTGTTATTTTTCCGGCGACTTTTCGTTTGCTCGAGAGAGAAAAGGAACGTTTTAACATGTGAAGATTAAGTTGTTGTCTTTTAATTGTTTGGCTTAGGTCGGTTTTTTGATTTGTTAATAAAGGTTGTCTTTCAAAAAAAGAGTAAAATTCACAGATAGTCCCTGTGGTTTGGTGAAATTTCACCTTTAGTCCCCAGCTTTTCAAAATTACACCCTTAGTCCCTGTGGTTTGATATTTTGTTACTCGGATAGTCCATGGAGTGGATGGGGTTAGTTTTCTCCGTTAAGTCCATATGAAATTACAAAATTACCCATTGATTTTATTAAAATATAAGAAAAAAATCATACACATATATATAAACACACACTGTGTACTCTCTCTCTCTCTCTCTCTCTACTCTCTCTTTTAGGAAAACCCCCCAGCACCTGCCGCCACCAGCGTCCAGCCCCACCACCTGCCACTACCCATCCCCACACGACCACCTGCCACCACCTACCCCACACCACCACCACTTGGGCTTGATAATAACCTTCTTTCCCATACTCTGTTTATTGAAATAGATCTGAAACAGATCTGAAAGATGATGCCGTTGACGGTTTCCGGTGGAGGAGATTTTAATGATCGACGCCGTTGAAGGTTTCCGATTAGATGTTGTAAGTTACTTCAATTTTGTTTTTGTGAATCCAAACCTCGCGAATGTAGAAATTAGCCCTTGGTTATTTTCTTGATTTCTTTTTGTCATTCATTGTTAGTTTGTAACTCACTGTTTAATTAATTACCTGTTGTTTGTTTTAGTTTCTTGATTGGTGTTAATTGTGATCTTTTGTTGATAATTGTAATGGGTTTGACTTATTTTAGTTTGGGTGGTTTTTGATAGTGAATAGATCTCTGTTTCATCAAGAAAGTGCAGTGACACAGGTCGGGTCGGGTTGGGTTGAGGTTAAACTGATTGGAGACGGAGTGATCTGGCTGTGGGGCTAGATGGGGAATACCTGTTCTGGACCCAACTTTTTGAAAAACAGTTTTTTTCAATCAGTTTCCGCTGCAATTTGGACAACTAGATCAGTTGATGAAGAAGTTAAAGAGCAACAACCACCATTGTCTGTTGTTCAACACACACCACCGGAGCAAATGAAGATCCCAAAACCCGAAAAGAAACAACAAGAACCGGTTAAACCAAAGAAAATGTTTAAGTTATTATATTTAATAGTAAGGATAGTATTGTCATTACACATCCACTTAACTGAGAAAACTAACCTCCATCCACTCCAGGGACTATCCGAGTAACAAATTGTCAAACCACAGGGAGCACCAATGTAATTTCTAAAAGTTGGGGACTATAAGCGTTATTTTACAAAACCACAGGGACTATTCGTGCATTTTACTCTAAAAAAAATTTCTTATTCAAAAGTCAGTGTCATTAAATGATTTAGCGAACCTACAGCTAACCATGCACGTACAAAACATTAATAGCCATCTTAAATGGTACCTACATCTTTTATTAGTGTAGTTAATGTTTACCTAAATATTTTTGGATAGAATTTTCGAATTAATATTTTCTGTAGTATTAAAAGGATAATTTTTTTTAACGGCCAACAAATATCATACAAGCCTGATTATTCGAGCAAATCAATTGGCAAAAGATCACTCACGCCCTAAGTACGCAGACAATGCTTGCGAACATGCCCGATCACCGTTTCACAGAAAACCTCTAGCAAACAAATTGCAAAGAAATTAGCTCAAATGTAACTCCAAATTAACATTAAAAAGATACTACTTTTCCAATATTAAATTGGCATTAAAAAGTCAATAGTTTTCCAATATTAAATTATGAATTATGATAGAAGTATATTTAAACACATAGGTTGAAATTAATTTAGGCTGTCCGGAGTGGGGCGGCAAAGTTGAGCGGCAAAGGGTTTTGCCGCGCGACAACACCGTCGCCGACCTCTTTGCCGCGCGGCTTGCCGCTCGGGAATCATGAGAGAGAGAGGCCGGGTAGTGTGAGAGAGAGGGTAGTATGGGGTGAGGTCTATTCCAATCTCAACCAATCACACTCTTTTCCTTTTTTTTAAATAGTTTACCACTTCACCAAATGTCTAACCATTGCCAACACTTTTGAGCATAGTTTACCACTTTGACATGACACACTCTCAATGGTTGATTTTTTAGTTTGCCACTCTCAAGTGTTTAACCACTTCTTACACCCTTAGGCCATAGGTTAATGCCCTCTAATAGCCATTTTTCACCACATCAATATTTATATCGTCCCTTAGACCATGTGTAGTGGTTAAACAAAATAATGCCCCCACCATTGGGCATTATTCGATACGTGGCAGTCCAGCCAGCATAGGGCATTATTCCAAAAGTGGCGTAGTGGGGCATTATTCCAATAACGCTCATGCAATCATTTCACAATTATTTTTTTAATTTAAAACATAAAAAACTTCATTAATTTAAAATAAAAATTACACTACTTGAAATAAAAAAAACCCGAAAAAAAAAACAGAAAAAAAAAACCGAAAAAAAAGTAAAAAAAAAAAGAAGATGATCTAGAGTCCATAGCCGAAGGTGGGAGGCACGAACGGAGTGGCGCCACTCAAGTAAGCCGTGTACGTTAACATGCTCGGGTCCATTTCTTGAAGGTTAAACGTGTGTTGCGGTTGGGTTGTGTTCGGGTTCATGGGTCTTGCGGGGACACCAAAGGGGGGTCGGTATGGATGCATGTTTGTATAAAATATAAAACAAGTAGGAGAGAAAGTGTGAGTTTTTTTATAAAAAAGTAGGAGAAAGTGGGTGATATTTATATAGTGGGTAAATTTTGAAATTAAAAAAAAAATAAATAAATAAACAATTGACCGTTGGCAACGGTCATGTCTCTCGCCCCTATGCAAATTCAGCGTTTTATTTAAAACGCCAACAACATTTTTTTTTCAAAAAAACGCCTAAACACGCCTAGTGTAATGGGAGGGGGGCGTTTTACGGCGTTTTTTTTTCAATTTTTTTTTAAAAATATCGCCCCACTACGGGTGGTCTTAAAAGGTGTGTAATAGTTACCTCCCCCTATTGCCCAATTTCATTATTACTTTCTAATTTTCTCAACATTATATTAGAAATTTCTCTTACTTTTCAAACCTATATAAAGCCCACATAGATGATTTTAAAAAGTCAACTCATTAATTTCCGTCTAGTGTTAGTGTATCAAAACACTTCACGCTCATATAATTTCATTACTCATGGTGTTAGTGTATATATTTTTATTTTAAAAAGTCAACTCATTAATTTCCGTCTAGTGTTTAATTAATCAATTTTAAAAAATACAATTATACATCTCTCTCTCTAAAACACTCTAAAAGTCGCCGGTTTTTTTTAGTCACCGGATTCGTCTAGTGGCTCGACGAAGAGGATAGAAACGGAATAGCGTGCGAGGTTAGTCGATTCCTTCCTCCGGTTGCGAATCAATCTTTACCTCTCACCCTATTTGGTTGATTGAATCTTCCATTCGCCGCTAGGGTTTCCCCGGTGCCGTTTCGTTTCCTTTCTTCGGCCGGAACAAATTTCTTCCCTGACCTTGATTGCTTAGTCGGTCTGTTACCGATCGCGGCTATCCGAGTATAGTTTAGCTAGATCAGTACGAATCCGATTAACCTTTTAAAGCTCAGCAGTGGTGTCGGTTCCGAGGTATGGAGGGAGCAGGAGGTGGGGGCATGAATCAAGACAGTTCAAAGAGTGTCGGGAACATTACCAAGTTCTTTCTGTCCAACCTTCCTGAAGGGTGTACTCCATGGGAGCTGTTGAGTTTTCTTAAAGTATTCGGGGAAGTGTCTGGAACGTATGTGGCAAAGAAGAGGGGGAAAAAATGGAGACAAGTTCGGTTTCGCTAGTTTCAGAGATGTAAGAGATAAGGATCAGTTAGTTGCGGCTTTGAAAGGTTTGAAGATGGGTGGGAATAAACTGAAGATTAATATTGCCAGATTCGCGGTTGAAAATAATGGTCAACAAGGAGTCGCGGGTCCTAAGGTTAAGCAGCCGGAAGGAGGGTCCAACAAATTTCCTAAGGTGGATAGAAGCAAGTTGTTCTCTTTTAGGGATCACAGGTCCTAGAGTGGAGTCCTTGGTAAGGAGAAAGGCTTGGAGCACCGTCAGGATGAAGGTGTTGTTCCATGCAAAAAGGTCATCGTTCCAGATTCTACGATGGCTCTTTCGGGTCTGCATGGCAGGGCAGTGGTGGGCAGGACTGTGGATCTTGAGACTCTAGTGGACTTTGACCGTCTTCTCAGTATAGCCAGGATTGACTTCTGTTGTATCCACTATTTGGGAGGTTTATCTATTATGGTCTCTTTCAAAAATGAAGCTGATGCTAGGTCGTTTTTAGAGGATTCGAAAATCTGGGGACCTTGGTTTGTTAAGTTAGGCCTGTGGGAAGGTCAATCACTCGCCTTGGAGAAGGTGGCTTGGATTAAGATGATTGGTGTCCCTCTCCATTTGCTTGTTTATGAAGTTTCGAGAAGTATCGGAGAAGCTTTCGGTAAGGTTTTATACGTCCCGTCTCAGTTCGAGGGGGATCAAGATTTTTCGGTGTCTTGGGTAGGTATTCTTTCAGGCGATGTTGGACGCATTAAGGAATGTGTTAACTTGGGGTGGAAGGACAAGATGTTTAGGGTTTGGGTGGAAGAGGAACAGGAGGACTGGATCCCAGATTGTCTGGTTAGATCTTCATTTCCAGCTCCGGTGAGTTCTTCTCCGGTGACAGATTCGCCGGTGGCACCGGAAGGGTTTTTTGGTCCTTCGTCCAAAGTCGGCGGGATGGAGGATGTCGAAGAGTCCAGCTGCTCGGCTCCCAAGGTTGATGGGGAGGCAGGCGTTTCGCTTGAGGAGAATTTCAGAAGTCGGCCGCATGTGTCTGAGGAAAAGACTGGTTCCAAGGTTGTGGGAAACAACACTTTTTACTTTAAATCGGGGGAAAATTCCAAACGTCGTAGGGTAAGAGGTTGTAGGGCCCGTGTCACACCCCCAAAATCCACCATGCGGAGTACCACCGCTTGGAGGCGTGAGGTGACCAGGATCGAGCCACCAATCATATTGAACATCGTAATTAAGTAAATAAGACCAACCACAATACGATTGGTGACCAAAGCTAGTTAACCATGTTTAGTTTAAACAGCGGAAGCATAAAAGTAAATCCAAAAGCATAAGTCCATAGTTTATAAGTTAAAGTTCAAAATGCAAGTTTAATAAGTTCATAAGAATTTAAATAATAAGCACGGAACATAACAGTCCGTACACCACAACGACTCCTTCCTCGTGCAAGCTCCAAGCGTTTAGCGACCTGTAAGGCATGTAACAACGAGTCAACAACAAAGTTGAATGAGTTCAGGTTTGGTTGTTTAGTTTTAAGTTGTTTTCTGAAAAACGTGGTTTGACTTCCGTTGGCTTAATTGCCATGGGTTACCCCGTAGTTGAAAGTATGTTTAACCAGTTCCTTTTTCATTACCCAAACCATAACCATAATCAGTGGGGGCTTTCCCCGTGTGAACTACTAGACGGTATGATATCGACTACTACGCAAATAAGTTGTGCCCTATATCAGTGTCTATCATCACTGATAGTCTGCCATAGTCCATTAGTACACGCCCGTCCGACCGGCACGGTGTGAGGTTTGTTAAACCTAATAGCGCTATTAACTAATGACCCGCTCGCCATTGGCCTCGGCGATTAAGTCGATATAATGAAGAGGGACTTATTGATAGAGTTTTGTCTAGCTAGTTTTTAAGGTTGTTGTCCTACACCAGGAGGACGAACGTACGTATTCTGCACCAGGAGAATTCGTAGGATTAATAATGGCATCCTACCTATGGAGGATGGCCGTACACATCCTCCCAAGGGGATATGTAGATTTAGTTGTAATTCTTTAACCCATTCCCAAACCACCGGGAATCCCATGCCTTAGAAAGTGTGTGAACTCACCTCGGTTTGCTCGGTTAGATTCTCAAGTATAGCTAACAGTCACGGTCGGTCAATCACATACTAATATGATTACCAGTTAGTCATTTAGTGATTTTCAAATAGAGCACAAAGTTCCTACACGTATCTATCACATAGCATGCATTACTTTAACTGTTTATGCCCATATATACTCCCCATCCATTCCCCACTCATAAACAAACATACGATAATGCACATAACACTTATAACATGTTAGATCATTCACAGATAGCATACTCGACATTTAGACACGCAAATTACAACTTATGTCGTTTCAGCTTAAATATTCAAAACCGGGCTGTTTTCGGACATTTTAATAAAATAGTTAACTTATTCCAAAATTCCCAAATTTTTATAGAATGTCTTAAACGTTACAAATTTTATTGTGTAAAAATATCGGGGTCCAGTTCATTACTAATATTTTATAAAAATTCATTTTCCGGACTGAACTCAGATTTATCTTTTTCTGACCACAGTCCACAGAATAATTTATTTAAAATTCATCGAAAGTCCGATTTACGAAATTCCAGTGAGAAAATTACAAATACATCGGTGGTCATCTACAGTACAAGTTTCATGATCTAACTCTACACAGAACTCAAGTTATGACAGAAAACAAAACGCATATTTTCAGCAGAAAAATGCAGCTCTAGCTGCTGTTACAAAATGACGCTTTAAAAATAGTAAACGAAGTCCAAAAATTATGATTCCGGTGCCATTAGAACCGTATTTCATAATACATAACCCTAGACTTCAGAAAATACATTTCTCGTTAAGTTACGGTCCTGTTACAGCCAACTGAAGTTGGCTGTAATCACTAGACATCTTTCTGTTTTCAGTCTTTATCCTTCTAAAGCGCGTTCGAATGATTCCGTTAACATGTTTAGTGATCACAACAACATCAAATATCAACATTAACCAGCAAAACATCAGATAATCAATTAAGGATCATAACAACACAAGATCTACATGATTTACACACATAACTTCTCTTTATCCATCTTTTATTCCTTATGTACAAGACTTTATGTCATGTTCTTGTGTGTTCTTGATTTTTAACCATTAAATCTCTTATTAACCACCATAAACAAGATCAAGATGATGTTTAGAGGCACTTACTACTAGCTCGAGGCTAGGGAAGAATCAAAGCGAAAACAAGGTGGATAAAAACAACGTAGCGAGGTCCTTGAGATTCCGAAAGCACCGAGTCTCCTCGTATGTCACCTTGCACCTTGGTATGTAAGAAAATGGGTTGAAATAAAGTGGATGATGGTGGTTGTATGGTGAGGTGGTGGCGGCCGAAGGTAAGCAAAGAGGGAGAGAGGAGAGAAATCTTGAGTTAGTGTTTTGTGAAATGGAAGGTTATAACCACTATGTTTACTTATAATCTAATTTCATTTTTAACCAACATACAATATGTCACCTAGATATTTAGCATAAGAATTAAAATAATCAAAATGGTGGAGGGTGTGTCCCTCTTGGGGGGAACCGATCGGTTAGGGGAGGGTGGTTTATGGTTTGATTTCAATTGTATGGTTATGTGTCTAGTTATGTTTAGTTAGGTACTTATGTAGGTTATTAGTGTGTTATGTAATATAACGGGTGTTAGGGTGTTCGGGGACCCTAACTAGCTCAGAAAAGGAAAAACAATGTCATTGACAATATTTTTATGTTCCGGGTAAAGTCCGGTTGTTCGGTTTGACACTGTTCCGTTAAAGTGTTTAACTAATCCGTAAGGTGCCTTATATATATATATTTGTAATACTTTTAATTTCTAACACTTAGGAAATCATAACGGACTATTTAATGACTTTTCTGTACACTACTAGTATGTTAACAAGCACATGTAAGTATAACACAGTAATCAGAGTGCAGTTAGGTAATTCCACACAGTCGTCAAGCACTTTAATTATCATTAATAAATTGTACGGAATACATGGAATTTGAGAGTTGTCACATTCTCCCCCTGTTAAGAGAATTTCGTCCCGAAATTTAGCGCGTGGTTACTGAGGAAGCTAGTTAAGTTGCATTGGTTTCCTGGTTTTCCTGGGGTGTCACATCATCCCCCCGTTGATTTGGAATTTCGTCCCGAAATTCTGTAGTAGCTTCAGTCTCAGTAGTGGTTGCGTTTTTCTTAAACAGCTGGGGATACTTGAGTTTCATTTGGTTTTCTCGTTCCCAGGTATACTCTGGGCCGCGACGGGAATCCTAACGAACTCGGACAAGAGGTATTTTGGTACGCTTGAGAATCTTAACATCTCGATCCGTAATCTCTACTGGTTCTTCGATGAATCGCAGCTGGTCGTCGATAGTGAGCTCCTTTAGAGGAACTATGAGAGTCTCATCTGACAGACACTTCTTTAGATTTGACACGTGGAATACTATGTGAACTCCGCTGAGTTCTGCCGGTAGATTCAGCCTGTAGGCGACCTTGCCAATTTTCTCAATGATTTCGAATGGTCCGACATAACGCGGATTGAGCTTGCCTCGTTTGCCAAAACGGACTACACCTTTCCAAGGTGAGACTTTGAGTAACACTCGATCCCCAACCTGGAACTCGAGGGGTTTTCTTCCCTTATCAGCATAGCTTTTCTGACGGTCACGAGCTGCCGCCATTCTCTATCGTATCTGAGCAATTCTCTCGGTGGTATCTACTACAAGTTCTGGGCCAGTGATTTGGCTGTCACCAACTTCTGCCCAACAGAGAGGTGATCGGCATTTGCGTCCGTATAATGCCTCGAATGGAGCGGCTTGGATGCTGGTGTGGTAGCTGTTGTTATACGAAAACTCCACCAGCGGGAGGTGCTTTTCCCAGCCATTACCAAAATCGATTACACATGCCCTTAGCATGTCTTCAAGGGTTTGGATGGTGGGTTCAGATTGCCCATCCGTCTGTGGGTGATAAGCGGTGCTCATATCTAAACGTGAGCCAAAGGACTTGTGCATTGCTTGCCACAGTTCAGAAGTAAAACGCGCGTCACGATCAGAAATGATGGAGGTTGGCACTCCGTGCCTTGATACCACTTCCTTTAGGTAAATGTCTGCAAGAGTAGAAAACTTATCCGTTTCTTTGATAGCTAGAAAATGTGCAGACTTGGTCATTCGATCTACGATCACCCAAATGGTATCGTTTCCGCATTGAGATCTAGGCAGACCAGTAACGAAATCCATGGAAATTTGCTCCCATTTCCATTTCGGGATCTCCGGTTGTTGAAGTAGGCCTGATGGTTTCTGATATTCAGTCTTGACTCTCGCACAAGTCAAGCACTTACTGACGTAGGTTGCTATGTGGGCTTTCATGCCAGGCCACCAATACGTAGTCTTGAGGTCGTGGTACATTTTATCTGAACCAGGATGTACCGAATAACGAGACTTGTGTGCTTCATCCATCACAAGCTCGCGTAGGTCTCCATAAAGTGGAATCCAGATGCGTCCGTTAACATAGTAGGCGCCGTCTTCCTTTTGTTCCAGCCGTTGCCTCGATCCTCGTAGGGACTCAGCCATGATGTTTTCAGCTTTCAACGCTTTCACCTGAGCATCGCGAATCTGAGCGGGAAGGCTAGAGTGAATGGTAAGCTGTAACGCACGTACACGCTTAGGTATAGTATCCTTTCGACTGAGGGTGTCGGCCACAACATTGGCCTTGCCCGGATGATATTTGATAGCGCATTCATAATCGTTCAAGAGCTCAACCCATCGGCGTTGACGCATGTTTAACTTCTTTTGCTTGAAGATATGCTCGAGACTCCTGTGATCGGTGTAAATGGTGCACTTGGTACCGTACAGGTATTGTCTCCATATCTTAAGTGCGAAAACAACTGCTCCCAGCTCCAAGTCATGCGTAGTGTAGTTCCTTTCGTGAACTTTAAGTTGGCGCGATGCGTAGGCAATGACCTTGTCACGTTGCATCAATACGCAGCCAAGTCCTTGGATGGAAGCGTCGCAGTAAACGACAAAATCATCTGTGCCTTCAGGCAATGAGAGGATAGGTGCGCTACAAAGTCTATCCTTCAAGTGCTGAAATACGGACTCCTGTGCATCACCCCAACGATAGGTGACACCCTTCTGAGTCAGTGAAGTGAGAGGTTGCGCAATCTTTGAGAAATCCTTGATAAATATTCTGTAATATCCTGCCAAACCCATGAATTGGCGGATTTCTGTTGGTGTACGGGGTGCAGGCCAGTTCTTGATCGATTCAACCTTAGATGGATCCACATGAATTCCATCCTTGTTTACCACATGGCCTAGAAAGTGGACTTCGCGAAGCCAGAAATCACATTTTGAAAACTTGGCATACAACTGCTCTTTTCGAAGAAGTTCCAGCATAAGTCCTAGATGCTGCTCGTGTTCCTCCTGACTCTTAGAATAGATCAGGATATCGTCGATGAACACAATAACGAACTTATCCAGGTAAGGTTTGCATACTCGGTTCATGAGATCCATGAAGACCGCTGGTGCATTCGTCAGCCCGAATGGCATAACCAGAAACTCATAATGGCCGTAACGAGTTCTGAATGCTGTTTTGGAGACGTCCTCATCTCGGACCCTCAGCTGATGGTATCCCGATCTCAAATCAATCTTGGAGTAATAGCTCGACCCTTGCAACTGGTCGAACAAGTCGTCAATACGTGGAAGAGGATAACGATTCTTCACAGTCACCTTGTTGAGTTCGCGGTAGTCAATACACATTCTAAAAGTACCATCTTTCTTTTTCACAAACAAGACTGGAGCTCCCTAGGGCGAAGAGTTAGGACGTATGAAACCCTTTTCCAAGAGTTCTTGTAGTTGTGTGGACAGTTCTTCAAGTTCTGATGGAGCTAGACGATAAGGTGCTCGAGCTATGGGCGCTGCTCCAGGAGCTAGCTCGATTTGAAACTCAACTTGGCGATGAGGTATAAGACCAGGTAATTCCTCAGGAAATACCTCAGGAAAATCGCGCACAATAGGAATATCTTCAATTCTCTTTTCTTCCGTCGATGTGTCAGTAACGAGTGCTAAAATGGCAGTGTGGCCCTTTCGCAAACACTTCTGGGCCTTAAGGAAAGAGATGATGCCTTCGACAGCACCACTCTTGTCGCCATGAACCATGAGAGGTTCTTCACCAGTACGAGGAATGCGGACGATCTTCCCCTTGCAAACAATCTCCACTTGATGATGAGATAGCCAATCCATCCCAATAACGACGTCGAAACTACCAAGTGTGATAGGAATAAGATCGATAGAGAAAGTCTGACCAGCTAAGACGAGGTTACAACCTTTAACTATGTGTGTGGCTTCAAGACTTTTACCGTTGGCTAGTTCTACCGTGTGTTTGGTGTTCAAAAGTGTTGGAGTGCGCTTAAGCATTTGGCTAACTTTTAAGGACACATAACTAGTATCGGCACCCGAATCGAATAAAACAGTAACAAAGAAGTCGTCCAGAAGAAACTTACCCATCACAACGTTGGGATCGTTCCTTGCATCACCTTGACCAATCACGAACACACGACCCCTTGCTCCATTACCATTGTTGGTTCCCCCATTCCCGCCTCCATTGTTGCCTCCATTGTTGTTCCCATTGTGGTTCCCGTTTCCTTGGTTGTTGTTGTTCTGATTCTAGTTCAGTTGGGGGCAGTTCCTCTTAAAGTGGCCTTCAGCGCCACACTGAAAGCATCCTTTATTGCCCTGTTGTTGCTGCTGCTGGTGATTCTGTGGAGCTTGTTGCTGTTGTTGGCGATTCTGATTTGCAGGACGTGGGCTCCTGCAATCCCTAGCTTCATGGCCCAGCTTGTGACATCTCTGACATCGACCTTTGTTGCACTGCCCGCTATGATGCTTGTTGCACCGGTTGCACTTGGGGTGGTTTCCTCGGTATCCACCCTGTCCTTGATTACCGGAAGATTGCTGACTAGGACTCTGGTAGTCTTCAGTCTTTCGTTGCTGAGACTGAACTGAAGCAGAACCCTTACTGGACTTCCCATCCCATTTTCGCTTGTTGTCGGTAGGTGCATCAGAAGTAGCTGTGGCACTGATTCGTTTGGGCAGCCTGTTTTGCTCCACCGCCTGGTCAGTGAGTCGATGGGCCAACTTGATGATTTGCTGTATGGTACCCAGGTTGGCTGAAGTCACGTGACTTTGAATCTCTTGTACAAGGCCCTTGAGATACAGCTCAATTCGTTTGATGGGAGGGTCCACCATGGTAGGGCACAAGATGGCCAGCTCATTTGACCTTTTCGTATACGCCTCAATCTCAGACCCCGTCATCTTCAGATTGAAAAACTCCACCTCTAGTTTGTGGATGTCATCGCGGCTACAATACTCTTCCTTGATCATTTCCTTGAAATCATTCCATGGGGTGGCATTAGCAGCAACCAACCCCAGCATCTGAACCTGAGCGTTCCACCACGTGAGCGCTATTCCTTCGAGAGTACCAGTAGCATACTTCACTCTACGAGCCTCGGGGCATTCGCACATCTCAAAGATAGACTCGAGCTTCTCAAACCAGTGGAGGAGGCCTACAGCTCCTTCAGTGCCACTGAAAGTAGTAGGTCGGCTGTCCATGAAGGTTTTGAACGTGCACACAGGAGGTTGAGCATGTTGACCTGTTGCGCGAGAATAAAAGACCAGATTAAGCATGAGGGTTGGTTTGCGAATGTAGGATCTAAACGTCCTAAGGTGGGTTGGTATGGCAGGTTATACCTCCAGCAGGGTTAGCTGCGAGTGCCTCAGTGACTTGTTCGTTGATCAAAGCCGTCAACTGGGCTTGAGTGAGGTTGATACGTCCTCTGCGTCCGCTCATGATCTTCAAAATGAAGCAACGTAAGTGAGAAAAGTATCGCGAAAGTGCATAAGTGTGGGACGATAGTAGAGAGTAAGCACACAAGGTCCAAATAGCAATTATCACATTATCTAATGCACCGTGAGAACTATCTAACCGACAATATAACATAAATCATACCACTTATGGTGTCGAGTCTTGCACGTGGAGCGAAGCGTCGTTGTGGATCGTTGAGCACTGTACAGGTTATAGTCTGGTTTTATCAAAAAGCTTTTCCCCTTTTTTAAAACCAAGTTCACTATAACCAATGGCTCTGATACCAATCTGTCACACCCCCAAAATCCACCAAGCGGAGTACCACCACTTGGAGGTGTGACGTGACCAGGATCGAGCAACCAATCATATTGAACATCGTAATTAAGTAAATAAGACCAACCACAATACGATTGGTGACCAAAGCTAGTTAACCATGTTTAGTTTAAACAACGGAAGCATAAAAGTAAATCCAAAAGCATAAGTCCATAGTTTATAAGTTAAAGTTCAAAATGCAAGTTTAATAAGTTCATAAGGATTTAAATAATAAGCACGGAACATAACAGTCCGTACACCACAACGACTCCTTCCTCGTGCAAGCTCCAAGCGCTTAGCAACCTGTAAGGCATGTAACAACGAGTCAACAACAAAGTTGAGTGAGTTCACGTTTGGTTGTTTAGTTTTAAGTTGTTTTCTGAAAAACGTGGTTTGACTTCCGTTGGCTTAATTGCCGTGGGGGTTACCCCGTAGTTGAAAGTATGTTTAACCAGTTCCTTTTTCATTACCCAAACCATAACCATAATCAGTGGGGGCTTTCCCCGTGTGAACTACTAGACGGTATGATATCGACTACTATGCAAATAAGTTGTGCCCTATATCAGTGTCTATCATCACTGATAGTCTGCCATAGTCCATTAGTACACGCCCGTCCGACCGGCACGGTGTGAGGTTTGTTAAACCTAATAGCGCTATTAACTAATGACCCGCTCGCCATTGGCCTCGGCGATTAAGTCGATATAATGAAGAGGGACTTATTGATAGAGTTTTGTCTAGCTAGTTTTTAAGGTTGTTGTCCTACACCAGGAGGACGAACGTACGTATTCTGCACCAGGAGAATTCGTAGGATTAATAATAGCATCCTACCTATGGAGGATGGCCGTACACATCCTCCCAAGGGGATATGTAGATTTAGTTGTAATTCTTTAACCCATTCCCAAACCACCGGGAATCCCATGCCTTAGAAAGTGTGTGAACTCACCTCGGTTTGCTCGGTTAGATTCTCAAGTATAGCTAACAGTCACGGTCGGTCAATCACATACTAATATGATTACCAGTTAGTCATTTAGTGATTTTCAAATAGAGCACAAAGTTCCTACACGTATCTATCACATAGCATGCATTACTTTAACTGTTTATGCCCATATATACTCCCCATCCATTCCCCACTCATAAACAAACATACGATAATGCACATAACACTTATAACATGTTAGATCATTCACAGATAGCATACTCGACATTTAGACACGCAAATTACAACTTATGTCGTTTCAGCTTAAATATTCAAAACCGGGCTGTTTTCGGACATTTTAATAAAATAGTTAACTTATTCCAAAATTCCCAAATTTTTATAGAATGTCTTAAACGTTCCAAATTTTATTGTGTAAAAATATCGGGGTCCAGTTCATTACTAATATTTTATAAAAATTCATTTTCCGGACTGAACTCAGATTTATCTTTTTCTGACCACAGTCCGCGGAATAATTTATTTAAAATTCATCGAAAGTCCGATTTACGAAATTCCAGTGAGAAAATTACAAATACATCGGTGGTCATCTACAGTACAAGTTTCATGATCTAACTCTACACAGAACTCAACTTATGATAGAAAACAAAACGCATATTTTCAGCAGAAAAATGCAGCTCTAGCTGCTGTTACAAAATGAGGCTTTAAAAATAGTAAACAAAGTCCAAAATTATGATTCCGGTGCCATTAGAACCGTATTTCATAATACATAACCCTAGACTTCAGAAAATACATTTTTCGTTAAGTTACGGTCCTGTTACAGCCAACTGAAGTTGGCTGTAATCACTAGACAGCTTTCTGTTTTCAGTCTTTATCCTTCTAAAGTGCGTTCGAATGAAACCGTTAACATGTTTAGTGATCACAACAACATAAAATATCAACATTAACCAGCAAAACATCAGATAATCAATTAAGGATCATAACAACACAAGATCTACATGATTTACACACATAACTTCTCTTTATCCATCTTTTATTCCTTATGTGCAAGACTTTATGTCATGTTCTTGTGTGTTCTTGATTTTTAACCATTAAATCTCTTATTAACCACCATAAACAAGATCAAGATGATGTTTAGAGGCACTTACTACTAGCTCGAGGCTAGCGAAGAATCAAAGCGAAAACAAGGTGGATAAAAGCAACGTAGCGAGGTCCTTGAGATTCCGAAAGCACCGAGTCTCCTCGTATGTCACCTTGCACCTTGGTATGTAAGAAAATGGGTTGAAAGAAGGTGGATGATGGTGGTTGTATGGTGAGGTGGTGGCGGCCGAAGGTAAGCAAAGAGGGAGAGAAGAGAGAAATCTTGAGTTAGTGTTTTGTGAAATGGAAGGTTATAACCATTATGTTTACTTATAATCTAATTTCATTTTTAACCAACATACAATATGTCACCTAGATATTTAGCATAAGGATTAAAATAATCAAAATGGTGGAGGGTGTGTCCCTCATGGGAGGAACCGATCGGTTAGGGGAGGGTGGTTTATGGTTTGATTTCAATTGTATGGTTATGTGTCTAGTTATGTTTAGTTAGGTACTTATGTAGGTTATTAGTGTGTTATGTAATATAACGGGTGTTAGGGTGTTCGGGGACCCTAACTAGCTCAGAAAAGGGAAAACAATGTCATTGACAATATTTTTATGTTCCGGGTAAAGTCCGGTTGTTCGGTTTGACACTGTTCCGTTAAAGTGTTTAACTAATCCGTAAGGTGCCTTATATATATATATTTGTAATACTTTTAATTTCTAACACTTAGGAAATCATAACGGACTATTTAATGACTTTTCTGTACACTACTAGTATGTTAACAAGCACATGTAAGTATAACACAGTAATCAGAGAGCAGTTAGGTAATTCCACACAGTCGTCAAGCACTTTAATTATCATTAATAAATTGTACGGAATACATGGAATTTGAGGGTTGTCACAACCCGCTTGCAGAATGAGGGGGGTCAAAAGGTTTTTACGTCTGGATCAAGTGACTTGAGGAGGCCTATCAAAAGGCCTAGGGCCCAGTCCGTTGATGGTGACCCTTTTTCTATTAACCAATTGTTGGGCTCTGGTAGGCCTTTGGCCCAGGTCTCTTCTATGTTTCAAGGCAGCCCACAGGTAGATAATGATATAAGTGGAAATCTGAACCAAGACGGTGGGGCTATTTTTGACCTTAACTCTAGGGCAGTCAGTGATGATGGAACCGGGATTCAAGAACCGTCGCAGGAGGATGTGGGCGGTGTGGTTAAAGGGGTCGGAGATGAAGACTACGGAGTTGATAAGGAGGTTGAAGAGACGGTCGGTTTGGGGATCCGATTGGGAATGGATCTACAGAATTGTGTGGCTTTGGTGAAGGAGACAATTCTATGTAATGGTATTAATGAGTTTAAATCGTGAATTTTCTCTCTCTGAATGTTCGTGGTTTAGGGGGGGCGATAAGGCGAGGTGGATCAGGGGTATTAGAATCAGGTTTGGGATTTCCTTTGCCGGGTTTTAGGAGACGAAACTCAGTTTCGTGGACGGTGTGGATATGGTTGGATTGTGGGGAGGTAAAGGCGTCGGAATGGAGTGGGTTGGGTTGTCGGGCCTTTCTGGAGGTTTGATTAGCATGTGGGATCTCTCAGTTTTCGAGTGTGATGATTCGGTAAAAGATAGGAACTTCTTGATTGTTAAGGGGAAGATGAAAGGTAGTGGGATCAGGATGAACATTGTTAATGTTTATGCGCCTCAGGATGTGTCGGCTAAGAAGCTGCTGTGGGACCGGTTGAGGCAAGAGTTGGAGGGTCTCTCGGGTCTGTGGGTCTTGTTAGGTGATTTCAACGTTGTCCGATACCGGAGGAAAGAAGGAACTCGATGTTCAAACCGTCCTGTGCCAGCAATTTCAACTCGTTTATTTTTTATTCAGGTTTGTTGGAATTTGAAATGAAGGACAGGAAGTTTACAAGTTGGGACGATAAGGGTGGGAAATTAAGCAAGATCGATAGATTTCTTGTGTGCCCGGGTTTTTTCGGTAAGTGGCCAGAGGCCTGCCTTCGGGAGCTTCCGAGATTTCTTTCGGACCACAGCCCGCTGGTTTTGGTTTCGAAAAAAACCAATTTTGGGCCGAAACCTTTCAGGGTCTTCAACTCCTGGATTGGAAAGCCTGGTTATGATGAGGCAGTCCGCACCGCTTCCTTATCTTTCTGTTGGGAGGGCCCAGCTGATCTAAGGTTGTTAAAGAAATTTAAACATATTAGGAATGGTTTGAGGAAATGGCGAGAAAATATGGTTAAAAAAGAAAGTCTTGAAGAAGCTTCTGCTAGGCAGGAGATGGAGGATCTAGAGGTGTCCATGGAGGATAATAATCTTGCGGAAGAGGATGAATGGATTCTTGCGGAGAACAAAAAGTTAATTCGAGAGATTGAGGAAAACAAGAATAAGGATCTTAGACAGAAATTCCGGGTTAGATGGGCTAAAGACGGGGATGAGAATTCGAAATACTTCCACGCGATGATTAATTGTAGGAAGGCTTCCAATAAGATTCATGGTCTTCACGTTAATGGGTCGTGGTGTGCTAAACCTTCTCTCATTAAGAAACAAGTGTTTAATTTTTTCAGGAATAGATTTAAGGAGTCCGTGCAAAGTCGGCCGAAGATAACTTGTGATAATATCAAGACTTTGGGTGCGGAGGATGTTGAGGGTCTTATTCGTCCTTTTACGGTGGGAGAACTTAAACAAGTTGTGTCCGATTGCGGTGATGATAGAGCACCCGGCCCGGATGGGTTTAACTTCAAGTTTATTAAGCATTTCTGGGAGCTTTTCGAGCATGACTTTGTTCAAGTGCTGAATGAATTTTATTCGAACGGCGTGATTAATAGGGGATGTGCGTCTTCGTTTATCGCATTGATCCCGAAAAGCAAAGACCCGGTTAGCCTAAATGAATACCGCCCGATCAGTTTGGTGGGGGCAATCAACAAAATCATCTCCAAAGTGTTGGCGAACCGGTTAAAGATTGTCCTGGGCTCTGTGATTTCTGTAACTCAATCTGCGTTTTTGAAAGGTAAGTATATCTTAGATGGCCCTTTGATTTTAAACGAGATCACCAACTGGCTAAAAAAGCAAGAAAAAAGCATTTCTGTTGAAGGTGGACTTCGAAAAAGCCTACGACAACGTCAATTGGAGATTTTTGGATATGACAATGCGACAAATGGGCTTTCCTCATTTGTGGTGCAAATGGGTGTTTGGGGTTCTTTCTTCGGCTAGGGCCGCGGTTTTGGTAAATGGCGCGCCGACGTTTGATTTTCCGTGTCAAAAAGGGATGAGACAGGGTGATCCTCTATCCCCGTTCTTGTTCCTGATTGTCATGGAAATTCTTTCCTGCAGTTTTGATAGAGCAATTAGAGAGGGTGTTTTCAAAGGGATTCAAATGCCTAATAACGGCCCGGTGGTCTCACATTTGTTTTATGCCGATGACGCAATCGTGTTAGGAGATTGGAATGAAGAGCATATTTCAAACGTTGTCAGAATTCTGAGGGGGTTCCACGTCTGTTCGGGATGGAATATTAATCTCGAGAAATCGTCTTTAGTTGGCTTAGGGGTGGAAGATTCTGTAGTGGCAGCCGTTGCGGAAAGAATCGGGTGTAGGGTGTCTCGGCTTCCTTTCAGTTACCTTGGCATCACGGTCGAGGCTAATATGAATCGAATCGTTAATTGGAGACCGGTTATCGAGGTGTTTGAAGCTAGATTGTCGTTGTGGAAGGCCGCTACGTTTTCTTTTGGGGGGAAAGTCACCTTAATCAGGTCGGTGCTCGAATGCCTTCCAAGTTACTTCTTTGCTCTCTATAAGGCACCTTTGGGAGTGATTAATAAGCTTGAGTCCATTATCCGCAAGTTCTTATGGGGAGGCAGTGGTAGTGGGAATAAGATGCATTGGGTTGGATGGGACCGGGTGGCATCTCCGGTTAATGCGGGTGGCCTTGGTCTGAGAAAGTTAAACTCAATCAATAAAGCTCTTATTCTCAAATGGGCTTGGAGATTTAAAGTGGAAAAAGGTAGTCTTTGGGTGAAGGTGATTTCGGCTTTACACAGTCATAGGAATTCCTTCGGGTTCCTTCCTTTCAAGGCCTCCTTGGGAGGAGTGTGGTGCAACATTGTGAAGACGGCTGAATTACCGTTTGTTGGGACTGATCGGTTCGACAGCTTCATCAAAGAATGTGGGGGATGGAGCGGACATCCGCTTCTGGCTCGATCCTTGGCTTCGGAATGAGCTGTTAAAGGTTAGCTTCCCGAACCTTTTCCGGTTGGAGTTAGATAAATGTTGTAAGGTTAAGGAGCGAATTGTTAGGCCAGTGTCTAATCCTAGTGCGGCTTGGAAGTGGAGGTCGGTTCCTAACGATAGTGTTGAATTGGCGGAATGGGCAAGTTTGTGTGGTTTACTTGCGGATGTTTCTCTAGCGGATAAAAGGGATAAGTGGGTCTGGCTGGGTGAATCAGACGGCGAATTCAGTGTCGGGTCAATCAAGCGTCTGATGGATTCTAACTCCGATTTCTCTTCCATATTTGTGTGGGAGTGGAGTAGTTGGATTCCGTTAAAGTGCAACTTGTTTGCGTGGTGAGCCGAATTGAATAGGATTCCGACGAGAGTTGAGCTTAGCAAAAGGAACATCATGGTTCAAGATTCTACCTGTCCGTTGTGTTCTTCGGCTGACGAGACTGTGGACCATCTCTTCACGGCTTGCAGTTTCGTTACAGCTCTTTGGTCTAAGGTTAGTAGTTGGTGCAGGACTCCTTTCTTGGTTGCTTTCTCTTTTCGTGATATTGTGGAAGCACACTTGAGTTGCGGGTTAACAGGGAAGACAAAGGTGGCATATCACGGTGTGGTTCTCTTATTGTGTTGGCGGGTTTGGAAAGCTAGGAACGAGGTCGTTTTCTCTGAAAAGTCTCCGAATGTGGAGGACGTTTTTAGCGACATCAGATCTCTTGGGTTTCTGTGGTTTAAGTATAGATCTAAATATAGGGAGTGTTCGTGGTCAGATTGGTGTAAGTTTGTAATTATGTAATGTAGTTGTGCTCGTTCGCCCGGTCTTCGGGCGTTCGTTTGTTTCTAATGAAGTTCTCCTTTCAAAAAAAAAAATTAATCAATTTTAAGATGGATTAAATTTTCCAACTTAAAATTCTATATTTAATCGACTAACAATAACTTCACTAAAAGATCATTAAAAATGGCATCAAATCCGGTATTTTTTTATAATAATACATTAATACCCATGTGACAATTAACTTATCATTTCAGTACTTACATTCTCAAGATGGCGGGGAATAGTGCCTACTGGCGTGTCCCAGCTCTTCAATTTTCCCAAATTCGATAATCTTTTAACTCCTGCTCTCTTCTTTTCCCAAACCCTTTTATACCACCCACATCTGGGCTAGGTTCGATACCTGCCCTTTAGATTTTTTCCCTCCTAAATATGTTTCTCCTTTTCTTATTTTCGGCTGACTACGCCTATTTCTACACGTGTTCTACTGCAGCTCATTTCCTTCATCTACGTGGCTATCTCATGGATTATCTTTATCACAGAGCCACTTTTTCCCTAAATCTTCTCTGCTTAGGCTCTTCTCAGGTAACTATGAATCTCTTGCTTTAAATTTGCCTCCTCTGCGATTCGATTTACTCCTCTTTGTTTCACTCTGTTCTTAGGTTAGGCTTTATTATTTGCTGTTGTATGTCTATCAGAGCATGAGTCTTCACAAAATCTTATTGTATATGCTCAACCTAATGGTTACTCTGTTGTCCTTTAAAATTTTTCTCTCTTAGTTTAAACAGCCGATGATTTCTTTCTCTAATCCACCTTCACCATAGTTATGGGCATCATGTGGTGGTGATGAAGGGAAGGAAGATAGGGTGGAATATGAGTAAGAATGAGAGGTGTGAATTGGGGGTGGGGGATTATTTGTTTACTCCTGATGGGGCTGTGCATAGAGTTAGGTATTTGGAGGATACTGAGTTTTTTAATAGGTGAGATGGTGGGTGGGATATTATGTTGGATGAGGGCCTCTGCTTTAGATACCTACCTTCTTCGCTTTAGCCAACATTTCAACTTAATTTCAAACTTCATCTTGCTGTGATACAAGAGGCATTCAGCTTCAATTCATGATAGAAACAAATAAGTAGCAAGTATATAGAGATTATGTATAAATTATATATTCAAAAGAAAACTGCATTGTAATACTCTTTATCTATATTTTTCCCCTTCAACTAACTAATCTTCATAATTCATCGTCTTCTCCCATTAACCAACTTGCCATTTCACCCATTCACCAATCACAAATGCTGCTGTACATTCTTTTATTTGCAGCAATATATAAACCTTTGGATTATTTATTAACTACTTCTTTGCTATGTATCTTTGGGATTACAGTTTTCGCAAAAAAGTTTCCTGTCTACTCTCTCACACATCCGCCTTTACGCTCCCTTTTAGTTCTATACAGGTTTCTTTTCCTACTTTAATTTTCTTATATGCTTTTCTTTTGTTGCTTTTTCCTCTTATTAATTAAATTCTATACTCTAGAAACTAACAAAAACTGATACATTGGAAACACCAAAGCTTTGCTCAAAGAAGGCTTATTCACTTTAACTTTTTACTTCTTGAAAATTACATCTTCCTGTTGTCGTCCAGTTATTAGTTATGAAACGTAAATACTCTAACACAAACCATGACGCGGAGGCGTCATCCTCATCCAACTTTGTCCGTTACACGGGTCTTCAAACTTCCGCTCAAAGGATCTATCGTTCATCGCTTCTTCAATCATGTGAGTATATGGATTTAGGAGACTGTACAAATGTCTGTGAATTTTGCGGAGCAATGTTTTGGTTTGATGAGCGATTACTATCCTTCCCATGAGGCTCTACACCCAAATACTCTATATGCTGCCAAGGAGGAAGAGTAGTGTTTCAATACCCTACTGAGCCTCCACCAATCATGAAAGCTCTCTTCGCGGATGCACATTTTTTATCAAATATTCGTGCATACAATGCGATGTTTTCAATGACATCTTTCGGTGCTGTGATAGATGAAACAATTAATCATGGTGGTGGTCCGTATGTCTTCAAAGTTGCTGGTCAAGTTTCACATTGGTTAGGATCGTTGTGCCCACCAGAAGGTGAAAGTCCTAGATTTCTTCAAATGTATATATTTGGCACTGAAAATGAGGTTTCTAATAGACTTCGTTTCTTCAATGATGGAAACCAGTCTCAACTTTCAGCAGATGTTGTCTCTGTTTTGTCCAATACGTTGCAACAAGTAAATGAATATGTTAAAGTTTTGAAGGGTGCACAGGAGTTATGCCAACAGCCAAACATTCCAGATTTTGTGATAAGGCTTCACAGTCAGCCAACACAACCTTGCTACAATGCTCCAGTTGCTGGTACCCTAGGAGCTATTGTTTGTGATGGCGATTCTACAGCAAAAGACTTTGATATCATTATCAAAAGCAAAGACAACACCGCTCACAGAGTTAGCAAATTACATTCATCTTACATGCCGTTACAATATCCATTACTTTTTTCTCGCGCAGAACAAGGTTGGTCACCAGATTTAAAGCTCACTTCAGTCCCATCAACACGCGATTGTAGGCTCACAATGAACATGTTTTACAGTTACCAAATTCATGACCACCAACGAATTTACATGCATCTGCTAAGTGCCAGAAGATTGTTCCAACAATATTTAGTGGACGCTTACGTTTGCATTGAACAAAATCGTTTAGACTATTTTCGTGCAAACCAAAATTTGTTTCGCTCCGAGTTTCTTAGTGGCATACATGATGCTATTGCTAGAGGTGACACTGAGGCTAGCAGTGTAGGGAAACGTATTATTTTACCAGCATCGTTTACAGGTGGTCCTAGATATATGTACAAGCATTATCAAGATGCGCTGGCTATATGTAGAGTCTATGGAAACGCACAATACTTTATCACTTTTACATGCAATGTTAGGTGGCCAGAGATCAAACGTGCTTTACATCAGCTTAACTGCACAAATGCTCAAGATAGGACTGATCTAATAGCCAGGGTTTTCCAACTCAAAGTGGAAGCACTTACTAAGTTTTTACGATCTAAAAAGCCGTTCGGTGAAGTGGCAGCAGGTAATATTCTCTCTAACCATTCATTTTTGTTTTTTCCCTCCTATTTTTTTTTACATGCCAGTGTATTTGACTAACAACAAACATTTTTTCTCCAGATTTGTATACTATAGAATTTCAAAAAAGAGGACTTCCTTACTGTCATATGCTACTATGGGTAACTGCTCCACACAAAATTCGGGAAGCAGTGGATATAGATAAATATATTAGTGCTGAATTGCCAGATCAATCTACAGATCCCATATTGTATAGAATTGTTACTGACTGTATGCTTCATGGGCCATGCGGGCTACCAAAAACGAACGCCCCATGCATGAAAGCTGGAACTTGCTCAAAGTCTTTTCCTAAACCATATGAGTGTGTAACACGTTTTGATGAAGCGGGTTACGTCCATTACAAAAGGTGTAGAAGTGCTAGCCAATTTATTAAATCGGGCGTTTCCATTGATAACGGATTTGTTGTCCCATACAATAAAATTCTGTGTCTGCACTTTGATGCCCATATCAATGTTGAATACTGCGGGTGGAGCATGCTTATCAAATACCTTTTCAAAAATATTTCCAAAGGTACAGACAGAGTTAGATTCACCATAACAAAACCACCAGCCACATCCACAAATTCACAGCCCGAGTCTGTAGAGGTCGTAGATGAGGTTAGTAACTTCGTTGATGGACGATTTGTCTGCCCACATGAGGCTGCATGGAGAATCCTTGACTTTCCAATTCACAACAGAAATCCAGCTGTTCAAGTGCTTGCTGTACATTTGGAAGGTATGCAAAATGTTACTTTTAAGGATTCTCAACACTTGCACCAAATCGTGAACAACCCGGCAACGGGGAAAACAACTTTGACTGAATGGTTAAAAAATAACTTCCTGGAGTCCGTGGGTACTAATCAGCCCGCTTCTACAGGCAGAGACCTGCGGTACACTAAATATCTATCTAGATACAGGTGGGTTACCTCTGCCAGGTTCTGGATACGGAGAACATCAAACAGACCCCCCTCCATTGGTAGGTTAGCGTATGTTCATCCAACATGTGGAGAACTATTTTACCTTAGACTGCTACTAAACCATCAGGTTGGATGTCGCTCTTTTGCAGAAATCCGTACAGTTTTAAATGTTGTATACCCAACATTCCGTGCCGCATGTCAGAAACTTGGACTCATTGGAGATGATAGAGAATGGACTTCCGCTTTTATAGAGGCATCTCACTGGGCGACTCCAAATAAACTCAGATCTTTGTTTGCCCATATGCTCCTTTTTTGTGATGTTTCTAATCCTTTAGGCCTATGGGAAGATCAGTGGCTTAAAATGAGTGATGATATCACCTACAAAATAAACCAAACCAACTCTTCCACCTCTATCACTATTAGTAATGATTGTCTTCAGCAACATGTTCTGTACGAAATTGAGGTCTTACTGAAATCAAGTGCAAAGTCACTTTCGGACTTTGGATTGCCCATGTTAAATGCTTCCATGCTTTCAGCATTAAGAAATCGCCTACTACTGGAAGAAAAAAGCTACGATATAGAAAAATTGGCATCCGACCACATGCTAATGCACTTAGCTCTACGTCCAGAACAACTAGCTATATATAATGTTATTATGACTTCATATACTACATCAACGCAAGTTTTACTTTTTGTTTATGGGCATGGTGGAACTGGCAAAACATATTTGTGGAAGGTTATAATTTCCGCTCTACGATCGCTTGGTAAGGTAGTTTTAGCTGTTGCAGCATCAGGAATAGCTTCTCTTCTACTACATGCAGGTAGGACAGCACATTCACGATTTAAAATACCTCTAGATCTAACCGATACCTCCATCTGCAACATAAAAAAAACATACAATTGTCACAACTGCTTCTTGAAACATGTCTTATTGTCTGGGATGAGGCTCCCATGAATGATCGCAGGTGCTTCGAGTCACTAGATAAAAGTCTAAGAGACATTACTGGAAAAGTTTCTGAACCTTTTGGTGGAAAATCAATGTTAGTTGGAGGTGATTTCAGACAAACATTACCCGTTAAACCAAAGGCTTCCAAGGCTGAAATTATAGCATCATCTTTGCCAAGATCATATTTGTGGCCGCATTTCAAAATATACAGGTTGAAAGAAAACATGCGGTTAACACAATCAAATACAACATCAGCAGATACAGAAACAGTCCAGTCATTCTCAAAGTGGTTACTAGATGTTGGAGATGGTAAAGTAGGAATCCCTATTAAACAAAATCAACCTGACACCAAGTTGATAGATATTCCTACACAATTCCTGGTTGAGGCAACTGATAACGGTCTGGATGAACTGATTCGTTTTGTTTACGATGAAACTGTTTTACGCAGTCCAACAGCATTAAACATAGCTGACCGAGCAATTATATGTCCTAAAAACCAAACAGTAGATGAAGTAAATGATATAATTCATGCTTTGTCACCTGGTGAATCTGTAACATATCTAAGTACTGATTCCATGATTCCTCATTCGTGTAACGAAGATGTTACCGACGCCATGTATCCGATGGAATACTTGAATTTGTTAGCCTTCAATGGTATCCCACCGCATCGTTTAAGCTTAAAAAAAAATTCTCCTATTATGCTATTACGTAATATGAATCAAAAATCAGGTTTGTGCAATGGTACTAGATTGCTTGTCTCACAGCTATTACCTACAGTTATTGAGGCACATGTTATTACAGGTACAACCATAGGAAACCGTGTGTACATACCAAGAATCAATTTTGTGCATAAAAGTGAAGACTTACCTTTTGTTTTCACCAGACGACAATTTCCAGTTAGATTGTGTTATGCAATGACTATAAACAAAAGCCAAGGTCAATCATTAAAAAAATTGGCTTATACTTACCTGAACCTATTTTCGGCCATGGTCAATTATATGTTGCACTTTCTAGAGCCACATCACCTAATACACTAAAGATACTTCTGAAAAATCAAGATGTTAATCATGTAAACAAAACTTTAAACATTGTCTTCTCTGACCTACTAAATGAAATTGAAGCACACCAGGTTACCTTCATACTCATGCCATTTGAATTATATCTACCACTTTTTTCTTATATCTGTATATCTAACAAATTTGATTTCAAATTTGAATTTACATAGTATTTCCATCCTCCGTTTTCCTCTTCTTTACACTATAGCATAAGAACAATATCTGTGCTTCTTTTCCACACATGTATTCTATATGAAATGCAGGTACAAACTAATGGAAACTGAAAGACTTAGTGCTCTTAGAGTTGGATCACCTGCTAAAGCAATACACGTTCGTCTACTCAGAAAATGGAACCCCCGTTATCAACCACAGGATATTTATTACATATTTGAAGACAAATTTGTAAGTACATGCTTACCTTATATTTATTCCATCGTATATCTCAAATTTACCAGAGACATGTTTTCCTTCCCTATATTATCTGACAGTAACAACAACATTGTGGCCACACTTTGGAAAGAGATTTCAACATCAAAAGACAGGTTCAACAGACCATCTATAGAAAACTCGTACTATCCATCTGTGATTGCTGTCACGGCTATGAAAGTGATTCGAAATCGATATCTAAGTAAGCAAAAAATTATAACCCATTATGACCTAACATTTATCATTTGGCTCTTCTTTCACAATAACTATTACTATGACAGACAACTTGCAGCTGTGGTCCACTTATCCAACATATGTGTATCTAAACCCGGGTACAACTACAACTCAAGTTTTGAAAGACAGGTAGCGGACAAAAAACCTACACCTATTTTATGCAACCATAGAAAAAAACAACATACATTATCGTTTGTCAAATTAGGTACACAAGCAGCACAGGTGGCAACCCACAATCGCAACCTCACACTAGAATCACAACTCGAACTCTATTTCCTTTAGACCAAACCTTGACAACTCTTGCAAGCCTACAAATGAAAGATCAAGAAGACCTAAATGTAAGTTACATACAACTATCGACACATTAAACATTTTGTACACTCATACCCATTATAAAACATATCTCATGCTAAAATATATATTATTACACGAAATAAATTTGTTAAAAAATATCTTCTATTAGTATAACTCCCTACAACATAGCTATCTATTTTAATCACCCTCACCAGAATATTAATAATATCCATAAATGCAGGCGAAAACATTTCTATGCAACACGACCATAACAGAGGTTCTTCCAGATCAAAACTGGTACTACACCGCATGCCCCATTTGCTTCAGAATAATTTACACAAGTGGTGACAAATGGGTGTGCCCCTCAGATGGTTACTATGACACACCCAAGTACATGTAAGATTTAAGAGTCGCTTACACAAAGTTAGGAATACGATTACATCGGCACTTTTTTTACCAACCTCCACCATTTTGTTATAACATGTAAGATAACATTTCTCCATTCACAGGTACCGTGTTGTCGCAACCATTAAGGATAGTACAGGCACTACTGCTCTTGCAACCATGTTCAACGGCGCAGTCAAAGCTTTTCTAGGAAGTGAGTCTTCAGATGTTGTCACAAAAGAAGCCATCCCAACGTTGATTGACTCAATACAAGGGAAAGAGAAAAAATTATACCTGCAGGCTCAAAAGGACAAACGCTCAGGAAACCTGAAATGCACCGTCAACAGAATTGTTGACATAGATGCACCTGCACCTTCATCGCCCATGAAGAAGCATAAACCCGAGTGGGTCGGAACTTCTACGGTGATGGATACGGATATGGCCACATCTTGTCTTCTTCGCCCGAATCCTAGACCTGCAAATAAGAAGAGAGAAACGTGGGCAATGTAGAGACGGCCGGTAGAGGAAGAATCCCCTATTTCCAGCTACAAAAGTGTTGCCCTATATCTCATGCCCTATTAAGAAGGTGGAGACCTCCTTATATAGGAGATATGGGAAAACCCTAACCTCAATGGGCCAGACCCAGTTAGGGGTTGTCTCTACGAGCCCACAGCCTAGTGTAGCATAAACTACAACGCGCTGGGCTTCGCGGGTTAGTACACAATAATAATATATAATTACTATAAAAGTGATAAATAGCAAGAAAGTCCGACCGCTCGGGTCGGGTCCAGTACCATACCTCGTCATGTCCCCCCAGTCTACTGTTGCTCTCGCGTGTAAGTGTGGGAGGAGCACTTAGACTTATTAGGAGCTCGGGAGTGAAGATCACTAACTTTAGGCTTACATGTCGTCCGAGTGCGAGAAAGTTGTTGGCCGCGTTTGTTGTGGTTGTCGTTAGCCGTGAGTGGGGATAATGGAGCAGTGAATATCACCCGATCGTGGAAATTGGTTGGACAAACCTGGCGCAAGCTGATTGATTGCAGGCAGTTGCCATTTGTACTGGCGTATTGCCATGAGCTCGTCAAGGTTGCGCGTATGCGGTTAGGTCCCGTGCATGAGCCTTGGAACAGGCTAAGTTTTGGTAGTTAAGTACCTCGCCTTTGGATGATTTTTTCAGGTGTGGCCCTGCTTTAGCGGTGCGCCCATAGTCATGGGGGCCATTGAAAAATATTCACCCTTTGATGTGACTTTTGTCGGTTAGCATATGGTACGCTAACGGCGTTCAACCCATTGAAAGAGTCGATGTTGATGTGACGACGATCCCTACCACGCGTCCGTGTCACCGGGATCCCCGTTGTCGTAATGTACAGCCATTGGTGGTCATAGACGCATACGCGGATGTTATGCCACCTTAGGCGAATGTGAAACCGCTGGTCGTTGTACCAGTCGTTGTTATTGACGATCCGGTTATAGCAACTATCATTGCAGTCGGAAAGAAGGATATACAAGACACCCCTGCAGAAGTGCTTGCTATGCTCAGTGACCTCGGAAGGGTGCTTAGAGCATTATTTATGTTCCCCACAATGTTTTTATAATTGTGGGACAAGTACTTGGTTTTTCATCAGTGGTTGTGCATCTATTACTAAGATACCCACTGGAGTAGTAGTGGTTGAATACATCTATTACCAAGATGCCCACTTTTAGCGCTGTATAATTTGGTCATCTGACTTTGTAATTATGAAAAATATTTCGTGTCAGAGTTGTTTTCTACCGTGATATGCAGTTCAAATGCGGCGGTATGTTGTGTTTACAAATGTTTATATGAACACTTGTAGATATCAGAAAGTGCTTTATAACCCGCGCGACGTTAATGAACACTTGAACAACAAAGTGCTTTCTACGCGCTTGGCGTGAGTGAACACTCATTGAGATAATAAAATGCTTTATACGCGTTAGGCGTGAATGAGCACTTTATGTAAGCTACTACGTGCTTTTCCTGGACGCGCACTGGCGTGTGGAATGCTTATAGTAGGTGGCATGTCTGTTTACCTCGCTGATTATGGCATGAGGGTTTTCTTTTTTCCATGTCGCAGACTGGTGTGGAGAGTACATATCCGAATACGTATTTTTCTGTCGCATAGCGTGTGGAATACTTATTCGAATGATCAAGTATACTAGTTTTGTCGTGCGTTTGTCTTGACTACCAAATTGCATATGTCGTGTCAAGTGGTATACCCGTAGGCCAAATGACGTGGGATAATGTGCAATGGATATCACCTTAATGGGCAGCCTGAGAGAAGATGATTACTTTTAAGGCGTAGTGGTGCTATACCCTGCTAGTCCCCCAGTTCAGTGCTGTTGAATTATGTCAATAGCATTGAACTTGAATGACAAGTATTTAGAAGCAGTGATGTAAGAACATATAAGATTATATCGTATGTGATAGAATATATCATGCTTTTCAAACAAAAGACTCACATATAATATAGCATAATGTCATATGAGAGCACATAATCTAGCAATAATGCGAGATTACATGAATGATGTAATGCATACAAGGTGTTACCTCAAGCTACATCCTTAAATAAGGATTGTTTATCATATATGTTACGATGGCTAGGTCAGGATACTCAGACCGAGTGAGCGTGACCAAGTAGCGATGCAACGCATAGCCAAATAATGATGTGGCGCGTAGCTGCCTTATGAGTCGGCTCGTAGCCATGTGGTCAAGGGTGTCCAGTCATAATGTTGAATGTTACAATGAAGCGCCCTTTAATCAAGGATATTCGGTGTGTGACCATGTCCAAAATTCGTAATACCCCACTTAGCATGTGAGAGATTAGGGCAGTATAACCACCATCAGGAGCATCAATATCCACAATTTACAAGACCCCATGGAAGATAATTCTTAATGGATGTCTAGCTTTATAAGTACTCGTGGTCTATTGAGAATAATTTGTTTAAATAAATAAAACAATATATGCGAGAGTTGTACCTGTAGCTCGCCGAAGATATAGCCCTACCAAGCATGCAACAACTCCATAAATCCACAAACACCTCAGCAAAAACCTGCTGCAACAACTGTCGCTTCTGCTACAAAACGAACTCTCTTCGAATCGCCAGGTACCACACTATTCTAAAACCCGTTTTCATATTTTGCATTAAAATCTTTTTTTACAACCTCACATATGTAACTACCCAGACGATGCCGTCAGTGATTCAAAGAAGATTCGCTACCCTGAGTAAGAACATCAGCTAAAAACAAATACTTTTGGCCCACCACATGCGTACATCAGCTGTTCATATTTCTTTTTGGACCAGAACAGGCGTACATCAGCCATTCATATGTTTTGCAATGGTCTTTTGTAACTAAACCAACCACTAAAACCTTAGCTGATGCACTTGAAAACACTTGCACATGTAAACCAAGTGTCATTTGTGGTTAAACTATGACAAGTTAGGCATGTTTATAAGCTTATGACTATCAACTCCAATACTCTTAGCTGCTACATTATTTAGTATTCTACAAAAATACTAAAACACAGGTACAAACCGGCGCAGCATCGCGCGCCGGGAAAACTCCTAGTTATAAACAAACAAATGATATTATATAACGTCTAAAACCCAAAAAATAAGTACTACATGAAATAACCACTCAGTCACGTCTCTACTGTTGTTTAGTTTTATTTCTCCTTATACGAAATCCAAAAATAGAAAAAAAAAAAAAAAAAAAACTACTGCTCAACCCATCTAGCATATCTAACCGTATGCCGTCTCAACCACAACTGATAAACAACCATATGGAACGCATCATGCGCCTGCGGTTCCGCGTTCCACACCAAATGCTGTGTCGCCGCCACACCAGATTCCACCAACCGCTCATACCGACTTTTCTCTATTCCATCCAACACCCGTTTCAAACCCTTAACACCACCCTTTACCCCCACAAACACCGCCATCTCTGACCAGTCAACCACATCCATCAACGGCAGATCCTGTATCGGACGGTCTGTAATCACCACCGGCACACACCCTGACGCCATCGCCTCCACCATCCACGTCATATCCGATCCATACACAAACAAACAAAACCTACTGTTCTTAAATTTCTCCTTTTTGTTCTCCTTTTTGCTCACCGGCTCATATTCAACAATAAATTCAGGATGATCACTAATTTCTTCGATTAAATTTGACGGAGTTTGACCGGCCGTTAGTTTCATGTAACCTAAATAAGTGAAATTAACGCCGTTAACGTCGTTAACAGACGGAGTTATTAGTTGAAACGAGTGTATCGGGGGTAGGGTGATGTCCTTATGCGGAATAAACAAACCGGATGACGTGGGAAAACACGAGATCTGAACGGAATTCTTCTTCAATTCGACGACGTTTCGGTCAGAGGACGAGTCAACGCCGGCGGCTGAGAGGTAAAAGTGATCGGCACCGAGTGTACGGTTCCAGAAGGGGAAATTGATGCGGATGTTTCTGATGTGACGCGCGAGGCTGCGCGTGGAGGTGGAGGAAGGGAAGGGGAGGAAGAAGAGGTGGGCGTGGTTAGGGTCTTGGGTGAGGAAAGGGGAGTGGAGGAGAGAGGTGTAGAAGTGGGACTGTTGGGGGGTGGTGAAGAGGGTGGGGGTGGGTGTGGTGGATGGTGGTGGCGCGTAGATGAAGATTTTGAAGGAGTTGAGCATGTTGTTGTAGTTTGGGAAGAGGGTTTTGGGGGAGAGGTAGATGGAGGTGGTGGTGGTGGCATGGGTGGTGATGGTGGCATGGGTGGTGATGGTGAGGAGAGAGAGGAGGAAGATGGTGAAGGAAGCCATGAAAGGGAGGAGAGGGTTTGGGGGAGTTTATGATGAACTTGGTAGGTTTGGAATGGAAAATGGAGTGTCGTACTTTGCATACCAAATTTTTTTTTTTTTATTAATTTTTTCATCGTGAATAAATATGGTATGTATTTGTGGTTAAGAAAAACTAAAAGAAAATGGGAGATGACGTAAGTAACTCAATTATTCGATTGCGATCTGGTCTATTATACAAAGTCTCTCATCCATACACTTATAGGTTCCACAGATGGTGAAAAAACCAAGCATTATATATATATATATATTTTTAACGGTTAACGGTACACTCCCCTTAAGAAATCCCGAGTTCGAGCCCCGGCCCCCCCAAAGGTCCAGCCCTCACCAGACATATGCCGGTTAGTACTCGAACCCCCCCCCCCCACCCCTTAACACAGCCGGGCAGGAAACCCCAAGTCAAAGCCCCAGTAGGAACCGGGGCAGGTTGATTGTCCTCAATGAGGATCGAACCTGTGACCTGTGGAAAACCTTCCCACCTCCTCCCAAACCAATTGGTCTGGCGAAATTCACAACATCGGGATATACTCGGCTCCGAACCGAGGAAAACCCTCACCTAGGGCCGAAGCCCGTGAACACTCTCGCCTGAAGGCACGACAGTGCGGTGAGATAAAACCCGCTCAGTTCAAGGATCAAAATAGCGATTTCCACCTATTCACCTAGTCTCCCATCATCACCAGGTGGCGCAGAAAATAATGGGGAGGGCAGGAATCGAACCTAAGTACCTTAGAACACCAAGTCTCTCTCTTACCGCTCCACCACCACCTCATTGGCCACTAATGTTATGTAATATCCATAAAAATTTAGAGTACAACCTGTGTTTTTATTAATACAATAATAATAATATACTATGCTTTCAAATTCACCTTCTAAAATAAGTATTGCTCCTCCCTTCTCAATGCTTTTTCAACTTCACAATCTTTTCTCGTTTTTCTTTGAAACCATCTCCCCATCATCATCTTTGTAAAATTAAACAACTTATGTAACCTTGATTGTTCAAGTAAATGGGCCAAACAAAAACTGTTAGCCCGATAAATGACCCTCATTTGACCCATTACCCAACCCACAAAACACCCATTTTTTCCAAGTCCATGAGATAAAGAAAATGCGAGTTTCTCAAGCGATGAAGAAGACGCAAGTTTCAACTAAAAAAAGTGTAATCATACCTTTGATTCCATTTCCGCTTCCCAGTGGCTTTCCTTTCAATCATCAAACACTCTGCTTTTTTCAACATTATTGTTATATCATGAATGTTGTTGAAATGATTAACACACCATAACAATCAACAGAAGCAAATATCACTCACTCACCACTAAGAGCACGTTCTAAAGCGATATCACTCAATCATCACTAAGAGCTCTAAAGCATCATCATCTCTAAACAATTTTTGCAATTCATTTGCTTGACTGTATCATCAAATTTTAAATAAAAAGCAAAGTAATTAACCAAAAAGTGTGAGAATTTTACGGGTAGAATCACCACATCATGCGATGCTTGCCTAGCCTCTGATGTGACCAATGTGTCCAGTCTGCTTAAAACCCCAAATGCAAATTTATCAAGAGAAATTGTCAAGCAGTTGGTGTGCATTAAGAAGAACCCAAAAGAGAGGCAAACTTTAAGCACATATCATATAATAAAGAAAAAACCATAGATTATGATACAGAAACTAAGGTGTAGAAAACCGTCGCTGACCTAAATAAACAAAATCTTAGAAGATGCAGTGCCCAAAACCACTGCAGGCTACCAACAGAGCACATCGATCGATCCCCTTTACTTGACGCTCAACGTCTTTTCCCTAACAGGCATAGACAGATGTCAATTTTTTAGCTGCAAATGCATTCAGCTCTCGAGCAATACTTGAACTCGATCCAAACCGAATTCCTTATAATCATACTGATTGAACAATTGACCAAAATTAAACCGAATATCTAGAACTTAAAAATAAATAATGAACGTTTTACCTGCTCAAACTCTCTTGGATTTCGGCATCTTTGTAGAACCTTAGCTGTTAGGTGGAGGATGTACTTTGCAGTGGTTTGTGGCGGTTTGCGATGATGAGAGACATCCATCTTTCTCTCTTGTTTCTTAAGAATATAACAAGTGCTTTCCAAAACCACGGTACAACCTATGATTGCACTATTAACAACTCATATTGCACCCAAATATTGCAAATTATACTATGAATCTTTTTTTGAAACACACCCAAAGCTAAAAGTATAATCACCTTAAGCTGAAAGTTGTTCCTTATATATAATATAGGGTGGAGATACAATAGGAAGTTTATTTGGCTAGGAAGGATAGGAAGTGATCTTGACCATCCATTAAGTTAATCAAGGGCTAAGATTAAATCAGGCAAATTGAAATGAAGAAAAGAGGCGCGTGAGTTTGTTCAAGGGCATTCTAGTCAATCCAAGCCAATAGTTTCTCTCTCCTCCAATTCCCCCCCCCCCCATTTTTTAAACGTTAATAACTCTTTCATACGACATTATTTTTTTATAAAAATTGCACCAAAAAAACGAGCGTTTTTTTATCTTTAAAACGAGTATACTATTGCTATATTTAAAAAAAAAATTAAAACCCAGTTGCGTAAAACGCAATAGAAAAACAACCAGTTACGTAAAACGCAATAAAAAAAACCTAAAAAATGACATTTTTCTAAAACGCAATGCACAAAAAACACAAAGAAATGACTTATTTGTAAAACGCAATGGCTAGAAAACACATAAAAATGTGTTTTACCTAAAACGCAATGCACCAAAAACACAAAGAAATGACTTATTTGTAAAACGCAATGGCCAGAAAACACATAAAAATGTGTTTTACCTAAAACGCAATGCACCAAAAACACAAAGAAATGACTTATTTGTAAAACGCAATTGCCAGAATACACTTAAAAATGACTCATTCTAAAACGCAATGGACTGAAAACACATAAAAAAGTGTTTTACCTAAAACGCAATGCACCAAAAACACAAAGAAATGTCTTATACGTAAAACGCAATGGCCAGAAAACACTTAAAAATGACTCATTCTAAAACGCAATGGACTGAAAACACCTAAAAAATGTGTTTTACCTAAAACACAATGACTAAAAACACTTAAAAATGTGTTTTTTTTTCTTCTAAAACGCAATAGCCAGAAACCACATAAAACTCTTATTTCTAAAACGCAATGGACACATAAAACTGTCTGTCACTGTGAACTGTCTGAATTGTCTACGAATTACTGTCTTCGAAATGAGCCAATTTATGGAAATTTAATTTTTCTGATGCGTTTTTAGCCAGGGTCTCTGCCCCTTGGATCCCGCCAGGGACTGCCGCCCCTGGGACCCCGCTACCGGGGGCTGCCGCCCCCGGACCCCCGCAAAGATCGTAAAACGCAATGACTAAATCAAAAACCCAGATCATGAAAATGAAATTAAAGAATTTCTTACCTAGATCGAAGCCGATTTCTTCATCAATTGACGAAATTTGAATGATAGAAACACTTATCAACGCTCGAATCGAACGAATCGAGTGATTATCTCCAAAATCACCGGAAAAAACGAGATTTTTTTATGAAATTAAACTGGGTTTTCTTCAAAAAAAGATGAAGAACACGTTGATCGGGTTCTGAATCATTGATTTGTGATGAAAATCGCACTATAATGTAGTGATTATTGAGATAAAAAGTGAAGAAATAGTTGAAGATGGTGGGTTTTGAAAATGATGGGTTTTTGAATTTACTGGGTTTTGAAAAAGGAAGAAGAAGGAGTTGGATTGACTAAAATACCCTTTCTCTTTATTTTAAAATTTGCCACATGTAATAATCCTATGGCTTCCTATCCTTCCTAGCGAAAATTAACTTCCTATTTGATATTTACCCATATAATATAATATAATTATAATATAATATAACATAATGTATTATGTATAATATATTAATTTATATAGGGGAAGGTTCTATACAGAACACTAAATATTGCGAGAACACGCAGAACAAAATGAATCACTCATTTTTTCAATCCTAAAAACATAAAAAGTAATTTAAAATGTTATAAATGTAAGATTCATTGTTTCTCACACTAGAATTTAAAACAAAATATGAAAAATCTTCAATTTTTAAAGAACCTACACATATGTAGGTTATGTGTAGGCTAAATTACCTACATGTATGTAGACTATATGTAGGGAAAAATATATGATTTTTTTATGTATATATAATACACATATGAATGTAACAAATATAAAAATTAAGAAATATGAACCTTAAATCCAAAAATTTAGTGATTTAGAGTTGTTCTTTTTGTTCTCGCAATAATTAGTGTTCTGTAATGATCCTTATCCTTAATTGTTATCCTCATAAAAAAAATTTTTAATTAGAGTAAAGTGCAATTTGCGTCTTTGTGTTTGTTGTCAGAATTAACTTGAGTCTTTAATTTAAAAAAATAGGATACTTGAGTCTTTAGGGTTTCCATTTCACTACACTTTCAGTACCTAAGGCAAACTGCCGTCAAAATTTGTTGAATTATGTCGACACAATAGTGTAGTTTCATGATTAAAGTTGTTGTATTTGAACATTTTGTAGCTGGAATTAGGGTAAACAGTACCCTAACCAATGTGATGATCTGATAGAAATGCTCGATATTTTTAACATTTGAGTTATGCAAAAACACTGATGGATGTATTATATCTGGTAGAACAACATTAATGCAAAAAACTGGTGGAGGCCATGAATGGTAGTTGTTGGCGGTGGGTGGCAACGGTGGCGGATGGGTAGTGGCAGCGGCAGTGGCCGTCGGGGTGGTGGTGGCGGGTGGCGGCGACTGGCGATGGAGTGGGTTGTGTTGTTAACGAAGGGCGCAAGAGGGGAGGGAATAAAAAAAACATGGAGGACAGATGAAATGATTTTAAGGAAATAAAATGTCATATGTAGTGAATGATTCCATTCTATTGACCAACAAAACACATTTTTTTTTAATTTCTTCGTAATAGTTCATTCAATTTCGCCTCTCATTCCCAGGGGCGGATCTATAGCCTTTTAGGGGGTTCCCAGGAACCCGTTCGGTTCATATCTTATAGTGTTAAATCATTAAGAAACTTCTAAAGGAACCCTTTAATATTTTGAAAGGGAACCTTGTAAACAAAGTTATGGATTGGTCTGGTGGTAATTATGCGCGCTGCTTAACCTAGAGATCATGTGTTCGAGTCCGGTAAATCCCTTTTTTTCTCGTTTTTGTTTTAAACTAAAAAAAATTAGGGTTTAGTTTTCCCCTTTCCTTTTTTTCTCGTTTCTTCGGCCCTTCACTCCTCCAGGTTCGTTTAAACTCTATAAGAGTATAAGTTGTTGATTTTATCTTTTAGTTTGTTGATTTACATGTTTGTTCAGGCATTCAAATTAATTTCTAGGTAATAAATTGTTGATTTTGACATTTGGATGTAGCATTCGATATCCATATAATTCATATTAACTTGTTCAAGGAATAAAAAATTTAGTTTTTTGTTGCTTATTGTATCCGCCTATGAATCTTTATTATTTTGCCAATTTTTTATAGGAGTTTGTCTATTTCTTCTTATAGTTTAACTGCATAGATAGATGTATTCTTAAGTTTTTATTCATCAAATTTGTGAGTGCTTATACACTTGTTGCTTAATGTTCAAAAGCAACAGATATATATATTGCAGTATCTTGCTTATAATGCATAGAAAATTGATGTGAAAGGAGAATTAATGTAACCTATTGGTATTGTTGATGCTTAAAAAAATCAAAGGTCGTACAATAGTGCATTTGCATAGGCTGCTTGTTCATGACGAGATCATTCAACCCTACACAATTGCAAGAGTATAGGTGTGTGAGTACGCAAGTGTGTAGGTGTGTTAGCATGATGGTATGAAGAAAATGGATTAGCCCAGCATTATGCACAATTGTTAGATGATCGGTACATGTGCTAGATTTTTGTTTATAAAAAAATAATACAGGCTGCCTATGAGATGAACGTTACCCGACCCGAACCGCCGAACCGACCCGAAATTTTTTATGTTCGGACATGTGAATTTGGAGCATTAAAAAAAGTGAACCCCTTGGAAAAAATTTCTGGATCCGCCACTGCTCATTCCTACATACCAAACACTACCTTAACTTTACACTAATTGTAGACAATTTTGTTCCTAGACTAGTAGGTGGTAAAGTGAAATTTCTTTTCAAGGCTTTTGTGAATGATGTAACCATGTAATGGGCTGTCTATTTTTCGTTAGTTGGGCCTCATAATAGATATCAATCCGTGAATTCAATTGTCTGCTATATGTAATTTGTAAAGTGAATTTTCTTTTCCAGGCCCAAAGCAGTGCCACGTTGCTATTTGCTTACCGTCCATCCACATTCCACATACTTAAACATATAATACTTCAATCCCAAACTTTGAAACAAATATACGGGTCTGTTTGGTATGGCGTAATGAAATAGATGAGGGAATGGAATGGACGAGGTAATGAAATGGACAAAGGAACGAAATGGATCATTACACTCCATAGTCTTGTTTGGTTACCATGCAGGAAAGGAATAAATCATTACCTTGTATTGTTTGGTTATATGCGTGGGCGCTCGGGGGGCAAAAGTGAAAGTGCACTAATTTTAACGTTATTTTACTAATTTCGTGAAAATAACGTTAAAAGAGGGGGACGGTTAATCATGCATCATGTGGTGGCGTTGATAGCCAAAAGACAAGGGGGTGCATGCACTAATCGGCGTTTGTCTCAATTGCTGAGTGTTATGTGCCTTATGTCCAAGGCTTGATGCAAAACCACAATTGAGCCGGGGGTCTCATTGGAAGCAGCCTCTCTATTCCTACAAGGTAGAGGTAAGGCTGTCTACATCTCACCCTCCTCAGACCCTACCTTAGCTTTGCTATTGGTGGGATATACTGAGTATGATGATGATGATGTATTGTTTGGTAGGTAAGAAAAGATGAATGAATTAAATTGGCGATGGGTGGTAGCGGTGATCGGTGGCGGTAGCAGCGATGGGTGGCGGTGGTCGGTGGTAACGGCGGTGGGTGGCGGTGGTCGGTGGGTGACGGTTGCTAGCGGTGGTGCCGGCGATGGTTGGGGTTGGCGTTGTTCTGCGGTGGCAGGTGGCGGCGATGGTGGTCACTGGTGGTGGCGACGCCGGTGGGTGGTGGTGGTTGACGGTAGCGGGTGGTGGCAGCGGAGGATGGTGGTGGTGGTCGGCGGAGGGTGGCGGTAGCGGTCGGGGTGGCGGTGGTTTACGATGGCGGGTGGCAGCGATGGTAGTCGATGGCGGTGGTGGCGGGCGGCGAAGGACGGTGGTGGTGGTGGTCGGCAGAGGTTGGTGGCAAATGGTGGAGGTGATGGGCCGTGTTTGTGACGTAGGCAGAGAGAGGGAATGGAATGGAAAAAAAACAGGGGGAGTGGATGGAATGAATTTGAGGGATTGAAATGACTTATGTAATGGGTGATTCCATTACGTTGACCAACCAGAGACAATTTTTTTCATTCCCTCGCAATAGTTTATTCAATTCCACCTCTCATTCTTACATACCAAACACTACCTTATAGTTGTTTTTCTTCAATTTAACACAGTATGACTAGCGAGAAAAATACATGAAATCAAATTTCACACAAAATATTATATTAGGGGCCAAAAATTAATTCGTTCATTTGAGTAATAATTGGAACAATGTGACTTATTAATGAAAGATCATAGAGAAGGAGAACAGAGAATGCAAAAGATACGACCCATATTGACCTGAACATTCCCAATTTACAAATGTGATATGTAAATCATCATCGTACTCAGTATATCCCATCAATAGCAAAGCTAAGGTAGGGTCTGAGGAGGGTGAGATGTAGACAGCCTTACCTCTACCTTGTAGGAATAGAGAGGCTGCTTCCAATGAGACCCCGGCTCGATTGTGGTTTTGCATCAAGCCTTGGACATAAGGCACATAACACTCAGCAATTGAGACAAACGCCGATTAGTGCATGCACCCCCTTGTCTTTTGGCTATCAACGCCACCACATGATGCATGATTAACCGTCCCCCTCTTTTAACGTTATTTTCACGAAATTAGTAAAATAACGTTAAAATTAGTGCACTTTCACTTTTGCCCCCCGAGCGCCCACGCATATATACATTATATGAGCATACCGCAAGCGGGGCGTAAAATGTGATATGTACAATGTACTTATAGGTGCTAAACTGGCGGGTAAAACATCACCAAGCGATACGAACTTTGGGTCAAAATGAACCGCCAAAACTTAGGTTAACTTATAATTATACAAATTTCATAATAATACTTTAGAATATAAAATAATGATGTCATAAATACTTGAGTTACAAAAAGTCTTGATTAATTCCAATAGTTACCACACATCTATCTATACATACCATTATAGGCTCTATCTCATAATGTGAAAAGATAAAATAATTTTGATCCGATTTAATTCACAGTTAGATAAAAGTCTAATTAAGTAGATAACATAATGGTAATCATACAACCAAATGTTGTTAAATTGAAAAGTCATCACAAACACAACTTGAGTCCCAAAACCAACAAGAAGAAACAAACAACAAAAAAGTTATCCGATCCGTTACTTACAGTAACCGGTAACTCTTCCCTGTAAATGCGTTAAACCCTTCTTCGTTCATCCTCGCATCAACATGAATGTTCGGGTGATCATCCGCCACTGCTGCCGCCAACGGTTGTCCATCAACCCGCCTCGCCACTCCGCTAAACGGCTTAAACTGTATCTCGTGTTTCTTCTCCAGCTTTTCATCAACCGCCATGTTTGATTCCGTCATCTTTATTTTCTTCATCACCCGACCACCCAATCGCCTCCCAACGCCTGGAAACAGTTTACAATCCTTCTTCGTTGTAAGATCTTCATCATCTTCGGTTGTTTTCTTTTCAGGTTCTTTATAATCCAACGGTTGTGCAAAGTCCACCACACAATCGGTTTCAAACAATAAGATGGCGGGTGATGGTTTGGTCTCCACAATATCAATCATATACTTGTCACCCCCGTGGTTGATCACAATAGTGTCACCAGTGGTAAGACAAACGTAATCCCTAAATGCTTTTTCGAGCAAAGATTTATGATCCGAAAGGGTAGTAAACTTAGTAGCATGCGGTTGTATTTTAATGTACTCTCCTTTAGGGAGGCTGGTGTTCTTGATGTTAACCAGTTCACCTTCTTGTAAATGCATGTTGTTCATCATCCACGTGGGCATGAACAGGAACCCTTCGTCCGCGGTGAACTCTACGACGCCGCAGTGGGAGTGGTGGCCTGCGGCTGTGTTTTGGATGCGGAAGAGCATGGGGTAAGAGATGGAGAGGGAGGCGAGTTGGTTGAGGGCGGAAGCGGGCATTATGATCTTGTTGCCGGTTTCGTGGATGGTTTTGGCGATGTGGGAAAGGGGGTAAGAGATGTAGTATTGGTCGAAATCTGTGGGGGTGATGGAGGATGAGAAGGTGTTTCCGGTGTGAGTTTGATAGGATTCCATGTCGTCCCAGGTGTCCCAGTTATCCATGAAGAAGAGTAGTTGTTACTTGTTACTTGAATTGAGAGTTGAGAGGTTGTGAGATTTATAGGGGAAGGATTGAAGAAACTTGGACGAAAAGCAATGGATTTCGAGTAGTATTATTGAGAATCAAAACAATCGAGATAAATCCGGTCCGTTCACTTGCATTACTTTATATAAGTCTTTTTTGAATTTATTAATTCTAGATTCGAATAATAACCGAATTCAAAAACGAAATTTAAATTTAGAACTTCAACTTGATTAGAATTTAGGTTAATTCGAATTGATCAAAAGAAAGAATAACATATGAAACTTTGATTTCCATGTACAACAACCAGAAAACTAATTCTTAACACTTTCTTAAACAATCTTAACCGGGAAATATTATCATCATTTAATCCAAAAGTGTGGCCTAAAAATCTAGAGTAAATTACAAGTTTTGTCCTTTATGTTTGTCACCAATTTCAGGCGCTGTCCTTTACCTTTAAAATTGACGAGTTTTGCCCTTAATGTTTCAAAATCTTGCACGTTATGTCCTTTAAGCCAAACCCAGTTAATTTTTTTTGTTAAAACTGATCATCCAAGGGTATTTTTGTCTTTTTACCTATATATTTAATATTAATATTAAAAAATACTATTATTATTACTATTATTTATATATATGAAATCATTAATCATAATCTTCCCAAACTCTCTCTGCAATTCATCTCTCTCTCTCTCTAAACTCAATCCGCCATCACCCACCAGAACTGAATCAAACACCCACCACCACCATCATCGTCACCCTTCACCACCAGAAACACTCCACCACCTCTAACCGCCATCACCCACCAGAAACGCCACCATCAACCATCATCACCATCAACTCTCTCTATCTCTCTCTCTCTCAGCTTCATCCACCGCCCCTAACACAACCACCGCCGCCGCCCCTAATCACCTCCCACAACCACCGTAGCCGAACCCGATCTTCAGCGATCAAACCCAGCAACAGATTGAACATCCGCCAACACAACAAATGAACAGATTGAACCCAGCAACAACAGATTGAACATCCGCAAACAAAACAAATGAATAAATTCATTCAAGTATGACAAAATGAACAGATACTTCAAATCGACTACAATTAACGAGATTGAAATCATAAATTGAACAAATTGAAGTTTGCAAAACAAACCTTAAACTTCTACTCAAATAAAACCCAATTCACCGCCATCTCCACCACCCTCCACCGTCGCCGTCACCACCACCCTCCATCGCCACCGTCACTACGACCATCATCACCACCACCTTCCACCCTTCACCGACATCATCACCACAACTATTGCCCATAAACCTATCTTGAGATCTGATGTGATGAAGACCATAACCGCCACAACTACCGTCTTTAACCACCCTCACCGATTTTCACACAAAACCTCCATATTCAGCCACCCCTAACCTCCGATTCACATATTACTTATCACCACCAATCCACATTCAGCTCAACCTCGCGATGGTGGAAGTTGGGGTTTTCAGATTTTTGAGCAAAGACGCCGAAAAATGGGTAAGATGGTCGACGGGGATGGGGGCTACGGTGTTTTCAGATCTTTCAGGCGAACAAGATGGTGGAAGTTGGGGTTTTCAGATCTTTCAGGCGAACAAGATGGTCGACGGGGATGGGGGCTAGGGTGTTTCAGGGTTGGGTAATGTAGAAGATGAAGATGCGTATATGTTAATATAGAGAGAGAAAGGGGGAGAAAATCTGGTGGAGAGAGAGAGAGTTATAGAGTGGTGGATTAGATTTTTATTTAATTTTATAAGATACCCTTTATAATACATTAGTAAAATGACAACTTTACCCCCATGTGCCTTGCACATGACTGCATTTAACAAAAAAAATTAATTGGGTTTGGCTTAAAGGACATAACGTGCAAGATTTTGAAACATTAAGGACAAAACTCGTCAATTTTAAAGGTAAAGGACAGCGCCTGAAATTTGGGACAAACATAAAGGACAAAACTTGTAATTTACTCAAAAATCCTAATATGAAATCAAGATTTTTTTCAAAGAATCTAATGTCAAAGTTGACTAATTCCTATTATTAGCTCTTACGGGGTGGGGTGGTTATCACTCATCACTCACTCATCATTCACAACACCCAATCAAGTTCCGTCATGTCATCAACCATTATTTCTTCACTCACAACCTTTTTTAGTGGAAATGGTCATCACTCACAGCACCCAATAATAAACCCTCTGTAACACCCCGAAAATATAAAACTTTATATTAGAATTATAAAGTATAAATAAACGAGAATTTACTAACTAGGAATTTTAACCTAGTTAGTTACAAGTCTAGAAATAACTTATAATAGGGTTAAAAGCTACCAAACTATATGTTGAACAAAGAAGTGGGGGCCTAAGTTGTTAAAATTGAAACTTAATTTGATGAAACAAATAAACCAAACACCCCAAAAGAGGTGTCTGGTCGATCAGAAGAAAGAGCAGGTCGACCCCCATGCTCCAAACCCTAAAAATTCACTAAAACTCTCAAATTGGAGGTGCAAATCTGGTCGAAAACGAAAATCGAGCATAGATTATTGATCCTCATCACAAGAGGATTACAAGGTATGTAAAATTTGATGAAAACTCTCAACTTGAAATTCTCATGAAATTGGGAAAATCTGAAATTATGGTTGCATGTGTGTCTTATGATGATTTAGGAACAACTATAGTGTCTAGGGACAAACCCTAGACAAATACAAGTTGAAATCATGTGAAATTTTAGTAAAATCCATGATCACCATTGTAGGTGATTAGTGGGTTACGTAGAATTTGATAATCACTAGGAGATTGGGTGTTATTCTAGTGTAATTTGACAATTGTGAGGTAACTTCAGAATTATAGAAGCTAACAATTGTGTAAAATGGTTGAATGATGTGAAATTAGGGCTAAGTGATAAGCTAGAGACTTGATATTTAATCATGTAAAATCTGCCCTTAAAGTGTTTGTGAAAATGCCTCTAAGAAGGCTTAAAACTGAAATTCAAAGCTTAAACGCATAATTATGATGTTTCGGTGTATTATGCGATATAAGGTTTAAAGAGAGTTCTAAACATGTCTTAAATGAACTCTATAGGAAAGAGCGCATGAGCGTCAAGCGGACAAGCGGGTGGCGAACCACGTTTGAAAGGCCTACTTTGAAGGTATGTAACTTGACCCGTTACATTGGATGAATTGTTGTTAAACTATGCGTTGTGGATTAAAAGTTGTGTTGATTGTAGCGACCTTGTTCATTACTTAATCCGTATGTTAAGAATTGGTTTGTAGTCGTTTGGTAGTCATCAAAATGGAGGATTCCGTAGATGAACCAAACGGGTCAAATAATGTCACGTTGTAATGATAATATTGTAAATAAATAGAAATGGCGAAAATGGTCACATGAGCACGAAGCCATAGGTTTGGTAATGAAGTGCCGGTGATAATAAGCCCCGGATGTTGGGTAATAAACGCCTTAGGTTTGCTAGTCAATTTAGTAGTGAATTGTGTCAAGTAGAAATGGGTCGAATAATTTCATATGGTCATATAGTCTTTCGGTCCGTAAACAAATTTTTAGGTATGAAATTTGTAATAGGCATGTCGGTAATGAATTTACAGACGCATAGGAAAAAGAATCACCCAAAACGGACTTACGAGTCAAAAGTTATGGCCATTTTAAGTTGGGAATTGAATAAACATGGAGCTGGGTTTGTTCAACATCAGCAAAAGTAAGAGTCTGTGAAAATAGGGTGTAGGCGTCACGCGAGCCCCCTTGGCGTCACGCGACGCACTCATTCCGGAAATTTTTATTTTTTTCTTTAATGTTGACCCATGGAACTTGTTTGTATTCATTTTAACTTGATCAAAACTAACATTTGTTATGGTTTTGATCTTAGGTGATGTAGGAAAGTAACCGGAAGATGATCAAGCTAGATTTTGAAGAACCGAACACTACTTACAAGCTTCCGCAATGTTTTAAATCTTTAATAGACTTTGTTTATGGGTTGTAAATAATTGTTAAACAACTTTTGAAATGTTTTAACTTAGTCGTTAGTTGACTAAGGTTTATGCTACTTATGAACTTCTTTTATGAAATTTATGTTAATTAAGCATCTTTTATTTACAATGGCATAATCTATTATTAAATTCAAGTAAAATTAGAAGGGTGTTACACCCTCACACCCCCTCACATCCAATTATCAGCAAATAAGCCATAACGCGTGAATTTTATCACGGTTACCATCCATCACGCGTCAAATTTTCTAGGTGGCGATGGTTTATTTGTTTCTTTCACACGTGGAACAAAACTATCACGGGGGAAAACCTTACCACCCCGCCTCCCCTTAAGGGGAGGGAGTGGTCATCACTCATCACTCACTCATCATTCACAACATCCAATCAAGTCCCACCATATCATCAACCATTATTCCATCACTGACAACCTTTTTTTAATGGAAATGGTCATCACTCACCACCACATCCAACAATTTCCCCCACAACAAACAATTTCCCTCACCACCCAATACCCCATCACTCGTGAAAACTTCCACGCTTATTAAATTCACGCGTTAAACCATAGGGGTGGCGGTGGTATGTTCCTATTCTTCACGCATTGAATTAATACATCACGGACAAAAAATTGTCCACCCCGTCTCCCTTAGGGAGGTAGGGGTGGTCATCACTCACTCACAACTTCCAATAAAGTTCCACCACATCATCGAGCATTATTCCATCACTAGTGATGGATTTTAGTGGAAATACTAATCACTCACCAGTCACCACACACTCATCTCCATCATCAAAATAATTCACAAAACAACAAAACAAGTTGAATATACAACGCGTGATAATGGCCACGCGTTGTCAAGTTAACGTGTGATAATGGTGACAGGCGGCGGTGTATAACGCGTCACCACGCGTTGTCAATGAATGATCACGGACCGCCCCGTCCGGCCTTAGAAACTTGACCGGTTAACGTTCTATACGTATCTAACACAAACAATTATAAGTTGAAATCCAATACAGATAGGTATCTTTAAATCATGACTGAAATTGCTCTTGTAAAACTTTGACCTTTTTCGTAAAAGAAAACTTTTTAGGATGTTGTAATTCCTATATCATTTTTGATGCATAATTTAATTTATATTATTACAAACCCAGTGCCGACAATCCCAAAGCCTAAATTACCTATATAACTTTTATTTTTAATTTTTTAGAGTTATAGATTCTAGAGGAGTGGTTACTTAAAACCCTTGTTTTTTTAACTCCCCTTTTAGCCGACTGTGTCTGGATCATCATTTTAGTCTCAACTTGACTTGTAGGGTTCATGTGTATGCTTTGAGAAAGAAACTGTATATATAGTATAAACTGTGTCTGGATCATCATTTTACCTATGGCATTATAGCCTAGTGGTATCTTAGGGGTGGGATAAGGCTTATGACTATTAGGTCATGGGTTCGATTCCCACAAAGGGGGTTTTCTCAATTTTATTGGGTTTCCTCCTGAATTGGTGTATAGGCATTATTGCCTAGTGGAGATGGACATGATCGGGTGGTTCTGCTGGTGGCACGATGATACTCCAGTGGTCCGTCAGTGATCCAAATTTTCCGTTAAAAAAAAAAGTATAAACAAGAGATATTTACGAAAATAGCCAAAGACCAAACTCACTTGCGAAAATGACCACCTCATGCCCTCTTGGAATAGCGCATCACAGATCCCGAGGTAGTCTTATGCGTCCTTCATTCTTAAATTGACATGTGTTAAAGTTGGGAATTTTATACATGTGGGACCCACCATCTATCACCCCTCCATAGCCCCCTACACCCCCACATCACCCTTACACCCTAGCCTCCACCTCCATTTCCTGTGTCTCTTTCAGTCCTATTCCCTGTTAATAAACCCACATATCTTTAAACAATCTTCAGGGATAATGACTCATCTTTCTCACTCACACACATCTTTCTCACTACGACGGTGGCACGACGGATCTCCACCCCAAAATCCCAACCGCCGCCATGGTTGCCGGAAAAACGATCTGAAATCGAGCCCCCTAGTTGCAGGTGTCGGAGACGAAGCTGGAGGCGTCTGAAACTCGCCGGAGGCGGAGGCGTCTGCAACTCGCCGGAGATGACTGCAACTTTCAGACGCATCCCGTGCACTTCCCAGACGCATCCCGGCACTTCCCAGACGCATCCCGACACTTCCAGACGCATCCCGGCACTTCCCAGACGCATCCCAACACTTCCAGACACATCCCGGCACTTCCAGACGCATCCCGGCACTTCCCAGACGCATCCCGCACATCTGAAAATTAAAGACGCATAAACTACCTCGGGATCTGTGATGCGTTGTTCCAAGAGGGCATGAGGTGGCCATTTTCGCAAGTGAGTTTGTTCTTTGGCTATTTTCGTAAATTTCTCTGTAAACAATATTCTTCAATATGTTCTTTGGCTTATGGTAGTCATGTGTATGCTTGTAGGGTTTTAAGTAACCACTCCTCTAGAATCTATAACTCTAAAAAAATAAAAATAAAAGTTATATAGGTAATTTAGGCTTTGGGATTTTCGGCGCTGGGTTTGTAATAATATAAACTAAATTATGCATAAAAAAATGATATAGAACTAGTGTTTTACTTCCCGCGTTGCGGGAATGTAGGTCGAAAAACCGTGCTAAGTAGTAATCAAACACCGACCAAAACCCGAAAAAGCATAAGCAAATATATACTACCACGTAATATCAAACGTAGGCAAAGAAAAATGTGAACTTATGTCGTGAGCTGGTATAAAATATAGACGAACTCGAATTCACAGTGAGAAGGCTTTAACTTAAAGACAAAATTTACAGAGCTTAATAAATCTGAGGGACCGAAAATTTAAACCATAATAAAAGAAAAAAAAATAATACCTACAAAAAAAATCATATTCACTACATTCAAAGGATAACCTTACACTAATTAAGTGTCAAAGGAAGGTTTCCTTTTTTCCGTAGATAACACACTACTCAAAATGTTATATACTAGTTATTTATTCTCGTGCATTGCGGTGGAGACTCGTTTAATATTGCATTTCGATGCATTTGCTACGACAAACTAACTAACTACCGAGTATAGCCTTGCGAAGCTGCGGAAGAACAACAAATTAAGCTATAAGAACTGAACTATTTTGTTTTTAGAAACAAAGTATAATTGAAATTTCCAGCTAATATTCAGGGCATGTTTGGATTGGCTTCTCAAACCAGTTTATTAGCTTATTGACTTATGGATAAGTCAATAAGCTGTTTTTATGTTTGGATAACTCAAAAGTCCTTTTGTGAAATAGCTTTTTGGAAGGCTTGAAACGGAGGTTTTGAAAAGCCAAGTATTTGTGACTTTTTGAATCAGATATGACTTTTCAATATGCAAATTACTAACTTACCCCTTATTATATTTGTGTCTGCCCTATCTGTTCAGCAAGCCGACACACACAACACATTAATCACATATCATCCTTCTCTCAGCACACAGCAGCAAGCAGCCGACACAGCAGCAAGCGGCGGTTCCTTCTCCTTCTCCGGCGGTTCCTTCTCCTTCTCCGGCGCTCATCAGATCTGTTCACCGCAGGTATGTTTCCAATTCACAGTGATTAATTGGATCTGTTAATACATGCTTGTTGTTTGCTTGTTGTTCGACAAATTGGATCTGTCAAATTGGATTTGTTTGCTTGTTGTTTGATCAGATTGGGTCTGTTTGTTCGATGTATCTGGATCTGTTAATACATGGTTGTTGTTTGCTTGTTGTTCGATTAATTGGATCTGTTAATACATGCTTGTTGTTTGCTTGTTGTTCGATTAATTGGATCTGTCAAATTGGATTTGTTTGCTTGTTGTTCGATCAGATTGGGTCTGTTTGTTTACTGTTTTTTTTGGCATCTTAAATCAGATTTGCTGTATTGTTGATTGTTGTTGGATATTTAGTGTAAAAACCGAAGTACATTGGTCGAAAGGGATACGCTACACAAAATATAATGGCTGTGTGTGATTTTAACATGTGTTTTACATTTGCGTGGGCCGGATGGGAGGGGACTGCACATGACACAAGAATTTTCAATGAAGCGTTAGAGAAACCGAAACTTCAATTCCCACATCCCACGGGTGGTTAGTATAATTTTAGTAATGATATTTTTATGCTTTTAATACTTATTTAAAACGAATAACAGTTGTTTTTTTTTATTTGCAGATAAATATTATGTTGTTGATGCCGGATACCCAAATACTAGAGGGTATCTTGCTCCATACAAAGGTACGAACATTCGTTATCATATACCGGATTTTCGACGTGCACAAACTAGTGCTATGCGTGCTCCCCGCGGACCAGAAGAGACATATAACTATTACCACTCATCATTGCGAAATATAATTGAACGTACTTTTGGAGTGTGGAAAGCTAGGTGGGCGTTATTGAGAGATATGCATGTTAATTTCGCGTACGAACACCAAGTGAGTATTGTGATAGCGTCGATGGCGATCCATAACTATATTAGAAAGGCTGGTGAGTTTGATAAAGCATTTGATAGGGCACAACAAGAATCGTACAATCCTAGACGAGGTCGTACTAGCGATGAAGTTCGCGAAGAAGATCAGGCTACACGTCGTGCAAATGATGATATGTATATGTTAGCGATCCGAGATATCATTGCGCAAGATATAATGAGATTGCGGAGATGAATATGACATCATTTCAATTGTATGGATGAATGTACTATGAGAACTATGGTGGTATTATTGTGTTTTAACTTTTGTAAAAGACATATTTTTTATTTTGTAGGTTTTTTTATTAAATTAAACTTTTTATTAAGAGAAGACAAACAAAAAAGCTAAGCCAAACACTTTTTTAAAAAACAACTTATTGACTTATGAAAGAATGTCCATTTTAGTCATTTTACATCAATAAGCTAAGCCAAACACTTTTTAAAAAACAACTTATTGACTTATTGGCTTTTCCCACTCCATAAGCTAATCCAAATACTTCTTTTTTTTAAAACTCCTTTTCAAAAAGTTATTTTCTCAAAAGTCATTTTCCCAAAAGTCCTTTTTAACTCTAATAAGTTTAGCCAAACATGCCCTGAGTGATGTAATTGTACAACTTTGGTTAAAAAAAATGATGAAAATGAAGGACCATAGTTCATTTGTGAAAAAACATTTTTACTATCTTCTTCTTTATCCTCTCTCCAGTCTCCACTATTTGTTTGCTTCTAGATCACCACTGCACCTCACCTCACCTCACCTCACCACCACAACCACCCAACGACAACCGATGCCACACCACAGCAGCCGCCACCACTCTCTTTAAAAACCCTAACTATTATTTTCTCTCTGTGACCCAAAGCCACAACCTTCCGTTCACATCTGGCAACCACCACCTGACCACCGCCGCCTCCAACACAATTACTCACCAAGTTCCAACATTTCTTCTCAGCTTCTCTATCTTCTCTCTCCCTAAAAAACCCTAACTTCTCTTTCTCTATCTAAAAGACCCAAACACGCCGCCTTAGATTTCGTTCAGATCTCAAACCCGTCATCACCGTTGGCGGTTGTAGTAGTACACAGTTGGTACAATTATCATCTGCAGTCTGATCTCTGCATCTGTGCTCGTTGGGTAAAGAAGTACTGCTAACAATTTCCACCATTTGTTCAGAGTTATAGTTGAAAGATTTGTTGGTGAATTGTACATATGAGAAGAGATTGAATGAAGGATGAGTTTTGACTTTCCAGCAGCAAGCAAGAGGATAAAAGAAGGGCAAAATTGTAATTTCGTCAATTATTGTAGCAAACACCTGTTGTAAATTGATATGTATAATAATTAATAAATTCAAAAAAGACTTATATAAAGTAATGGAAGTGAACGGACCGGATTTATCTCAATTGTTTTGATTCTCAATAATACTACTCGAAATCCATTGCTTTTCGTCCAAGTTTCTTCAATCCTTCCCCTATAAATCTCACAACCTCTCAACTCTCAATTCAAGTAACAAGTAACAACTACTCTTCTTCATGGATAACTGGGACACCTGGGACGACATGGAATCCTATCAAACTCACACCGGAAACACCTTCTCATCCTCCATCACCCCCACAGATTTCGACCAATACTACATCTCTTACCCCCTTTCCCACATCGCCAAAACCATCCACGAAACCGGCAACAAGATCATAATGCCCGCTTCCGCCCTCAACCAACTCGCCTCCCTCTCCATCTCTTACCCCATGCTCTTCCGCATCCAAAACACAGCCGCAGGCCACCACTCCCACTGCGGTGTCGTAGAGTTCACCGCGGACGAGGGGTTCGTGTTCATGCCCACGTGGATGATGAACAACCTGCATTTACAAGAAGGTGAACTGGTTAATATCAAGAACACCAGCCTCCCTAAAGGAGAGTACATTAAAATACAACCACATGCTACTAAGTTTACTACCCTTTCGGATCATAAATCTTTGCTCGAGAAAGCGTTTAGGGATTACGTTTGTCTTACCACTGGTGACACTATTGTGATCAACCACGGGGGTGACAAGTATATGATTGATATTGTGGAGACCAAGCCATCACCCGCGATCTTATTGTTTGAAACCGATTGTGTGGTGGACTTTGCACAACCGTTGGATTATAAAGAACCCGAAAAGAAAACAACCAAAGATGATGAAGATCCTACAACGAAGAAGGATTGTAAACTGTTTCCAGGCGTTGGGAGGCGATTGGGTGGTCGGGTGATGAAGAAAATAAAGATGACGGAATCAAACACTATGGTTGATGAAAAGCTGGAGAAGAAACTAGAGTTTAAGCCGTTTAGCGGAGTGGCGAGGCGGGTTGATGGACAACCGTTGGCGGCAGCAGTGGCTGATGATCACCCGAACATTCATGTAGATGCGAGGATGAACGAAGAAGGGTTTAACGCATTTGCAGGGAAGAGTTACCGATTACTATAAGTAACGGATCGGATAATTTTTTTGTTGTTTGATTCTTCATGTTGTGTTTTGGGACTCATGTTGGTTTTGATCCTTCAGTAACAAGTCACATTATTCCAATTACTCAAATTAACCAAATTAATTTTTGACCCCTAATATAATATTTAATTTGTGATAAATTTGATTTAATGTATTTTACTCGCTAGTCATGCTGTGTTGAATTGAAGAAGAACAACTATAAGTGTATATTTGTTTCAGTACCGTCGTCGTATAGGAACACGTTTGGGATTGAAGTCCTATATTTAAGTTTGTTGATGAACGGTAAGCAAATACTAGCAATATGGCACTGCTTTGGGCCTGGAAAAGAGAATTTATTTTACAAATCTATACATATAATAAAAGAAACCATGTTAGTGACACATGGCGTTCTATGAGGCGGTCTTAATTATTTTTCTAAATATTTATAATGGAAATTCAATTATTGATAATATTAAATTTAAAATTTGTAGAAGAGATTTTAACGATAAAGACAAAGATAACTAATAATAATATATTAATTATTATAATCATATATTAATTATTAAAATCTAAAAAAAATTAGTGTTTTAAATATTTATAAAGATAAAGATTTTATTTAATTGGTAGTTTTAATTGTTTTTATATTTTGATGATAAGGACAAGGATAACTGATAATCTATACATATAAAAATATAAATATTTATTTTAATCAACTGTTTCGTTAAAATGATTTATTCAATACATGTAGAACATATATATTTTTTATACATGTGCTATATTTAGAATCCTACTTCTAATAAAGGATCTCATTATCCCGTTTTACACTCCAATGAAATAATAATATTAAATCATAATATCCAGCTTATCTCTTTCTTTTTTTTTTTTTATGCTGATTGTCCAACATCAGGTAATATATAAGTTTCTAACCTAATAATAAATAAATAAAAAAAACAAAGTAATTGTTATAAACCATGTAATACACAACTCTCTAACCTAATAAAAAATAAAGTGAGATGTTCAATAAGTAAATTGTACCTCAAAGTTCATTTTGTTATAAAACACATCTTGATGACTAAATGTGTTAACAGATTACATTATTCGTGTAAGACATGTGTTTATTCAAATCGTGCAATACACGAGTTTTTAAAAGATGTAACTATTTTATTACTTAGTATATAAAATTATATTTATTTAAACCGTGTAATACACGGGATTCTAACCTAGTTACATATAGTACACAAATCGTGAATTGATATCTGTTATGAGGCCCAACTAACAAAAAAAAGCAGCCCATTACATGGTTACATCTAGTGGTGCACAAAAAACCCGAACCCGGACCCGAAAAAAAAAAACCCGGAACCGGGTATTATAAAACCCGGGTTTTTTATACCCGTACCCGAACCCGACCCTACCCGTAGGGTAGGGACCGGGTATGCATATTTGATCTAAAACCCGAACCCGGGACCGGTTTTTTTTATACCCGGTTTATACCCGAAACCCAGTTTTATAAATACCAGAACCCGAACCCGGAACCGGGTTTTATAAATACCCGGAACCGATTTTTAAAAAAACCCGATTTTGATGTAATCTTGTTTAATTATGTATGCATTAAGACTTCTAGTTCTTATGATTTAACAAAATTATGTATGCACTTTGATGTAATCTTGTTTAATTATTAGGTTTCTAATGATATTTGCCACCGCTACTTAATTATTTAGTATATTTCATTACAAGTGGAAACAAATATGCCAATATATGTTGGCCCTTCTATTTTCTTTGTTTGTTTAATATCATTATTAGTTTTTGTATTTAATAAATTGTGCCTCTGTTTATAAATTGTGCCTCTCTTTATCAACAGATTTGATGTATATGTGTGAGAGTTATGTTTGATACATTTTATAAGCATAGTTCCGGTCGGGTTTTTTTAATACCCGGTGCGGGTTTTTTCCCAACCCGATGCATACCCGAACCCTACCCGATGAATACCCGAACCCGGAAATAGGGTATTATAATACCCGGGTTTTATAAAACCCGACCCGAACCCTACCCGAACCCGGGTATATAGGGTATACATTTTTGGTAGAGAACCCGGACCCGGACCCGACCCGGTTTTTAAAAAAACCCGATTTTGTAAAACCCGATCCTACCCGAACCCGATCCTACCCGAAACCCGGTTTTTAAAAAAACCCGATTTGTGCACCACTAGTTACATCATTACTCTTTTTATTTGCTAAAGCATGATTTGAAAGTATACGCTAAGCGAATAACGTTATGAGATATGAACAAATATAATATTATAACCATGATACGAAAATGATCACCACCTCGACACCAACAGATATGAAAATTATCAAAGCAACATATTCGAAATCAGAGAGCACCCACAATGTTGTGCTCAACATTCACGTATTAGAATATCAAACAATAACGAACTTCTTTGTACTCCTTGGGTTCCACGCGTGGCATACGAAGATCCGGTCACATGCAGTGATAAATCTCGCCAAAATGTGAAGACCGACAAGATAATTTTGTGCCACGCCAAGATCCGAAGATCGGCAATGGCGTAATCAAAAAACAAGAAAATTGTCCCCAACCAAGAAACCCTAGAAATTTCTCACCAAAATCCATCGTTGAATATCACCAACGAAGAAGAAAATGATAAAACTAGCGAAAAGGCCACCATAAGAATTTTGTTTGAGGTTCGAACCTGCGGACTTGAGACAAATCGGACGGTGCCACAATATCGTCGGATAAGTGAATTTGTGCTGAGGGTGAACGCTGGAACGGACGATAAAAAGCATAACATTGTGGGTGATCTTAAATCGTGCAAACAAAAAACCAAAAGTAGTTTCATGCATCTAGTGTTTCAAAATTGCTTTCTTCTTAGTACATATAAAAGATAAAGCAACATACGATGTTTTATTTTTCCATATTCTAGCTAATCTCTCTTATATCATGAGATTGCTTGGTAGTTGGCATGATTAAAGAGATGTGGCCGGGGGTGCCACCTTGGCATAGAGGGTGTTGCACACTATGTTGATCAGTTCTGTTTAAACATAATGGAAAATATGAATAACATACCTTTGATTGCATCAGTAGAGAATCCAGTCAGAGACGCAGCCATGGAGTCCGACATAGTTGTCAGTTTGATCTGGTTCCTCCTTAGGGTGTAAAGTGATGATGGTGATGAAACCGAAACTAGGGATGATTTCGGTTAGGGAGAGAGAGGGACGAAAATTGTGATGTTATGTTGTTAGGTTGTGTGTCTAACTATTTACCTCTCTAATAATCTCCTTATATATACACCCAAGAGGAAACCCAATTAGTTAATAAGGGTAATATGGTCCATCAACAATTACCAACTAATTATTAATAGGTTATTAATATATTTTGATCTATATTATATAAATGATAATGATGGCTACTAGATTAAATATAAATAAATAAATTTTTAATCTTACATTCTCCCACTTAGCCGAATAATCATTTATCATGAGCATTAGATAAGTCTGATCAGAAGTTAATACTCATTTTAGCCTTAAACAAGTACTATAGCAGAGAAATACGGCCGTTGAATCATTATGCGACTCAGGACCCCCATTAGTCATACTATAGCCTTAATTTAAAACCTAACAGTTATGATCAAAAAAAGTAAGCCCTTTAACGTTTGATTTGTATTTATAGTTGTCTATATGTCATTACACCGGCAGAACATATGTAAGAGACATACAAAATCAAACTGATGAGGAAAATTGATTAATGGTTAGTCATTCATAGTACGATATGCAGTTGTACATGGTCATCAACTAAAACCCGTCTCTTTTATGAGCACTCTTAATAAGACTTATGGGTAATAGACCTTTAGTTATAGGATCCTTAAGCATATCACGAATGCATTCGATACAAAGATTTAGTTTCCTCAATTCGTTCATAAACGAATAATTAATTGCGTATCGAAATTTAATGCAGCACCTCTCGAACTGTTACTGTTCAAGGAGACATGGTAGCTGACTTTATCACAACAAGTCTTCAATATATTAATTATATGGAGTTAATAAACTTATGAGTCTACTGATAAATTTTCAACAACATTTAGTGACTATTGCTTTGTGATCAACAATATATTATGTCGTTATAACTTATGTTGTTATCAGTTTATTATGACTCCTCCATGAGATAGGTTTTGTCTGCTGACATAAAGATATACCCAATATTACATTTTGTTATCTTTGAATATTACAAAGTTAGAGTAATAAACCGGTTTGAGTTCTCACTTCTTCTTTAAATTATAGCCTCTCGTTTATTTTAAAGATATTGTAATACTCTATTTAGATGCTTCACATTAATCTAGACATATCTAATGTGTTGCAATGTGAGTAATATCTAAACGAGTATAGACTTAAACTTACATAAGGCTTCTAATTAATGAAGCGTAAGAAATAATCTCATTTATCCTATTATCCTCTAAAGGAGAGCAGTATTGTTTGTTACATATGTAAGGACCAATTTAATGTTAAACTTATGGAACGGAAGTAATGTTCCATTTGGTCTATCTCAACATGTTATGATATCTATTATGTAAAAGATATCTCTGAGATCTATTATATCAAAGTTTGTGTTAACAATGCTTTGACTTATGTAACATCTACTTGTCAAAAGAATATCATCTATATAGACAAGTTTATCTTAGTTGCTCCCACTCATCTTGAGGTAGGTACATTATTCCACTTGGTTGTTGATGAAAATAATTGCGTTAAGATTTCATCACATTATGATGTTTGCATTAAACCATACATGGATATTATTGGCTTATAGACAAACTGTTCTTTAACCTTAAGTTTAGAACTTTCAGTTTGTTTTATGAACATGTAAATATGTCAGCCAGTTGTTAGGGAAAGTTGTTTTAATGTTCATCTAATGTAGCTTTAAACTATTATAAGCTACTAGAACAGTGATGATCCTAAAAGAAAACTTTTGTTAGATATATAATAAAGATTCTTTAATAATTTATCTCTTCCTGAGTACAACCTTTGACAATCAATCATGCTTCTTTGTGTCTTAACGTTTATATCAGGATTTGGTTTAGTTATGAATACTCTTAGGTTATTCAATCTAATCCCAAACGTTATACGAACACATAAAACAGTTTCACTAGAAAACAGTTTTATTTTATTTAGAAGATTAATTGACGCTAATGTCTTAATTAGGAGAGATAGGATCAGTAAACTTTTCCAAAATCCATTTCAACTTCAGTTAGGGAGGTTATGTAATCATCAAAGTTAATAGGTTTTTAAACTTAGATGACCTCCTGAGTTGATTATTGGGTTTGTTAGAAGTTTCAGTTTTATGGATTAGCTCTTGATTAAGTTGCTATCATTTTCAGGATTCTAAGTTTGTAAGAGTTGGTGCAGTATGGTGTACAATGTCACACCCTGGCTTTGCGGGAGCGTGGTTAATTTTGGTGTGACTTCTTAATACCATAGCTTAATCATAACAAAGCTATATGAAATAAAATCATGCAAGGACATCCGTTTGATTAAGTTTTAAAACCAAAGTAACGTACCATTGTCTTAGAGACTTACAACATCGTAACGTAAAACATTGTCTTAAATAACATAAACATCAACATGAGATAAACGCAGTTTAAGGTTTGTGACTTGTCCAGGAAAGAGTCACATTTCCTAAACTGGGATGACCTTGGAACCCTTATGCAGCGGGAAAACATAACATACCGTGCCAGATCCTGTTAATTTCCTGAAATACATGTAAGTTGAAAAATCAACAATAATGTTGAGCGAGTTCATGTGTAAGTGAGTATGTAAAACACTTGTAAGTATAAAAGTTCCCTGGTATGTAGCAGTGTAAGGAAAAGAGATCACCAATGGTTTGCAAGGCCATTAGCATGTTGTGAAATGCAAGTAGTAAGACTCAACCTAGCAGATTTTTGCGTCGGGTACAAAGTCACTCAAGGTCCGTTCTGTTGGGCCTCTTAGAGGTCCGTTCTGTTGGGCCTAGAGTTGGGCTCGCTACACCCAGATAGATCTACCGCTTACGTCCCTCGATGTTCTGCCTACCCATTCACATGATCTAAGTAGTAAACCTCCTTACGCTAACCATACCGCGTATAAAGTACTTGTAATCAAAGTAACATGTATTTCACCCCCGCAGTTAAGAAAACTGAAAACAGTTAGAGAAAAGGGGGACATGAACTCACAGTCGGTGCGTCTCTACCAAGTACTCCAAATCAGAAAGCTGTGCGACGACCTACAAGTGCTAATTCTATTAGACGGACGGCCGTGCCTTAGCTTTATAGTTTAAGTCTTTGGGAAATAGTTAGACAACTATTTCGTGTTTACGTTCTGTATATACTTGGTAGTTAATCTCCTTCCCAAGGATGGGGGATTCAATACATGTGCATTCAAATTATATCATTAAGTCTCACTTAATATATTTCCAATTCCAAAATATAAGTATTTTTCTCAAAAATATTATATTTTCATTTCGCATAATTTTTCTCCAATAATACGTTGTTAAAATACGCGTTCATAAATATTTCCGTAAGTGCGTAAGTTACGTTTTAACAATCGGGTGGTAATATAATTACCGGTGTAACTTATATATTTGTGGTGAAAGCGTTCGTATTATTTTGGATTTGTTAAAGTTCGTAAATATTATTTTTACTCTAAAAATAATATTTATGTATTTCACAAAATAATCATAAACAGTGTGTGAAAATATATTTATCACGTTAAATCTTGTGAAAATCCCACCTCCGGATATTTAGTAAATAAGTCATGGCGAAATTCATATTTCGAACACATGTCAAAAATGATTTCTAACACTTGTAGTGTAAATAGTTCTAAGTGTTAGGTTTTTAGGAAAATTTCGCCAGAGTTTCCTCTGTAACTGGAGGTGGCCACGCTTTCAAGCGTATCATTTTCTTTAACAAATCAACTCAACAATTTTCTTTACTTGGTCCGAACAACTTTCATCACAACAACTAATCGACAAGTATGTAAATCGCATAATCGCATGAACTTGTAGTTTTTCCGAAACTATAGTGTAAATCCCATTATATTTTGTGGATCTTTATATAAAGTAATTTTGATCTCGTAAAAACCTCATTTTTAGAGAAATCCGTCTTTACAACTTCTCGTCATCTTTTACAAAAACGGTTATTTGTCGGATCTTTTCATTTCACAAGTGTTTACACACTTGTGGTTTATAAAAATCATGCTTGTTATTGTAAGATCCATCTCCTTAAAATACATGATTTCTTTGATACGTGGTTCTTTGAAAATACCACTTGCAGATGCGTAGATCCGCTAGTTTTAAACACTATTGTACAAGTTAAAACACTTTTACACAAGTAAAACATTTTTACACAAGTTCATGTTTCATGTGTGGTAGAGTTTCACCTTTTAACCCTTGTTACTTCTAAAATAGCTTTGTGTCATGATTCAAGAACATGACTATACCGGGTTAAACGATGATCCGAGCTACCACAACATAGATCGGGTCTAAATAATCACCACTTTCAATTACTACAACTTTTACACAACACATGTGCTATTAACCACCATTTTAAGTGTTTTTAGTAGACTTTTGTGCATCATTTTGCATTTTAACGAGATTTAACCGATACAAATCCTTTTAACCACCTTAGATTAGTTCAAATACGAGTTTTAAGCATTATACCTCTAGCTCAAGGCTAGGGAAGAATCTATGCGCAAATGAGGTGGATAAAAGCCAAAGAAAGAGGTCCTTCGCGTTCCGCTTGCTCCAAGCTTCCTAATACGAGACCCTTGATGCTTGAATGATGATGGAACTTGAAGATCAAAACCGAAAATGATGGATAGGGGGGGGGGGTGTTCGGCCGATAGCTCTAGAGAGCAAGAGAGAGAGGTGTGAAGTGTTGTTGGGTGATGGAAATGATAATGTGATTATGCTTAGAACTTATAGACAATTAGCAAGTGTATTACCCATTGGACTATATGTCTAATAGATATTAGACATTGAGATTTAGATAATCTAGCAAGTACAAGGGGGTGTCCCCCATGGTGACCGAAATCGTAAGGGGGGGGGGGGTATTTAGTTAGTTTGTAACTAAATGGTAAGCATTAGTTAGGTAATTAGGATTTTAATATTAGTTACTAGAGTGTTATGCATTAACGCGGGTGTTAGGGTATACGGGGACCCTAACTGGCTCGGAAAAAAGAGAAACTATGTAAGTGGCAATATTTTCATGTTCCGGGTATAGTCCGGTTGTTTGGTTGGATAGTAATCCGTTAAAGTGCTTAACAAAGCTTTAAAGTGTCGTTATTACTCTCTTTAGTGACACAGCTTATTCCTGACACTTTGGAAAGCGTCTAGTGTAATTTTTCTCATATTTTGGCACTTTTTTAGTTAGCTAGAAGCTGAATTATTGTGTAAAGTGCAGAGTTTTGTACTTAGAGTACGTTTTAGGCACATCCAGTCATTGTAACTTATTCCTAGAGACGCAGTTCCACAACCCTTGTATCCCTACACTCACTACTAGTGTAGCAAAATATCTCAGGCTCTTACAGGCCTTAGAGGTAGTGTTTGCCTGATGCTGGCTTTATCAGCATGTTCAATAGGTTATCCGTTATAGTGCTACTGTGCTTTTTGTGCATCATGGTTGTCACTAGGGTTCAGTATGTAAATAATGTAGTGACGATAAGTAAGTATGATGCAAGTAAGTACATGTATCAGATATCAAGTAGCAGTTCATCAGCTAGTTCAAACAAGCACAGTAATTAAGCAGTAATTAATCATTAGTTAAGTCGTACGGATACCTGGTTTAGTGCGGGTTGTCACATTCTCCCCCCGTTAAATAAATTTCGTCCCGAAATTTAAGTTCTGCTTGTAGATGCAGGGTTCTTAGGAAAAAGGTGGGGGTATTTCTCTTTCATCCGGTCCTCACGCTCCCAGGTGAACTCAGGACCATGTTTGGCATTCCAACGAACTTTGACGAGTTTGACACTGCTCCGGCGGGTCTTGTTCACTTTCCAATCTGTGACCTCAACAGGTTCTTCAACGAAGTGGAGCGTGTCGTCAACATGAATCTCGTCGGTGGGAATAGCAACGGTAATTTGAGTTGGACTTTTCTTTAGATTGGATACATGAAATGTATCGTGAACACCATTCAGTTCAGCAGGTAGGTCCAACTTGTATGCTACTAGTCCTATTCTTTCCAGAATTTTGAAAGGACCAATGTAGCGCGGATTTAACTTCCCACGCTTTCCAAAGCGTGCCACCCCCTTCCAGGGTGAAACTTTCAATAACACCATCTCTCCAACTTGGAAATCCACATGTTTCCGGTTTGGATCCGCATAGGCCTTCTGTCTGTGGCGAGCTGCTTCGATGCGTTTAAGAATCTGCGTGATCTTGTCTGTCCTCTCTTGGACGATTTCGGGACCAGCAAGCTGCCTATCACCTGCGTCAGCCCAACATAAGGGTGATCGGCACTTGCGTCCGTAAAGGGCTTCGAATGGCGTGACACCAATACTGGTGTGGTAGTTGTTGTTGTATGAAAATTCGACCAAAGGTAAATGTTTGTCCTAGCTACCGCCCAAATCCATAACACATGCTCTCAGCATGTCTTCCAAAGTCTGTATTGTTCGCTCGCTCTGGCCGTCAGTTTGCGGATGAAACGCAGTGCTCAGATTCAATTGCGATCCAAACGCTTCTTGGAAGGATTGCCATATCCTTGACACAAACCTTCCGTCTCTATCAGAGATGATTGAGAGAGGTACTCCATGGCGCGTGACGATCTCTCTCATGTAAATTTCCGCAAGTTTACTAGTACTGTCTTTCTCTTTGATTGGCAGAAAGTGTGCGGTCTTTGTTAGGCGGTTAACTATCACCCAAATCATATCATGGCCTCTTGGCGTTCTTGGAAATTTCGTAACAAAATCCATGGAGATTTGTTCCCATTTCCACTTGGGAATTTCAGGCTATTGCAGAAGTCCTGAAGGCTTCTGGTATTCGGCTTTAACCTTAGCACACGTTAAACATTTGCTCACATAGACAGCAACATCGCCTTTCATCCTAGGCCACCAATAGTAATCTTTGAGATCCTGGTACATCTTATCCGCTCCAGGATGGATAGAGTACCGTGATTTGTGAGCTTCATCGAAAATAACTTCCCTTAAATCACCAAACAGAGGAACCCAAATCCTTTTCTCAAAACATAATGTTCCGTCCTCGTTTGGTACCAAAAGCTTCTCCATCCCACGGAGATATTCTTCTTCAAGGTTTTCTTCCTTGAGGGCTTCTTTCTGCGCGACACGAATGCGCAAGGAAAGATCGGTTCGTATAATCATTTCTAAAGCCCTGACCCTTATGGGCTTGATTCTTTCTTTACGACTTAGGGCATCGGCGACCACGTTCGCCTTCCCTGGATGGTATTTTATCTCGCAGTCGTAGTCGTTCAACAATTCAACCCATCGTCTTTGCCTCATGTTCAACTCCTTCTGGTTGAATATATGCTGTAGGCTCTTGTGATCTGTAAAGATTGTACACTTCGTACCATAAAGGTAGTGTCTCCAGATCTTTAAAGCAAAAACCACTGCGCCGAGCTCCAGATCGTGTGTGGTATAGTTCTTTTCATGCACTTTCAACTGACGCGATGCGTAAGCAATAACCTTTTGGCGTTGCATCAACACGCAACCCAATCCTTGGCGCGATGCGTCGCAGTATACCACAAAATCATCAGTACCTTCTGGTAGAGCTAAAATTGGCGCGTTACAAAGCTTATCCTTCAATATCTGAAACGCTTCATCCTGTTTGATTCCCCAATCAAACTTCTTATCCTTCTGCGTGAGGAGCGTCAATGGTTGAGCGATCTTTGAAAAATTCTCAATGAATCTTCGATAATAGCCAGCCAAACCTAAGAATTGCCGAATCTCTGTTGGCGTCTTTGGCGTTTCCCAATCCTTGATCGCTTCGATCTTGGTTGGATCCACGTGGATTCCATCTCCATTCACCACGTGCCCAAGGAATTGCACCTCTCGTAGCCAAAACTCGCACTTAGAGAACTTGGCATACAGCTGTTCTTTCTTCAGCAGCTCTAGAATGGCTCTAAGATGCTGCTCGTGTTCAGCCTTCGTCTTTGAATAAATCAAGATGTCGTCGATGAATACAATCACGAACTTATCCAAGTACGGCTTGCAAACTCTATTCATTAGGTCCATGAACACCGCAGGTGCGTTTGTCAAACCAAATGGCATAACGAGGAACTCATAGTGCCCATAACGAGTTCTGAAGGCTGTCTTTGGGATACTTTCCTCTTGTATCCTTAACTGATGGTATCCAGATCGAAGATCAATCTTCGAATAAAAGCTTGAACCTTGAAGTTGGTCGAACAGATCATCAATTCTTGGCAGAGGATACCTATTCTTGATCGTCAGCTTGTTCAATTCTCTGTAGTCAATACACATACGGAAACTACCGTCCTTCTTCTTAACAAACAGGACCGGAGCTCCCCAAGGCGAGAAGCTTGGTCGGATAAAACCCTTGTCCAACAACTCTTGAAGTTGTGTCGACAATTCTTGCATCTCAGACGGAGCAAGTCTGTACGGTGCCTTAGCCACAGGCGCGGCGCCTGGAACTAAATCGATGTGAAACTCTACTTGCCACTGAGGTGGCAGTCCAGGCAAGTCTTCTGGGAAGACTTCTGGGTACTCCCTCACGACAGGGATGTCTTCGATCTTTGGCTCAGCAGCCTTTTTATCCACAATGTGTGCCAGAAAAGCAACACATCCTTTCTGCAAACACTTCCTTGCTTTCAAGCAGCTGATAATCCTCAACGGCGTCTCACGCTTCTCTCCATGAACAACAATGGTCTCACCATCATCGGTTGGGATACGAACAACCTTTTCGCGACAAACTATCTCAGCTTTGTTGCCTGATAACCAATCCATTCCTACCACCACGTCGAAGCTTCCCAACTGGACTGGTAGTAGATCTAGAGCGAACTCACGCTCTCCCAATTCGATCACACAACCTCTGATAACTTCGTTGGCCTCTACTAACTTCCCATTAGCTAATTCGATTGAGTAGGGAATATCTAACTTATTAGCGGCTAAACCAAGCATATTCTTAAATTCTAACGATACGAAGCTATAATCGGCACCAGTATCAAACAAAACGGATGCATAGCGTTGGTTCACAGGGAACGTACCAGTAACGACATTGGGATCCTGGCGCGCTTCCCTTGCTTCGAGTTGGAACACTCTTCCACGGGCTTGGTTTAAGTCTGGGCAGTTCTTAAAATGCCCGATATCACCGCAGTGAAAACACCCAAGCCTTTGCCCGTTTCCACCAGCTTGATCATTCCTCTGATTACGATTCACAGCGCCCGCTTGGTTAGCATTGTTGCCTCGATTCTCGTTACCTCCATAGTTTCCTTGTGAGCGATTACCACCACGATTATTATTCCTGTTCTCAAATCCTCCCTGGCCTCCCCGGCCAGCACTAGCCCAACAAGTGTCCTTCGAGTGGCCACGTTTCCCACATGCTTCGCATACTTTTAGCCCGCACTGACCAGAATGGTGGCGCTGGCAGGTGTTGCATTTGGGCTGGGTGCCCATATATCCTCTTCCTTTCCTTCCTCTACCAGCTGTAACCTGCGCTGGTGTGTCTGCTCCTCCTTTCTTAACGCCCACACTGGCGCCCTGCTTGAAGTTTGAGAACTTCCGTTTGTTACCTCCTGATGACTCGACATGAGTCTCTGCCTTCTTCGTCTTGATCTCATCAAACTTGTTCAAACGAATAGCCTCCTCAGTGAGAGCTACGCTCAAATCAATCGCCTCAGTAATGGTCGCAGGCTTGGATGAGGTTACCATGCTTATGATTTGAGGAGCTAGTCCCCAAATGAAACGTTCAATTCTTTTGAACTCAGGAGTGACCATGTAGGGTACCACATGCGATAAGTCATGGAACCTTTGAACGTACTCTGCTATCTTTGGACCGTCCATTTTCAAGTGCCAGAACTCGGTCTCCAATCGTTGGATTTCTGCGCGGGAACAGTACTTTTTGCGCATAAGTTCTTTCAGTTCGGTCCAGGTCAGCGCGTAGGCAGCAGCTTCGCCTAGTGTCTGTACTTGCAGATTCCACCAAGAGAGGGCTCCATCCAAGAATAGCCCTGAGATATAGGTGACTTGTTGATCCAGCGCGCACTTGCTCATGCGAAGAACAGATTCGGTTTTCTCAGCCCAACGAACAAAGGCGACAGCACCTCCAGTGCCATCAAAGTTGACTGGTTTGCAGTCTAAAAACTGCTTGAAGGTGCACCCTGCACATACGTTATATCATATGACTTAGTATTAATTAGGTCACGGTATGTCTTAATGACTTAGTATTACCGTGAGGTGGATTGTTATTGCCTTGGTTAATACTTCCGCTCGTTCCGGGCTGGGATGCTGCATACTGTGCTATGGCAGCAGCAATGACTTGTTGTAGTTCTGCCTCATTAGTAGGCATGCGTGTCTCACGTCTTGGCGGCATCTTCTAAAAGATGGGTTAAGTTGGTCAGGCCATAGTAAAGCTCCCATGTTATAATACGTAGGTCAGGTCATAATGTAGCGTACGTATATAACGATAATAATAGTAAAAACACATAACATCTCATGTTATCAATACATCACAAATACCAATCACACAACATCCCATGTCATAAAAATACAAGTAAGCAATCAAGCGAATCAAATATGATGAGAATACTGCGATTGCCATATATCGAGACCACATAGTAAGTGTATCAGTACATCCCTGTGTCATACAACCATCAATCAACTAGGGGCTACATCACCCCTGTCCAAAAACTATATCATGTCAATGTCAAATACGTCAACAAAAGTCAGGATCAAATGTAGTCTCCAAAAATGCTGTGCAGTCCAACAATCGCCGTCTTCTCATCCTCGTCTACCCAAACAGCACTGATGAGCTCTATACAGATGGTGGTGGAGGAGGGGGGAAAGTGGGTGTAAAACAAACAACGTAACTGGAGCCAGTCCTCCTCCATGGCTCGCTGAGTACGGATGATAGAGGCAACCTGCTGCTCTAGTGTAAAGAGATGGGCAGCATAATCTGGAGGTAAAGGTCGAAATGGCTGCAGAGGAGAGTGTGTCTGACCATGGCACGGATACGGTGGCAGCTGAGCTCTCTCAAGCTCCTGGATGCGCTGCGTGTGTGACTCGTGCTGAGCGACAAAAGTCATCAAAACGTCCTCGATAGTATACCCCCTGTGAAAAGAATGGTAGGGGTCAGTAGGTGGCATACCAGAGTCTGGTGCCCAAAGGAACGGCTCACTGGTGGGGTCAAAAGGTGCCATATGAAATGGAGCAACAGAGGGTGGAACAGATGACATTTGGGGTATGAAGGGGATAGACATCGGTACATGCCCAATAGGATGGGCGGAAGAACCCTCTCCAGGCCTCGCTGGAGGTACAAACTGAGGAACCTGGAAAGAAAAATCAACACGTCGTGTATCAGGGATCTGAGGAGGAAAAGGTGGAACATCCTCATCAGCAGGTATCCAACCATGCTGTGCATGCTCATCTGGTGGATCCATGCGTGCTGCGAACAGTGCATGCCCGGGCTCTAGTGGTATGGGATCAGGTGCAACAAAAGGGTGAACAGGTGCAATGTGCTCAACAGGATGGTCAACAGGAATATATCAACAACAGGTAGAGGAACGACATGATCGCCCTCTAACAAAGGAACATCCACGGGGAGATCATCAACAGGTGGGTCTGCTATAATAGGCTCAATAGGATTGCCAGCATGTACGGGGTCATTCTCAAGTATGGGGTCTAGAGCGGCTGCCTGCTCAGGGGCGACGACAGGCTCGGGATCATCAAAAGCCATCTCGAAGTCAAACTCGGGGTCGATAGAGTCTACTGGGTCAGCTGGATCCTCCATGGGCTGATCCATAGGTATAAACTCGATATCATGATCTGGGTCGTATCCCGGGGGAAAGATAGGATCAGAATCCTTTATGTCATCATGGTCAAACTCAAAGCTGGGAATAGGTGCGACAGAGGATGCCTGGTCAGGATCAGAATCATGCGCCAAGTGCTGTGCGCTCAATGTGTGAGAAGGTGCGGATGCCACAGACTCGAAGGAGTCTGGGACAGGAGAATGTGCTGCGAATCCTCAGCGGGAACGTCAGCGATCATCAGAAGATCGTCCGCAGGAAGAAGGGCCTCGCCCTGGATCTCATCCTCAAAGGGCTCATCCTCAAACAGGTCAATATCGTCATCAGCCTCGGCGTCAAGAAGAAGGTCATATGCTGGATAAACGGCTAAGGGTATAGGGGCCGGAATCTCTACTAGAGGTAGGTACTCAGCGGGAGGGTCATCTGCGGGCTCATCAGCACCATCGGGTAGTGCGAAGGGCTGGAAATCATCCTCGTCAGTACTGGTATAGTCAGATGTGTACACCTCGTGCTCGGAGGATGTGAGGTCATCAGATACGATAGGTATGGGTCCAGTAGTGTCCGAATCGCCAGTACCGGCTGAATCCATGAGTCTGTACCATAAACACAAATATGCTCAAATAATCAGTCATATAATCAGATAATCACATAAGTCACCAAGTAAGATATCACATAATTCTCCTAGTCCCACTAGCCTCCCAGTCTCCTAGACTGCTCTATCAACTACCTCGACCTCTCAGATCGAGCCTCGGTCTCCAATACCGAGCCTCAGTCTCCAAACTGAGCCTACTTTTCCTAGTCCCACTAGCCAACTACCTCGATCTCTCAGACCGAGCCTCGGTCTCCAACACCGAGCCTCAGTCTCCAAACTGAGCCTACTCTTCCTAGTCCCACTAGCCAACTACCTCGATCTCTCAGCCGAGCCTCGGCCTCTCAGACCGAGCCTCAGCCCTTCCAGACTGAGCTTATAAATAATAAAATGTGCTCAACATTTGTTTGTAAAAGTTTTGGATCTGGACTTAAGTGGTATGCAGAAAAATGTTTTCGTGAGAGCCCTAGTGATCATAGTCTAGACTCGAGAAAGAATCCTAGTTCGCTATGATCAGAGATCTGATACCAAGCTGTCACACCCTGGCTTTGCGGAAGCGTGGTTAATTTTGGTGTGACTTCTTAATACCATAGCTTAATCATAACAAAGCTATATGAAATAAAATCATGCAAGGACATCCGTTTGATTAAGTTTTAAAACCAAAGTAACGTACCATTGTCTTAGAGACTTACAACATCGTAACGTAAAACATTGTCTTAAATAACATAAACATCAACATGAGATAAACGCAGTTTAAGGTTTGTGACTTGTCCAGGAAAGAGTCACATTTCCTAAACTGGGATGACCTTGGAACCCTTATGCAGCGGGAAAACATAACATACCGTGCCAGATCCTGTTAATTTCCTGAAATACATGTAAGTTGAAAAATCAACAATAATGTTGAGCGAGTTCATGTGTAAGTGAGTATGTAAAACACTTGTAAGTATAAAAGTTCCCTGGTATGTAGCAGTGTAAGGAAAAGAGATCACCAATGGTTTGCAAGGCCATTAGCATGTTGTGAAATGCAAGTAGTAAGACTCAACCTAGCAGATTTTTGTGTCGGGTACAAAGTCACTCAAGGTCCGTTCTGTTGGGCCTCTTAGAGGTCCGTTCTGTTGGGCCTAGAGTTGGGCTCGCTACACCCAGATAGATCTACCGCTTACGTCCCTCGGTGTTCTGCCTACCCATTCACATGATCTAAGTAGTAAACCTCCTTACGCTAACCATACCGCGTATAAAGTACTTGTAATCAAAGTAACATGTATTTCACCCCCGCAGTTAAGAAAACTGAAAACAGTGAGAGAAAAGGGGGACATGAACTCACAGTCGGTGCGTCTCTACCAAGTACTCCAAATCAGAAAGCTATGCGACGACTAATTCTATTAGACGGACGGCCGTGCCTTAGCTTTATAGTTTAAGTCTTTGGGAAATAGTTAGACAACTATTTCGTGTTTACGTTCTGTATATACTTGGTAGTTAATCTCCTTCCCAAGGATGGGGGATTCAATACATGTGCGTTCAAATTATATCATTAAGTCTCACTTAATATATTTCCAATTCCAAAATATAAGTATTTTTCTCAAAAATATTATATTTTCATTTCGCATAATTTTTCTCCAATAATACGTTGTTAAAATACGCGTTCATAAATATTTCCGTAAGTGCGTAAGTTACGTTTTAACAATCGGGTGGTAATATAATTACCGGTGTCATCATCATCATCATCGTACTCAGTATATCCCACCTATAGCAAAGCTAAGGTAGGGTCTGAGGAGGGTGGGATGTAGACAGCCTTACCTCTACCCCGTAAGAATAGAGAGGCTGCTTCCAATGAGACCCCCGGCTCGATTGTGGTTTTGCATCAAGCCTTGGACATAAGGCACATAACACTCAGCAATTGAGACAAACGCCAATTGGTGCATGTACCCCCTTGTCTTTCGGCTATCAACGCCACCACATGATGCCTGATTAACGATCCCCTCTTTTTAACGTTATTTTCACGAAATTAGTAAAATAACGTTAAAAATTAGTGCACTTTTGCTTTTGCCCCCCCGAGCGCCCACACATATATTACATTATATGAGCAGACCGCAAGCGGGGCTCAATATAATTACCGGTGTAACTTATATATTTGTGGTGAAAGCGTTCGTATTATTTTGGATTCGTTAACGTTCGTAAATATTATTTTTACTCTAAAAATAATATTTATGTATTTCACAAAATAATCATAAATAGTGTGTGAAAATATATTTATCACGTTAAATCTTGTGAAAATCCCACCTCCGGATATTTAGTAAATAAGACATGGCGAAATTCATATTTCGAACACATGTCAAAAATGATTTCTAACACTTGTAGTGTAAATAGTTCTAAGTGTTAGGTTTTTATGAAAATTTCGCCAGAGTTTCCTCTGTAACTGGAGGTGGCCACGCTTTCAAGCGTATCATTTTCTTTAACAAATCAACTCAACAATTTTCTTTACTTGGTCCGAACAACTTTCATCACAACAACTAATCGACAAGTATGTAAATCGCATAATCGCATGAACTTGTAGTTTTTCCGAAACTATAGTGTAAATCCCATTATATTTTGTGGATCTTTATATAAAGTAATTTTGATCTCGTAAAAACCTCGTTTTTAGATAAATCCGTCTTTACAACTTCTCGTCATCTTTTACAAAAACGGTTATTTGTCGGATCTTTTCATTTCACAAGTGTTTACACACTTGTGGTTTATAAAAATCATGCTTGTTATTGTAAGATCCATCTCCTTAAAATACATGATTTCTTTGATACGTGGTTCTTTGAAAATACCACTTGCAGATGCGTAGATCCGCTAGTTTTAAACACTATTGTACAAGTTAAAACACTTTTACACAAGTAAAACATTTTTACACAAGTTCATGTTTCATGTGTGGTAGAGTTTCACCTTTTAACCCTTGTTACTTCTAAAATAGCTTTGTGTCATGATTCAAGAACATGACTATACCGGGTTAAACGATGATCCGAGCTACCACAACATAGATCGGGTCTAAATAATCACCACTTTCAATTACTACAACTTTTACACAACACATGTGCTATTAACCACCATTTTAAGTGTTTTTAGTAGACTTTTGTGCATCATTTTGCATTTTAACGAGATTTAACCGATACAAATCCTTTTAACCACCTTAGATTAGTTCAAATACGAGTTTTAAGCATTATACCTCTAGCTCGAGGCTAGGGAAGAATCTATGCGCAAATGAGGTGGATAAAAGCCAAAGAAAGAGGTCCTTCGCGTTCCGCTTGCTCCAAGCTTCCTAATACGAGACCCTTGATGCTTGAATGATGATGGAACTTGAAGATCAAAACCGAAAATGATGGATAGGGGGGGTGTTCGGCCGATAGCTCTAGAGAGCAAGAGAGAGAGGTGTGAAGTGTTGTTGGGTGATGGAAATGATAATGTGATTATGCTTAGAACTTATAGACAATTAGCAAGTGTATTACCCATTGGACTATATGTCTAATAGATATTAGACATTGAGATTTAGATAATCTAGCAAGTACAAGGGGGTGTCCCCCATGGTGACCGAAATCGTAAGGGGGGGGGGGGGTATTTAGTTAGTTTGTAACTAAATGGTAAGCATTAGTTAGGTAATTAGGATTTTAATATTAGTTACTAGAGTGTTATGCATTAACGCGGGTGTTAGGGTATACGGGGACCCTAACTGGCTCGGAAAAAAGAGAAACTATGTAAGTGGCAATATTTTCATGTTCCGGGTATAGTCCGGTTGTTTGGTTGGATAGTAATCCGTTAAAGTGCTTAACAAAGCTTTAAAGTGTCGTTATTACTCTCTTTAGTGACACAGCTTATTCCTGACACTTTGGAAAGTGTCTAGTGTAATTTTTCTCATATTTTGGCACTTTATTAGTTAGCTAGAAGCTGAATTATTGTGTAAAGTGCAGAGTTTTGTACTTAGAGTACGTTTTAGGCACATCCAGTCATTGTAACTTATTCCTAGAGACGCAGTTCCACAACCCTTGTATCCCTACACTCACTACTAGTGTAGCAAAATATCTCAGGCTCTTACAGGCCTTAGAGGCAGTGTTTGCCTGATGCTGGCTTTATCAGCATGTTCAATAGGTTATCCGTTATAGTGCTACTGTGCTTTTTGTGCATCATGGTTGTCACTAGGGTTCAGTATGTAAATAATGTAGTGACGATAAGTAAGTATGATGCAAGTAAGTACATGTATCAGATATCAAGTAGCAGTTCATCAGCTAGTTCAAACAAGCACTGTAATTAAGCAGTAATTAATCATTAGTTAAGTCGTACGGATACCTGGTTTAGTGCGGGTTGTCACATACAAGAGGTGTAATCGGACTTAAATTTGGAGTGAAATTTAATGACACTCTTCCCCCCGCCTCATGTATTCCTTGCAAGTTATTATAGGAACTTTGACTGCTTCCACTGACCTTAGAAAACTTTAGGAACTCAGCATGCTTAGGGTCAATATTTAACGACCAAACAAATTCTAATAGAGAAAACATATTAATGACGTTAGTCATTGTAGTTTCTCTTGTTGAGGATTATGTTAGTTTAGATAAGAAATCTAAGTGTGCCCACAATTAAGCAACAATGAGACTTTTGTAAAAGTAGCTTTAGATTTTAAGGAGACAAGTTATGATAGAACAGTATCATAATGGAGCAATGTCTTGTTCAAGAGGTGTAAACTGAAGTAATATAAAGTTTTCACTCCCCACCTCTTGCAACTATTGCAAGTTATTATTAAGACACTTAATGCTCCCACTGATCTTTAATATCTCTAGAATGCTACAAGAGAAGTTTTAATGAGCTACGTGACGTAGGAACCCATCACATATACGTTAGACTTTATTTGATTTCTTTAATGTCCAGATATCATAAGAAACTTTAGGGACATATCTAATAGAAATCTTATTAAGTACATATATGAATAGATTTCTTATAAGACTGTGGGCCATATTCGACAAAATTTAGATACAAGTAGATAGTCTTTAAATGATAAATGAATTATGTCTGAATATTCCATTTGGAATAAGTTCCACGAATGTCAATGAATGACTTATGATGGACCCATACTTATTCCTTGAGCCAAGTAATATTTAGGGCTATAACGTCATGATTTAAAATCACTTAGAATGAGATTAGATAAGAAATCATCCTCATTAACCATGTCATGATTTCTCATAAATTTTGGTTATAATGGATGAAATTTGTAAGTCTCATTTTCCTTTTGTCAAATTCTCATTTACATGATGACAAAGTTGTGAAAATGTAAGGTATCATCTAGTTTTATCTTAGTATTGTTTCAATCCATATATTTAGAACAAATAAAATGAGAGTTTAAGATAAGTGTGACTTTATGTTGACTATGCAAACCTCACAACCTTCATAACATTGCTTAATTATGATACTATATTCTGATTAATACTCAGAATATATGTACGGTATCGAAAAACGTTGTTAGAAGACTGCTTATTATTGTTCTTATAGCCTTAGCATTTAATTTTGTCACTAACTCTCATGTTAGTTATTTGTTAACTTCTGGTAAGGAAACGTTTAAAACTAGAGTCAACTAATCATGTGTTAATAGGAATATTATAATTAGTAGACTTAGATATCTTTAATAAGTGACTATCTAATTAATTCATCCAACTGTTCTTTAGAATAATGGATAGTCTCGTTGCTTATGTCTAGTCTAATGACATAATTATGTAGTGAGATTTTCCCTTGAAGAACCTTAGAGGTGGAATTAACAGTTGTAATTTGTCTATGGACCTTAGAACAATCCTCTTTGAAGCTTTTAAGTGGTTGTAAGGTGAGTAACAACTTATTTTCCAGCTTCAAACATTTAGTTCTTTGTACATATGTTGCTTATCAACACACTCATTATACTTTGGTATTTTTGAGTGTTATAGTTGATTTATAAGGCATCAAATTGTACAAGAAAAAATCTTAATATGTAATGTACTGGAAAATGTACTTATTTCCATGCGTAAGCCCTTAACTTTATGGGTCATGGTATTGTACATTATTATGTATTCACATATACCACTTAACTTTATAGTTTAGAATTTTAAAAGAAGGCATGCATCTTAGGAGTTCTAGTGATTATTCCATATATAAGAGATTAGCATTAGGAAAGACTTAATCTGAAATAACTTTAGTGATAGCAATATGTTAGAGAGTTCTTGATTATCATAAGAGACATCATGTTCGATTTGTCCTAATCATCATGCTCTAATTTTCTTCTTTATAATCTTTATCAGAAGAGAGCAATAGGATTATCGTGTCTTAAGAAATAATCAAGGATTTAATTTAAGAGCTAATTCTAATAGAAACTTTAAGTAAAGCAAACATTTTAGGTTTAGGAATTAGAGTGGATGAGATATATGTAGAAGTAAATTATAGTGAGTAAAATTATGGGTACTAAGAATAAGACAGACGAAATGATCATAAAATTAATTAAGGATCATTAATATAAGGATCATTATGTGAAGAGATTGTGATATGTCTATTACGAACATCAAAATAATAGACTTAGTAAAATTCTACTTGAATGAAGACAAATCAGCTTTGGCCAGAAGTGTAATCATTTAAGTATGTGTGCAAAGTAATCGTGACAAATCAGCTTTGGCCAGAAATGAGACAATCACTTTAGTTATGCACTTGTCAAGCATGCTAAACATAAATGAATTAAATCAGCTTTGGCCAGAATTAAGACATTTCACGTTTGTAATGCATACTCAACATAGCTTTTTTATAATACTTGAACAATAAATAGATGTATTAAATCAGCTTTGTCCAGAAATGATACATCAGAAGCTCATTCAAGTTAAGCTAGTTTGGTTTTGTAAAACATTATTTGATCCTTATTAATTAATTAAGTATAAACAAAACCAAGTATTTAATAGCAAACCACCTGTTAACGCGGATCGAGTCAGGTCTCAACTGAGTTATGAGATCTCGAGTCAGTTATGAGGTCTCGATTCGCAACCTGTTGTCTCGAGTCGGAACCATGGTCTCGACTATCACATTTTATGAGATCTCGAGTCAGTTATGAGGTCTCGAGTCGCAACCACGGTCTCGAGTTGTGAAGATTGAAACCGTTAGTTGAAAACTCAGTGGTCTCGAGTCGAGACTGTTGTCTCGAGTTATGAAGTTTTGAGCCCTTATGATCTCGAGTCGAGACCTTGTAGTCTCGAGTCGAGACCTGATGGTCTCGAGTTGTAAACTTCTGGTCTCGAGTTATAAACTACTGGTCTCGAATTGTAAAGATTTAATGACCTTTATGATTTCGAGTCGAGACCTTGTGGTCTCGAGTCGAGATCTGATGGTCTCGAGTCCAATGTTAACAGCTGTTTATTGTGATAATAACTGAAAATCGAAATTTAAGGGATTGCGGGATAATGTTTCCTATTTTATTTCTGATCTAATCTTATCAAAAGATTTCGAAAATAATAACTGAAAATCCATTAACAGTTTTCGAAAATTTAATAGATAAAATTAAGATCAAAATCATTAAAACACCCACTAATCCAAATTATATTCCAAAATTTATGGAATTTTCGAATTTCCTTAGAACATTATGATGAACCCTAAAAAATTAAAACACAATTCTGGGTTCCGAAATCTGAAATTTTAGACTTTTAGTAAACAAATTTCGGATATTATCTTTCCATTACGATTTCGAGTCAATTTATCAAACATATTTTCCGAAAACAGTTATTTCGGCTCATGAAACTCGAAAACAGTTTTGACTTTTATAAACTTTCAAGAAATTCTGTTTTCCAGATTATGATCCCAGAATGATGGATACGAAAAACAGAACTGATTTATCAACATCTGCTATGATACCACATGTTGATCAGTTCTGTTTAAACATAATGGAAAACATGAATAACATACCTTTGATTGCATCAATAGAGAATCCAGTCAGAGACGCAGCCATGGAGTCCGACATAGTTGTCAGTTTAATATGGTTCCTCCTTAGGGTGTAAAGTGATGATGGTGATGAAACCGAAACTAGGGATGATTTCGGTTAGGGAGAGAGAGGGGCGAAAATTGTGATGTTATGTTGTTAGGTTGTGTGTCTAACTATTTACCTCTCTAATAATCTCCTTATATATACACCCAAGAGGAAACCCAATTAGTTAATAAGGGTAATATGGTCCATCAACAATTACCAACTAATTATTAATAGGTTATTAATATATTTTGATCTATATTATATAAATGATAATGATAACCACTAGATTAAATATAAATAAATAAATATTTAATCTTACACACTATGTTCACTTGGGCTTGGAGAGGCGTTGCTCTTAGAGGAGTTGGTAAGGGCTAGGTAAGTTTGAAGGTTTTTATTTTTATTATTATTGCTATTATTATTATTATTATTATTATTTTCTTTCAACCAATTAAAATACACCATATGTTAACTCACTTTTATTTCAATGCTTACAAAACACCATTTCACCTCATTCATAGAGTGAGTTTGGATTAGGGCCGTTTAAAAAGCTCGCGGCTCGGAGCTCGCTCGGATTTAGCTCGGAAAAAGCTCGCTTGATTTGGCTCGGTTTAAAAGTGAGCCGAGCCAGCTCGGCTCGGTTAGAAAGTGAGCCTAGCTCGGTTCGGCTCGCTTTGTAGCTCGGCTCGGTTTAGCTCGAATTATTTTACTTATAATAAGTTTTAATTTTATATACATTATAATATATTACAAAAAAACTGATTATTATTTACATGTATATAGGTTTGTAATTTGATATTTATGGCATATTTGAAGATTGATTACCATACTAATGAACTAATATTGTATTTTATTGAAATTAAAACTTATTTTGCGTTGTTAAACTTGATTTTGGTTTGAATTGTATTAGGTTGAACTTATTTTGAATATATTCTTTTAAATTATTGAATAATATTTTAGGCTATTAAATTTTAAGAGGTATATATTAGGTTTTTTTTTTATAAAATCGAGCCAAACCAAGCCGAGCCGAGCTAGCTCGGTTTAAAACCAAGCCGAGCCCGAGCTTAGATTTTCAGCTCGGTTTCAAATCCGAGCCGAGCCGAGCCAACTCGGTTTATAATCGAGCCGAGCCCGAGCTTGGCCTGGCTCGGCTCGGCTCGGCTCATGAACAGCCCTAGTTTGGATACCTTTTATGCTTAGGTAATACTAAGATGTTGCGTCTCAGTTCTTTTCACACCCTCCCAACAACTACGGCTAGAGGTATACAAAAAAAACCGGTTTTAGAACCAAAATCGGGAATAAAACCGAAACTGATTTTATTAACCGGTTTTAGAACCAAACCGAACCGCCGGTTAGGGATATTTATCTTCGAAACTGGTTTTAAAACCGAAACCAGTTATAAAAAACCGGTTAAAAACCGACCCTAACCGGTTGGACCGGTTATTGTTTTGAGTTAAAAAACCCGGTTAGCTTGAGTCCCCCTAAAAGCAGGGTATTATTCTTATTTTCCCTCTTCCTCCAGCTATCAACATAATCAGTGGCGGATCCAGGATAGTTTTCTTATGGGTTCACTATTTCCAGTAGTCAAAACTTTCACAACCAATCGTTAAAATTTTTAGGTCGGGGCGGGTCAAATTTCTCACAATCAAATGTTAATATATTAAGTTTATGTCAAATCTGAGTGACGTCAGATACTCATGTCTAATAACCGGAACCAATTTTTGAAAAAAAATCGATTTGTACACCTCTAACTACGGCTGCCATGAATTATATGATGTATCATCGCCTATCATGTTCCATTGTTCCTAAATTTATTATGACATATGAGCCATCACCAAAATTTAAGAAACGGTTACCATTTTTAAGGAAAAAGGAAAGTTGTTAGAAAGAACATTTTAAGACCTACAAGTAACTATGTAAAAAAGAAACAACTTGAGCGAAAGTTATGTTTTTTTATATAAAAAAAGTCTTTTATCTTTATCATATATTTTTTTCTAATTTATTTTTAAAGTGTTAATAAATAAAAATATTAATTGATACGTTTAATGTTTGGAATCCTATTGTCAAAAGGCCCTACTCCGGTACTCCTCACCCTATTATAAAACCAAAACCCTTGTATTCATAATCAAAGATACAACATCAATGCAAACGTGTCACAATCTGGAGGCGTAGACCATGATAACGGCATCTGTGTGAATCACACCCTATCATAATCTCCCAATCTCTAAAAGTATACGTCACAAAGAGCCTTGTGTCTGTTGATGACTATACATACATACATACAGCAGCCCTCTCTCTATATACACGCGGATAGATCGATTTGCAGATTCTCAAACCCTACACATTCCTCTCTCTGTGCCAATTCATCACACACACTGACACACAGAGACCTTAACCTCTTAATAATGGCTGCGATTGATCCAACTCGCGGCTTTCTCAAGGATGTTAAACGTATCGTAATCAAGGTGACTCTTAATTTCGCATTGATTATCGGTTTCATTGATTATGTTTTTAACTTTTAATCTCTGAATCGCATGCTGTGTGTTTTTCAGATTGCATCTATCAATTTGATTAGTAATTTTGATGTTTGTGTGTGTATGTGTGTGAATTGAGAAGTCATGCAAGGGTTTTGACCGAGTTAATCAGAATTTGTGCCAGTTTATCAATGTGGATAATTTAATCTGTTAAGTGTTAGGTTATACTTATATTAATCAGTGACCTTTTCTATGATAACTTTTTTTTTTTGATAATGGTAGCCACGTAGGTAAACGTGTGAGGAGGTTATCTTTTTTGTTTGTGGACCATAATTGAAGGTTGCATAGGTAGACTTTAATGGGGAAAATGGAATGAGATTACCATGATTTGTGTCATATGGTCCTACCAGTTATCAGAAGAAGAATCTTTCTAAAGGAAGCTTGGCATAAATATAACATCATATAATTCATTAATAAGAGTGAAAATACCAAGTGTTTGTGGAAGGTTGGGTCCTCATAGCATGGAAAGAATATAACATTACACTTTATGTAGTTCTTAGTATTGTGCCGGTGAGGTGGGGACTAGCGACTACTCGGGATTACTCGAGATTAATCGGGATTAATCGGATCGGGTTTTTTATATGATAAATGTGGTATGTGATAAATATGGAAAATCTACTGTAATACTGATTATTATCATGATATCGGACCCTATACGTTTTTTGAAAAGTAGGTGCCACGTGCGTGTGCTTATCAGGATATGTCCATAAATTATAAAGATTACAAAGATTTATTTACGATTAGTTTTCAATTTATCAAAATTTGTCACCCGAGAGGATATGTCCATAAATTGATTTGTTATGTGTAGGGCTGTAAACGAACCGAACGTTCAGCGAACAGTTCGTGAACCGTTCGGCGGGAAGTTCGTTTATGTTCGTTCGTTTAATAAACGAACGAACATGAACAAGAAATTTCGTTCGATTAGTTAAATGAACGAACATGAACAGAGGTCTCGTTCGTTCGATTGTGTTCGTGAACGTTCGGTAAGGTGTTCGTGAACGTGTTCGTGAACATTCATTGATTTGCGTTCGTTTATGTTCATATATTTGTGTTTTAATTGAAGATCTTTGTACTTTCTTATATTTTATTTATACTTTTTATATTATTAAGCTTTTATTTATTTTATTACCCTAACAATGAAACTAGGAAACCCACTTTCACCTTGTTTATGCATGATTTCCCTTTTATTTCTCATTATTTACATTGGCGAATACGATCAACTACATATTAAAGTTCGAGTGCTAATCTCTAGTCCATCTATCTTTATCCTTTGCCGCGTTCGCCAAATTTATTTGTGTTCGTTTATGTTCGTGAACCGTTCGCGAACACTCTCATTTCCTTAATGAACGAACACGAACATAAAATCTCGTTCGTTAAGTGTTCATGAACCGTTCGTGAACACATTTATTTCCTTAACGAACGAACATGAACAAGGGCTTGTTCGTGTTCGTTCGGTTCGTTTACAGCCCTAGTTATGTGCATGAATTTATGCACTGATCAGTTTATTTTTAAAGGTTGGGACAGCTGTTGTCACCCGAGAAGACGGAAGACTTGCACTTGGAAGACTAGGAGCTCTCTGTGAGCAGGTGTTCTAATCAAAACTCATTCTTCTACTATTTGAGTATTTCTAATTTTCTATGCTGTCTTTCTTTTTTTCCCAATATCTTCTATAAAAATGTTTGGGATTGTCATGTATACTTGTTATGATTAACTTATGTCTTAAATGCAGATTCAAACACTAAACACTCAAGGATTCGAGGTCATCTTGGTCTCATCCGGTGCTGTCGGTGCAGGCCGACAGCGTCTTAGATATAGGAAACTGGTCCACAGCAGGTAGTTACACGATGTAACAACTGCAACATAAACTTTAATTTGCAGTGACTAATAGATGTTTATTCTTGAAGCTTTGCTGACCTCCAAAAACCACAAGTCGAGCTTGATGGCAAGGCATGTGCAGCCGTTGGACAAAATGGTCTCATGGCACTTTATGATACATTGTTCAGTCAGGTGATTTCACTTCCTGTATTTCTATATGCTTTTTCTTTATATTATTTACAACATGATTAATTTCCTTAGTTTTTAATTTTATGTTGAAATGAGACGTTTCCTGTTTTGTTTGCAGCTGGATGTGACATCAGCTCAGCTTCTTGTGACCGATAACGACTTCAGAAGCCCAGAATTTAGGAAACAACTTACTGAAACAGTGGATTCATTATTGTCTTTTAAGGTTATTCCTGTATTTAACGAGAATGACGCTGTTAGTACCCGCCGAGCTCCATATGAAGATTCTTCTGGAATTTTCTGGGATAATGACAGTTTGGCAGCTCTATTAGCATTGGAGCTCAAAGCAGACCTTCTTGTGCTGCTAAGTGACGTAGACGGTCTCTACAGTGGCCCCCCTAGTGATCCTCAATCAAAGCTAATTCATACATATGTAAAGGAAAAGCTTGAGAATACAATTACTTTCGGTGACAAGTCAAGGCTAGGAAGAGGTGGAATGACAGCTAAAGTCAAAGCTGCCGTTTACGCGTCACAGGCTGGCATCCCTGTCATTATAACCAGGTATATGCATAGGATATGATCCTAGTTTTTATTTTTTAATAATTTTATTGTTTTTATAACCAACTTTTGTATCAAAATGCTTGAAGTGGGTTTGCTGGGGACAATATTGTAAAAGTACTCCAAGGACAACACATCGGTACATTGTTTCATCAGGATGCTCACACATGGGTCTCGAATGGAGAATTAAATGCACGTGACATGGCAGGAGCTGCAAGAGAAAGTTCTAGACGCCTTCAGGTATTATCATCACAAAATATATATAAAAAAATACATTCTGTTGAATTACTGATACTTTTATGAATGCAGGCCATGCCTGTGAAAGATAGAAGTAAGATTTTACTGGATATTGCTGATGCGCTGGAAGCAAATGAAAAAGTAATTGTATATGAAAATGAAGCTGATGTGATTAACGCAAAGGATGCTGGATATGAAGCATCGTTAGTCTCTCGTTTGGCTCTCAAGTCTGGGAAGGCAAGTCATTTTCCTTCTCTTCGACTTTCTCTTCTATTTTTTTTAATTTATTTTACAACATGCACACATCATATTTTACAGATATCTAGTCTTGCAAAATCCATACGTGTGCTTGCAAATATGGAGGAACCGATCGGACAAGTATTAAAGAGAACAGAGGTAGGGAATTGGCATTTTGATTCTTCTATTATTAATTTATGAGTAAAATGCCATTTTCGTCCCTGAGGTTTGGCCAGCTTTGCGACTTTCGTTCAAAGGTTTGTTTTTTCCGCATCTGAATCCAGAAGGTTTGAAAGCTCGTTAACTCCATCCAGCTCGTTAACTCCATCCATATTTCTCCGTTAAGTCAGGGGTATTTCCGTTACATAAATTGAAAAGGCCCGAATAACCCTTTAAGTTAACAAAAAGGACAGAAATACCCCTGACTTAATGGAGAAAAATGGACGGAGTTAATGAGCCAGATGAAAATGACAAGATTTCAAACCTTTTGGATTCAGATGCGGAAAAACAAACCTTTGGATGAAAGTCGCAAAACTAGCCAAACCTTAGGGACGAAAATGGCAATTTACTCTTAATTTATTTTCTGTTCATTTTGTTCTCTAAATTCTGTTGTTTAATCCAGCTGTCAGACGGATTGATCTTAGATAAGACATCATCTCCTTTGGGTGTACTTCTTGTTATCTTTGAGTCTCGGCCAGAGGCACTAGTTCAGGTATATACATGGCTTACCTAATTGTGTGATTATATTTAAATACGCATCTCACTTGAAACAAGCGTTTTTCCCCATCTTTAAAAGTCACGGATTTTTTTACAATGTGAACAGATAGCATCGTTGGCCATACGAACCGGGAATGGGCTCTTATTAAAAGGCGGAAAGGAAGCAAGACGGTCCAATGCAATCTTGCACAAGGTCACTTTTCTTTGGTTAAATAATCAATATATATATTTATTTGATTTTCTCTTATTTCGCCCTTTTCTCCCAATTTTAGATTATTACGTCAGCCATACCAGAAAAGGTTGGTGAAGGACTAATTGGACTTGTCACTTCTAGAGATGAGATTCCTGAGTTGCTTAAGGTTTGTTGTATATTGTATATGAAGCGGGATGTATAATATAAACCTTCCCCCTTACTCTACATTTAAGTATCTGGTAATAATTTGCAGCTTGATGATGTTATTGATCTTGTGATTCCAAGAGGAAGCAATAAACTTGTCTCTCAAATCAAGTCTTCAACAAAAATTCCCGTTCTAGGTCATGCAGGTAAAGATGAAACAGTCAATGTTCATAATTTTTTCATAGGTACCAAAAAGGCGGGATGATGTAGCAAATCTTGTTTTTTTAAACATGTTCCAGATGGGATATGTCATGTGTTTGTTGACAAATCTGCTGATATGGAAATGGCAAAGAACATAGTGGTGGATGCAAAAACAGACTACCCTGCAGCCTGTAATGCTATGGTATTTTTCTTTTATAAAAATTCTAACCCCTATATTAATAATAGAATGTTATATGATTCTATGAACATGAAGTTGCCGATATGTTTACTACCAGGAAACACTTCTTGTTCATAAAGATCTGATGGAGAATGGTGGTGTTAATGAGCTTCTTATCGAGCTTCAAACTAAAGGTATGAAATTTCAAATTTTATAACCATACATACACACACATTCAAAGGTATATCATATGAATGTGTTTGTTGTAGGTGTTAGCATTAATGGTGGTCCAAGGGCTAGCCCCATGCTTAATCTTCCAGCAGCACCTTCATTTCATCACGAGTGTAGTTCACTGACTTGCACCATTGAAATTGTGGATGATGTTCATGCAGCCATTGATCATATCCACAAGCATGGAAGGTAATTCTTTTTTCTTTTTTATGATTTTCTTAACATGGTGCTTATAGAGCTCTTTTATAATGGCTGAAACTTGCAGTGCGCATACTGATTGTATTGTTACACAAGACCGTGAGATTGCAGACATCTTTCTGCGTCAAGTCGACAGGTTCATTTGCAGTGCTGCTGTGTTTTCATATTTTTATTGGGAATTTAAATATTTATATTTATATTGGTTGTTTTCATTTGCAGTGCTGCTGTGTTTCACAATGCAAGCACGAGATTTAGTGATGGGTTTCGCTTTGGTCTTGGCGCAGAGGTAAATACTTACATATTGTCTTTTAGAAATAACATATTGCTATATAATTAGTTTTTCCACACTAGTCGATAATACATGGTAATTGTTGGATCGCTTAACAGGTTGGTATAAGCACCAGCAGGATCCATGCTCGTGGTCCAGTAGGAGTTGAAGGATTGCTTACAACACGCTGGTATATTATAGTTAGAAATACGTTACATCCACTCTAATGTTCTCACTTTTGACGAAATTAAGGATGTAATGTTCTTTTTTTGGTTTTAGGATTGCAAGAGGAAGTGGACAAGTGGTAGATAATGATAAAGGGGTCGTTTATACTCACCGAGATCTCACTCACCAAGCCTAAAGTGTGTGCTCGAGTGGTGAGTCAAACAATAGTCAACCAGTGGTCCTGAATGAAACATTTTCCCTCAAAAGGAAAAAAAAGCCGACAAGTGAAAGATCTTGAATGCACCACTGAGTGTTGTAGTAATTACATTTAGCGGCTTTTAGTGCGATCGTGAGTTAAGTGGACCGGGCTGTGAACAAAACTATTGGTTTGTGATTTATTATAATTATAATATAATTGGAGAGGGAACAAAGTGGCTTTTGGTTAGTTGGGGTTGTTTAATTGCTTTTCGCGATTTGTGTTAAAAGAGTACCCTGTTGTGTTTCCTTGGTTTCATTCTTCTACTTATGAAAGCAAACTTTATATTGTTTTTTTGAATAACAAACAAACATACCCCTTAAAATCTACTCTTATAAGCTAAAACAAACCACTAAAGTATTACCCACCTTTTGAGACTTGAACCTGTACATGATGCCACTAGGCCATTGGCAATTAAACTTTATATGGTTTTCTCACTTTGTGATCTGGGTTTAAAGATGCCAACTTGCAAATAAGAAGCTTCTTTTTGGTGGTCTAACTGTGTTAAGTGAACCATTTTAGAAGCTTAAAACCTCAAATGGATGATGGCAATTTTGTCAACTAAGATTACCGGAGGGCGGTAAAACTTATAAGTGTCTAGCTTGAACAATCTCTAATGAGGCTTAAACATAAATTGATGCTTATTTGACACATAACGTTTGATTAGGCTAGTTGGCTTAAATAAACATGTTACTTAAATTACATTTTTTTAATGGTGAACACTAATCTACTCTTAAGATTCATATAATGCTCATTTTTATGGAACTTAAACCCACACCACTTTAATAGAAATAAAGCTATGTGTTGTGCGTTGGCGCCCATGGCAACTCACAACATGGGGGGGGGGGGGGGGGGGGGGGGATTCACATCCTTTTCTTTGGGTTAACTAGCGTCATGGAGTCCATCATATTCTATATTTCCACCAATCACAACTAGGTACATATTTATTCATTGTATTTTATTTAATTTATTAGTTAACCCACAACATCTAGCTTATATGATCCTAAGGTGACGTCACTTTTTGCTAGTTGTTGAGTGAGTTTGTTATTCCACAAGTCCACAACAGATAGTCTAACCAAATAATGCCGCTAGGCCAAGAGCCAAGAGACCATCAACATATAAACATACATAATGATATTATTTTTAGAGTAAACTGCCATTTTGGTCCCTGTGGTTTGGCCAGTTTTGCCACTTTAGACTAAATCTCAAACTTTTTACATCTGGGTCTCTGTGGTTTCACTTTTGTTGTCATTTTAGTCCAAAATTCAAAAACCCCAATTTTTCACTGTTGCAACCTGGTTTTTTGTCCTTTTCTGAAGGGGCATTTTGGTCATTTTGTCTGCCCAACTACCCACCCCACCCCCACCCCACCCTCCTTTTCTTCTTTCTCCTTTTCTTCTTTCTCCTCTGCTGAATCGGAGCTTCTCTCTCTCTCTCTTCTCTCTCTCTATAGCACCACCACCGCCGCCACCTCCTCCCTCTCTCTCTCTCTCTTCTCTCTCTCTATAGCACCACCACCGCCATAACCTCCTTCCACAACCGCCGATTCAGATCGGCCTCGATTCAGATCGGCCAAAATCATGCCAAAATCACAGAAGCTCCGATTCAGGTGCAGATTCAAATCAAGCCGATTCAAATCATGCCAAAAATCACAGAAGCTCCGATTCAGGTGCAGAAAGATGATGCCACCACCCACCGCCGCATCATCCACCTCGATGAAGGATACTGTTTACAGATCGGCATTTTACACGAGATCAGATTGTTTTGAGATGGATTTGATGCGATTAGTATCGATTCAGGTCCAGAAAGATTTGAGATTTGGATTCATTTGAGATGGAAAGAGGCAGATAAAGTTATTAACTAAAAGACAAAAAAAGTTTTAGTCTGTTTCTTGATTTTAACGAATTTTAGTCTGTTTCTTGATTTTAAAAGATTTGGATTCATTTGAGATTGAAAGAGGCAGATAAAGGATTTGAATTATTTGTATATCGGCCTTTTAACGAGGTTAATAGAAAGATGCAGGTCATATGTTGTCTGAATTGTTTGATTTTAGGTTTAGATAAAGAGATAGAGAGGCGATGGAAAGAGAGTGAAGAGAGAATGGGTTTTTTTGTTGTTTATTTTAGGTTTTGAACTCAAAGAGAGAAGTGATGGAGAGAGAGTTAGGAGAGAGAAGCAGTTTAGGGAAGGAAGATGATGAGGTTGAAGATGATGAGGGTGGGGGTAGGTAGTTGGGCGGTGGTTACAGGGGGTGCGAGAGGGTGGTGGCAGGTGGTGGTGCTTGGCGGCGAGAGGGGGGTGGTGGTGGTTGAAGATGATGATGATCAGGGGGTTGAGGTTGAAGATGATGATGATATGGAGGTTTTTATATTTTGGGTTTTTTTAAATGAATTGCTTTAAATAAAACATAAATGACCAAAATACCCATGCACTAAAGGACAAAATAAGCAGCTTTCAACAATCAAAATAGGAGGTTTTTGAAATTTGGACTAAAATGGTAACAAAATGCAAACCACAGGGACCCAGATGTAATAAGTTTGAGATTTGGACTAAAATGGCAAAATTGGCCAAACCACAGGGACCAAAATGGCAGTTTACTCTTATTTTTATATAAATATATAAAAATAATACAGTCATGAAATATCTCAGCTTTCTAGAATTGTTACACACATTTTCAATATGGGGACTGTAAGGCTAGATGGTGTGGTTTAAAGCCCTAGGGGCTTTATTACGCCATGTAAGCGTTACGTAGACGACACATAAGCATGGGGCTTTATTGCTAACTTACATGGTGTGGAATAACGCCCCTTATAAAGCCCATTTTAACTATATTAAAAAAAGATAAATAAAAAATAACTGATTGGTTGACTTTTGGTAGGGCCCCTTCATTTGTTTCTCGCGCGCTCACTAAGCCCGTGGCGAAACACAAGGATGGCGCCCCCTTTAACGGAGGCGGTGTGGTCAATGGTGTCCAGAACGCTATGGTGGCTGATGTGGCGGGGTGACGTTAAGCCACACCCTGGCCTAAACAATTAAATAAAAAAATGCTATAAATTACAATTGATTGCCAAAGTGGGATTTCAACTCACCCAAAAAGACAAATACGGTAGACTTTTCCTGTATTATAGGTTATCTACAGTCTACACCAAAACCACAAACTAGAAATCGCTTTCATGGTGGGTTATTTAATTTACAAGTTTTTAAACATAAAAGCATGTCTTGAAAAACTTTGTGTAAAGTTGGTGACATAATTGCTTTGCATATTCTTTAGGAAGATGGCGACACATTGGGGGTCTACAATTAGGGGAATGTTCTAACACACCCCAAATTAATTCTCACAACAATCAATCAAGATCCATTTTCACCCATCCACAAAGATGAAATCTCTGTTTGGTAGTCCAGGCAAGATCAGCGGCCTTGTGTTGAGGACCTGCCAGTGCTTATTTGCTGCTTCTTCTCTCTCTGTCATGGCCTCTGCTTCTGGATTCTCCACTTCTACTTCCTTCTGGTATATGGGTTTTTTTTTTTTTTTTTGTATAGTTAGATGTGTAGGCTGATAGCAAACTTTAAAGGGATGAACTTTATATGATTTACTTGTCCCAAAAATTAACTAAATATGTAAAGATAAAAGGCTGATTTTTTCTTGTTTGTAATCTATTGTCAAGAAGATCATAATCTACTAATCTAGTCACCATTTTAAACTAAGAAAGTTAGAATCTTTATGTGATTAACTTTGGCTTTCCTGAGTATTCATCTCAAAGTGAAGTTTTGGAGTTCTTTGATTTGTGTTGTTCAGTCCTTTTAAGTATAAACAACATGACTGGTGATATCGATAGAAGGCGAGTTAACGGGTCAGACAAGTAAGGTTGCTTTTTATAGTCTTTCCTATAAATAACTTATGGTATGATAGGAAAGTTTAAAAGAATATAATTAGAAATAAAATCAATGCATTTATATACCAAAACAACAAATTACAAACAAACGGCTGGAAAACGGGCAACAAGCTCAACTTTTGGTCTTATTTTACCCGTTTGAGATAAAAGTAAGTACGTAAGAATAGTGGCGAAGCTTGAAAATTTCCACCGGGGGTCGGAAGTCACCGGACCTAAAATTTCTATATAAGTAAAAAAAAAATTATAAAACCGGGGGGTCAAAAACGTATATACCTAAAAAATTCTATACGAAACGTACATACATAACACTACTAAGCGAAAAGTTCGCCTCCCCCCCCCCCCCCCCCACGCGCGCGCCTTGAAAGCTGCGCCTTCTACTTGAGATATATTTTACCCGTTTGGGATAAAAGTAAGTACGTAAAACAAATTGACGCATTTGTAAGTAAACGAATAAAAATCGCTACTTCTACTTGAGTGTATATGTTGCTTATATGTTGTATAGGTGTAAAGGCTATAACTTTTAAGCTTGTTTATTTTCAGCTTTCTAATTGCAGCAATGGGGCTTCAAGTGTTGTGGAGTTTTGGACTTGCTTGCCTTGATATTCATGCTTTACGGTTAAAGAAAGATTTGCACAATCATATCTTCTTGAGCCTTCTTGTTGTTGGTGACTGGGTTAGCATTTTCACTTTTCATGTTTCATATAGCTCGTTTAGTCTTTATCACCATAATAATAACTTATATCATCTTTTGGACGATATTTATAGTTTATTCTTTAGTAGTTTGGTCTTTAATTGTTGTAGAAAAATTCTTTTTAACATTGTGACGTTGGTTATTATGATATGTAAACAGGTGACAGCGATTCTATCACTTGCAGCTGCTTGCTCTTCAGCTGGAGTCATGGTTGTGTTCATAAAAGACACGAACATCTGCAGATCACAGCCCGCATTGTCATGTAATACGTTCCAGATCTCTATAGCTTTGGCTTTCATGGCATGGTTTCTTCTTGCTGTTTCTTCCTATGTCATGTTTTGGTTGTTGGCCACCATCTGATTTTGAATGTGCAAATTTCGTCATCCGTAAATATTGTGTTGTTGAGTGTAGAGCGTTCTTTTTTAGTGTAAATTTGAATCGTTGGTGCACCAAACATGACATTTTGTGACCATAGTCATGGACCTGTCCTCAATATCTAAAATTCTTTAGACCTTCTTGAGCTCTTGGTTATACTTAAGTTCTGCCTAGTACCTACCCTTTTTCTAATGTAATATTGGTGTAATTTTCTGAATTTTATATACTATTCGACTTTTCCTTTTGTTAGATAAGTAATGTATACATGTACTACTGTAAATGTAAATTTGTATCGTTGTGGGTTTATTAGGTAGTGGGTAGATGTGCGAAGATGAGGATGATGGAGACGATTGGTATATTGCTTCTAAGTGAATCAAGGTTACTGACTTGTGATATCGGGGCCACACAGGTGCTGTCGTAAACGACAGGTTTGGGCAGAGACAAAGTGGCATTGAAGGGGAGAAATGACGAGAGGTTGAGAGAATTGAGACTGCCGGAGGGGAGGCAGAAGAATGCTTAAAGGGGTTGGAGTCGACGGTTTAGGTCAACATGGGTGGTAAGGTAGCTCGTTTGACATGAGACCGACGTAGTGTGCGGGCAAAGAAATGTATGTTTCTAGTAGAAACTAGAAACCACTGGTTTGACATGGATGCAACCCACTTTCAAGCACCCTATATACAACAGCAATTCAAACACACCCTTAACATCACATACTACATGCACACCCTGATACCCCTGAATTTAGATTTAAGAGAAAATATGAAAATGTATACCTTTCAGCCTGTTTATTATTTTTATTCAATAAACATAAAATTAACATTTGTGACAAAGATTGTATCATATAATCTTTGCATCTTCTAATGTCTAACGAGGTCTTTTATAACTTTTACACCCTTATAAAAACAAAAGACACTTCAAGAAACATAAATACAAACACATTACACAAACTAAACCTCTGAAAACATCAGCTAGAAACATATATCGACACAATCTTCACATCACTATCTCCGGCTTTAAGATGCTTGCTTTGATCTCCTTATGTGGCAGAACCACGCCCCCGTTACTGTACACCTCATCACAAACGTGCACATCTTCTCCAAGAATCGTCATGTTCTCAGCCCGGGCCCACTGTCCAACAGTCGAGTGCCAACCGATAATACTGCTTGAGATGCACGCATGTTTCTTGATACGAACCCCACGCATCACAGTACACCTGGACAGCCTGACACCCGACTCAACCACGCAGCCCGGCCCAATTGCGACATCAGGCCCAATCAAACATCCCTCACCGATCTTAGCACTTTCATCAACCAGAACGTTACCCACAATATGTGGTCCAGTAGCCAGTTTAGACGGATCGTTCTTTCTTAAAGAGTCCAGGTAGAGCCTTAAGCCCGTGATGTAATCTTTGGGCTGTCCGATATCCATCCAGAACCCGGGTAGGACCATTGCATATAGCAATTTCTCAGATGCGATTTTTGGGAAAGTCTCTTTCTCGATTGAAGTGGGCTTCAGTTCGATACGGTCAAGAACAGAAGGGTTCAGTAGATAAATCCCAGCGTTAATCTTGTTACCCACAAACACTTTCGGTTTCTCAACAAACCTTTCAACTTGCCCGGTTGATTCTTCCATAACCACCACACCATATTTTGAAGGTTCATCCACCTATTCACGTAACTCAAGATCAATGAAATTCACAAAAGAAGAAAAAAGAGTAAAATGCCATTTTCGTCCCTCCTTAGGTTTGACCAGTTTTGTGACTTTCGTTTCAAAGGTTTGTTTTTCCGCATCTGGATACAAAAGGTTTGAAATCTTGCCATTTTCATCCTGCTTGTTAACTCCATCCACTATTCTCCGTTAAGTCAGGAGTATTTCTGTCTCTTTTGTTAACTTAAAGGGCAATTCGGTCTTTTTCAGGGGATTTCGGTCTTCTTACATAAAGTGAAAAGACCAAATTGCCCTTTAAGTTAAGACAAAAAACGGAAATACCCCTGAGTTAACTGAGAAAGATGGATGGTGTTAACGAGCCGGATGAAAAGGTCAAACCTTTGGACGAAAGTCGCAAAACTGGCCAAAGCTCAGGAACGAAAATAGCATTTTACTCAAGAAAAAATATATCCAGAAATGGTTACAGAATTAACTCACACTACCTTGGTCACCATTATAGAAGCTTCACCACCATGGGACTTATGGAATGCAATCATCTGTTTCAGGGGATATTCACTGATAACATCACTGTTAAGAACGAAAAACGGTTCTCCAGATTCATCAATTAGCTTGTCTCTGGCTAAGGCCAGGGGGCCCGCAGTTCCAAGCGGCTCAGTCTCTTGTGAACATGAGATTTTTATCCCAAGCTTAGTCTCAAAATCCTTCAAAAAGTTGAGCATCACCTGAAAAAAAAAACAAGATAATATAAAATTTGTAATTATATTATTTTAAAAGAAAAAAAAAACAAAGAGTAAAATGCCATTTTCGTCCCTGAGGTTTGGCCAGTTTTGCGACTTTCGTCCAAATGTTAGTTTTTTCGCATCTTGATCCAAAAGGTTTGAAATCTTGCCATTTTCATCCGATTCGTTAACTCCATCCATTAAACTCCGTTAAGTCAAGGGTATTTTCGTCTTTTTTGTTAACTTAAAGGGCGATTTGGTCTTTTTCACTTTATCACTTTATGTACAAGCATTTAGCATAACATGAAAAAGACCGAATTGCGCTTTAAGTTAACAAAAAAGAACAAAAATACCCCTAACTTAACGGAGAAGAATAGATGGAGTTCACGAGCCGGATGAAAATGGCAAGATTTCAGACCTTTTGGATCTAGATGCGGAAAAACAAACCTTTGGACGAAAGTCGCAAAACTAGCCAAACCTCAGGGACGAAAATCGTATTTTACTCAAAAATAAATCTCAAACTTTACCTCTGGCTGATAGTTGATAGCCAGAACCACTTCAGTAACTCCTATAGCCTTCAGAGCCTCAATCTGAAACAAATCTCACATATAAGATTAAATAATACAATCTCTTTGATACAAGCTTAATTAAAAAAAAGGTGTTTATGAATATTCACCTGGTGAAGGATCATGGGCTTGTTGCCGAAATCAACAAGTGGTTTTGGGACACTGAGAGTTAACGGTCTCAATCGAGTTCCGAATCCTCCAACAAGAATAAGTGCCTTCATATTGCTAAGCTTTTTCTGTAGAAGAAGAATGATCAGAAATGAAAAGAAAGAAAGCAATGTGAGCACATACATGGAATGCCATCCAAATCCTTCAATATAAAGTGCTAAACGAAGAAAGATGATTATTTACGCAACTATGATAAAAGTTCTATATTCAGTTAAAAGTACAAATCTGTCGGTGGGGCGATTGACGGGTGTATATCAAAATCGACACGCGTTCATAACAGTCAAGGAAGATGAGGATAAGGAGTTGGAAATCATTAATCATCCGTGGGTGAATTAGGAAATAAATGTCGAGGACTTAACGCCAAAAATAATGTGAAACGGAAGATTATGAAACGCATTATCACGTGAATAAGATAGCATTGCTTTAACCAACAAGCGTACCCAGTATAATCCCACTTATAGCAAGCTATTGGTAGGGTCTGGCATAAACATTTTGCGTTTATTATGGCTTTAATGCAGACTTCAATTAGGTGGCAAGAAACATTTACTTTTTATTTATCTTATTCACTATCATTTCAATTGTGATATGGGCACATTATTAAACATTCAGGGAGCTTTATATCATGTATCACATTCATGAACTTGTATCAAGCATCTAGACACTCAAAGAAGACACTTCTTCACACATAACTGAACAACTAAGCAGGCTGTACAAGCCACTTCAGAAAATCAGAAACGAAACTCAAAAAAAGTGACATTGTCCATCATTAATCATGAAAGATGAAGAGCTAAATTGCTGCTTTCAAGAGCCAAAGGAATCTCTAAACCGGCTACGTCTAATACTTGTATGCTACATCACAAAAAGAAGGCAATGCGGTTTTAAGTTTCGCACAAATTCCTTTTCAGTTCTTTCTTGTTTAAGATTTAGCCCCAAACCAAAGCTCAACAAAATGTAATTCATGACACTTAACACATCTTAAAACTGTCACAAAATTTACAAAATAGTCAATTAATAACCTTCAGAGCTAAGATCAAACACCTTATGTGCAGCATTAAAAGAGTTCATGTTATGATCTTAGATCTTCTCCAAGGTTATAGTGGCATGATCATTTCAAGATTCCAGACCTGATCTTAATGTAATTCATAACAACCAACTCAATAATTCACCAGATCCGTTCCTAAATCGAATCAAAAGCTTATCAATTTCACAAAAATGCAATGAAACGCATCAAAATTCGGAATTAAAAATTAAAAACAACATGATTTGCATTGATTGCACCTGCATTGTTCAATTCCCATACAACCGACACTTTATATAAGGTGAATTAAACAGACACCCAGCATCAAGATCATGAAAAAACCAAGATTCAAACAAAAGAAGATGAATTACCTTTGGGGAAGAGATCTATAGTTGTGTTTAGAATAGGTTGAAAGAAAATTGAACCCTAATTTGCCTCTGTTTCTCTTGAATTGAAGAGAAAGAGATACAGAGGGTTGGCTTGGAGCCCCAAACGATTGGTTGTTATTGATGTGCACAGAGGCTTTGCTGTATCTATCTGGTATATTTTCATTTTCCATTTACATTTACACATACATATATACTCTTTGTAACGTAAGGTTTTCTTTTTTCCACAATGATTGATTTGCTTAAGGCACCCGCACTTGCGATAATACTGATATTGGTACTGATGTTATTGGGTCGGAATGGGTTCCGTTTTTCATAGTACCGGTACTTTATTTTGAATACAAATTTATTCCGAAATGTCAAAGAAAAAAATTAAACACAGTTACATATTTAGTTTTCAGTTAATAAAAGTAAGAAGTAAAAGGCGAATATAACAAATACCGGAAATGCTTCCGATAAGAAAATTTGAAATTATATTTTTATTAAAAATTACAAAACAATTTTAAAAGGTAAATAATTACATCGAGATGTAAAAATTAAATTTTTTGTGCACTACATTAACTCGACCCGTTCCGACTAATCTAACATGACCCGTTAACATAATTCATTTTTTGCACCCCCCTGACAAAAAAATTCTGGATCCGTGACTAATTAACCCTTACATAACTAATCGTCACAATAAATTACTAACGATCTTTTACGATTATTGTTTTGGTGATATGAATAACATAGTATTATATCTTATTACACCAAGTTAAAAACCATATACACACATTCAAGTATGACTATAAAGATTTATTGACGTATATCAGACCAAGTGTAATGGACATTATAAGGTCTTGAAGTGGTTTAATAACGTCCTTAACACCACTCCATTGGCATTACAAGGGCATAAAGGGATGACATTTCTAGTATAATGTCAAATGAGTAGAAAAAAATTTAAAAAAAAAATAATTATTGAAAGGGGATTAAGGGGCAATAATTATTACACATTTTTTGAAGAGGCGTTATGGTACTCGTATGACAGAAAATGTTTCTGAGGAGACATTAGCCGTTACAAATAGTGTAATAATTATTTATCGCCCCTTCAAAAGTCTAACAAGATTTAATTTATTAAGACACAAATTTCTCAAAATTTTAATTCTTCCTTGATTAACGTAACTAGTCAAATCTCCATTTTAAGTACAGTTTACTATTGAACAATTATATATGTCAAACGCATGCTGTATTTTATTTGTAAGTAAGCATTCAACACTTGCAATTTATTTATCATTATAATTATATTTAATTGAAAAATGATTAAGACAGGCACATAGATTTGCTTGTGTGTAAAAGGTTAACGGATTGTTTCATTCTTACGAATGAAAACGTTGCTTCACATGCAGGCATACCCAAGATCAGCAGGACCCGCAAGCTCTGTTCCTGGCCTTTAAACTACATATTTTATAATTTGTGTACTTTACTTTGATGGAGTGATTGGAGGGCTGTGAGGGGCGACCGATATTTAACTTATCAATAGACAATAATAATAATAATAATGGTAATAATAACAAACATTAATTTGTTTTTTAATGGAAGACAATTGACTCCATGATTATATCATGAGTCGTCCCGGATTTCATGGTAATAGTTAAAACTATTGTTAATAACAAAAAAAATATATATATATAATATAAATCTAAGGGCTTTATCGAACACTAGCTACTAACCATCTCCAACTTGTTCTATTTTATAGCCAATTGCTAGTTATATATGTTTAGACGATATATATTTTGTTGAAGTTGAAAAGCAAAACCCTAATTTCTTTAATATCAAAATATATCAGAATAAATGTTTAATTAATACATATAGTAAAACAAGCTCACTAAGAATATAATATCAAAATATATCCTTCCGGCCTAATGGTAGGAAGCTTAGGTTTTTCATTGGAGACTCAAGTTCACTTCCCACTTGTGTCATATTGAGGTGGATATAGGCAATGAAGGATTTGGACTAGGCCTTGTGTAAGGTTGTCAGTTCGATTCCCGAGCCCAACCTGGTTTTCGTCCCGCTGTATGTTACGCCAGATAGTTATGCTCTTGTGATGGCACAACGACTGTCAAGTGTCAGTTTCGTGTACCTATTTACACATTGCACGAATACAACAAGAGAGCTTACATATTCAAACAGAAGCATACTAACACATTTTATTTTCTCTTAGTTACAAATACAATTAACATAAATTATTTTTAGTCAAACACAAATAATACTTTTTTTAGTTTGCCAAAATTTTACTAAACCATAAAGAAAGTGGTGTCGGTTGTAAGTTGGAAGGAACACATGGAAGCTGACAATTTCAGCATCACGAAAGCCATGTTCCTCCCTTTATTTAATTATGTTTTATAATTAAGTCATTAAGATAGATTTAAAAAAGAAAAATTAGATCCAACACCAACGGCAACATGCATTATTTTACATAAATTGTTAAGAAAACGTAGATGGGCATTGGCCCAGGGTTGAAACATTGAATTCATGTAAATGTCAAATGGAAGGAGCCCAGCATGTGTTGACTTTACTTTTCTCTGACGACTACTCTACTCGGTAATTTGACACATATACAAGGAGTAAAGTCAAAATTTAAGTTAAAGCAAGCATACCAAAAACGGTCAAATGGAAGTAACATGGGTATCAAATCGTGTTAACAACATAAAGGAATGTGGATTTTTGCGAATTTTATCATGGAAGCTACTAAAATAAGGTTTGGCTTTCGAAGCTTGTAACTCGATTCATTTGACTTTGGTAATATTTGGAGACTGAAATATAATTTATAGGTAAATAAAAATAAGCATATTTAGAAATTTAATAATTAACTAGTATTTATGACCCGCGTGTTACAGCGGGCCCGAAGTAATATACGTAATTTAGATAAATTGTTGGTGCATATTTCGTACGTCTGTCAGTGTGCGAATAGTTAGATAGAGTGTGTGTTGAATATTGTATAGAATAGAGAAGTTGGACAAGTTTTGTAATTGTCAAAGTCAATCCGATCGGATGGCAATCCGATCGGATGACATATAGTGTGAGTTGTCTATAAATAGGGGGGTTGGGGCTCCCATTTGGACAAGCTTTTGGTTCCCAGAGGGGAAATGTTGTCCAACTGGTCTCGTGGTTCTGTAAACGTTGAATAATCAATAGAGACCAGATTGAAATTGACTGATCGGTGTCATATTCTGTTTCTACTCCTTTCTTTGTCGTAATAAACGCACCGAACACATCGGATCGGGACCGAAGCTCCGTCGAACTCACCGGATCCTGGAATTAGCAGTGGTATCAGAGCTACGGTACCGATTTAATCGATCTAACAGTGGGTTAAATCACCCAAAGCTCATCAATTTTGGGTTAAATGGTAGTTTTGACGTTAAACAGAGAAAATCATCAAAATAAAGGTCCATTCACGGATGGATTTTGGAATTGAAGACGTCATTCTGTTCGGAATTGATTCGCGCACAATCCTGTGAAATTTCATCATGAAATTCACACAAATAAAGATTCTGGATCGAAAAAACGTGATTTGGAGTGTTCTTGAGCTGTTAGAACATATCCAATCGGATGGCAATCCGATCCACATCACTATCTTGCTTGAAGGATTATTGAAGGTTTATATGCTTTCAATCGGATGGCAATCCGATCCATGTTACTATGGGGTGTTTGAAAGATCAAGCTGTTTTCAACGAACGACAATCCGATCGGATGGCAATCCGATTGGATGACCATCCGATCCACAAACACATGTTTGCCCACTTTGTCCTTCGATCGAATGGCAATCCGATCGGATGACCATCCGATCCATGACATTCGACCAGATGATCAAATGCCTAAAAAAGCATTTTTTTGATCGCAACGACGAGGAGAGTCTCCAGAAAAAATTTGGTGATTGTCAATTTTTTCGGGTTTTTAACGTCCAAGCTGGGTTGTTCGGGGACACAGTCGGGGCTTCAGTGAACATATTTGATGATGCGATCACGGATTGTGGAAATTAGTAGGGTAGTCATGATAATGGTGCAGAGTTTGGAAACATGCAGACCTTCATCGGAGTTGCTGGAAGCCTTTCTAGATAACCAACCCTTCCAGAAACCCTAGATCAGGTGGCCGGTGTTCCTCTCACTTGTAAACCCTCACTGTTACCTCGAATCCACCATCATCGTCCTCGTCAGCACCCACCAGATCTTGTTCGTTCTTGCTCTCTCTCTCTCCCGTTCGGTATGCTCTGTGTCTGTCTCTCCCGGGTGCGGTGGGTTTGTGAACAATGGCGAAGGGGCGGTAGGCTTTAAGCAGGTTTTTTGATGCGTGGCTGGTTATAAAACGGAATTACAAAAATGTCCTTTATACTGTTCATTCACTTTGGTTTTTAATATGTATATAATATAATGGGCCACAACCACACACAACTTCAAACCCACCAAGCCCTCACATAAATGTAGTTGTGCCTTCTTACTTGTACATTAAGCAAAATGGTGCATCATTGACTTGTAAAAAAATGAATAGTAAAACTAATTCACAAACAAAATTTATAAATTAATACAGGTAAAACAAACTACAAACTAATAAATAACCTGCAAGAAATATATAGAATGGATTCACAAACTATGTTAATGGGCCAACATGCACTACCACACACAACTTCAAACCCACTAGGCCCTCATCTCAGGAATGTAGTTGTGCTTTCTTACTTGTACATTAAGCAAAATGGTGCATCATTGACTTGTAAAAAAATGAATAGTAAAACTAACTCGCAAACAAAATTTATAAATTAATATAGGGGAAACAAACTACAAACTAATAAATAATATTTAAGAAATATATAGAATGGATTCACAAACTATGTTAACGGACCAACATGCACTACCACACACAACTTCAAACCCACCAGGCCCCCTTCATCTCAGGAATGTAGTTGTGCTTTCTTACTTGTATATTAAGCAAAATGGTGCATCATTGACTTGTAAAAAAAATGAATAGTAAAACTAACCCAAAAACAAAATTTATAAAGGGGAAATAGCCAAAATAGCCAAGACTTGGTCAAAGTTTCAAAAATAGCCAGTTCAAACGGCTCTTTAAGACTTTTCCTCAACCTGAAACGTCTCAACCAGCAACCAATCCACGAAAGCCACGTGTCCACAAAAGAAAATAAACAATCATGGCAGTCTTGTCTTGGGAACCCACAAAAAAGTCTTGTCTCCACCCAAAAACGTCTCAACCAGCAAGAACAACCATCACACAACATTTTGGTTACTTTTCTCTCTCATCACCACTACTTTCTCTTTCATCTGCAACTCAAAACTCAATTCGATTTGAGCTCGTTAATGGCGGTTTTTCCTCAGATCTGAATCTATTTCACCTACCACACACACTAACTACTTCACCGGCTCACCGGACTCCTTTTCCGATGTCACACCCCAACCGATGGCGGAATCATCGGGGCATGGCACTGAACGAAACAGATTGTCCAGAAGTTTCCATAACAACTATCATTACCATTCAATTTAAATTAACATGTCCCATACCATGTCTCAAATAGCAAACAAATAGTTTATTTATTGGTTTCTAGGACCCCTTTTTCCTAGCTTGGATTTCATCACAGCGCAGAGAGCATCCTAGACCTTTCCTAGCCTCAAGTTCACAGCGTGCTAAGCATGTAAACTTCCTAAGCACCTGTCACATACGTTAAAATAAAGTCAATACATAAAATGTAAAGGTGAGCATACAAGTTTGATAATAGCATATAGAGTTCGAATTCGTTTACGCATAACCAGCATGTACACATAGTGAAATGAAGCACGTTAGTTATCGACATAGATCCATTAATACCAATGACTGCGGGTTGACTGCCCGAGGCAGTTCGCAATACATGATTACCACCGTAATCCATGCAAGTAAAAGATCCTTAACAACCCCCGTGTGAACGGGTGCTGAGTCCAAACTATAGTACTATCGTTGCTAAGGCAGGTAGACAGCATTCCATGTGTAAACATAACAAACAAGCATTCATAAGCCGCGTATAACATGCATTGACGGTTAGCGTTCAAATAGTTTGAGTAGTGTGATAGTTGTAGTTTGAATATTCGTAACGTATGTAACACCCAAAAGTGCTTAAAGCAAAAAGGGATCGAGTATACTCACAGCGATTAATGGATTGAAGGGAGCGCTTTTAGCGAGTACGGTTAGCCTGAATAGATTTGGTAACGTAGCGATAAGTGGCGCGTAAAACAATACAGGGTGAGAGTGAGTAGGATAGCTGGTCGTCCGGATGGTCATCCGTGCGAACAGCAATCCGTGTGAATGGTGATCCGTTTGGTTAGTCATCCGTGCGGACAGTTTATCCGTGCGGATGACTATTCGAGTGGATTGTTTCTTCCTATGGTGAGATGTGTTTGTGTATGATGGCTTGTCCATTGAAGTTTTCGTTGTACTATTTAGAAAACATTTAAGTTCTCTTACCCTTCAAGTCGGTCGCGCGGATGACAATCCGTCCGGATGGTAGTCCGTGCGGACAACAACTTTAATGGTGAGTCACTTGGTGAAATTGGTGAAATCCGTCCGGATGGTATTCCGTGCGGATGAACGTGTTGGAAATTGTTTAAGGTCTTAGTATCTCATGATCCGAAGAGTAATCCATTCAGAGGGTCGTCCGTGCGGATTATTCATTCGTCGATACTCAAACCTTGTTTGAATATGGGTCCCAAGTGTAGTCCGTCCGGATGGCAACCCGTCCGGATAGCCTGTCCGTGCGGACGGCATCTCGTTCTGGTTGTTCCATTCGTCTACCCTTGGTCGCTTTTGTCGTTCTATCGAGATGTTTTGATTACGTGTCGACCGATCGGAATTGCATTCTTACCCGCATGACTAAGCCGGCCAGGAATCACCCCATCTGGGCCGGTCGGCGGCTCAGAACGGTCATTCTGGTCTAACCCGAAATCAGGTGTCTCGCGGGTAGAATCCGGATTTAGGACTAGTGCATCACTAACATTGAGTAGAAGACTAGAACTGATCCGATTCTTATCGTTTTTTAGTGTAAAAGAAGGAGAAACTTGTGTTTATTTCTTTCAACTCTTTTATTCTTTTGAAAAAAATTCAGATTTATGCGGAGTTGTTGTGAAATCTTGTGGAAACCGTTCAGATCCGAGTTATTCTTGGTGGAATGAGGTCAAACTTGAAGTTCATAGGAACTTCATGATGAGGTCATCATAGAATACCTCAAATCTTGATGATTTCACGATTAAAAGTTAATATTTAAAAGATAGAAAGGTGTAGAAGTGCGTATAGATCAAGAATGTACAAGATTTAGGGCGAGATCTTACCTGGATTGAGAGAAATCGAAGGAAGGTGAAGAGAGCGTGCTGGTCGGACGTCACTTGCCAAAAGTGGAAAGTTTGGAGAGTGACCCGTGTATTTATAGGATGCTAAAAGAGGAAAGTGTCATCCGTCCGGATTGTACATCACCCGGATGATCGGTCGGGCGGATAGCAATCCATGCGGATGGCACTCGTCACTTCCCCAGGCGGCTATCCGTGCAGATGGCCTGTCCGTGCGGACATCAGTCCGTCCGGATTGGCGCCTGGGTGATGTGTTTGGTGCGATGATCTTTTGACGTTTCGGTTCCGATTGCGAGCGATTCGATAGGGTTTCCTAGTCAAATTACTTTTAGTCCCAACTACTTCGTACCTTGCGTAATCTATTTTCCACTATCTATCCTAGTTCGATCGTGATTCGAGTTCGAGTTCGATTACGTTCGAGTTAGATTTCGAGTTTCGATTGAGTTCGCTTGATTACCGCAACATAAATAAACATGCACAGGTAACACGTAAGGCACACACACGTATAAATAACAAGTAAAGCACATATTTCGAGTTGTGATTCGATGTCGATTCGATTAGCATAGCTTGATTGTTAGCTGATTAACTTCGTCGCGTTGTTACTTCCTATAGTTCACAGTCGTAGATCGGTTGAATTTCGATTAACACAGCTCGATTATTGCAATGAACGACACTTATTCCACATAATACAAATAAAATAAAGACATTTCTACAAGTCAAGTTGCGTGAAATCGGTCGTTGACTCAGACCTTGACTTTGACTTTGACTTGTGAAAACACGGGGTGTTACAGCCTCCCCTTGTTTAGGGAATTTCGTCCCGAAATTAAGCTGAAAGCTGTTACAATGCCGTGAATCACGTTTGAGAGCTTTCTCTTTCTAGACTTTCTCTTCGAATAACTGCGGGTACTTAGCCTTCACGTCGATTTCGAGTTCCCAAGTGAACTCTGCGCCTCGTTTGCCTTCCCATCGGACCTTCACAATAGGAATGCGCGAGCGCCTGAGCTGCTTGGTTTGGCGATCCATGATTTCGACAGGATTTTCCACGAAGTGGAATGTTTCGTTCGCTTGTAGATCGTCTAGAGAGACATGTAAGTCATGGTCGGCTATGCACTTTCGGAGGTTTGAGAAGTGGAAAGTCGGGTGGACGTTACTAAGTTCCTCCGGTAGTTCGAGTCTGTAGGCGACTTTTCCGATCCTTTCCAGAATCTTAAAAGGTCCAACATATCGAGGCGCGAGTTTCCCTTTCTTTTCGAATCGGACTACACCCTTCCAAGGTGATACCTTTAGGAGTACGTAGTCACCAACGCCAAATTCACGGGGCTTGCGCTTTTTATCGGCGTAACTTTTCTGTCGATCCCGAGCTTTCACTAGGTTGTCTCGGATTTGGAAAATTTTGTCTGTCGTTTCTTGTAGTAGCTCCGGACCGGTTAGTTGCGAGTGACCGATCTCGTGCCACACAATAGGCGATCGACATCTTCTTCCGTACAATGCCTCGAATGGTGCCATTTGGATGCTAGAATGGTAGCTGTTGTTATACGAGAATTCGACTAACGGCAGGTATTTATCCCAATTACCACCGAAGTCTAAAACACACGAGCGGAGCATGTCTTTAAGAGTACGAATCGTTCTTTCAGTCTGACCGTCGGTTTGAGGGTGGAAAGCGGTACTTAGATTAAGCGTTGTACCGAGTGCTGTTTGAAACGTTTCCCATAGTCGCGAAGTAAACCGAGCATCATGATCAGAGATGATGTCACAAGGCGTCCCATGATTACAAATGATCTCGTCGGTGTAGATTCGGGCTAATCGTTCTACCTTGTAGTCTTCTCGTATAGGCAGAAAGTGAGCTAATTTAGTCAAACGGTCGACCACAACCCATATGCTGTCGTGACCTGATGACGTGGGTGGTAGCTTGGTTACGAAATCCATAGCTATGCTCTCCCACTTCCACATGGGAATCGGTGGTTGTTCGAGCAAGCCAGAGGGTCTTTGGTGTTCAGCCTTGACTCTAGCACAAGTTAGGCATTTTTCGACGTAGAGAGCAATATCCCGTTTCATACCCGGCCACCAGTACTTATAGCGAAGATCCTGGTACATCTTGTCAGCGCCGGGATGAACAGAATACCGGGATTTGTGGGCTTCGTCCATCAGAATTTGTCGCAAATCGGTTCGCTTGGGAATCCAAATTCGGTCTAAAAAGTGGAATATCCCATTTGATTTGCTCACAAGTTGGGCTCCATCGTGGTAGATTATTTCTTTCTTCAAGGTGCGTTCGTTAAAACATGCATGCTGAGCGTCGCGGATGAGGGTTTCGAGATTGTGCTGGGCTTGAACATTACGAGTGCTAAGCAGATAGCTCCGTCTGCTAAGTGCGTCGGCAACAACATTTGCCTTGCCTGGGTGATAACGAATCTCACAGTCGTAATCGTTGAGAAGTTCTACCCATCGGCGTTGACGCATATTAAGTTCCTTCTGATTAAAGATATGTTGCAGGCTTCTATGATCGGTGAAGATCGTACACTTAGTACCATACAGGTAGTGTCGCCAAATCTTTAATGCAAAAACAACTGCGCCTAGCTCGAGATCATGGGTTGTATAGTTCTTCTCGTGGATTTTGAGCTGACGAGATGCGTAAGCTATGACCTTGTCCCGTTGCATGAGAACACAACCGAGACCAAGGTTGGACGCATCACAGTAGACAATGAAATCATTGTTTCCGTCGGGCAATGTGAGAACAGGAGCATTGCAAAGCATGCGCTTGAGGGTTTGAAAGGCAGTCTCTTGTTTAGTTCCCCAAACAAAAGGCTTGTCTTTATGAGTGAGAGAGGTAAGCGGTACAGCGATCTTTGAGAATCCTTCGATAAATCGTCGATAGTAGCCCGCTAGTCAGAGAAAAGAGCGGACTTCAGACGGGTTCTTAGGCGTAACCCAGCTCTTGACGGCTTCAATCTTCGCAGGATCGACGTGAATACCCTGACTATTAACAATGTGACCCAGAAACTGAACTTTCTCCAACCAAAATTCACACTTGGAGAACTTGGCATAGAGTTGGTTCCCCTGGAGTAACTCGAGAACCAAACGTAGATGTTGCGCGTGTTCGGTCTTCGATTTGGAATAGATCAAGACATCGTCGATGAATACGATGACGAAACGGTCGAGATATGGTTTACACACGCGATTCATCAGATCCATGAAAACCGCTGGTGCGTTTGTTAGACCAAAAGGCATGACAACGAATTCGTAGTGGCCGTAACGAGTACGAAACGCGGTTTTGGGTATATCCTCCTCTTGAATACGTAGCTGATGGTAACCTGAACGCAGATCGATCTTCGAGAAACACGTAGCGCCTTGTAGCTGGTCAAACAAATCGTCGATTCGAGGTAGAGGGTAGCGGTTTTTGATAGTCAACTTATTCAATTCCCGGTAGTCGATGCACATCCAGAACGACCCATCCTTCTCTTTGACGAAAAGGACTGGCGCGCCCCAAGGAGAGGTGCTCGGGCGAATGAAGCCTTTCTCAAGTAATTCCTGGAGTTGGGTTGAGAGTTCACGCATTTCGTACGGTGCGAGTCGGTAAGGAGCTTTGGCGATAGGATTAGCTCCAGGAATGAGGTCGATACGAAAGTCGATATCACGATTTGGCGGTAGTCCGGGGAGATCCTCCGGAAAGACATTAGGAAATTCCCGAACCACAAGAACGTCTTTTACTTCCTTCTTCTCTTTCTTTTCCTTCTCCGCTAGTACAATGTTAGCCAAGAAAGCCCTGTATTCCTTACGAAGATCTTGCTGGCTTGGATACATGACATAGGCTTGAGCCCCTTTGAAGTAGTGTCGCCATATACACACAATAAGTCACCATTCGCGAGCGAGAATCGAATCATCTTGTCGAAGCACACAACTTCAGCATGGTTTTCTCGAAGAAAGTCCATGCCTATTATGACGTCAAAGCTTCCGAGTTGCATCGGAATAAGGTCGATCGAAAAGATGTGATTATTGAGCTCATGAGTACAATCAAGAAGAACAAAATTGACAGTGACGGTTCTTCCGGTAGCGACTTCAACATCGAATGTCGAGGGGAGTTGGGAGCGTTTACGACTAAGGAGTTTCTCAAATTCGAACGATACAAAGCAATTATCGGCTCCGGTATCAAACAAGCAGGAAGCATAAATACCATTTACAAGGAACGTACCATTGACCACGTTGTTGTCGGCCTGGGCTTGTCGCACGTTGAGGTTGAAAGTTCTGGGGCGTGCGGCCTGTTGTTGCTGCTGCTGTTGCTGCTGTGGCTGCTGTTGTTGAGGCTCTTGTTTCACAACCCTCTTTGGGCACATGTTGGCGAAATGGTTCGGGTCGCCACATGCGAAGCAGGCTCTGGCCTTGACCGCGGGTGCCAGAGGAGCTTGTTGACCCTGTGGGGCAGTGAGTAGAGCTTGGTTGGCAGGAGCTTGACGAATACGGCAGTTGGCAGTAAAATGGCCGTACACATTGCAATGAGTACAAAAACGGCATTGAGTAGCAGTCGGGTGATGGTAGGTGCAAGTAGGGCAGAGCGGGTGTGGTCCAGTGTATGCACGCTTTGCAGGCGGTGCATTGGCCACAGGTGCCGCTACTTGACGCTGTTGGGCAGGTACAGCTTGAATCGGTGCAGCAGTAATCGCACAGTTCTTGTTGTTGGAGCTGTTCTTTCTCTTGTTCTTCCTCTTGTTGTTCGATGAGGTGGGTTCAGCAGTTGGTGCGGTAGCGGTAGCTTGATGCAGATTCTTCGAAGTCTTATCCCATACCCCAGCCTTAACCCATTTGTCATTGATTTCAGCGGCCAACAGATAGGTTTCCTCGATCGTCGTAGTCTTAGCCGCTTGCACGAAATCAGCAACGCAGTCGGGCAGGGCTCGGATATACTTCTTGATTGTCATGTCGGGAGTCTTGACTTGATCGGGACAGATAATGCTGAGCTGTTTGAAACGAGCAGTGAGACCAGCATTGTCTCCATCCTTTTGCTGTATGTGCCAAAATTCATCTTCTAGCTTTTGACGCTCGTGAGGAGGGCAGAATTTCTCTAGCATAACTTCCTTGAGCTCGTCCCACGACTGACCGTAGGCTGCATCGTTCCCTCGCTTGTTTCTCTCGGCCGTCCACCAGTCTAGTGCTCGGGACTGGAAAACGCCGGTAGCATTCAGAGTACGGAGGTCATCAGGGCAACCACTCAGTCGCAGAGTAACCTCAATGGAATCGAACCAGTGGAATAGTGCTGTGGGACCTCCTTCGCCAGTGAATTCTTTTGGCCTACACGACTTGAATTGCTTGAAACTGAAAGGCCTTGCGTTAGCTTTGGTAGCTTCGGTTCTCGATTCCTCGGATGATTTGCTGGCATTCTCATAAACATCACTCACGGCCTTTGCTACACTTTTCGCGATGATGGAAGCAAGGCGTTTGTCCCTCTTTTCTTGACGAGAGAGTGCATGACAGGATCCAGACGACATTGTCTGCAAGAGACATCGCCACGGAACTCATCACATTTCATTCGAATCTCACCTCACACGTCTACTACTTACTAAAGCTCAGTAACACGTACCGTGTGAACACATAGACATTTAACCACGCAAATCACAAATTCATTTAATCACATAACCGCATAAACACTTAGAGTACCATCACGTAAGCACGCAGAGCACATAATCACGTAATTCCTAAGTATGTAGAGCAAGGGATCAGGAAAAAACGTATACACGTTCAGTCACTAGAGGTAGTTAGAAAACAGAAACCTAAGTCTGGAGAAAGAAACTAGAGAGAGAAAGTGCAAAAGATGATTCTGGGAGCGTGTACTCGTCAAACTGATCAACAAGAATCACGGTAAATTGTACGTCTAGTGTGTTCGGTCACGCACGTTCACGGATTTCGCATGTCGAACGTGTCGTTACGCAATCGTTTAGAGTCAAAATAAGCACAAAATCACAAGATGCAGTGCGAGTCGTGTGTGTCGATCGAAATAAAAACAAAAATCGAGTAAATTCCAAAGTTTAGACACATAAACAGGTAGGCACATAAATAAGCACATAAAATCGACGAAACATCAGAGTCAGCAGTTGCGGGCTCAAAATTGAAACACATAAAATTCGACAAATAGATTGTCTGCGGCTAGTAGACTTCGACTAACCAAAGTGGTTCGACTATTCACAAGGACCCGTTGCGCACATTTGGCCTCCAGGGCTGTGCCTTTGCCTCGATTCTTGGGCATTTGGCACGCACCCCGTTAGTCCTATCGTGACTTCAGGTCGTTGGAGTCCATCGAGACTTTGGTGAGAGTTTTGTATAAAGGCGGAACAAGTCGTCAAGGTTAGGGTTTCACCCCTGGCTTAACAACTTTCGTTCCTGTTTTTGATAAAATTGAGGAGATTATTCATCAAAATATGGATTTCACTCCTGATTTGGCATAATTCCCCTTGTTTTGTAGTTTAAAATGCGAGCTGAGTAAGCAACTTTAGTCGAGAGTTTGCGGTTTTCACACCTATTCTCGACTTTATTGCTAAAATTTCGAGTGTAGTGATTGCGTAGGATAAGTGAGAATAGTGAGAAGTAAGCTCGTACATGGCCTCTACAGCATATGCACAAGTCGGTCTGTTGGTTCTTAACTATAGTCTAGGTATCTAAGACTTCGACCCGGACTAGGTCGAGTCTTGCCTAATTCCCTATAGTTATGGCTCTGATACCAATCTGTCACACCCCAACCGATGGCGAAATCATCGGGGCATGGCACTGAGCGAAACAGATTGTCCAGAAGTTTCCATAACAACTATCATTACCATTCAATTTAAATTAACATGTCCCATACCATGTCTCAAATAGCAAACAAATTATTACAGATAAACATCAAGACAACTATCCTGTTTCGACAACTCAGATTCAAACATAAATAGTTTATTTATTGGTTTCTAGGATCCCTTTTTCCTAGCTTGGATTTCATCACAGCGCAGAGAGCATCCTAGACCTTTCCTAGCCTCAAGTTCACAGCATGCTAAGCATGTAAACTTCCTAAGCACCTGTCACATACGTTAAAATAAAGTCAATACATAAAATGTAAATGTGAGCATACAAGTTTGATAATAGTATATAGAGTTCGAATTCGTTTACGCATAACCCGCACGTACACATAGTGAAATGAAGCACGTTAGTTATCGACATAGATCCATCAATACCAATGACTATGGGTTGACTTCCCGAGGCAGTTCGCAATACATGATTACCACCGTAATCCATGCAAGTAAAAGATCCTTAACAACCCCCGTGTGAACGGGTGCTGAGTCCAAACTATAGTACTATCGTTGCTAAGGCAGGTAGACAGCATTCCATATGTAAACATAACAAACAAGCATTCATAAGCCGCGTATAACATGCATTGACGGTTAGCGTTCAAATAGTTTGAGTAGTGTGATAGTTGTAGTTTGAATATTCGTAACGTATGTAACACCCAAAAGTGCTTAAAGCAAAAAGGGATCGAGTATACTCACAGCGATTAATGGATTGAAGGGAGCGCTTTTAGCGAGTACGGTTAGCCTGAATAGATTTGGTAACGTAGCGATAAGTGGCGCGTAAAACAATACAGGGTGAGAGTGAGTAGGATAGCTGGTCGTCCGGATGGTCATCCGTGCGAACAACAATCCGTGTGAATGGTGATCCGTTCGGTTAGTCATCCGTGCGGACAGTTGATCCGTGCGGATGACTATTCGAGTGGATTGTTTCTTCCTATGGTGAGATGTGTTTGTGTATGATGGCTTGTCCTTTGAAGTTTTCATTGTAGTATTTAGAAAACATTTAAGTTCTCTTACCCTCCAAGTCGGTCCCGCGGATGACAATCCATCCGGATGGTAGTCCGTGCGGACAACAACTTTAATGGTGAGTCACTTGGTGAAATTGGTGAAATCCGTCCGGATGGTAGTCCGTGCGGACACGACAATCCGTCCGGATGGTAGTCCGTACGGATGAACATGTTGGAAATTGTTTAAGGTCTTAGTATCTCATGATCCGAAGAGTAATCCATTCAGAGGGTCGTCCGTGCGGATTATTCATTCGTCGATACTCAAACCTTGTTTGGATATGGGTCCCAAGTGTAGTCCGTCCGGATGGCAACCCGTCCGGATAGCCTGTCCGTGCGGACGGTATCTCGTTCTGGTTGTTCCATTCGTCTACCCTTGGCCGCTTTTGTCGTTCTATCGAGATGTTTTGGTTACATGTCGACCGATCGGAATTGCATTCTTACCCGCATGACTAAGCCGGCCAGGAATCACCCCAGCTGGGCCGGTCGGCGGCTCAGAACGGTCATTCTGGTCTAACCCGAAATCAGGTGTCTCGCGGGTAGAATCCGGATTTAGGACTAGTGCATCACTAACATTGAGTAGAAGACTAGAACTGATCCGATTCTTATCGTTTTTGAGTGTAAAAGAAGGAGAAACTTGTGTTTATTTCTTTCAACTCTTTTATTCTTTTGAAAAAAATTCAGATTTATGCGGAGTTGTTGTGAAATCTTGTGGAAACCGTTCAGATCCGAGTTATTCTTGGTGGAATGAGGTCAAACTTGAAGTTCATAGGAACTTCATGATGACGTCATCCTAGAATACCTCAAATCTTGATGATTTCACGGTTAAAAGTTAATATTTAAAAGATAGAAAGGTGTAGAAGTGCGTATAGATCAAGAATGTACACGATTTAGGGCGAGATCTTACCTGGATTGAGAGAAATCGAAGGAAAGGTGAAGAGAGCGTGCTGGTCGGACGTCACTTGCCAAAAGTGGAAAGTTTGGAGAGTGACCCGTGTATTTATAGGATGCCAAAAAAGGAAAGTGTCATCCGTCCGGATTGTACATCACCCGGATGATCGGTCGGGCGGATAACAATCCATGCGGATGGCACTCATCACTTCCCCAGGCGGCTATCCGTGCGGATGGCCTGTCCGTGCGGACATCAGTCCGTCCGGATTGGCGCCTGGGTGATGTGCTTGGTGCGACGATCTTTTGACGTTTCGGTTCCGATTGCGAGCGATTCGATAGGGTTTCCTAGTCAAATTACTTTTAGTCCCAACTACTTCGTACCTTGCGTAATCTATTTTCCACTATCTATCCTAGTTCGATCGTGATTCGAGTTCGATTACGTTCGAGTTAGATTTCGAGTTTCGATTGAGTTCGCTTGATTACCACAACATAAATAAACATGCACATGTAACACGTAAGGCACACACACACGTATAAATAACAAGTAAAACACATATTTCGAGTTGCGATTCGATGTCGATTCGATTAGCATAGCTTGATTGTTAGCTGATTAACTTTATCGCATTGTTACTTCCTATAGTTCACAGTCGTAGATCGGTTGAATTTCGATTAACACGGCTCGATTATTGCAATGAACGACACTTATTCCACATAATACAAATAAAATAAAGACATTTCTACAAGTCAAGTTGCGCGAAATCGGTCGTTGACTCAGACCTTGACTTTGACTTTGACTTGTGAAAACACGGGGTGTTACATCCGGCACCTTTTCAACCGTTTTTTCACTTTTTCCGGTGATGTTTCCACAACAAGTGCTATAACACTTGTTTGACTGTTTTCGTCTTTCATTTCACAGTAACCCAAATGCCACCGGAAAACATCCAAGGCCGGAGATGGCAGCGGCAAATGGGCTTTTACGTGGGATACGAAGTTGCAGTGGCAAATGGGTTTCGGAGATTCGGGAGCCACGTAAAAGCAAGCGTATCTGGCTGGGGACTTACCCAAGGCTGGAGATGGCAGCGGCAGCATACGATGTGGCTGCGTTGTCGCTCAAAACCATCTGGGTTTTATCACCCACAACTTCGCTGATGTCAAAACTTAATCACCGGAGAGGATTGCCGGAAAACGAGCGGTTGTAGAGAGAGAAAACAGCACAGACGTTTCAAAGTTCTGAGACGTTTCACCCGAGACGTTTCACCTGAGACGTTTCAGTTTTCTGAGACGTTTCAGCACTTGTGGACACGTGGCTTTCGGTGGGTGATTGATGAGGAAACCTCTTAACTTTTGGTTTGAGACGTTTCAGGTTTGAGGAAAAGTCTTATTGAGACGTTTGAATTGGCTATTCTTGAAATTTAGGAAAAGTCTTGGCTATTTTGGCTATTTCTCCATTTATAAATTAATATAGGGGAAATTTTACATCAAGTCGACTTGTTAATAAATATAATAACTATCAATGACTTAATAATAGTTATTGTCTATGATTAGTTAGAACAGAGACGAAAAACCAAAAGGTAGATGATCTAAAATTGTGATAAGTGTTTTCAAACATTTTCTTTTATAGATATAGATATATTATGGTATGAGATGATAGTTGTATTTGTGGTTTAGTTAAAAAAACCAAAATATATTTATAATTTTATATTCTATTTTCCATGTCTAAATTAAGTTGTAGTATAATTTTATATTCTATTTTCCATGTCTAAATTAAGTTGTAGTACTTTTTTTTAATTTTTTTTATAGATGTAAGTGATTAAATTGATTTTAACGTCATTTGTTTTATTTTTAAAACGAGTCTGAACAATGAACCTCTAGAGCAACCTTGTTTGATTAGCGGTCCGGTTTTTAACCAAATGGTCTAATTAATCAACAGATTACACTGAAAACCAACCGTATAAAATAAAACCGGAGCATAAAACTTGAATGTATTTTAATTTTTCCAATATTTTATATTATATACACACCGTCTTCTACAAAGGAATGAAAGAAATGGTTTGGTGTTTATATTATAATTCACGAGTTTTATTTTTATAAGTTCTTTCATGTGAACTAAAAAAATTGCATGCTTTTTATTTGAAAGTTCAATTAAAACGTGAGTTCATATGTTTAAGTTTGCTCATCTCTCATTATTATTTTTGGTCTAAACTTATATGATCTAATTATTTCTCTTGTTTAAGTTTTTCTTCTTAGTCTATTTCGACTTTCTGTTAAGTTTTATGAGTGCGCAATCTCTGTTTTTGAGTAACTTGTAGTTTTAGTATGTATTTTCGGATAGCTTTTATTTTACTTTTTACCTTTTGTTGTATGCATTTTATATAAGGGCCTAATAAAGCCCAAATTATGAAACCAAACCGTTAGTAACGGTTTGGTTTTAAAATACGTTTCAGTTTTGGTTTTCGATAACAAAACCTAGTCATATTTATTGTTTTCTACTTTTTATTTTTTGTAGTAGATTTATTTGTTTATATAACTACCATGTGGATACAATGGACCTTTGTATAAAATGGGCCTTCTAAAAGATATAAAAGTGTAAGTACTGGTCCCTAAACCACGAAATTGGGTAATAAGTTACTAGTATGGACTATGGAGTCCATGGACCTCCCTCTGGTTTTGTCATTTGTGGTATCTAAGAGATGGTCTAGCCTAGGGGTTGTTTGGCAACTTCCAAATGATTAAGTGTCGAACAAGTAAAGTAAGAGGTTTGAACCATTAAGAGTCAGTATAATGCTTAACTATTCAGAGACAAATGTCTGACCAATTCAGATTAGAGGTCTTAACCATTCAGACTCAATATAATGCTTAGTCGTTCAAAGGCAAATGTTTGAACCATTCAGACACCTGCTCGCAAAACAAACAGTCTGAACCAGTAAGAGGTCTGAGCAATTAAGAACTCCATTAAGAGCTAAACAAACAGCCCCTTAGCCTCGAAGGTTAATATAAACTTAAAATCCAACTCATATAAGTTTATATTTTGTACAAAATGAATTTTAATTACATCTTATAATAATAAAAGTTGTGGTTTATTCATAGCATGCAATTTTACTTTGGCAACCATAATTTCTTGAATGACAAATGTGAATGAGTCCGTTACCAACTTTTGATGAACAAAAAGATGCACTATTAGTCATTACCTCAACACATGCACCAAAGAAATGAAACTTAGTGTACACTAATATACTTATTTCTAGTCTTTTTAATATATTTCTACAAAGAAAAACATTTATTAGCTGCCTAATTGATGCATTTTAATCTTCAGATTTACTTGTCGCAATGCTAAGGATATACTCGATCTCCTCAGTCACCTCTTTCATCGAAGGCCTATTTTGTCGACGTTCCTCCAAGCACCCTACCGCGAGAAACCCCAATGCTTTCATCGTCTCCAACTCCAACTTGTTAGCACCCTTCTTCAGGTTCGGGTCAACCGCATCCAACAACCTTTCCTCTTCAACAACCCGTTTCACATAAATTGCCAAGTTCACATCATCCGGTGCTCTATTAAAATCTATTGCTTTCTGGGATGTTAATAACTCCAACAACACGACTCCAAAGCTGTAGACATCACTTTTATCCGTCAGCTGATAGTTTCTATAATATTCAGGATCCAAATACCCTAACGTGCCTTGAGCACATGTTGTCACGTGACTTAAATCCGCTTCGGCCAGCCTTGACAACCCAAAATCCGCGACCTTTGCGTTCAGTTTCTCGTCTAGTAAGATGTTGCTAGACTTGACGTCACGGTGGTAGATTGGTGTAACTGCGGAGAAATGAAGGTATGCTAGCCCCTCTACCGTATCACGAGCAATGTTTAGCCGGTGGGTCCAAGTCAACATGCCGCTGTGTTGACCTTTTAGGTGGTCCAGCAGTGTTCCATTTGGAATGTACTCGTAAACCAGCAATGGCTGATCGAGCTCAACGCAGCAGCCCAGAAGGCGAACTAGACCCCTGTGGTTAACTTGACAGAGGATCCGGACCTCGTTGAGGACCTGATCCGTGCCTTTTGTGTTCCCAACTTTCGCACATTTGACGGCCACAACTGTGGAATCTTCTAGAATGCCTTTGTATACTTCGCCGTATCCTCCAGAACCTAGGAGCCGGTCTTTTGAGAAGTTGGCTGTTGCCTTTTTTATTTCTTTCCCGGTGAAGACTTTAGCGTTTTTTCCAGAACCGGCGTTTAGGATCTCTTCGCGCTCACGAGCAAGCCGTGCTAGTGCTTCTTTGTGGCGACGGTGACGTTTGTAGAGTAAGAATCCGATTATAGCTGCCACAAGTGCTGATCCCAGGCCGGAGGTCAAACCTGATCATTCAAAAGTCAACGAAATGCTACACCTTAAATTTATAGCGTTACTAATTACTTGATCAACATTATCTATGAATAAAATAGTGAAAATAAACAAAACAATGTCTTTATGTAATCATTCGAAACAAAATATGACTTCTACATGGCATGTGGCAACTAATTTGATTACGACCTAAAATATAACATACATATATTTGATTTGATTGGCGGATATAAAGCTTAGTCATCATAAATTTGGACTTTGGTCTAATTTTGACTTAAAAACACGGCTTTGACCACGAAATAGATTGTTCGTCTTACATGAAACAATACAAGAATATTCATTAGTTTCTCCTCAAAATAAATTAATTAATTGACAGTGAAGTTTCTCATGAAAACTTCACTTTTGTAGGTATAATCGAATTAAGTTTGAACTTGAGCTCGTTTAATTTAAGAGAGATAGAGCTTAATCTCGGCTCGACGAGCTCTATTTCTATAGCTCGAGCTTTGGCTTGTGAGTAGATTTCAAACTCGAGTTCAACTCGTTTAATATATATTAATTTTAATTTTACAAGTAACATAATACATATATATTTTATTATTTTAATTATAATTTTATATATTATTATATTATAAGCGTATATTTAATATACTAAATAAATATTAAATAAAGTATATAAAATTACAAGCTCTGAAAGGGTTGCAAGCCGACTTGAGCTTAATCAGTGAAGCTCGAGCTTGACCCCATTTATTAAACAAACTTATTTTTAGCTCAGGCTCGTTAAAACTTAGTTTGACTCGAGCTTTCAGGCAGCTCACTAGCGCTACTTGACTCCTCCGACCCGTAAGCGATAGCAGGTCACTTGAAAGAATGTTTAACCAAAAGTAAGATGTTATGATACCTGCAATGAGTGCAGTCCGCTTTGAATCGCTGCAATCTCCTCTGTTCTCACAAGTATCATCTGTCAAATAAATACGACCCATGTAGTTAATTTTATTTTTAATGAAAGATGATAAAAATACAAATAATTCTTTTCAAATAAAAAAAATTACCAAAGGCACAAACTCCAGCCACACCATCCCAATGAAGTCCAGAATTACACATACACCTACTAACACCACCGGTACCAGACGCCACACAACTAGACCTATCATCACACTCCGTTTGTGTACTACACAACGGCTCAGGCGGTGACACCCACTGAATCTCCACACCAGGAGCAGGCCACCTACTCACCGGCAACGAATAATCCAAACCCACAAAACTCCTATACGCCTGACACCCACCATCCCTCACCCGGATCGAATACGTCGTTGTCGACCCACCCGTCCGAAACGAACAACAAATCGGGGCTCTCCCACAAGCTGAAGCATCCACCGAATTATTAATATAAGAGTGACAAAGACTCGTGGAACTACAGTTCAACGGCGACCTTAAAAGCGATTCGGAGCAGTTAAGGTACAAAATAGTGTTGCTGCTTGTGATGTTGAATGGTAAGCTGGGGTCCAGCTGTACACCGTGAGAGGAAATATCTGCTGTGACGCAGGTGTTGTTGTTGTTTATGAAGCTTGATGGTCGGATAACGAACCGTTGTGTGGTTTGAGAGATTGAGGTGATTGGGTAGGTGTTGTTGAGTGTGTCGAATAATAGGGTGCTTGTTGATGCATCGCAGCGGATTTTGTATGACTGGTCGCCGCAACCGGGTCCGGTGCTGAGTGGGTATGGGACTTGAGTGGGGCCGCAGTCGGGGCAGCGGGTGGCGGAAGAGGCGAGACCGGCGCATGTTAACATCAGCGCCACCATGAGCATGTTAGCGAAGATGGATCTAGCCGCCATCTTTGAAAGCATTTTTGTTTTAAAGAAGGTATGGGATATATATCTTGATTTATAGTCTGTTTGTTGTCGTTTTGTTGACTTTTTGTATTATTATATGGCGTTGACTTTTCCTATCTACGTGACAAAGATAGATTTGGCATCTATCTTCTCAACTACTTCTGTTGAAATTTATTGTAAAACTAGTAATAAGCCCGAGCGCGTTGCGGTGCGGGCACATTGGAAATATCGAATAGATTAGTCCAAACGTTATGTGATGCGTTAACCATACGAAAACGTGTGTGTTCGACGTATTAAATTGAACTCAGTATAACCTATATAAGCATGAAAGCGTATTATATTTGACCTGACTTGTTTCCCAAAAAAGTTTACGTTGAAACGTAGACCAACTCGAATTAATAAAGACACATACATAAAAATATGAACGTAAAAATGGTTTTAAACGAAAACGTATTATATTTGACCTGACTTGTCTAAAAAAATTACGTCAAAACGTAGACACAGTCAAATTTATATTTATACGTACATAAAAATATGCACGTAAAAAAGTTTTTTAAAGTAAAAGAATGATAGAGGTAAACAAAAGAATTTAATAATCAAAAGTTATTGATGAAAAATTAAATTAGTAAAAAGGTAGGGGTTAAAAATGCCAAATGCCAAAGTAGAGGGGTAATAAAAACATAGAAGGGAGTAAAATGGACTAACTCCTATTACCCTTATTAACTAATTAGGTTTCCTCTTGAGTGTATAAATAAGGGGCTTATTAGAGAGTTAAAGGGTTAGACACATTACACAATCACAACCCTCATTAACATCACAAATTTTCGAACTCTCTCCCTCAACCGAATTCTACCCTACATTCGGTTATCATCACCATCATTACTTTACACCCTAAGGAGGAACCGAATCAACTTGACAAAGATGTCGAACACTATGGCTGGTTCTCTGACTGGATTCTCCACTGCTTTGAATACTATTACAGGTATGTGTTTCATGTTTTCCATTAGTTTAAAACAGAACTGATCAACATGTGGTATCAGAGCATATGTTGATAAATCAGTTCTGTTTTTTGTATCCATTATTCTCGGATCAAAAATCTGGAAAACGGAAGTTTTAAAGCCTTAAAAACCAAAACTGTTTTCGGGTTTTAATGTGACCGAAATCCCTGTTTTCGGATCCTGCTAATTGATAAACCAACCCGAAATCATAAAAGGATTAAGCTTATTGTCACGAAATCCATTACAAAACCATTAAAATCAGGTTTCGGATTTCCAGATTATGTTCTTATTATTTTAGGGTTCATCATTTATGTTCTAAGAAACTCGAAAAATTCATAAGATTTGGAATATAATTTTGGATTTGTAAGTGTTTTACTGTTTTGATCTAAAATTTTTATCTATTAAATTTTCGAAAACTGTTAAAGAGATAATCAGTTATTATTTTCGAAATCCTTGATAAGTTTAGATCATGATTAAAACAGGAAATACTATCCCAAATCCCTTAAATTTCGAGTTTCAGTTTTATCACAATCAGCAGCTGTTAACAGAGATCACGACTCGCAACCATGAGGTTGCTACTCGCAACCATGAGGTTGCTACTCGCAACCATGAGGTTGCTACTCGCAACCATGAGGTTGCTACTCGCAACCATGAGGTTGCTACTCGCAATCATAACGTCATCACTCGCAATCATGAGGTTGCTACTCGCAACCATGAGGTTGCTACTCGCAACCATGAGGTGGCGACTCGCAACCATAACATGACAAGTCGAGATCAGAAGGTTGCGACTCGCAACCATAACATGACAAGTCGAGACTGAGATTGCGACTCGCAACTGAGATTGCGACTCGCAACTAAGATTGCGACTCGAGACCTCATTATTTTTTATGCTGTTTAATGTGACCTGACTCGATCCGCGCTAACAGGTGGTTTGCTATTAAATACTTGGTTTTGTTAACACTTACTTACTTAATTAATCAGAATCAGATAATTTTTGCAAAACCAAAATATAGCTTAACTTGAATGAGCTTTTGATGTATTAATTCTGGCCAAAGCTGATTTAATACATCTATTTATTGTTCAAGTATTATTAAAAGCTATGTTAAGTATGCATTACAAACCTGAAATGTCTTAATTCTGGCCAAAGCTGATTTAATTCATTTATGTTTAGCATGACTTGACAAGTGCATAACTAAAGTGATTGTCTCATTTCTGGCCAAAGCTGATTTGTCACAATTACTTTGCACACATATTTAAATGATTACACTTCTGGCCAAAGCTGATTTGTCTTCATTTAAATAGAATTTTACTAAGTCTATTATTTTGATGTTAGTAATAGACATTATCACAGCTTCATAATTAAAATGGTCATTACTTATGCCTGCCTTAGTATAACATGCCCTTTAGATCACATTAAGACTTCTTTCTTAGTATCTTAACTTGCTCATCTTATTTCCACTATCAGCACCCAATCAAGGGATTCCACCATTGACTGGTGATAACTTTGCTGCATGGAAGGATGCCCTCATGCTTACACTTGGAGTGTTGGACTTTGATTATGCTCTAAGAGAGGATAAGCCAGCGGACCTTACTCCACAGAGTACTGCTCCTCAGCAGTTACTTCATGATAAGTGGACTAGAAGTAACCGCATGTCTCTCATGTTCATGAAACAGTCCATTCATCACTCTATCAGAGGAGCTATTCCTGATTCGGACGATGCTAAAACCTATTTGGCTTCTGTGGAGGATCAATTCAAGGGAACATCAAAAGCACACGCTAGCACTCTTATCCTCAAGCTGGTGACGACTAAGTATGATGGGAGGAGCGGCATTCGCGAACACATCATGATGATGCATGACATGGCCAATAAGTTGAAGGGCCTAGAGATGGAGATCAGCGATGGTTTTCTTGTTCACTTCATCATCACTTCGCTTCCTTCGTCCTATGAAGCATTCAAGATCAATTACAACACTCAGAAGGACAAATGGACGATGAGTGAGCTGATCGCTATGTGCGTACAGGAGGAAGAGCGTATGAAGATGGATCGCCATACTGATGTTGCTAACTTCACCACCTCCAGCTCAAAGAAGAGGAAGAACAATTATCCAAGAAAGGATGCTTCTAAGGTTCACAAGCCAAATCCAACTCCTAATACAAGTGCACCTTCCAGCTCTAAGAACTCCTTAGGCAAACCCTACTGCAAGTTCTGTAAGAAAACAGGACATAAGCAAAAGGAATGCCCTGACTTCAAGGAGTGGCTGGCTAAGAAAGGTAACGATTTTTTCATGATACTTGAGTCCTTTAATTTAAATGTTCCTGCTAATTCTTGGTGGTTTGATTCTGGTTCTATGGTTCATGTAACAAATTCACTACAGGGATTCCTTACAATCCGGAAGCTGGGAAGAAACCAAAGAACACTTAAAGTTGGGGATGATCGGGAATTAGAAGTGAAGGCCATAGGAACATTACAATTATTTTTGAAAACTGGTTTATGTATTAAACTTTATGATACCTTATATGTTCCTGAGGTAACTCGGAACCTTGTATCAGGACCAAAGTTAGACATGGACGGTTTTGTCGTTTCTCATGGTCATCGCAAACTCTCTATTCTCTATGATTCCGTTGTTTATGGTACTGGCATTCTGGATGGTGGTCTCTATAGATTAGAACTAGATGATAATTTTTCTAAATCTTTGTTGTCATATAATATTAATGAATCACTCACAAAGATAGAAAAGAAACAAATTCGAGACTTAGAGACTTCATCTATGTTGTGGCATCAACGTTTAGGCCACATCTCAAGAGAACGATTAAATCGTCTCGTAAAGGATGAAGTCTTACCTCCTCTCGATTTCACCGATTTTGGAACATGTGTCAAATGTCTTAAAGGCAAAATGACATTAGCAAATAAGAAAGGAGCCACTAGGAGCTCTAATTTATTAGAACTCATTCACACTGACATTAGTGGTCCTTATCAAATTGCTGGTATAACAGGACATACTTCATTTATCACATTCATTGATGATTATTCTCGTTACATGTACTTGTATCTTATAAAGGAAAAATCTGAATCTCTAACAACTTTTAAAGATTATAAAGCTGAAGTTGAAAAGCAATTAGATCGTCAAATTAAAGTTGTGAGATCAGATAGAGGCGGTGAATATTATGGAAGACATACTGATGTGGGTCAAGCTCCTGGTCCATTTTATGAGTTTTGTAAGGGCCAGGGGATTGTGAACCAATACACCATGCCCGGTACACCTCAGCAGAATGGTGTAGCTGAAAGAAGAAATCGTACCCTTATGAACATGGTGCGCAGTATGTTAGCCAACACTAATTTACCATTATTCCTCTGGACTGAAGCGTTAAAAGCAGCTGTTCATATACTCAATAGAGTTCCTTCTAAGTCTGTCCCTAAAACTCCTTATGAACTTTGGACAGGAAGGAAACCGAGTCTTAAATATATGAAAGTATGGGGCTGCATTGCTGAAGCAAAACTTTACAATCCTTTCCTAAGGAAACTTGACCCTAAAACAGTTACCTGCTTCTTTATTGGGTATCCTGATCACTCGAAGGGTTATCGTTTCTATTGTCCTTCCCATGTCACCCGTATTGTTGAAACCAAGCGTGCTGCGTTCCTGGAGGATTTCAAGGTCAGTGGGAGCAGTACCAACCCTTACGAAGAATTGCAAGAAGTACAAGACGCGGGGGGGAGAGACTCGTCGCTTATCATTACTCCGTTTACTCCTCTTGTACCCCATGCAACTGCACCTGAAGTCACTGCACAAAATCCATCTCCACAATCAGAACCCATTATACCTCATAACGAAGGCACATCAAACGCTCAGAACCAAGACAACGCTGAACCCGATAATCAACTCAGGAGGTCATCTAGGCAAAGAAGGCCTACTAATTGGGATGATTATGTTACCTACCTGACTGAAATGGATGCTGGAAAGCTCAATGATCCTATCTCTTATAACGAAGCCATTAGCAGTGATCAGTCTTCTGAATGGAACAAAGCAATGATTGATGAGCTTGAATCCATGAAGAAAAATGACGTTTGGGATTTAGTCGAATTACCCAATGGTGCCAAACCTGTAGGTTGTAAATGGGTGTTCAAAACAAAACTGGATCCGAATGGGAACGTTGAACGCTACAAAGCGAGATTGGTTGCAAAGGGCTACACTCAGAAAGAGGGAATTGATTATCAAGAGACGTTTTCACCTGTCTCTCGTAAAGATTCATTAAGGATCGTTATGGCCCTAGTAGCTCATTTTGATTTAGAGCTGCATCAGATGGACGTCAAAACTGCTTTCCTTAACGGAGACTTAGACGAAGATGTTTACATGAAACAACCCGAAGGCTTTAAACCTGAAGGTCAGGAGCATCTAGTCTGTAAGTTGAAGAAATCCATTTATGGGTTAAAACAAGCATCACGTCAATGGTACCTAAAGTTTGATGAAGTCATGAAGAGGCAAGGTTTTATGAAGAATCAAGTGGATCAATGCACCTACCTCAAGATGAGTGGGAGTAACTTTACTATACTTGTCCTTTATGTAGATGATATTCTATTGGCAAGTAATAGTTTAGACATGTTGCATGAGTCGAAGCGTTTACTCTCGCATAACTTCGACATGAAGGATCTCGGAGATGCTTCTTACGTCATTGGCATCGAAATTCACCGAGATAGACACAAAGGGATCTTAGGATTGTCTCAAAAGACTTACATAGATCGTGTCCTTACACGTTACAACATGCAACAATGCAAACCCTCCGTCGCTCCAGTAGTTAAGGGAGATGTTTTCGGTTCATTCCAGTGTCCGACAACAGAGGTTGAAAAGGAGCAAATGAGCCAGATACCTTATGCGTCAGTAGTCGGGAGCCTGATGTATGCTCAAGTCTGTACTCGCCCAGATATCGCTTATATTTCTGGAATGCTAGGTCGTTATCAGACTAATCCTGGCCTAGATCACTGGAAAGCAGCTAAGAAGGTCCTTAGATATCTGCAAGGGACGAAAGACTATAAACTGACTTATAGAAGAAGTGATCATTTAGAAGTGGTAGGTTATTCTGATTCTGACTTTGCCAAATGCAAAGATGACAAGAAATCCACTTCGGGCTACATCTTTATGTTAGCAGGCGGACCTATCTCATGGAAGAGTCATAAACAACAGTTAACTACAACTTCCACAATGATGGCAGAGTACATTGCTGTTTACAACGCAACCTGTCATGGAATGTTGCTTAGAAATCTGATCACTGGACTCAAAATTGTTAATTCCATTTCTAGACCATTGAAGCTTTACTGTGATAATTCAGCTGCCGTTAGTTTTTCGAACAGTAACAGTTCGACTGGAGCTGGTTTATATCTTGATACGAAGTACTTGTTCGTACGTGAACGAGTTGAGGAAAATAATCTTTGTATTAAGTATATTAGTACTAAAGATATGCTTGCGGATCCGATGACTAAAGGTCTCCCACCTAAGGTTTTCGAAGAACATGTATCGAATATGGGACTTATTAAAGACCTTATTTAATGGCATATTGTACTAGCTTATGTTTTAATTAATAAAATTTCCTCAGTTTGATTTTGTATGTCTCTAACATATGTTCTGCCGGTGTAATGACATATAGACAAATATAAATACAAATCAGACGCTAAAGGGCTGCGTATTTTGATCGTAACTGTTAGGTTTTAAATTGAGGCTATAGTATGACTAATGGGGGTCCTGAGTCGCATGATGATTCAACGGCTGTATTTCTCTGCTATAGTTCTTGGTTTAAGGCTAAAATGAGTGTTAACTCCTGGCCAGGCTTACCTAATACTCATGATAAATGATTACTTGGCTAAGTGGGAGACTAGACCCCTGTGGTTAACTTGACAGAGGATCCGGACCTCGTTGAGGACCTGATCCGTGCCTTTTGTGTTCCCAACTTTCGCACATTTGACGGCCACAACTGTGGAATCTTCTAGAATGCCTTTGTATACTTCGCCGTATCCTCCAGAACCTAGGAGCCGGTCTTTTGAGAAGTTGGCTGTTGCCTTTTTTATTTCTTTCCCGGTGAAGACTTTAGCGTTTTTTCCAGAACCGGCGTTTAGGATCTCTTCGCGCTCACGAGCAAGCCGTGCTAGTGCTTCTTTGTGGCGACGGTGACGTTTGTAGAGTAAGAATCCGATTATAGCTGCCACAAGTGCTGATCCCAGGCCGGAGGTCAAACCTGATCATTCAAAAGTCAACGAAATGCTACACCTTAAATTTATAGCGTTACTAATTACTTGATCAACATTATCTATGAATAAAATAGTGAAAATAAACAAAACAATGTCTTTATGTAATCATTCGAAACAAAATATGACTTCTACATGGCATGTGGCAACTAATTTGATTACGACCTAAAATATAACATACATATATTTGATTTGATTGGCGGATATAAAGCTTAGTCATCATAAATTTGGACTTTGGTCTAATTTTGACTTAAAAACACGGCTTTGACCACGAAATAGATTGTTCGTCTTACATGAAACAATACAAGAATATTCATTAGTTTCTCCTCAAAATAAATTAATTAATTGACAGTGAAGTTTCTCATGAAAACTTCACTTTTGTAGGTATAATCGAATTAAGTTTGAACTTGAGCTCGTTTAATTTAAGAGAGATAGAGCTTAATCTCGGCTCGACGAGCTCTATTTCTATAGCTCGAGCTTTGGCTTGTGAGTAGATTTCAAACTCGAGTTCAACTCGTTTAATATATATTAATTTTAATTTTACAAGTAACATAATACATATATATTTTATTATTTTAATTATAATTTTATATATTATTATATTATAAGCGTATATTTAATATACTAAATAAATATTAAATAAAGTATATAAAATTACAAGCTCTGAAAGGGTTGCAAGCCGACTTGAGCTTAATCAGTGAAGCTCGAGCTTGACCCCATTTATTAAACAAACTTATTTTTAGCTCAGGCTCGTTAAAACTTAGTTTGACTCGAGCTTTCAGGCAGCTCACTAGCGCTACTTGACTCCTCCGACCCGTAAGCGATAGCAGGTCACTTGAAAGAATGTTTAACCAAAAGTAAGATGTTATGATACCTGCAATGAGTGCAGTCCGCTTTGAATCGCTGCAATCTCCTCTGTTCTCACAAGTATCATCTGTCAAATAAATACGACCCATGTAGTTAATTTTATTTTTAATGAAAGATGATAAAAATACAAATAATTCTTTTCAAATAAAAAAAATTACCAAAGGCACAAACTCCAGCCACACCATCCCAATGAAGTCCAGAATTACACATACACCTACTAACACCACCGGTACCAGACGCCACACAACTAGACCTATCATCACACTCCGTTTGTGTACTACACAACGGCTCAGGCGGTGACACCCACTGAATCTCCACACCAGGAGCAGGCCACCTACTCACCGGCAACGAATAATCCAAACCCACAAAACTCCTATACGCCTGACACCCACCATCCCTCACCCGGATCGAATACGTCGTTGTCGACCCACCCGTCCGAAACGAACAACAAATCGGGGCTCTCCCACAAGCTGAAGCATCCACCGAATTATTAATATAAGAGTGACAAAGACTCGTGGAACTACAGTTCAACGGCGACCTTAAAAGCGATTCGGAGCAGTTAAGGTACAAAATAGTGTTGCTGCTTGTGATGTTGAATGGTAAGCTGGGGTCCAGCTGTACACCGTGAGAGGAAATATCTGCTGTGACGCAGGTGTTGTTGTTGTTTATGAAGCTTGATGGTCGGATAACGAACCGTTGTGTGGTTTGAGAGATTGAGGTGATTGGGTAGGTGTTGTTGAGTGTGTCGAATAATAGGGTGCTTGTTGATGCATCGCAGCGGATTTTGTATGACTGGTCGCCGCAACCGGGTCCGGTGCTGAGTGGGTATGGGACTTGAGTGGGGCCGCAGTCGGGGCAGCGGGTGGCGGAAGAGGCGAGACCGGCGCATGTTAACATCAGCGCCACCATGAGCATGTTAGCGAAGATGGATCTAGCCGCCATCTTTGAAAGCATTTTTGTTTTAAAGAAGGTATGGGATATATATCTTGATTTATAGTCTGTTTGTTGTCGTTTTGTTGACTTTTTGTATTATTATATGGCGTTGACTTTTACTATCTACGTGACAAAGATAGATTTGGCATCTATCTTCTCAACTACTTCTGTTGAAATTTATTGTAAAACTAGTAATAAGCCCGAGCGCGTTGCGGTGCGGGCACATTGGAAATATCGAATAGATTAGTCCAAACGTTATGTGATGCGTTAACCATACGAAAACGTGTGTGTTCGACGTATTAAATTGAACTCAGTATAACCTATATAAGCATGAAAGCGTATTATATTTGACCTGACTTGTTTCCCAAAAAAGTTTACGTTGAAACGTAGACCAACTCGAATTAATAAAGACACATACATAAAAATATGAACGTAAAAATGGTTTTAAACGAAAACGTATTATATTTGACCTGACTTGTCTAAAAAAATTACGTCAAAACGTAGACACAGTCAAATTTATATTTATACGTACATAAAAATATGCACGTAAAAAAGTTTTTTAAAGTAAAAGAATGATAGAGGTAAACAAAAGAATTTAATAATCAAAAGTTATTGATGAAAAATTAAATTAGTAAAAAGGTAGGGGTTAAAAATGCCAAATGCCAAAGTAGAGGGGTAATAAAAACATAGAAGGGAGTAAAATGGACTAACTCCTATTACCCTTATTAACTAATTAGGTTTCCTCTTGAGTGTATAAATAAGGGGCTTATTAGAGAGTTAAAGGGTTAGACACATTACACAATCACAACCCTCATTAACATCACAAATTTTCGAACTCTCTCCCTCAACCGAATTCTACCCTACATTCGGTTATCATCACCATCATTACTTTACACCCTAAGGAGGAACCGAATCAACTTGACAAAGATGTCGAACACTATGGCTGGTTCTCTGACTGGATTCTCCACTGCTTTGAATACTATTACAGGTATGTGTTTCATGTTTTCCATTAGTTTAAAACAGAACTGATCAACATGTGGTATCAGAGCATATGTTGATAAATCAGTTCTGTTTTTTGTATCCATTATTCTCGGATCAAAAATCTGGAAAACGGAAGTTTTAAAGCCTTAAAAACCAAAACTGTTTTCGGGTTTTAATGTGACCGAAATCCCTGTTTTCGGATCCTGCTAATTGATAAACCAACCCGAAATCATAAAAGGCACATACTAAAAGCACAATCAATGACAACAGATAAAGACACAATAGACAACATACTAAAACACAATGAACATAACGTATAACACAATGACGATAACATATATCACAATAAGAATCAGACTAAATAAAAACACAATTGATGACAACAGATAAAAGACACAATTAATGACAGCAAATAAAAGACACAATAGAGAGCAGATGAAGACAGAATGAAAAACAAACTAAAAACACAATACTTAACAAACTAAAACACAATGAACAAGATAATAAAAAAATTGAACAAAGTATTAAACCACAATGGACAACATATTAAAACACAATGAATAACATATTACACAATGGACATGATGTAAAACACAATGTAAATTAGATTAAAAACACAATCAATGACAACAGATAAAGACACAATGGACAACATACTAAAACATAATGAACATAACGTATAACACAATAAGAATCAGACTAAATAAAAACACAATTGATGACAACAGATAAAAGACACAATTAATGACAGCAAATAAAAGACACAATGGAGAGCAGATGAAGACACAATGAAAAACAAACTAAAAACACAATTCATAACAAACTAAAACACAATGAACAAGATAATAAAAAAATTGAACAAATTATTAAACCACAATGGACAACATATTAAAACACAATGAATAACATATTACACAATGAACATGATGTAAAACACAATGTAAATTAGAATAAAAACACAATCAATGACAACAGATAAAGACACAATAGACAACATACTAAAACACAATGACCATAACGTATAACACAATGACGATAACATATAACACAATAAGAATCAGACTAAATAAAAACACAATTGATGACAGCAGATAAATGACACAATTAATGACAGCAGATAAAAGACACAATGGAGAGCAGATGAAGACACAATGAAAAACAAACTAAAAAAACAATACATAACAAACCAAAACACAATGAACAAGATAATAAAAAAATTGAACAAATTATTTAAACACAATGGACAATATATTAAAACAAAATGAATAACATATTAAACACAATGACCTGAACTAATAACACAATTTATAGAAAACCCAGATATAACAAAATCTTCATTGTGTCATATATTGTGTTATAGGTTTTTATAAAAACGCAATGGATAGAACTCAAATTAACATTGTGTTATAGGTTTTGATAATAACACAATGTATAGAAACTCTACTGACCAAAACCCAGTTAAAAGACACAATGACCTGAACCTTTAACACAATGCCAAAAAACCCAGTAAAAATGAAATTTTTTATTTTATTTTTATATGATAATATGGTATTCATATTAAAGATAAAAAAAAACGCTCGTTATTATGGTGAATTTTTTTTTGAATAAAAATGTCGTATGAAAAAGTTATGGACGTTTTAAATCGATGGGGGAATTGACATGTGCCTTGCATGTGGAGAGAGAAAATCCATAAATATAAGATTCTTTTTATGCCCTTCTATTATCTTCTTTTCCCTACAATCAATCTCAACCCTTCAAATCTAAGATCAATGGACTAGAATCCTTCTTACACTTCTTATTTATTTTATCCTTTGTATTTGATCCTAACCCGTTAAACATCAAAGGGAAATGTTCATATTTTCTGGAAAACAAAACATGCTTATATTTGCTTACATACAACTCTTAATGCAATGACGTACAGATCGTGATAACAGTGGACACTTTATGAGACTGAGCTATCCCGACGATGATCTACGACACCCATGATATACTCGATCTCTTCGGATACTTCTTTCATAGTAGGTCGGTTTTCTCTTCGTTCCTCCAAGCAACTCATTGCAAGGAACCCGAATGCTTTCATAGAATCGATGTCTAAGGAAGTCGCGTGTGTCTTAAGCATCGGGTCAATAACATCCAACAATCTTTCCTCATTCGCCATTCGCTTGACATAGGCAACCAAGTTTACATCGTCTGTCGGTCTACCAAAGTCTATAGCTTTTTGACACGTTAGTATTTCCAATAAGAGTACTCCGAAACTATATACATCACTCTTATCTGTCAACTGATAGTTCCAATAATAATCAGGATCTAGGTACCCTAATGTACCTTGAGCACAAGTCGTCACATGGGTTAAATCCGTATGAGCTAGTCTCGACAAACCAAAATCGGCTACCTTTGCTTTCATCTTATGGTCAAGTAAAATATTGCTAGACTTCACGTCACGATGGTAGATGGGGCGAGATGCAGAGAAATGTAGGTATGCGAGCCCTTGGGCTGTGTCATGAGCAATACTTAGTCGTTGACTCCATGTTAACGGTTGTTCTTTTTTATCATGCAAGTGATAAAAAAGGCTTCCGTTTGGAATAAACTCGTACACCAACAACGGTTGTTTTTCTATGCAACAACCTATAAGGTGTACAAGGTTCTTGTGGTTGACTTGCCCGAGGATTCGGACCTCGTTTAGGACTTGATCAATGCCTTTGGTGTTCCCAACCTTTGCACATTTAACAGCCACCGTTGTGCCGCAATCCAACACACCTTTATGTTGGTTCAGGTCCCAGACACTACACACACACACACTAAACTCACTGTCAACTGTGTTATGTAGTGAAAGGTAATTTGAATATATGAAGGAGAAAGCTTCTCTTGAATGAAAAGGGTTGTATTATTCAATAAACAAATAGGGCTTTATATAGCCATAACAAACAAGAACGTGGGAATCATAAAACCAATAAAAAACTAATAAAAAAATCTATTTTATCCTATAAAAGTGGTAAACCCCATGACTCCTTTACTCCCAAGTCCCAACTGCACTACAACGTATACATATAAATCGGTCATGCCTCAACCACATATTCTTCCAACAATCTCGGTCAAACATAACGTCCATTTTTCCTCTCATACGGAACTAACATGGATAACCCACTTTCTGGAATCCGAACCATGACCCGTTGACTTGTACCCGTGACCCGTTAGCCCATGAATAAACCGATTAACCCAACATTCACCCCCTTAATCGGTTTGTTCACACCGCTCATTTATGACATCCGAATCACGTTTCCTCTCTCCAATCATCTCGACTTCTACGGGACACCCGATCTTCACCTCGATCACGTCCAAAGTCTTCTCGGTTCAACCCGAATAAATTCACCACACTTGTAACATCTCACATGGCTTCACGTTGAAAACGTTCACTAACATCACGACTTTTCACGGATCGACGACCTCTCCCCGGTCACATCCAAAGCCACCTGATTGAACTTCAACGCCATAATGTCACACCGTGTTCTTCTCCAATGTCTTCCTTTTTACGACCGCCTTTGTTCAAGAGGCCACTCCACCAACAAAGAAAACAAAGCTACACTGCCTTATACCGTTTTCTTTCAACCCGCTAAACGAACCAAATCCAAAGACACCTGCTTTGACGGATCTTTTACGCCCGTTTTCACGCAACTACGTTGGTTTCCTCTTATCACGAACAACCCGATCAAGGATTATAAAACTTGTGATAAAACATCACAAGTCTCCTTCTCTTTTTCACGACTAACAGCCCACGGAACATACCGGTGTTCACCCGTCACCCCCGTCGTCCGAACCGGTACTCTCCACCGCGACAACGCCTGACCGGAACACCCACCTTGTCTCCGTCTTCTGCTGTATAACAGTCTCAAACAGCCACCTGCTGTCCCGAACAACCCGTTTTCCTGCTGCGTTTGCCCTGCAGCGACGGGCTAGACCCCTTTCACGAAACCGACTCTCAAACCGGCCTTCTCCGTCTTCACGAGCCCTAGGCTCTGATACCAAGTGTTGGTTCAGGTCCCACACACTACACTCACACACACTAAACTCACTGTCAACTGTGTTATGTAGTGAAAGGTAATTTGAATATATGAAGGAGAAAGCTTCTCTTGAATGAAAAGGGTTGTATTATTCAATAAACAAATAGGGCTTTATATAGCCATAACAAACAAGAACGTGGGAATCATAAAACCAATAAAAAACTAATAAAAAAATCTATTTTATCCTATAAAAGTGGTAAACCCCATGACTCGTATACATATAAATCGGTCATGCCTCAACCACATATTCTTCCAACAATCTCGGTCAAACATAACGTCCATTTTTCCTCTCATACGGAACTAACATGGATAACCCACTTTCTGGAATCCGAACCATGACCCGTTGACTTGTACCCGTGACCCGTTAGCCCATGAATAAACCGATTAACCCAACACTTTATACACCTCACCAAAACCTCCAACGCCGAGAAGACCGCTTGATGAGAAGTTGTTTGTTGCCCTTTTGATCTCTTTGGTGGTGAAGATCCTGGCAGACTTTCCACCATCACTTGAAGCTACCACCTTTTCACGCTCAATAGCAAGTTGTTTTTGTTCTTCTTTGATTCTGTGATGGCGAATGAGCATCGTTGTCGCGAATACAACTGAAAGAATCAATATCACACCACTGCACATTGTAGGCGCCACAAGTATGATTCTTCTTGGTTTGATTCTTGTGTAATCTGCAATAAACTGAATCATTAATAAAAAAATTCTTTGAAAGGGTAATTAGTTTCACTATGCATTAATCGTTACCTGAAGTGCACTGGCCGGCAATTGCATCCCAGTGGAATCTAGGCTTACAAAAGCACCTTAGTGCTCCATCGCTAGCAGCCTTACAAGTGGCGGTTGAATCACAACACGCATCTGTTTTACAAGGTGGTTCGGGCGGTGACACCCACGTCAACTCAATGGAATGATCAGTACAATTGATATGAGAGATTGTGAATTGCAAAGAGGTGTTCAGCTGGATGCTGTAGGCTGTATGATCAGCTGTAACGCAGATGTTTGGTAAGAGACGCGGTTGATGGATCACAAGAGTCTGATTTTTTGGAAAGATTGATTTGATCAAATAGGTGTTATTGAGTGTATCGAACTTCAACACACCACTGTCGCACCTGATCTTGTATGACTGGTGGCCGCATGTAGGTTCCGTGCTGAGTGGATATGAGACGGGAGTGGTCCCACAATTCGGGCAGTGTTTAGCCTTGATACAAATGGTATGCACCAGCAAGATCACCATAAGTACCAACATTCTTACAGGCAAGTTAATTTTCATTTTGAATGGAGGTTAATTAGAAGAACTAAAGTCTGGAGCAGTCTAGCATTTGTAGGATGGTGTTTCGCCAACCCATATGCACACAGGTTGTTGATCAAGTTGTACGTTACAAACTTACAATGCACCTTATTGTTTTCCTAACAATCGTTTTTGGTGCACGCATTCTCGTCTCCCCCACATACCCCGAAAGTGGTTATTACAAATACAATGGACACAGGTCCATAGAAATCTAATGATTTCCATTTTTGGGATGGAAGTTTATAATTGGAATAAGTTAAGATCCCATAACAACAGGAACCAATACAAAAAAAGAAACAGCCATAAAAAAACTATATAAAGTGGTATATAAGAATGTTATAATCTACAAAATATTGCAAGAGAGTGGGGATTCATGCACCAGGAAATACTACATTAAGTTTTATTGATATACGCAAATCACGGTTCAAGTCGTACAATGAAGAAACCTTGGAAGCTTTTAACAACGATGATAGTAAATTAACAATGATATCTAGAGAATACTGCTAGAGTTTATTATTTGAGAAAAGCAGTTACATAAACAAAGGAAAGCAACACAATAAATAGGTAGAGGTGAAAGCCCAATAGATTATGAGCCCAAAAACTATCTAGGCTAATCTAGTTAAACAGGATAAGTGAAAGCCCAATAGATTTTGAGCCCAAAAACTTATTATGCTAACAATGATCACATGCATACATATGCTTCTACATGCAAGCATATTATTTTATGTACTTGTGCAGATACTTGTACTTAAATGAAAGAGCAACCGCTGACCCAACAAAACTTATTATGGCTGTCTGAAAGCACCCGGAGGGAACTCTTCAGGTAAGTGATTCAGCAAGAACAAGTGTGTGCCACCAGCCACATGCAACGGCTCTTGGTACATAGCCATCTAGTTCAACTTGAGATGGAACGTTGCGGTCTACGACATCCCCCAAACCAAGCTGCAAGTAGTCAGGAATTGTAATTTAGGACACAATAAACCATGGATTAATTAATTAACTCTGGTTAAGTGAGCGATGTGTACCTGACCATACTTGTTCCATCCCCAACAGAATACCTTCTCGTCTTCACAAATCCAATGCAAAAAAGAATTAGTATTTTAAACCATTCGACATTTCTCTAATTGCTAAGAAATACATACCTGTAACAATAGCACTGTGCCGAGCCCCACACGATACAACTCTTGCGTGTTCATTTTCCAGACTAGGATCATCTAAAAGCCGTGGCAAGGTCTGACAACAAACCGCACATTAGCAAGTATACAACACGAAGATTAAGAATAATAAGAAGAAGAAAACACGAGTGAAATAAGGACCTCAGCATGATCGGTTCCAGTACCCAATTGGCCAAACTGATTCCCGCCAAAGGCATACACAGCACCATCACTTGAAATGCAAATCGTATGCCAAAGACCAGCAGCAACGCCATCTATGCGGATGCCCAGCAACGATGATACACATGTAGGGCTTAGCTCATCATCAGCACTTCCTTGCCCACACTATATCACAAGAAAATCACAACTTAGAATCCTGATATGCAACCACCAAATGACCTGTGACATAAAGGAAAAGTGAAGAACATATATAGATGTAATTTTTGTAAAAAAAAAAAAAAAAAAAAAAAAAAACATTTATCGCCTTTCACATAGAACTTCATCTTGAACATTCAGACTTGATCAGTCTGCTTTTTCTCCATTTCTAATAATTAAAAAAATTGTTATCAGGACATAATCCCCACCAGTTCAGGAGAACCAAGAAACATATGGCTGTAATAAGCACATATCATCATATCATACTCCATAAAAGAACATGTGGTATATGAAACACTTTCAAAGCAAAGAAATGTCACCTGTCCATAGAGGCCCCAGCCAAAAGTCACTAATGCCCCAGCATCTGTAGATGCATTATACAAAGTCAAAATCCATAGAATAACACACATGTAAGAAAAAAGCACACTATCACTGTCATCACAATCTACCAAACTAGTACAAGATGCAAGGGATACTATGAATACAAAAGCGTACCTGTAATTACCGCACTGTGTCTTCCTCCGCAAGCAATTCCTCTAATATAATTTCCAGGGATGGTTCTTAGTGGTGATGTGCCAATGCAAGGTATAGGACGTGGCGAAGATGCCATTCGAATGCGGGACCCCAAACCTAGCTGCCCCTCACCTCCATATCCCCAACCCCACACCTGGCCCATATCTACTCACACAAGCCGCAATACACTAAGAATATATATTAACTACTATACAAAGTTAAGTTATAAGTTGAGGGGACCTGATAATGCCAATGTGTGTCGCCCACCAGCCGCAACTGTGGTTATCTTAACCCCTGGATTCATGAAAGCTACCAAACATGGCAAAGCTGTGAGAGATTCATCACCTGACGACGAGCTTTCACCTGCATGTCTAGACACACGTCGCCTTTTCGTACTTTCATGCGAAGCGACTACATCCGTTGATCTTGATCCCTCTGAGTGAGGGCTCACTTAGCATCATAGTTAGTGAACTCAACAGTTACCATATTCCTATGCCAATGACTGCAATGATTAATATTACCTTGATCAAGTAAGTATGTTTCGGGATCTTGATCTGTGTATGGGTCTCCAACAACTGTTCCAAACGGCACACACTCTTTCCATCCCCATGTATACACCTCTCCAGCCACTGTATATACACAAAAAAATATAAAAAAAATTGTTTGCAGTTCAATAAAAAGGAAAAAGTATTAGCAGTACCTGTTACACAGACACAATGTGCCCAACCTGCTGCAGCTTTCACCACTGAAACTTCATTCGGAAGAGGAAAAGGTTCCGGTGTTTCCTTAAAAAACAGCACATTAGCTTCTTTCATATGAAACACGTACGATGAATAGACGAAAAATTAAACACACCCCATGTCTCCCTGACGTCACGTAGCTTTGACCAAGATCATCAGTTGCACCCCATGTGATCAGCTTCCCAGTGTCTGAAATGGCCATAGCAAACCCACAGCCGCCACCACAAACGTCCGTCCAGAAACGACCAGCGTCAGTTGACGGTGGGAGGTTAACTTCGACCGGAGAAACTAACGGCGAGCGTTGAGGTAAGGTTGCAGGTAAATACCCCCACATGTGCACCGTCCTCATCTCCATGGTCAACAAGATTTCTGGAAACAATGTGTGTGTTTGAAATGGAAGTTGGAAGGTTATTTGGAAGACAGTGCTTCTAAATGGAAGCATGAGAATGGATATATATAGTTGTGTAGTATGTATACGTGTCAAAATCGGGTCATTGTTATTCATATTTTATGGTTGATGTGAAATGGGCCACGTGTATACAACACCCATGGATATAATTTTTGAACAAAAAAAATATTTTAGTTTTTTTTTTATAAGTTTTTGAACAGAGCTTCCAATTCCAAAGATCATGCGGTTCAAATGTGGGGTTAAAACTTAGAATTTTTTAAACAAAAGTTGTACGCTTTTTCTGTTATTTTGTTTATGATTGTCGAAACAAACCCGAACTTGACGGGGGGAAATCCGATTTACGTCCACGACAACTGTAGTATTACTCGGATTACCCGAATCTCTTTATCCAAACTAAAACCAGATATTTTGTTATATTATATATTTTTCTTATAATTTTAATTATATAACATTTATATCAAAGTTATTATAAACTTGATATGGATTGTTAGTGGTAGGATCCTGTAAAAAGTAATTGTTTTAGAAGTGTAAGAGCATTCACATTCAATCCATCAAATTATACATACATTTCACTAAAAAACAACTCCTATATCAATATATTTCCACTAAAAACAAATACTTTTTCTCTTTCCTTTCAATTAAATAATATTATCATTACATTTTTCTTTCACTTCCACTCACAACCACTTTCAAAATATATTAAAAAATTATAACGGGTGAACAGTGTCCCCCCAAATATACAGATGAACAGTAACATTTTCTCTCTCCTCTACTCACATCCACTTTTTATACCCTTTATAATATAAAAATCCATCCTCACATAATTTGATGGATTGAATGTGAATGCTCTAAGAAGGCATAAAAATTCATATGTAGACATCATGTTTTTGACTTGGGCATTATGTTTTGGCAAGAAAAACACCAAACATAACAATTTAAGACACAATGTAGTGAATTCTAGGCTTAAAACTTAAAACACCATGCCAAGAACGTTAAGTAGTAGGTTTTAAGTGTTAAGCAGTGTGTTTTAAACATCACGCCCATAATACGTTGCATTGTGTTTTAAATTGTTATGTTTGGTGTTATTTTTTTTTTGTTAAAACAACCCAAAACATCATGCCTAAGTTCAAAACATGATGCCTACATGTCAAATTCTATGCTTTCTGACACTTCCCACGAAAAAGGTTCTTTTTACATGAACCTCACCCAGGATTGTTATAATTAAGGTGTTGTTTGTTTTTGCAGACATAAACTGTCTGTAAGCTGATTTCATCTGTTTTCATGTCTGCAACTGAAGATGTGGTCTGAAGCTCTTCAAGCTGAAAATATAAGACTGTTTGTTTTTATAAATTGATTTCGTCTGTACATACTACATGAACTTTGTTTTATTTTCCAAATCAAAACATCCTAAACCAATTACTTCAACTACACATTCCAATTGTTTTATGGCCAGTACTGACTTTATAATCAGCATGAATAAACACAAAAAAATAATCTTAAGTTTCACAGTAATAGCCAGTAACCAAAATAACTGCACCAAGATAACTTATGAAATTAGAAACGTTACTTTACATGGTTATAATAAAGAGAGTTAAATGCTTGGTTGGTCCCTGGTTTGCAAAAATTTCATACTTGGTCCTAGTGGTTTACTAATTACATGCGTGGTCCTTAAAGTTGTCAAAAATGAACTCGGTTGATCCCCTGACCTAACCTCTGTTAAATTTATCAGTTAACTATGTGTGAAATGACTATATTACCCTTGAACAATTAAAAAAAAAGACATACCCATCATCTTCTTCTCCACCCTTTCTTCTCAAATCAACCTGCAACACAACCACCCAATCCCCTATTTCTATTACCCGCACACCATATTGTTTGAGCCGGTGATCTGGTTGCATCCGGCGGCGTTGTGGAATGTCTTTTTTTTTTTAATTCTAAACTTCAAAGTTGAATGATCAAAACTGAAAGGGGATACTCCACAACCACATTGCCACATACATACAGTCTGATCATACAAATTTAACCAGTTTGATCTGTTAACCTAAAACAATCAATCAGCAACTGACCAACTGAATTCCGTTCAATCGTCACCGCCATTGCGTTGTTTGACGGTATGGTCCTCTTCGATCCTTCTTCTTCTCAATTTCCAGCAGAATTACCACTAGATCATACTAATAAACACGATGATTCTGTTGAACTATCGAATCATCATGAAATTAGTCAACAATCTGTTCAATCCACCACTTCTGGAGCTTCGTTTGAGCCGCTAGATGAAAACCTGTTCTCGGATCCAACCCTAATTCAACCGCAATCCGAATACGACGATGTTTCCAACTCTCCTCTCGATCCTCCGCTTTCACCGTCCTCTTCATCCACATCATCTCGTAGTACTGTTACTACTGATTTCGCCTCAACGACGTCGTTCGCATCGATTCCACAAACCTCAATAACTTCAACCAGATCACTCACTTCGCAGATATCATCCACCAGGAAGAAGAAGAGAGCTGGATTACGCATCGGTTATGGCAGAACTGCTGTTCAATCACTCGATTCCGATTATGCCATTGATGTTGATAATTCGCAGGTTCTGGTTCCGGCTTCGGTTTCGATTTCATCTGTATCATTGCCTGTAGTTGTTTCCTAAGTAAAACTTGAATTAGAAGAAAGGGTGTGCGGGAAACAGAAATGGGGGATTGGGTGGTGGTGTTGCAGGTTGATTTGAGAAGAAAGGGTGGAGAAGAAGATGATGGGTATGTCTTTTTTTTTAATTGTTCAAGGGTAATATAGTCATTTCACACATAGTTAACTGATAAATTTAACAGAGGTTAGGTCAGGGGACCAACCGAGTTCATTTTTGACAACTTTAGGGACCACGCATGTAATTAGTAAACCATTAGGACCAAGTATGAAATTTTTGCAAACCACAGGGACCAACCAAGCATTTAACTCTAATAAAGATATATCACCAAAACACTAATGATCATATAATTGGCAGGTAAATCATGATTGCCACAAAATGCTTGTAATTTGAAAAGACAACCGATTAAAAAAAGATAAACAGCAACATAGATTTGAAGTGAGAAAAATTAGGGTTTAGAATAAAAATGATACCGATTGGAACGAAAGGATTTCTGACTCGCTTTTTCTCAGGAAACAGGCTTTCAAGCTCGGGATTGGATCCCATATTTGGAGGTACCGAAACTCCGTTCGTCGGAGATGTGTCAGCTACCGTAATAAGTAGGGTGATTTGAATCGAAGGATGACTCCTGCTGCTTTATGTTTGTGGCCCTAAAGGCGGTTACGATGATGACGTTGAAGGTTGATGGCAGCCGCGACGGTGGTGGTGGCCGACTAAGGCGACGGCCGACACCGGTGACCTTACAGCAGTGGTGGTGGTCCAGTTTTGAGGGAGGAGGGTTATTTGTGAAGATGAGAGAGGAGGGTTTTTTTGTGAAGATGTTTGAAGAAAGGGTATCATAGTTTTTTTTTAAGTTGAAAAAAGTCATTTTCAGATCTGTTTAAAAAGAAAAAACAAACAGTCTTCAAGGGTAACGTCTGCGCGCCTGCAGACATCAGCTCTGATGAAACACTGGTTAACACCTAGGGTGAAACTAGCGGGTTCGTCTCCTTTGTGGGGTTCAATCTCCTGCGTCGCTCACCAAATGATGGTTCCTGCAAAACAGCAACACCGTTAGCTCGTTAAGAGGGGAATATGGGGGTTTCCCTCTTAACCGGGCCCCGGCGTGAGAATAAGTACTGCTCTGAGGAGATAAAACAGTGTGTGTTAAGAGTGAGATCATAGAGAATAGAATGGATCAACCTGGATGATGAAGGGTCCTATTTATAGCCGGAGGGTGAGAGAGGGAGGAGCATCTTCGCCAGCTGGTATAGGGCGCCAGCTGTCCGACCAAGGGGAATATCCTCTTGGTCTCCTCTGCTGTGGTCAGTGTAGTGGTACACGTGGCGCGCCTATATTTGTCCATGCTGGAAACGTCGTACTGGTATTGTCGGTCTGCTCCTTGATTTGCTGCAGGTCTACATGGCGCACGATGGGTGGTGACACGTATTGTCCTTTATGTCGGAAGGAGCATCTTTGGTGCCACCTTGACGTATTCCAGAAGCTTCTAGAAGCTTCTGGATTCATTTGCTGATGCGGACGCCATGTAGGATGAGAAAGTGGTGTGGTCCTTGCCATGTAGGCGAGGAATTGGGACCATACTTCTTCAAGTCCCCCCAGTCCAGTGTGCCTTCTAGTTGAGTTGATCGCCTAGGAGGGATTCTGGACTTATTAGGGAAGTGATTGTTGGTGACTTTCTAAGGTTGAGTCAATTGGTCGCATGGCGCGTGGCGTAGTGGAAACTTTGTGAATTTGAGCCAACTGGACGCATGCCGCATGGTGGATTGGTAGCTTTGTAAGGTTGAGCCACCTGGACGCTTGGCGCATGGTGGATTGGTAACCTTGTAAAGTTGAGCCAATTTGGTCGCATGGCGTTGTGGCAACTTTGTGAAGTTGAGCCAATCGGACGCATGGCGCATGGCGTTGTGGCAACTTTGTGAAGTTGAGCCAATCGGACGCATGGCGTTGTGGCAACTTTATGAAGTTGAGCCAATCGGACGCATGGCATATTGGTGTTTCCTTCTGGAGGAAGTTTCTATACTTGGGGCAAAGAGAATTGATGTGACCGTCTGATGTCTCTGTCTTGTCTGAGGTGAACAGTCGCCTTTTCAGTGGTGTCAGTTACTTTACACGCCTTTGTCAGATGTGTGCCGCCCACGCTCCCGGAAAAAGAGGTGACGGTTTCTCTTTCTGCTGACGTGCCTTCTCCCCGTTGGGTGGCCTTCTGATTTCCTGACGGCCCACTACCCATCGCATTAAATGCGATGGGTATAAATATATGGCGGTTTCCTTCATCTTTTTCACTTTTCAAATTTTGAACTCCGGTGTTCTCTCTTGTTCCTTTATCTTGATTCCCTTTTTTCTTTAGTTCATTCATACTATTGTTCTTATCTTCTTGCAATATGTCTGGAGCGAATCCCTCGTCAAAAAAAGAAAAGGAACAAGGGTAAAAATCCACCAGGCCCGGATCAGGCGACTATAGGGTGGAAGGAGGAAGAGTTTCAGAATCTGGTGAGGGAGATGGGTTTCCTTCCAGAATGGGGTGCTCAGTTTCCGACTCCTGGTTCTACTGCCATGGATGCACCTCCTGGTTATATTACACTGTACGCTGCTTTCTTCCGGAAGGTCAACTTCAGACTTCCGATGACAAGGTTTACTGCCGATGTATTAAGGAATTATGGACTCCATATCTCTCAAATCAACGCTATTGGGCTTCCCCGTGTCACCCACTTTGAGTTTATATGTAGAGCCAACCGCGTGGAGCCTACCGCGTGGAGCCTACTTTTGAGAAGTTTAATGTGTTTTACACCGTGACTTACACCAGCGGTTTCTACTCTTTTAACTCCAGGACCATTGGTGTTATTCCTTGTTGTTCTACTCCTTTAAAGAGCTTGCTTGATTGGAAGCAAAAGTTTTTCTACATTCGACATGGTGTTATCCCGGTGGACATGCATTATCGGTCAGGGAGTGAGGGGATTCCTAAGGTGAATGTGGTTGAAGGTTTTTCTGAACAAGCGTGGTACAAGAAGTTGACTCATAAGGCCACTCCTATTCTTCAGCTTGAGGAGATGGCGTTGGTGGGTGATGGTATGAGTATGTTGTGGGTTCCGAAGCATCCTTTGGGTGTCCCAGCTTACGGTTATCAAGGCAAACGTATGTGTTGTTCCACAACCTTTTGTTTCCCTTTTATTTTTATTTTTTTATTATATATATATATTTTTTACTCCTCATCTCCGTGTTTTTGGCAGTAGGTTACACCTTGCTGAATGTTCTGGATCCGAAAGCCGGTGTTGCCATGGTTGAGGCGATTCAAGGGGTTGGGAAACCGACCTGGTTGGATCAAATTCGCGATCATTTCTTGCATCCGACCAACGAGAGTTTTACCACCTATGCCAACACAGTCTTAGGTGAAGATAGTGAGGATGATGATGATGCTATTGATCTTATTCGAGAGGAAGTTATTGTTCTCTCGAGTGATGGGTCTGGCAGATCTTTTGAAGGCCTAACTTCTCGTTCCCCGCGTGCAGGTCCAGCGCAGGGGGTTGCGCATGAGCCGGTTAACGAGCCTATTGATGATGATGTGGAAATTCCGGTTGAGACTGCTGATAAGTTGGAAACGAGGAAGAAGTCAAAAGTTGACAAGCCGGAGGGGAAGGAGAAGAGGGCTAGGGAACATGCCACTGAGACTCCTCGTAAGCGACCTTCTACTCTTCCTGTCCTAGATTACGTTGTAGTTTCTGATACATTGTCCGGTTTAGGGGCCGGAGAGAGACATCGTAGTTCTAATCCTGAAGATCGCGCTACTTTGACAGAGATGATGCAGAAGAAGGCTTTTGAGGATAAAAAGCGGAAACTTGACGAGCAAGCTACTGCTATGCTTGCGTCAAAGAAGGCTAAGCTTCAGAAGGAGACTCCTCCTGCTCCGTCGGAATCGGAGGTTGATCTGGGTGTTTTCACTGAGAAACATGGGAATTTGTTGGAGAAAATATTTGAGGCTTCTGGTACTCATTTTATTAGTTTTTCCATTTATCTTTTCTTGTTGTTTGTTTTCCCTTCTTTCCTCTAAATATCTTGCTCGTTTTGGAGCAGGTACTAAACCAGCCAAGACTTCACACAAAATTGACATTTCAAAAATCACTCCTCCTGCTTCTCCGCCCTCGCGGACATTTGGGTTGTCTCCTCCCCATGATGATATCGGTGAGAAGAAGAAGAAAACAGATGATGTAGATGTTGAGCATGTTGGGGAAGGTGGTGGTGATGTCGGTGGCGCTGGCGGTGATGTTGCAGGTGGTGTTGAACGTGGTAAAAAACATTGAAATTGGGGTGGAGTCAAGCGAGACCACTCCTCATCGAACCATATATACCAAGCGTCCACCAGGTACTGGTGGTGGTGCAACTTCCGGAGTGGTTCGGAGTCCTGATTTTGAGCACGTTCAAGGTGGATCTTGGGACACTCAAAACCCAGCGTGTGATGATTTGCCACATGCTCCTCGCTGGAATCTGACCCAAGGCTCCCGGATGAATCATCTTGAAAACTGCCATGAGTTCTTCTCTTTGTCTCTCCCCCCAGCTAAGAGGTTGTTTCAGAAAAGACGCCACCGGTTTGAACTGCTAGATGATCATGTTCGTGCCGGTGTTAACTATTTTGCCACCTCTCAGGAGATTGTCCGTGAGTGGAAACTGATGGGGGAGGAGACAATTGAGTTTGAAAAAGAGAAGAAGGCGTTTGCGGAAGAAAGAGAAAAGTTTAATTCGGAGAAGAAGGGTTTGTTGTGGAGAGTTTCTAATGCGGAGCAGAAACTTGCTCAAGAGAAGCAGGCCAATGCTGATAAACAGAAAAATTGGGAGGCTGCCTGTGAGCGCACTAATGCAGAGATGCAAACTCAACGTGATGCTATTATCAGGTTGTCTGGTGAGAAGAAGAAAATTAGCGAAGAAGCTAAGCAAGCGCGTGTCGCGTTTGAGAAAAAGGAGGCTGAGTATGTGGAGCGTATAGCTGCATTGGAAGAGTTTGTTGAGAACAATATTGCGGAATGTAAGGCTTCTGAAATCCTTGCTGAAGAGGCATCCGCCGATTGCAAGTGGTTGCTGTCACGTGCTGTACCTCTGGTAACTTCATTTGTTTGTGTTCGCTTTCGATTTTTTGTGATTACTCTGCTTATATTGTTGTGTGTTTCCCGTAGATTGCTGGTCGTATAGTGAAATCCCATGAACTTGCCAACTACATGTTTGAGTTGGGTCAAGCAGGGTACAATAGCGGGCGGAAGGATGGCTACAGTGAGGGTAGGGCTGCAACTGTCAACAATGAGAAGGACTATCATTTCAACCTGTACAAGGAAGATTGTACCAGTGCTTATGCCGCGAAGAGAAAAGAGTTTGCCTCCTTGGAGTTCGGAGTTGTTAAAGCTGCTAAAAAATTGGCTCGGAAGCCTGATGGTGTTGCTTTGCTTAAAAGGGCCCTTGGGGATGGAGATGGCGCGGCTGGGGGCGCTGGTCCCAGCCACCCGGAGTGAAGGCATCCGGCTTGTATGCCGTGTATGGGATTTGATGTCCTTGTAACCCACTTGACAATTCCTTGAACAATTTACTTTACGTTGTTGTGAACAATTTGACTTATAACTGTCGTACTTGTGCCAAGTTTTGCTATGGTTGGCATGTTTAATGCTTAATATGCATTTTGGTTTCTTGTGAATTTTGTTTAACGTTACAATATGTGCATGTTTAATTACTTTGATTCAGGTATCACGAATGAATGGTGGCACTGACAGGTTGTGTTGTGTTAGCTACAATGTTTATTCTGTCGTTTACTATGCGCAGGTTTGTTTGTGAATACGAAGTGATCGAGTTACAGGTTATTGTGTGCACCCAGTTGTGTTCAACCTTGGAGGTTTTTACAATGTGTATTTACCATGTGTTCGATGCTTTCGTGTTTATGTGGGCACGAAGTACTTATTTGGCGTTTTATAGGCTTTAGTTGTGTTTTTTACCCGGCTGTGCACTTGTTTGTGACAGACCTTGGAGGTCTACAACGTTTCCTAAGGTCGAGCCATTGATGTTTTCGTGTATGCCCAAAGTAATATATGCAGTTGTGACAAGAAATTCGCATGAAAGGGAATAGCCAAACACTTCTTGTATTAATGTTAACTGTGTTGGCGTGCAGCCGTTACAATTACATAGGAAAACTTCGGCCTTTTACATGTAGCACCTTCTTAACTGTTGGGCATTCCAGGTTCGTGGGACTTCTTTGTCGTCCAGGGTGCGTAACTTGTATGCCCCTTTTCCAAGTACTTCCTCTACAACGTAAGACCCTTCCCACTTAGGAGCTAGCTTTCCGGGCTTTTCGGCGTTAGACGCCTCGTTGTCCCTCAGGACGTAATCTCCCGGGTTGAAGGTGCAGATCCTGACTTTGGAGTTATAATACTTTTCGAGCTTTGTTTTGTACTTCGCTTCATTGATTGCTGCCATCTCTCTCCTTTCTTCTAGGAGGTCAAGGTCTAACCTCCTTTCTTCTTCGTTGTTGATCATGTTCATGGAGAGCATTCTTGGTGATGGCAGCCCGATCTCCGCTGGTATCATGGCCTCGGACCCAAAGACTAAGCTGAACGGTGTTTCTTCGTTGCTTGTTTTGGGCATCGTTCTATGGGCCCACAAGATGCTTGGCAATTCGTCGACCCAGCCTCTTCTTTGCTCTCCCAGTCTTGCTTTGATGCCGTCTACGATGCTTTTGTTTACGGCTTCTACTTGACCATTCCCCTGCGAGTGCGCAACCGAGGAGAAGGTGTGTTCTATGTGTAGTTCTCTGAACCATCGCTGAAGGTCTTCTGCAGCAAAATTTGTACCATTATCGGTGATAATTCTCAAAGGTAGCCCGAATCTGCAGATTATTTGTTCCCGGATGAAACGCCGTACTACGGTAGATGTGGTTGACGCCAATGCCTTCGCCTCTACCCACTTTGTGAAGTAGTCAACCGCTACTATGATAAATCTTACTGCACCTGGGGCCTCAGGGAAGGGGCCAACCATATATATGCCCCATTGTTGGAACGGCCATGCCGTTGTTACGGGGACTAATTCATTTTTGGGGCGCATCGTCTTGGGAGCGTGTCTCTGGCAGCCGCTGCATTTTCTCAGAACCTTTACTGCGTCTAAATGCATCCCGGGCCAGTAGTACCCGGCATTCATAACTTTTGCTACGACCATTCTCGGTCCGGCATGAATGCCGCAGATCCCTTCATGCACTTCTCTGATCAGGTAGTTTGCGTCTTCTGGGTCGACGCATCTTAACAATGGCCCAAGATATGATTTTTGATATAAGATCCCGTCTACCATCTGGTAATGCTCAGCCTTATATTGAACCTTTCTTGCCTCAGCTTTGTTTTGTGGTAATACCCCGGACTGGAGATACATGATTATGGGTGCCATCCAAGACGTCGTTCCCAACTGAATAACGCTTACTTCTCTTAATGGTACCGATGGGTTGCTCAAAACTTCTATGCGCACATCCTTGGCTAGGTGCTGGAAACTTGTGGATGCGAGTTTACTCAGCGCGTCTGCCGGTTTATTCTCGCTCCTGTTGATGTGGTGCACCTTGTAAGAGTAGAAGTTTTGCAGCAATGTTTTTGCTTGGTTCAAGTAGAGCGCCATCACGTCCCCTCTGGCATCGTACTGCCCGTTGATTTGTCCGGCTACTAACATTGAGTCCACATGCGCCTCTATGTGCTTGACTCCCATCTTTATTGCTAACCTCAAACCAGCAAGGAAGGCCTCGTATTCGGCTTCGTTATTCGTACTCTTGAAGTCTAACCGGATGGCATACGTAAATTCATGTTTGTCTGGACTCACCAGTCTAAGTCCTGCGTCTGCGCCGTCCTCGTTGGACGCGCCGTCTGTGTACAGTAGCCATGGTTCTTCTGAATGTTGCCTTTTGGCTTTTTCCAATGCCTTGCACTCCCGATCCTTGTCGTCGGGTACTTCCGTCATGAAATCCGCCAGCACTTGGCCCTTGATTGCTGGTCTAGGCCTGAAAACTACATTATGGCCTCCCAACTCTATCGCCCATTTTGCTAGTCTTCTGGAAATCTCTGGTCTTGCGAGGATGTTGCCTATGTTGTAATTTGTCAAGACGTGAATGACGTGGTTGGCAAAGTACCTGCGCAGCCGCCTTGATGCATGGATTAGTGCTAGCACTAGTTTTTCCATTATGGCGTACCGGGTTTCTGGGTCCGTCAAGGTGCGAGATACATAGTAAACTGGTGTTTGGACGCCTTAGCGTTCGACGAGTAATACTGCTCCAACTGCTCTATCAGATGCTGATAGGTATAATACCAGAGGTTCTCCTTTCACTGGTGCCGTCAATGTTGGCAATCTTATAAGGCAATGTTTCATTTCGTGGAATGCGCTCTCGGCTTCTGGAGTCCACTGAAATTGACTTTTCTTCATGCAGTTGTGGAGCGTCTTGATAAACGGGAAGGATTTAGCTGTGTGATTGGCTAGGAAACGGTTAAGTGCTGCCAACCGTCCTGCCAATTTTTGCATCTCCTTGATGGTTGATGGTGAAGGCATTCTCTCAATGGCTTGCACCTTTTCAGGGTTCACCTTAAAACCGTCTTTCGTGACAATGAAACCCAAGAACTTTCCCTCCTCCATGCCGAAAGAGCATTTTGTTGGGTTTAACTTGATACTTACTCCGCGCAATGTGTCAAACATTTTTTGAATATTCACCAGCATCATACTTTCTTCTTTGCTCATGATGACCAAGTCATCCATATACACTTCGATGTATTTGCCGATAGCATCGTGGAAAGTCTAGTTCATCAGTCTCTGATAGGTCGTGCCCGCATTCTTAAGGCCGAAAGGCATCTTGGTGTAACAGTACAGCCTTGTCAGTGTGCGGAAAGCGGTTTTGTCTTCATCTTGCATGGCCATCTGTACCTGGTGGTACCCCTTGTAACAGTCAAGGAAACATTTCCACCGGAATGTCGCCAGCGAATCAATCTTTTCATCGATGTTTGGTAAGGCGTAACAGTCGCGTGGACATGCCTTGTTCAGATCCTTGTAATCTACGCACATTCTCCAACTACCATTCTGCTTCTATACCATTACAGGGCTCGCCACCCATGTTTGGTATCGGACTTCTCTGATGATACCAGCATTTAACAGTTCCATGACTTGCTCTTGCATAGCATCGTGTTTTATGTCTCCCAAGTGTCGTTTGGCATGCACCACTGGTTTTGCATTTTCTGAAACGTTTAACCGGTGTTCTGCTATGTGCCGTGGAATACCCACCATGTCAGTTGGCGTCCAGGCGAACACATCCATGTTATCGAACAACAACTTTTTTAGCGCTGCGCGTGTAAGATCGGACATTGCAGGGCCTAAGGTAACTGTTTATTCTGGGTATGCGCTGTTTAACACCCATTTTTCTGCTTCCGCGCGTGGTGCGGATTTGCTTGCCTTTGCTGGCCTGACTTCATCTGTCGCCAAGACTTCTTTGCTTGCATAGATTAATGCTACGCCCGTTTCTGTTGGGAATCCTACGGCTGAATGCGGCCCAGAGCAAATCATGCTAAAGTCGCCTTGGGATTCTCTTCCCAACAGAATGTCATGTATTGAGTGCGCTGGTAGTACCATGAACGTAACCTCTTCCATTCTTGAATTCCTTTCATCCGAGAGCAACACTGGGAACGATATCTGACCTAGAAGGAAAACAGCTTCGTTGCAGAAACCGGTCAGCGGGTATTCTACCGGTTCCAAGCGCGCTTTGTCTTCTTGGTCGAATTGGTTAAAACATTGTTCGTAGATGATATCGGTAGTGCTCCCTGGATCGATGAAATGTAATCGGTTTGGTAGTGACCAATTACACCGGATATAACTATGGGTCTTCTTTCTCTTGGACCTCCTCTTACTACCGGGAAAACAACTTGTCTTTCGCGCCACGAGTCGTCTTGTGCGCGCTTGTTATAATTTTTTCTTGGCTTCCGTGGACCCCCTTGAACCATGTGGGTTTCCAATTTTCGTAGTTTTTTGTTATCCGGCCCTTCTTCTCTTCTTTGAATCTGGCGGTAGTCGCGCTTTCCTCCTTTTATCAGATGAGTAAGCTTTCCGTCTCTTAAGGCCCTTTCGATCTCTTGCTTGAGGCTGAAGCAGTCGTCTGTTAAGTGGCCTGTGTCTTTATGAAACTCGCAGAAAAGATTTGGGTCTTGGCCCCTCTTGTTTCGCATTTGTAGCGGTGGTTTGAAATGGTGGTTCTCAGTTGACAAGACCTCTGAAGGCGTTTTTGTTATGGGTGTCCACTATTTTTCTCTGTTTTCTTTTTTCACTTCTTTTCGATAGGCTATCTGGTTTATTATATGTCGCGCATCGTCTTTTACCGGGCTTCTTTCTCTGTGACCGGATGTTTTCCATGGTTGGCCTCTGCCCTTCTTGTTATGCCGGTCGTTATGGCTGTATCCGCGCTGGCGGTTGTCAACACCGGTCAACTGTCTGTCAGATTGCGCAATGGTTTTTGCTGCCTCTATGAAGGTGTCCCAGTCTTTGGGAGACTGGGACCTCCATCTCTTCCTTTCACTCGCTTGATCAAGTCGTCACACTTGACTGCCCTCATAAAGTGTGCGCGCATCATTTTTTTCTCCCACGTCGCCGATCTCCAAACATTCTTTATTATACCTCGTAATGAAATCTTCCACGCTTTCGTGGTCCCTTCTCCATATATTCAGACAGTCTGCCGGATCTCTAGTATGCCTGCGCTGTTGAGAAAAGTGCGCAAGGAATTTATCTCGAAAATCGATCCATGACTTGATTCTTCCAGCTGGTAGGCTGTCAAACCAGACGCGTACTGCGCCCGACGAAATTTTGAGCGAAAAGGTGACACCACGTTGGTAAATTCCATCCTCCTGTTGCTCCAGCACCGTTAAAGACTTAGAGGTGATCATCTGGGTCTGTAAAGCCGTTGTATTTTCCCACGTTGTGTGGTAGTTTCGTTTTGTGACAGCGGAAGTCTTTTTAAACAGGATCGATTAATATTAAACTGCTCGTTTATATATATAATATAGGGATAAATCCCATAATTTACAATAAAGTGATTTCACTGGGAAATCTTTATTTTTCAAAACATGTTTACTTATTTATTTACATTGAGCCACTTTTATAAGCTTGTAGTGCTTCACGGCACTTTTCCTTTGCTCACAACAGATCACCTGAAACATATTTGAAAAAGGTTTTGTCAGCAGGGAAATACTGAGTGAATCATTCTATTTAATAAAACGACACATTTGTTATAATTTACAGTATTAAGAGAGATTACAATGTTTCAGATATCAAACCAACTACCCACAGTAATTGTCACTCGACCCATTGGCCCATTCGTCCAATGGTGTCTGTGACTATGGTCATATCACCCCTTGGCTAACTCGTTGTCCAATGGTGAAGATTATCAAGTAATGTATACAAAACCCCACATACTGGCTGTAACTTGGTGATTACATATACTTAATCACTGTAATTATAACCTTTGAAAATAAACATGATTTCAAAAGTAGTTTGATAAAAAGAGAATAACTCACATTGTAGATTTAACGAGTAGAGTATAAGCCTACTGATTAGCCTTTATTAACCTAATTTTAAATAACAATGCACACACAAACCGGTTAGTAACTAATACAACAGTTACGACAATTCACGAGATTAAACCCTCACAACGATTTATTAGTGCAATACTTAACAATTCAGCGGATTCACAACGAATGACAGAGTATAGTCCGATTTCGAACAGCACTCAAACATTCAAGTCGAAATCACGATGAATAACAAAGTATAAACTCAATTTGAGCGGCACTTAAACAATCGTTGGATAGTTATAATCGATCGGACGTTGAATCGTAATAGCGATCGAGTTATTACCCTGATTGCGGCAGCACTACGTGATTAGTGTGTGTTAATTTGTGGTAAACAGAATGTAATTCGGTGCCTGAAACGAATTTCTTCGTCGAACATACGCCAAATTTCAAGTACCAATGTCTGCTATTTATAGTCAAAATTTGGCATTGCTTACGGACCGTAATATTAAATTTGTTACGGTGCGTAAGTGTGCTTACGGGCCGTAAGATTAAAATTGTTACGGTGCGTAAGGGTAAAAAATAGGTTATAGGGTAGCCACGGTTGGGACTAGCTTTGCTGACTTGACATATTCTACATTTCGAATTTTGACAGCGAGTAATTGTAGATAATCGTCAACTAGGGTATACCCCCCCCCCCCCTTGAGTTTTAGGGGCCCTAATCCTGATTCCGATTGTTCTGAAAATTTTAGGGTTTGTTCAGAATCACTTGGGTTTCTTAATTAGGGTTTCTTATTGGCCAAATTAAAATAATAATTAGGACATTTGATGAGAGTTGTTACATTCTCTCTACCTTAATAAAAATCTCGTCCTCGAGATTTACTGGAATAAATGAGGATACTTTCTCTTCATTTCTGATTCCAGCTCCCAAGTGTATTCAGCTCCTCTCTTTGAATCCCATCTGACTTTGACTAAAACTAGTCGTTTGTGTTTGAGAAACTTAATCTTTCGATCCTCAATTTGAAGAGGTTTCTCAACAAATTTCAGCTTTTCGTTTACCTCTATATCTCGAAGAGGTACTACTAGCGATTCATCCGATAGACATTTCTTGAGATTGGATACATGAAATACATCATGTACTCCAGATAACTCTTCTGGTAGTTGTAAACGATAAGCAACTGGTCCTATACGTTGGATCACTGAAAATGGTCCTACATACCTGGGACTTAGCTTTCCTTTCCTTTCTTACCGAATCGAACAACTCCTTTCCAAGGAGAAACTTTCAACATTACTCTGTCTCCTACTTGGAATTCTAATGGCTTGCATCTATTGTCTGCATAACTCTTCTGGCGATCTCGAGCCGTCTTCAGCCTTTCCTTGATTTGTGAAATTTTGTTGGTCGTCTCTTGCACTATTTCAGGACCTGATAATTGATTTTCTCCTATTTCTGCCCAACAAACTGGAGTTCTGCATTTTCTTCCGTACAGAGCCTCGAATGGAGCAGTGTCAATACTTGAATGATAACTATTATTATAGAAGAATTCAATTAATGGTAAATGGTCGTCCCAATTTCCGCCAAAATCTATTACACATGCTCTAAGCATGTCTTCTAGAGTTTGGATCGTCCTTTCACTTTGTCCGTCTGTTTGAGGATGATATGCAGTACTCAGATTTAGTCGAGTTCCCATAGCTTGTTGGAAACTTTTCCAAAAATGAGAAGTGAAACGACTATCCCTATCTGATACAATGGAGAGTGGGACTCCATGTAAAGATACCACTTCGTCTACATACAACTTGGCTAGCCTTTCCATGCTAAAAGTTTCCTTCATTGGTAGAAAATGAGCTGATTTGGTTAATCAATCCACAATAACCCAAATCGCATCATTACCTTTTCTTGTTTTAGGCAACTCCATTGTTATAAGTTCCCATTTCCATACAGGCATTTCCAATTGTTGTAGTAACCCTGATGGTTTCTGATGTTCTGCCTTAACTTGTGAACAAGTAAGACACTTAGAAACATATCTTGCTATATCTTTCTTCATACATATCCACCAAAAATTCTTTCTTAAATCTTGGTACATCTTAGTGTTTCCAGGGTGCATAGTATACCTAGATTTGTGAGCTTCCTCTAAAATTTTATTTCTTAATTTTCCTTGCTTAGGTACCCAAGTTCGTTTCTTGTGGAATCTCCAAATTTTATCATTTCCTTGCTCTAGTTCTTTTATATAACCTTTCATTCCTTCAGCATCGTCCTTAATTGCTGTTTCCTGAACTTTCTTTAATTGTTCCATTAAATCTACTTGTAGATTTAATCTAAGAGCACGAACTTGCTTTTGTTTTTCCTGATACTTACGACTTAAGGCATCTGCAACTACGTTTGCCTTTCCTTCTTGATATTGAATATCACAGTCGTAATCGCTTAGAATTTCCATCCATCTTCTTTGCCTCATACTTAACTCTTTCTGCCCAAATATATACTTTAAACTTTTATGATCTGTATAGACAGTAAACTTACTTCCATACAGATAATGTCTCCAAATTTTCAAGGCAAAAATTATGGCTCCTAATTCTAAGTCATGAGTCGTATAATTCTCTTCGTGCTTTTTCAACTGTCTTGAAGCATAAGCAATTACCTTTTTGCGTTGCATAAGCACACATCCATATCCTAGTTTTGAAGCATCACAATATACTTCAAAATCTTCAGTTCCTTCTGGTAATGCTAAAATTGGAGCATTTGTCAATCGGTGCTTTAAAATCTTAAAAGCTTCTTCTTGCCTATGTCCCCATTCAAACTTAGCGGTTTTACAGGTTAACTTAGTCAAAGGTACAGCTATCTTAGAGAAATCCTTAATAAATCGTCTGTGGTATCCAGCTAAGCCTAGAAAACTTCTAATTTCCATAGCTGTTTGTGGGACCTTCCATTTGGTAATTGCTTCTATTTTAGCAGGATCTACGTGAATACCTTCGTGATTCACCATATGTCCTAAGAATTGCACTTCCTTTAACCAAAATTCACACTTCGAGAATTTGGCATACAGCTTTTCTTTTCTTAACAAAGTTAAGAGTGCATGCAGATGTTTACAATGTTCTTCCTGACTTTTGGAATAAATAAGTATATCGTCGATGAATACGATTACAAATTTATCCAAATATGGTTTACAGATCCGATTCAACATGTCCATGAATGCTGCTGGGGCATTTGTTAGTCCAAAGGGCATGACTGTAAACTCATAATGGCCATACCTAGTTCTGAAAGCAATTTTAGGTATGTCTTCTTCTTGTACTTTTAACTGGTGATATCCGGATCTTAAGTCTATCTTAGAAAAATACCTAGCTCCTTGAAGTTGATCAAAAAGATCGTCAATCCTAGGTAATGGGTATCGATTCTTAATTGTAACTTTATTTAGTTCTCTATAGTCGATACACATTCTCATCGATCCATCTTTCTTTTTCACAAACAACACTGGTGCTCCCCACGGGGATGACCTAGGTTGTATGAAACCTTTACTTAGTAATTCATCTAACTGCTTTTTCAATTCTAGCATTTTGGTGGGTGCTAATCGATAAGGTGCCTTAGCTATTGGTGTAGTACCTGGAATTAGATGAATCCTAAATTCTACTTCTCTATCAGGTGGTAATCTTGGTAATTCTTCTGGAAATACCTCTGGGTATTCTGAGACTACAGGAATTTCCTTAAGTTCTTTACCCTTAGTACTAATGATTACTGAAATCATATATACTATTCCTTGTTTTCGTTCATAATTAGCAACTTTCATTACTGATATGAACTTCATAGGCTTACGTGGTTTATCTCCTGTAATCACAATTACTTCTCCTGTGGGAGTACGGATTTCTACGGAATTCTTATCACAAAGGATTCGAGCATGGTTGGTTATTAACCAATCCATTCCTAATATAACATCGAATTCAGCTAATTTCATAGGTAACAGATTTGCAGAAAACTTATGACCTAAAAGTCCTATTTCTATATTTTGCAAAACCTTATCTATTTTAATTGAATTCCCATCAGCCGTTTCGACTGTAAAAATCTGCCTAATGTTAGTTAAGGGTATATTAAGAGCTTGGCAGAATGAAGTATTGATAAAACTTTGGTTTGCACCAGAGTCAAATAATACTTTTGCATAAACGTTGTGGACCAAGAACGTACCAGCTATGACGTCAGGGATTAATTCAGCTTCTTGAGTAGTTAGCTGGAATGCTCGGGCATTTTTCTTTGTGTTTCCATCAGCTGGTTTGCCTTTATTGTCTCCTGGTTTGACTAATTTCGGGCAATCGGGCCTGAAATGTACAGTTTCTCCACAATTGTAACAAATTGTGGATTTCTTCCTACAGTTTTCTTCACGATGTCCTGTCATTTTGAAAAAAATGCAATATATATTACATCTTCCAAAATGTTTCCTTTTGCAATTTCTGCAGAATGACGGGTTTGAGGGTTGCCCTGTTCCTCTTCTCTTGAAATTGTTATTATTATTACCCGTACGAAATCCCTGGGTAATTTTCTGAGCTAATTCTTTCTTTCTGTCTTCATCTCTTGTGCGCACCAATTCGTCGGTTAGGGTATTAGCTAATTCCACAGCATCGTCAATAGTGCGAGGTCTCGCAGCTTTAACAATATTGCGGATTTCACTAATCAGTCCCCAAATGTAGCGAGAAATGAGTACCGGTTCTGGCGAAGCCAGTGTTGGTACCACTCTAGCATATTCAAAGAATGTCGAAGTATAACCGCGACAATCTACTCCTACCATACGATGATTTAGGAACTTATTTGCCATTTGTTCCTTTTCATATTCAGGACAATATTTTCTTTCTACAAGAATTTTAAATTCTTCCCAGTTCATAGCATAAGCCATCCTTCTTCCTTTTGCTTGTAATACAGTGTTCCACCATTCTAGTGCCCCTTCTTTGAACAAATTTGATGCATACATAACTTGATCTTCTTCGGAACACTTACTTATTGCAATTACTGCTTCGGTTTTCTCTAACCAACGCAGTACTGCTGTTGCTCCTTCGTTGCCTGCAAATTCAGCAGGTTTGCAAGCAAGAAATTCTTTGAAAGTGCAACCAGGCGTTGCAGCTTTCATTTTCTTAGGGGGTGGAGCCTGTCGTGGATTATTATAGTCATGATTACCGCCTCCATTTACACTATGACTAAAATTGTCTTCCTGAGTACGTTTACTAGGAATGATTTGTTGTGGTTCAATTGGATTCTTTATAGCAGCAACAAATGCTGGAATAGCATTGGCTATCCCTTGAGCAACAATATTTTCGATATCTTGTCTAGTCATATACTGATTTTCCTGATTTTGTTCAGATTGATTCCCTTCATTAACTGGTTCATTACTAGCGTTTTCCATCTGATAATTATTATAGATATAACTTATTAGTATCAAATGATTGTAAATAAAACAATTACACAGAAGCATATAAAATCTTACAACACAGATATATGTATCCAAAATTGTCGATGTTTCGACTTCTATTTTGATTCATATATTATATAGGCATCCATACTCATTGTTTATCTTACAATGTTTTATTTCCCATTTTACAGAGTTATATTTAACTATTATTATTATTATACAGTCATTCTTCCCAACCCCACTATTCTTTGGTCAACTGGCAGTTTAGTAGCGACGCTCCCTTTCGTCGTATTTCCAGGAAATTTGTTCCCCCATTTCCCGGATCCTATTCCCTGTACTTATCAGCTCTTCACCGTACTGACGGAGTTCGGCTAAGTTTTCGTTGCTCATTGGAGGATTGGGGATAGGTTCTGGATCAAACTGTGGAAGGAAAGAATAAGGACTGTTGATGATATTTTCGAATTGCCAGTCATTCGTCCACCATTCTTCCATTTGGGCTAAAGGTCGAGTGTGGATTAGTGGGTCTGGAATAGCTGGTTCCAGATTTACAGGAAGTTGGTTTTCTAGGTAAGGATATAGATTATTATGGATAGGGCTAATGACATCACAATTTGCCAGTAGACGGTCTATTTCGTCTTGAAATGTGATTTCTTCAGGTTGTCTAGAACTCTCTCCAATTTCTATTCCTTTTTGTTTAGAATCTTTCCTGATTTCTATCTCTGCTGGTTTAGAACTTTCTCCGATTTCGATTCCTTTTCCTTTATCTATAGGGTTTTCTATTTTGGGGAGTTTCCTAGTGGCTGGCTTTCTCCTGCGCACTTTCCTCCATCCTACATATCTTCTTTTCTTTTTAGGTTTTTCTTTTTCCAGCGGTGGAGCTTTGAATTCCAGGGGTTCCTCTATGTCAGCAATATAACCAGTAAAGTTGTGGGAGACTTCAATTGGTACTGGGTAGAGGTTGAGATTCTGAAATGCTTCCGATATCTCACTCATGCTGGACAGCATATATGCAAAATGCACAAAAATGCTAAGTTAAAACTTTGGAACAAAGTTTTAACAAATAAACATTAAAGTTTTATTGCATACTGATTTGTACAAAAGGCTATAGGAAAGTGAACACACTATAATTTTTTTATTTACTGGATATTAGTTTTCTACTAGACCAGGCTTATTGATAGTTTAGAGATTTGCATTCTCTGCTACTGTAGCTAGCATATAAAGGTTTGCCCACTTTTCATCTAATGTATCTTCCCAAGGTGACCTATTGCCTAATTCCTGGATTTCTGGATTAAACCTCACTTTCTTGACTTGGGTTTTCTTTATTTTCTCTTGTCCCTTCCTAAGAATCGAATTTCTTTTATCTTGGGTGAGAGAATTTTCATAATTTGCTTTACGGACAAAAATCCCTTCTTCCAGATCTGCTGGATGTTTGGAGGAAGAGGTTCCTTTTTCTGTGGGTGCAGTATCTAATTTGTGATAGATAGCAGAAATCTTTTGTTTACCCATACTGTAACTCAACAATTAATCAGTTAATAAAACATATTTTCACAGAATGGCAATTAAATTTCCTAAGTATCTCTTAATAAATTTAATAGGCTAAAATCAATAGTAAGCTTAAATCAGTGGCTCTGATACCATCTTTTTCTGTCACGGCCCCCGACCCGGTTTGACCCGTTTCAGGAGCCGCGGGACAGAAAATCCCGTGGTATCTAATTTAGTGACAGCGGAAGTCTTTTTAAACAGGATCGATTAATATTAAACTGCTCGTTTATATATATAATATAGGGATAAATCCCATAATTTACAATAAAGTGATTTCACTGGGAAATCTTTATTTTTCAAAACATGTTTCCTTATTTATTTACATTGAGCCACTTTTATAAGCTTGTAGTGCTTCACGGCACTTTTCCTTTGCTCACAACAGATCACCTGAAACATGTTTGAAAAAGGTTTTGTCAGCAGGGAAATACTGAGTGAATCATTCTATTTAATAAAACGACACATTTGTTATAATTTACAGTATTAAGAGAGATTACAATGTTTCAGATATCAAACCAACTACCCACAGTTATTGTCACTCGACCCATTGGCCCATTCGTCCAATGGTGTCTGTGACTATGGTCATATCACCCCTTGGCTAACTCGTTGTCCAATGGTGAAGATTATCAAGTAATGTATACAAAACCCCACATACTGGCTGTAACTTGGTGATTACATATACTTAATCACTGTAATTATAACCTTTGAAAATAAACATGATTTCAAAAGTAGTTTGATAAAAAAGAGAATAACTCACATTGTAGATTTAACGAGTAGAGTATAAGCCTACTGATTAGCCTTTATTAACCTAATTTTAAATAACAATGCACACACAAACCGGTTAGTAACTAATACAACAGTTACGACAATTCACGAGATTAAACCCTCACAACGATTTATTAGTGCAATACTTAACAATTCAGCGGATTCACAACGAATGACAGAGTATAGTCCGATTTCGAACAGCACTCAAACATTCAAGTCGAAATCACGATGAATAACAAAGTATAAACTCAATTTGAGCGGCACTTAAACAGTCGTTGGATAGTTATAATCGATCGGACGTTGAATCGTAATAGCGATCGAGTTATTACCCTGATTGCGGCAGCACTACGTGATTAGTGTGTGTTAATTTGTGGTAAACAGAATGTAATTCGGTGCCTGAAATGAATTTCTTCGTCGAACATACGCCAAATTTCAAGTACCAATGTCTGCTATTTATAGTCAAAATTTGGCATTGCTTACGGACCGTAATATTAAATTTGTTACGGTGCGTAAGTGTGCTTACGGACCGTAAGATTAAAATTGTTACGGTGCGTAAGGGTAAAAAAATAGGTTATAGGGTAGCCACGGTTGGGACTAGCTTTGCTGACTTGACATATTCTACATTTCGAATTTTGACAGCGAGTAATTGTAGATAATCGTCAACTAGGGTATACCCCCCCTTGAGTTTTAGGGGCCCTAATCCTGATTCCGATTGTTCTGAAAATTTTAGGGTTTGTTCAGAATCACTTGGGTTTCTTAATTAGGGTTTCTTATTGGCCAAATTAAAATAATAATTAGGACATTTGATGAGAGTTGTTACAGTATTCTACAATTATCGTCGGTATGTTGGGGTTTTGTATACAAAATTTGTTACTACATTGTGAGTAGTAACATGACCACAAGTCGGGTTGACAGTACCGTGTGTGGTAATTAAAATAGATGGAAACAAATGTAATTGTGCGACCACCCTCAATACTGTACAATGGTTTTACTTAACTTGATTAAACTGAGATTCACTCACCAGTATTTCCCACTGACAAAATGTTTTTAAGCGCGTTTCAGGTAACAAAATGTGAAAGCCAAATAGAAACCAGCTGGACAGCACTGAAGGCTTGGAAAAGTGGCTATAAAGTTACCTAAAATAAAGATATGTTTTTATTAAATAAAATAGGGTTTATCCCTATGAAAATGTGTGTACTTAAAACTTGGGATTATTCCCACGTGTTTAATATTATTAAAGTGTGGTATTTTACTCTGATAAAATATTTCCTAACTACGGTCCTGATGTAATTTCCGCTGCCAAAATGATAAACACCGATACCACTGAAACTGGCCGCGGCCGCCCGTTCCCAGGTAATTAGGGGACGGGGGTTGCGACAGAAGGTGGTATCAGAGCTAAGTCACTGATTCAGCCACAGAAGTGTTCTGCTGACACCAAGATATTATTTAAAATGTTAGGAAAATTTCTATGGAACAACGTGCATATCTGTATTTTATTATTGTGTGTTATTTGACTATTTGTTAGTTTACAGTATGAGCGACCAAGGACCTTCAGACGCTTACCGTCAGTTGTCCAGCTCACCTAGGAGCGAAGGCACCTCTTCACAGCCTACCCTCTCAGGGTATTCAGCTGACAATGAAGATGGGATATTCGTGTTTAAGGCTCAGTCTGAAGAGCCATTCCCTTCTAAGAAAAGATGATGGTTCAGTAGAGGAGCGCATGAACGTAGGAAAAGGATGAAAAAGTTACAACAGCAACGTGTTTTAGGAGCCGCTAAGAGAGAAACAGATGCTCATGCCCAGGATATGCTTAATAGGAGTCTAGCAAACTTTCATATTTTAGCAACCACAGCCGCAGACCCTAACCTGGAGCAACTCATAGCACCCCAGCCCTTACCCTTGTGTCCCACACAACCAATGGAGATTGAAGCTAACCCAGAAAACCAAATCCAAATGCATGATTTTGACCCAGCAGAGATACCTAGAGTGCCAGCACCCAATCCCTTAGACCCAAACAATGACCCGTGGTTTGACGACCATAGGGATTACCAGCAACGCTACCCAATACCATAAGACGAACCCATGCCAAACCTAGCAGCCTACCCAAACTTAGACCCTCTAGACCCTTATTATGATAATGATCAACTTATCAAGGAAATTCTAGAAAACCCTTACCCTTACCAAGAACCCATGCCCCAGTTCCCAAACCCAGTACCAGCACTTGCACCCCCAATGAGTGTAGAAAATGTGCAAGAACTCCGAACCTTTGGTGAGGAAATTTTAGAAGGTAGCGAAAGGATGAGGCAAATAGGAGAACGACTCGTCTGGAAGTATGACGAGCGTAATATGGACTTTTGGATGAACCCCTACCTTAGTAATAATAATAAAAAATATATATATATATAATATTTGTGTATGTTTGAAAAAAAAATCTAGACAATAGATATGGATGCCTAATAGTATTGTAATTTCAATTTCAGTTGTATTGTAAAATATATGGATGCATACTATATAAGAAAGAGTAAGTCACAATGCTCGGCGATTTTGATCAATACGTGTGTTATGTGATTGTTTGCATTATTATTTTGTGATATTAATAATTGGCAATTGTTTAAAATTCAGATGGACAACGAAGTGAACCAGGAAAACCAGAATAACAACGATAACCCGAACAACAAAAATAATGGAAACCAAGTAGATAATAGTGTTATCCAACACATAGTGGCACAAGGGATTATAGACGCAATGCCATATATTATTAAAACGGTTAAGGAAGCTTATAATAAAAGTAATAATGGTAGTAAACGACCTACTGAACCAGAACACAGCGTGAACAATGGACCCATACTTCAAGTGCCCATTCCCAAAAGAAGAAGAACCATGTTTTATGGTTGTTCTTATAAAGAATTCCGATCCTGCAAATTAATAGAATTCTTGGGCAATGAAGGAACCATTGCAACTCTACGTTGGATAGAAAAGACTGAGGCAGTCTTTAAAATAAGCAAGTGCGCGGAAGAGGATAAGATAATGTTTACTTCCAATCTGTTTAAGAATTCAGCCTTAGAATGGTGGAACACTATCCTCCAGTCTAAGGGAAGTGACAGGGTTTACAATATGGAATGGGAAGAATTTAAGAATATGGCAGAAAGAAAATTCCGTCATGCCAATGAAAAAGAACAGATAGCAAATAAGTTCTTAAACCTTAGAATGGCTGGAGTGGATAGTAAGGGTTATACTACTACATTCTTTGAATATGCTAGAATAGTGCCAACCCTTGCATCACCAGAACCAGTATTGATCTCCCATTACATTTGGGGATTAATCGGTGAGATTAGACATGTAGTCAAGGCAGCTAGACCCCCAGACAATAGAAGAAGTTGTAGAACTAGCAAATACCTTGACTGATGAATTAGTGCATACACGAGAAGAAGACCAGAGGAGAAACCTAGCTCAAAAGCTTACCCAGGAATACCGTTACGGTAATTCCAACCGTGGGAAAAATGTAGGTTCTACCTCTGCACCTTACTGCAAGGCCTGCAAGAAGAAGCATTCAGGAAGATGCTCCACTTACTGCAATTTATGCAAGATACCCGAATACAAGGAGGAAGACTGTAGGAAGAAACCTAATAATGGAATGTGCTTCAACTGTGCAGAAAAAGGTCATATCAAGCCGAACTGTCCGAAACTAGCTCCAGCCATGAACAACAAGACTACTAAAAATGCTAGAGCATTTGTGCTGACCGCAGAAGAAGCAAAGATGATTCCGGACGTGATTGCCGGTACGTTTTTAGTTAATGATGTTTTTGCTAAAGTATTATTTGACTCTGGTGCAAACCAAAGTTTTATTAATACTACATTTTGTAAACTTCTCAATCAACCATTAACTAGACTCCCTCAAGAATGTCTAGTAGAGACAGCAAATGGGGAAACCATTAAGATTACCAAAATCTTGCAGGGAGCAATAATAATAGAGTTTTTAAATCAAAAGTTTATTGCAAATCTTTACCCAATGAATCTGGCAGGATTTGATGTTCTATTAGGAATGGATTGGTTAATAGCCAATAAAGTCAACATTTTATGTGATCAAAAGTCAATCCAAGTAAATTCACCCAAGGGTGAAAAGTCACAATTAAAGGAGACAAACCCTCTAGATCCACGAAATTCATCTATGTAATGAAAACAGCTAGTTATATAAGAAAGGGATCTTTAGTGTATTTGATTTCTATAATCACTAACACTAAAGGAAAAGAACTGAAGGATATTCCAGTAGTATCCCAGTTTCCAGATGTGTTTCCAGAAGAATTGTCAGGATTACCGCCAGACAGAGAAGTTGAATTCAGAATCCATCTGCTACCAGGAACAACACCTATTGCCAAAGCACCCTACCATCTAGCACCCGCAGAGATGCAAGAGTTAAAGAAACAATTAGACGAATTGTTGGAGAAATGATTTATACAGCCAAGTTCATCGCCATGGGGAGCACCGATACTGTTCGTCAAAAAGAAAGACGGATCAATGCGAATGTGCATTGATTATCATGACTTGAACAAAGTCACGATTAAAAATCGGTACCCATTACCGAGAATCGATGATTTATTTGATCAACTACAAGGAGCTCGATTTTTCTCTAAAATTGATTTACGCTCAGGATATCATCAATTAAAGGTACAGGAAGAGGACATTCCTAATACCGCTTTCAGAACAAGGTATGGCCATTATGAATTTACTGTCATGCCATTTGGTCTAACCAATGCCCCATCTGCATTTATGGACATGATAAACTTGTTTTTATAGATGATATTCTCATTTACTCTAAGAGTAAAGAGGAACATGCAACGCACTTCTAAGTTTATTGAGTAAAAAAAATTTTATGCAAAGTTTTCAAAATGTGAATTCTGGTTAGAACAGGTGCAGTTTCTTGGACATTTAGTCAATCATGAAGGAATTCATGTGGACCCCACCAAGATCAAGGCAATTACTAAATGGAAAACCCCTGAATCACCAACAGAGGTTAGAAGTTTCTTAGGATTGGCCGGTTACTATAGAAGATTCATTCGAGATTTTTCTATAATAGCCATTCCCTTAACTAAACTAACCAGTAAATCTGTTAAGTTTGAATGGGGACCAAAACAAGAAGAAGCCTTTAGAATTCTTAAGCAAAGGTTAACCAACGCACCCATATTAGCGTTACCAGAAGGAACTGAAGACTTCGTAGTCTATTGCGACGCTTCTAAGTTAGGTTATGGATGTGTGTTGATACAACGTCAAAAGGTTATAGCTTATGCCTCTAGACAACTTAAGAATCATGAAGAAAATTATTCAACCCATGATTTGGAATTAGGAGCTATAATTTTTGCCCTTAAGATTTGAAGACATTACCTTTACGGTAGTAAGTTTACCATTTTCACCGATCATAAGAGTTTAAGGTATGTGTTCGGGCAAAAGGAGTTGAATATGAGACACAGGCGCTGGATGGAAATTCTTAGTGATTATGATTGCAATATCCAGTATCATGTAGGAAAGGCTAATGTGGTAGTTGATGCTTTAAGTCGAAAGTATCATGAAAAACCAAAAAGAGTACGTTCTCCTAAATTAAACCTCCAGGTAGATTTAAATGAACAAATTAAAGAAGCACAAGAATCAGTAATCAATGATGATACTGAAAAGTTGAAAGGAATGATTAAGGAATTAGAATAAGTAACAGATGGAATTTGAAAATTCCATAAGAAAAGAATGTGGATACCTAAATTAGGAAACCTACGCCACCGCATATTAGAAGAAGCCCATAAGTCTAAGTATACGATGCATCCTGGAAGTGATAAGATGTATCAAGACTTAAGAAGGAATTTTTGGTGGATAGGAATGAAAAAGGATATAGCAGCTTATATTTCTAAGTGTTTAACATGTTCACAAGTCAAAGTTGAACATCAGAAACCCTCAGGATTGTTACAACCATTAGAGATGCCCGTATGGAAATTGGAATTGATAACAATGGATTTTATTACCAAATTACCCAAAACAAGAAAAAGTAATGATACAATCTGGGTGATTGTAGACAGGCTAACTAAGTCAGCTCATTTCTTACCAATGAAGGAAACTTTCAATATGGAGCAACTAGCTAAGCTGTATGTAAATGAAATAGTCTCGCTACATGGAATTCCTTTATCAATTGTTTCCGATAGAGATAGTCGTTTTACCTCTCATTTTTGGGCAAGTTTCCAAAAGGTAATGGGAACCAAGTTGAATCTAAGCACCGCTTGTCATCCTCAAACGGACGGGTAAAGCGAAAGGACAATTTAGACAATGGAAGATATGCTTAGAGTTTGTGTAATTGATTTCGGAGGTAATTGGGACGATCACTTACCACTGATAGAATTTTCTTACAATAACAGCTATCATACCAGTATCCATGCTGCACCATTCGAAGCACTTTATGGACGAAAGTGCCGAACCCCAGACTGTTGGGCAGAAATTGGAGAAAAAAACTATCTGGACCTGAAATAGTACAAGAAACAACCGACAAGATTGTTCAAGTCAAGGAAATACTAAAAGCAGCACGTGATCGACAGAAAAGTTATGCTGACAACAGGCGAAAGCCGTTGGAATTTCAGGTAGGAGACAAGGTATTATTGAAAGTTTCTCCTTGGAAAAGAGTGGTAAGATTCATCAAGAGGGGAAAGCTAAACCCCAGGTATGTTGGACCTTTTGAGATCATTAGAAGAATATATCTGTAGCCTATCAACTACAACTGCCAGAGGAAATGGCAGGAATACATGATGTATTTCATGTATCTAATCTCAAGAAATGTTTAGCTGATGAATCACTGGTAGTACCTCTTAAGGATATAGAGGTAAATGAAAAACTCAAGTTTGTGGAAAGACCTCTGCAGATCGAAGACAGGAAAGTCAAGAATCTCAAACACAAAAGATTAGTTCTGGTCAAAGTGAAATGGGAATCCAAAAGGGGACCATAGTACACTTGGGAGCTTGAATCGGAAATGCAAAGGAAATACCCGCACTTATTCTAGTAGATCTCGAGGACGAGTTGTAAAACAAGGTGGGGAGGATATAACAACCCTCCAAAATAATTCCGACACTCTAAAAATATTTAAATTGTCCCAAAACGTCCTAAAATACACCCCGAATACGAAAAGGGGCCCCGAATACCTTTATTTTTATTAAAATTAAATAAAAACAAAAATTAATGGTCTCTGGAGGGCCGCGTAACACCAACCCTTGGCTTACGCGGGGCGCGAGCGAGAGGCCAAACGGCAGAGCCCGGTGCCACCACGTGGCACAGTCGTGTCGAAGCTAGGGATTGAGTTGGATCAGCTAGGGCCTACCCTAGCAGCCCTCGCGGGCCGTTTAGCCTTTGGCTACCACCTTCGCGAGGCGCAACGAAGTGTCAGACAGACACTATAAATAGATACAACCGACTGTTCAGTCGAAATCGTTGACAAATCTTTTCTCTCTCGAATTTCTACATAGTTAAAGTGATTTTCGGGCATTATACCCCCTAAATAGTTAAAGTGATTTTCGGGCATTATACCCCCTAGATACGCTGCCCGATTGATCCAGGGTTCCGTAACGCCTGTCGAGGTTCTGCCCGACGTAGTCGTTTGAATGCCGTCTCGGGGAGGGTATTACTAATGTAAATATTGGGTTATTATACTAACGCGCGTGCATTTGTGTATTTAATAGATAATCACCAGGAAATCCTTAAGGAAAACCCTAAGACAACAATGTGAGTAATCTCCTTTTTGCAAACTGTTTTTACAAAACCTCACACAATTAATATTATATTAAACAGTGACTGAGTATTTGTATTCTACAATTATCGTCGGTATGTTGGGGGTTTGTATACAAACTTTGTTACTACATTGTGAGTAGTAACATGACCACAAGTCGGGTTGACAGTACCGTGGGTGGTAATTAAAGTAGATGGAAACAAATGTAATTGTGCGACCGCCCTCAATACTGTACAATGGTTTTACTTAACTTGATTAAACTGAGATTCACTCACCAGTATTTCCCACTGACAAAATGTTTTTAAACGCGTTTCAGGTAACAAAATGTGAAAGCCAAATAGAAGCCAGCTGGATAGCACTGAAGGCTTGAAAAAGTGGCTATAAAGTTACATAAAATAAAGAGATGTTTTTATTAAATAAAATAGGGTTTATCCCTATGAAAATGTGTGTACTTAAAACTTGGGATTATTCCCAAGTGTTTAATATTATAAAAGTGTGGTATTTTACTCTGATAAAATATTTCCTAACTACGGTCCTGATGTAATTTCCGCTGCCAAAATGATAAACACCGATACCACTGAAATTGGCCGCAGCCGCCCGTTCCCGGGTAATTAGGAGACGGGGGTTGCGACACTATAGAGTCTAAGTAAAATAGGTTAAATGTCAGAGAGCAATTTATTTCTTGTATTTCATCAACATAATCTCTAATAATAGGGTTATGATCTAACTCAACAGTACACCTAGCAAGTGAATTCTTACAGGTAACTCAATCATAAAAAGTTTTACCATAGACAAAATTTTGTCATTATTACCGGATATGATAATAACAACTTATTATTTCAACATGTAACTGTTTATTAACATGTCATGAAGAATTGAAAGTGATATAAATATAACTTAGAACAACTTCTTTGATGTGCCGTGTTTTGTTATTTTTAATCTCTCGACCACCCTAAATGGTCAGTAATCGAGTCCATGCCGGTAAATGGTAACACTTTATATAAAACATGTTGAAATACCCTTAAACCAAATATAACCAAACTCCACACCAAAGGAAAATTACATTATGCATATATGTGTATATATATATTATCTACGTACATTGTTGATGAAGGATGATTAATAGGATTTTAATTTTATAATAATATATAATTTTTTTTAATATTTTAATATCATAATACTTTATTATTATATTCGCTTTAACTTGTAACATATTTCTCCTTTTCCCCTTTTTAAAACCACTTATCTTTTGTCATTGATTTTTTGCTTTTAATAATTTTTTTTATGATCATATTTTCTTTATCAGTTAATTTAATTTTCTTTAATAACGTGTGTTTGTTAATTTGTTTTTTAAAAAGTTAAGTACGTAGTTGTATTTATTTTTTCTCGTGTACATTTTGATATAAAATGTTGTAAAAAAATGAAATTGTATTCAAAATAGAGTATTTATTTGGTATCGTTGTACAGGACGATAATAATCTGAACTGATTCTGACGGTTTGGCTTCCTAAACAACATGCTTCATTTTCAAATAACGTTTGTTTCACATTATCATTTGCTTCGTTTAGCCTCAATGTGCGACGTAAACAAACTTATGTTATAATGTTTTATTCATTGTGTATTTTTTTTCTAATAACTTGTGTTTTGTGTTTAGTTTTTTTTAACATCAATAGTAATTATATCTTTATACTAATTGTTTAAATTATTTAATTATATTTTATTCATTATGCAATTTGATTTTTTCCTAATAAGTTGCATTTTAGGTTTATTTTTATCAACATCACGGTATAAAATTATTATTGCAAATGGATATTGTGCCGCTATCATACCAAATTGGTTTTTTCAACATTGCGATATAAATTTTTATTGAAAACGGATATTGTGCCGCTAGGGCCGTAAACAAGCCGAGTTGAGCCGAGCTAGATCCAGCTCGAGCTCGGCTCGAACTCGATTCGAGCTCGAATTTCAAATCGAGCTGCGATTTAAGGCTCGAGCTCGACTCGATTAGAATTCGAGCTAGCTCGGCTTGGCTCGATCTAGCTCAAACTAACAATGAACCGCAAAATTTACTACTTAAAAATGAATTTCTTCATAGACTAAGGGCTAACTGCCATTTAATTTAACCATGTGGCTAAATATGCAAGTATAAATAGTTAATTCACTTTATACATTGTCTTTACCTTCTTTTATAGGGGAGATACCCTTTTAGTTTTTGTTTTCTAAGTGATGTGAGAGAAAAAAATAAAGGATGTAAACCTTATCGAGCCAGCTCACGAGCTCACGAGCCGAGCCAGGCCAAGCTCGAGCTCGGCTTGGTTTGTAAACGAGTCGAGCCGAGCTGGCTCGTTTACAACCAAGCCAATTTCGAGCCGAGCTTTCTTGGAGCTTTTTTCGAGCGAGCTGCGAGCCACGAGTTTTTTGAACACCCCTAAATTCATACCAAAACAAACAGTAACAGACCGAACAATATATATGTATCGATACTGGTATTTAATTATAATATTTTTGCTTTCGATAAATTGACACCGTATCGCTACCTTACCGTACGAACAACATTGGTACTTGTACTCGTTTTTGTGGTTTCTTGTTTGATAACGGATTATGTGTCGCTACCGTAGTTAACCGAACCACAATCAATTGAACAACATCCGTATTGGTACCGGTATTTATTTTTATTGTATCTGTTTTTTATAAACTTACACCGTATCGGCGTACCACTACTACTTGTATTAATTTTTATGGTTTCCAGTTTCGATAAGTTTTTATTTATACAACTCTGACTGCGATGATAAATGAATATGAGTACTATGTGAAAATCTAAACCTGAGACTTTTCTTCTAAGTTGTATATGTCTTCTAAGAGGCATATGCCATCACATGCAGAAAACCTACTAGTACGTTTATTACAAACACAAACCAAAAAAAGAAAAGAAAAAAAACATAATATTATTCTACATGCTATGATGGAACATCCGAACCATTGATCGTTGGAAAGGGCCAAAGGCTATAAAAACTCCACGTTATGGATCATGAACGGCCCAAATTAAGTTTAGACGAACCCATCTTGTGGCTACCACAAATGGCCATGTCCTTTCCTCATCGGGCCCATGCTCCGCAGATCAGGTGTTTTATCTTATTCTAGCCAAGTCTAAGTGGAACTGTACAATACAATATAGTACGGTATCTAATTAAGCAAGCCTTTTTCACCAACAGCATGGCCCAACATATGATATGATGGGTCCAATTTGGTATCTATGAACATGTGTTCAAGAAAGTTGTTGTTTACAGCCCAATACTTGTTCATAGTTCCGTTTGGTGTTAGATTAAATATTATTTATTTAGTATTTAATCTTGTAGCCTATATAATCATTTATATTATATTAGATCAAAATATATTAATAACCTATTAATAATTAGTTGGTAATTGTTGATGGACCATATTACCCTTATTAACTAATTAGGTTTCCTCTTGGGTGTATAAATAAGGGGCTTATTAGAGAGTTAAAGGGTTAGACAGTTACACACTTTACACAATCACAACCCTCATTAACATCATAATTCGTCCTCTCTCCCTAAACCGAATTCTTACCCTACTTTCGGTTATCATCACCATCATAACTTTACACCCTAAGGAGGAACCGAATCAACTTGACAAGCATGTCGAACTCAATGGCTGGATCTCTGACTGGATTCTCCTCTGCTTTGAATGCCATAACAGGTATGTTATTCATGTTTTCCATTTAGTTTAAACAGAACTGATCAACATGTGGTATCAGAGCATATGTTGATAAATCAGTTCTGTTTTTTGTATCCATTATTCTCGGATCAAAATCTGGAAAACGGAAGTTTTAAAGACTTAAAATCAAAAACTGTTTTCGGGTTTCATTATGGCCGAAATCCCTGTTTTCGGAAATTATTACTTGATATATTGACCCGAAATCATAAAAGGATTAAGCTTATTGTCACGAAATCCATTACAAAACCATTAAAATCAGGTTTCGGATTTCCAGATTATGTTCTTATTATTTTAGGGTTCATCATTTATGTTCTAAGAAACTCGAAAAATTCATAAGATTTGGAATATAATTTTGGATTAGTAAGTGTTTTACTGTTTTGATCTAAATTTTTATCTATCAAATTTTCGAAAACTGTTAAAGAGTTAATCAGGTATTATTTTCGAAATCCTTGATAAGTTTAGATCATGATTAAAACAGGAAATACTATCCCAAATCCCTTAAATTTCGAGTTTCAGTTTTATCACAATCAGCAGCTGTTAACAGAGATCACGACTCGAGACTAAGGTTGTGACTCGCAACCATAACCATCACAACTCGAGACTAAGATTGCGACTCGCAACCATGAGATTGCGACTCGCAACCGCACTCATCACAACTCGAGACTGAGATTGCGACTCGCAACCATAACCATCACAACTCGAGACTGAGATTGCGACTCGCAACCATAACCATTGCGACTCGAAACTAAGATTGCGACTCGAGACCTCATTTTTTATGCTGTTTAATGTGACCTAAAAAATTTTAAGGGATTTGCTAACAGGTGGTTTGCTATTAAATACTTGGTTTTGTTAACACTTACTTACTTAATTAATCAGAATCAGATAATTTTACAAAACCAAAATATAGCTTAACTTGAATGAGCTTCTGATGTATTAATTCTAGCCAAAGCTGATTTACTACATCTATTTATTGTTCAAGTATTATTAAAAGCTATGTTAAGTATGCATTACAAACCTGAAATGTCTTAATTCTGGCCAAAGCTGATTTAATTCATTTATGTTTAGCATGACTTGACAAGTGCATAACTAAAGTGATTGTCTCATTTCTGGCAAAAGCTGATTTGTCACAATTACTTTGCACACATATTTAAATGATTACACTTCTGGCCAAAGCTGATTTGTCTTCATTTAAATAGAATTTTTCCTAAGTCTATTATTTTGATGTTAGTAATAGACATTATCACAGCTTCATAATTAAAATGGTCATTACTTATACCTGCCTTAGTATAACATGCCCTTAGATCACATTAAGACTTCTTTCTTAGTATCATAACTTGCTCATCTTATTTCCACTATCAGCACCCAATCAAGGGATTCCACCTTTGACTGGTGATAACTTTGCTGCTTGGAAGGATGCCCTCATGCTTACTCTTGGGCTGCTGGACTTTGATTATGCTCTAAGAGAGAATAAGCCAGCGGACCTTACTGCTACTAGTACTGCTGCTGAGCAGTTACTCCATGATAAGTGGACTAGGTGTAACCGCATGTCTCTCATGTTCATGAAGCAGTCCATTCATAACTCAATCAGAGGGGCCATTCCTGATTCTGAAGATGCTAAAACCTATCTGGCTTCTGTGGAGGATCAATTCAAGGGAACATCAAAAGCACACGCTAGCACTCTTATCCTCAAGCTGGTGACGACTAAGTATGATGGGAGGAGCGGCATTCGCGAACACATCATGATGATGCATGACATGGCCAATAAGTTGAAGGGCCTAGAGATGGAGATCAGTGATGGTTTTCTTGTTCACTTCATCATCACTTCGCTTCCTTCGTCCTATGAAGCATTCAAGATCAATTACAACACTCAGAAGGACAAATGGACGATGAGTGAGCTGATCGCCATGTGCGTGCAGGAGGAAGAGCGTATGAAGATGGATCGCCATACTGATGTTGCTAACTTCACCACCTCCAGCTCAAAGAAAAGGAAGAACAATTATCCAAGAAAGGATGCTTCTAAGGTTCAAAAGCCAAATCCAACTCCTAATACAAGTGCACCTTCCAGCTCTAAGAACTCCTTAGGCAAACCCTACTGCAAGTTCTGTAAGAAAACAGGACATAAGCAAAAGGAATGCCCTGACTTCAAGGAGTGGCTGGCTAAGAAAGGTAACGATTTTTTCATGATACTTGAGTCCTTTAATTTAAATGTTCCTGCTAATTCTTGGTGGTTTGACTCTGGTTCTATGGTACATGTTACCAATTCACTTCAGGGATTCCTTACAATCCGGAAGCTGGGAAGAAACCAAAGAACACTTAAAGTTGGGGATGATCGGGAATTAGAAGTGAAGGCCATAGGAACATTACAATTATTTTTGAAAACTGGTTTATGTATTAAACTTTATGATACCTTATATGTTCCTGAGGTAACTCGGAACCTTGTATCAGGACCAAAGTTAGACATGGACGGTTTTGTCGTTTCTCATGGTCATCGCAAACTCTCTATTCTCTATGATTCCGTTGTTTATGGTACTGGCATTCTGGATGGTGGTCTCTATAGATTAGAACTAGATGATAATTTTTCTAAATCTTTGTTGTCATATAATATTAATGAATCACTCACAAAGATAGAAAAGAAACAAATTCGAGACTTAGAGACTTCATCTATGTTGTGGCATCAACGTTTAGGCCACATCTCAAGAGAACGATTAAATCGTCTCGTAGAGGATGAAGTCTTACCTCCTCTCGATTTCACCGATTTTGGAACATGTGTCAAATGTCTTAAAGGCAAAATGACATTAGCAAATAAGAAAGGTGCCACTAGGAGCTCTAATTTATTAGAACTCATTCACACTGACATTAGTGGTCCTTATCAAATTGCTGGTATAACAGGACATACTTCATTTATCACATTCATTGATGATTATTCTCGTTACATGTACTTGTATCTTATAAAGGAAAAGTCTGAATCTCTTACAACTTTTAAAGATTATAAAGCTGAAGTTGAAAAGCAATTAGATCGTCAGATTAAAGTTGTGAGATCAGACAGAGGCGGTGAATATTATGGAAGACATACTGATGTGGGTCAAGCTCCTGGTCCATTTTATGAGTTTTGTAAGGGCCAGGGGATTGTGAACCAATACACCATGCCTGGTACACCTCAGCAGAATGGTGTCGCTGAAAGAAGAAATCGTACCCTTATGAACATGGTGCGCAGTATGTTAGCCAACACTAATTTACCATTATTCCTCTGGACTGAAGCGTTAAAAGCAGCTGTTCATATACTCAATAGAGTTCCTTCTAAGTCTGTCCCTAAAACTCCTTATGAACTTTGGACAGGAAGGAAACCGAGTCTTAAATATATGAAAGTATGGGGCTGCATTGCTGAAGCAAAACTTTATAATCCTTTCCTAAGGAAACTTGACCCTAAAACAGTTACCTGCTTCTTTATCGGGTATCCTGATCATTCGAAGGGTTATCGTTTCTATTGTCCTTCCCATGTCACCCGTATTGTTGAAACCAAGCGTGCTGCGTTCTTGGAGGATTTTAAGATCAGTGGGAGCAGTACCAACCCTTACGAAGAATTGCAAGAAGTACAAGACGCGGGGGGGAGAGACTCGTCGCTTATCATTACTCCGTTTACTCCTCTTGTACCCCATGCAACTGCACCTGAAGTCACTGCACAAAATCCATCTCCACAATCAGAACCCATTATACCTCATAACGAAGGCACATCAAACGCTCAAAACCAAGACAACGCTGAACCCGATAATCAACTCAGGAGGTCATCTAGGCAAAGAAGGCCTACTAATTGGGATGATTATGTTACCTACCTGACTGAAATGGATGCTGGAAAGCTCAATGATCCTATCTCTTATAATGAAGCCATTAGCAGTGATCAGTCTTCTGAATGGAACAAAGCAATGATTGATGAGCTTGAATCCATGAAGAAAAATGACGTTTGGGATTTAGTCGAATTACCCAATGGTACCAAACCTGTAGGTTGTAAATGGGTGTTCAAAACAAAACTGGATCCGAATGGGAACGTTGAACGCTACAAAGCAAGATTGGTTGCAAAGGGCTACACTCAGAAAGAGGGAATTGATTATCAAGATACGTTTTCACCTGTCTCTCGTAAAGATTCATTAAGGATCGTCATGGCCCTAGTAGCTCATTTTGATTTAGAGCTGCATCAGATGGACGTCAAAACTGCTTTCCTTAACGGAGACTTAGACGAAGATGTTTACATGAAACAACCTGAAGGCTTTAAACCTGAAGGTCAGGAGCATCTAGTCTGTAAGTTGAAGAAATCCATTTATGGGTTAAAACAAGCATCACGTCAATGGTACCTAAAGTTTGATGAAGTCATGAAGAGGCAAGGTTTTATGAAGAATCAAGTGGATCAATGCACCTACCTCAAGATGAGTGGGAGTAACTTTACTATACTTGTCCTTTACGTAGATGACATTTTACTGGCAAGTAATAGTTTAGACATGTTGCATGAGTCGAAGCGTTTACTCTCGCATAACTTCGACATGAAGGATCTCGGAGATGCTTCTTACGTCATTGGCATCGAAATTCACCGAGATAGACACAAAGGGATCTTAGGATTGTCTCAAAAGACTTACATAGATCGTGTTCTTACACGTTACAACATGCAACAGCGCAAACCCTCCGTCGCTCCAGTAGTTAAGGGAGATGTTTTCGGTTCATTCCAGTGTCCGACAACAGAGGTTGAAAAGGAGCAAATGAGCCAGATACCTTACGCGTCAGTAGTCGGGAGCCTGATGTATGCTCAAGTCTGTACTCGCCCAGATATCGCTTATATTGCTGGAATGCTAGGTCGTTATCAGACTAATCCTGGCCTAGATCACTGGAAAGCAGCTAAGAAGGTCCTTAGATATCTGCAAGGGACGAAAGACTATAAACTGACTTATAGAAGAAGTGATCATTTAGAAGTGGTAGGTTATTCTGATTCTGACTTTGCCAAATGCAAAGATGACAAGAAATCCACTTCGGGCTACATCTTTATGTTAGCAGGCGGACCTATCTCATGGAAGAGTCATAAACAACAGTTAACTACAACTTCCACAATGATGGCAGAGTACATTGCTGTGTTACAACGCAACCTGTCATGGAATGTTGCTTAGAAATCTGATCACTGGACTCAAAATTGTTAATTCCATTTCTAGACCATTGAAGCTTTACTGTGATAATTCAGCTGCCGTTAGTTTCTCGAACAGTAACAGTTCGACTGGAGCTGGTTTATATCTTGATACAAAGTACTTGTTCGTACGTGAACGAGTTGAGGAAAATAATCTTTGTATTGAGTATATTAGTACTAAAGATATGCTAGCGGATCCGATGACTAAAGGTCTCCCACCTAAAGTTTTCGAAGAACATGTATCGAATATGGGACTTACTAAAGACCTTATTTAATGGCATATTGTACTAGCTTATGTTTTAATTAATAAAATTTCCTCAGTTTGATTTTGTATGTCTCTAACATATGTTCTGCCGGTGTAATGACATATAGACAAATATAAATACAAATCAGACGCTAAAGGGCTGCGTATTTTGATCGTAACTGTTAGGTTTTAAATTGAGGCTATAGTATGACTAATGGGGGTCCTGAGTCGCATGATGATTCAACGGCTGTATTTCTCTGCTATAGTTCTTGGTTTAAGGCTAAAATGAGTGTTAACTCCTGGCCAGACTTACCTAATACTCATGATAAATGATTACTTGGCTAAGTGGGAGAATGTTAGATTAAATATTATTTATTTAGTATTTAATCTTGTAGCCTATATAATCATTTATATTATATTAGATCAAAATATATTAATAACCTATTAATAATTAGTTGGTAATTGTTGATGGACCATATTACCCTTATTAACTAATTAGGTTTCCTCTTGGGTGTATAAATAAGGGGCTTATTAGAGAGTTAAAGGGTTAGACAGTTACACACTTTACACAATCACAACCCTCATTAACATCATAATTCGTCCTCTCTCCCTAAACCGAATTCTTACCCTACTTTCGGTTATCATCACCATCATAACTTTACACCCTAAGGAGGAACCGAATCAACTTGACAAGCATGTCGAACTCAATGGCTGGATCTCTGACTGGATTCTCCTCTGCTTTGAATGCCATAACAGGTATGTTATTCATGTTTTCCATTTAGTTTAAACAGAACTGATCAACATTTGGTTCTGGTGTCATCATCCTAGCCACTTAGAGACCATCAGTTATCCAATACCAACGTGGACTGATCACGAAACCGTTTCAAGATATAACTTTAGTTGTATACAATTTATTAAGGATTAACTAAGTCTAAGAACGTTCAGTTTGTAAATTGTTTGACATGAAGTTTGTTTCATTGATGAATGAACATGAGCAAGAAATTTCATTCAGTTAGTTAAATAAACGAACACAAACAGATGTCTCGTTCGTTCAGTTGTGTTCATGAACGTTTCGTAACGTGTTCGTGAATATTCGTTCATGTTTGTTTGTATTTATTTTATCTAAACTTTTTATATTCTTTAATTCTTATTTATTTGATTACCCTAACAAATAAAATAGGAAACCATATTCACACGTTGTTTAATCGTTATTCATATTTCCTTCTCATTATTCACATTTCACATCGGCAAATACTTTCGACATTCGTTCAACGATTAGGGCTTCAAGGTATGGTGACACTTCCTCCCACCATCGCCTCTAGCATTCGCCGATTTTATCCGTGTTAGTGAACCGTTGTTGAACACGTTCATTTCCTTAATGAACGAACGCGGACATAAAATCTCGCTCGGTAAGTGTTCATAAATCGTTCGTTAACATATTATTTCCTTATCTAATGAACACGAACAAGGTCTTGTTTGTGTTCGTTCGGTTCTTTTGCAGCCCAAAATTAACGGTGAGTAGTTCGATCCAGAAACATTTTAGTTTACGCCGTTCAACAACTTTATTATGGTTTTCAACTATGCATTGTCTTTGTTTTATAAAAATATGAAGGATAAAGATTAGAATGAACATTGTAGGCCATCTTTAGCATGCTCGAATTGTTTATCTTGTAATTTAAAGTTCTAAACATCTTCATACAAATAATTTGTAACAAAATACCCGAATGCAAGGGCAGACTTTAATGAAACAAAATTTAATATGGGTGCTACTTTCTACGGTCTACACCCCCTAATTACTTTTTACACCCCCCTCCTCTCACATACTTACAGGTGAGGTCCGCGTGGGACCGGCAGTTTTCCTCTCACAAAGAGGGTATAATCAGGAGGGAGGGAGGGAGGGTGTGTTTAGAATCAGCCTTTAATAATATACGTTGAACAGGCCATATAGTGTATTTAAGTAACCCGCACCCCTTGTGGGGCTGATTTAGACAGTGCCGCCTTATATAGCCTTGTCGTTTTTACCTACATGTTTAACACTTGCATGTTTTATATAGGTTTAATATTCCGACAAAGTTATTTTATCATTTTACTATGTATAACTAATTGAGATACATTTATTTTCTTATTATTGCTATTTCACTAACCAAAAAACTCTCAAGCTATCCATCTTAACCTGTTGTATATACCAAAAGTGGTGCGCTAAGTTAGTTCTAGTTTAATAAAACAAATTTAAACTTTAGCAATTAGGTACATCGGTTTATCACGTAATTGTATAATTATCATAAACTGTAACTCATTACTATGATTTGTAACATACTTTATACTTTAACATAAAAGCAAATTAATAATTAAAGCACGCCAGTGCATAAAATAACTTTACACTATGCAATGAAACACAATACTATATACTTTAACAAGCATTTAAAGAGCATCACATAATATTATATTCTTTAACAATTATAACGCTCTATAACAATCATTAACACATCGTTATGAACTATGCATGTAGTCAATAATACTCCACATAGTTGATAAACCACCGACAAACAACAAATGCGTTGCAACTATAATACGGCCCCGTAGGTAACTGGTTGTACCACGTCCCCGGCCATAAGTAACCTCCTATACCATGACCCTTTAGTAACCACCCATATCGTGGTCTTGTAGGTAACCGCCTATATTGTGCTTCCTGCATGTCAGGTTCACGGCCATTGACCACGTAACAAGACTTGTAGCCCCGTAGGTTACTGCTCTATATTGTGCAACATGCATCTTATAACACTTTACACTTTAATATTTTAATACTTGTGAACTTTAAAAGTATATACTTTACTTTAGCAAAGTTTACCATAAACTATCATGTTTAAAAGAAAACATAATCACTTTACTTTGAAAGCTACATTGAGTATGCATACCGCCCCAAAACATTAAAGCAAAGAGGGGTCTAGAAACTCACTTGTGTGTAATTGTATGGATATTATGAACTGTATTGGTAACCCTTCCAAATCCTCCAATAAACAATCCAAATCTATACAAGGTTCACATGTGAAGTGGTTACTAAAACTATAGACGATAACTTAGACTGTGCGACAACTTTAACCCATGCGTAAACTTTGTCATGCACTACTAGAAAAGTGGTCATTTTGCTACGGAAATTTCCTACGCAAAAAAATGCGTCGCAAATTCTGACACATTTACTACGCATTTCCTACGGAAAAAAGACCTTGATTTTTTTGGGCAATTTGTGAGACAATAGTGAGAAATATACTAATTCTAAGTATTGTGTTGGAAATGCGTAGCAACTTGCTACGCATTTCCGACGGAACCATTATTTATTTAAATATTAATTGTTGCGTCAGAAATGCGTAGCAACTTGCTACGCATTTATGACGAATTATTTATTATTATACTTAGATTATATTTTAATGTTTAATCAGCATTATTATTAATTATTGCGTAGGAAATGTGTTGCAACTTGTTACGCATTTGTGATGGAAAATTTATAGTGTAGAAAATGTGTAGCAACTTGCTACGCATCTGTGATGGAAAATTTATTATCATATTGCGTAGGAAATGTGTAGCAACTTGTTACGCATTTGTGATGGAAAATTTATTGTGTAGGAAATGTGTAGCAACTTGCTACGCATTTATTGTGTATGAACCGTTCCTTCGACGTTTTTCCTGGCTACTTTAACGGTTTGGTTTTGATGGTGAAGACGATTTGCTGTTGTTGGTAATGTTGGTGGTTCGGATACTTCCAGATCGATTCAGGTTGGGTTAAAATAGATGACATCAGCTTCATGATGGTTCCGGTTTTGTTTCGGCTCGGGTCACGGTTCGGTTCAGGTCAGATTTAACGCGGGTCAATCTGTGTATACCCGTGTTATACATATGTATTGTTAACCTGGTCAATATCAAACTTCTTCAACTCAGCCGGTCAAAGACGGCAGTAGTGGTAGTGGCTTGGTTCAGACTCAGTGGAGGCAACTAGTTTTATTATTACCATATTTTATTATTACCATATAAACACGTGATGGAGGCATGTGGTAAATAAATCACTTTCAAATATAAACACGTGAGCCAATCAAAATGCTGTGACAATCGGTAAACTGTTCGCCGAACGTTTAAGGCGAACGTTACCTCTGTTCATGTTCTTTTATAAACTGTTCGCCGAACGTTTGGTTCCTATGCAGCCCTAATTATTATATAACTATAATACATTTAATTTTTGTAAGTATGTTTTGGAATTAATAATTAAATCTTATTTGATAGTTGTAAATAAAAAGAATAACGAAACATATTTATACATTATAAATTATCAACATGTTGATGCATTGAGTAGTTGTACTCTATACTTAAGGGAGATTTAAAAAAAATGATATAATTACACTTTTAATGTGATTTATAAAAATAAATTGATATAATAATAATAATAATAATATTTTTTCATTAATTAACTAGTTAATAATAATAAAAGTAATTGATATAATTACACTTTTAATGTGAGCCAATCAAAAGCTTTAGTTAAACTTCACACGGATCACCATCCTACGGTCCATTGCTCACCTAATTTTCAATCCAACGGTTTAAAAATACCTCTAGAAACACAAAATCCTTAAACCCACAAATATCAAAATACCACCCTTCAAAGTTCAGTTGAACTTTACGCAACCAACACTGCCAATCGATCTTATCTTCTCCATCTCCTCAAAACAACTTTACGGCAACCAAACTGTTTCAAAGTTTACCACCCTTCAAAGTTCAGTTCAAGTCGATCTTATCTTCTCCATCTCCTCAAAGTTCAGTTCAACAAATATCACCGCCCCCCCTTCGGTTCTTCACCTAGGTCGTGCAGGCGGCTGACGCGGGCGAGGATGGGGTTCCAAACAGGGTTCTTCACCTATGACGCCGCCGTGAATGATGATGATGGTGGTGACGAGATCAGATGAAGACGATGAGGTTTTGAGGGCCGGTGACCGGAGACGCCGCTCACGGCGGCGGTCTTTATCTCCGACCTCTCGGATGTTTTGCTTGGTCATTTCATTGGTTGCAGCAATTGGATCTGTTCAGGGATTGCTAACAGATGTCAAGAAATATAAACCCTTTGAGATGGACTAGTTTCATCAGAGCCTTTTTTCCCAAGTCAGTGCATTACAACTTGTTGAAGATGATCGATTTCAAAGAATAACAAAATGAAAGTAGTAGTAGTAGTTGTTGTATTGTAACATAGTTTCCACGTATCATGGTAATTATTCTGACCATGCTTCACCAGACCAGTGAAGATCAGTCAAAGGAAACGAACACACATTTATTTTATACATGTTTGTATGAAATTATTTAGTTTTCTATTTCTACACTTTTGCATTAATATCTGCATGTAGCCATTCATTCCATGAGACCCATGATCCCATGTTTAGATTATAGTTTTGCATTTCATTTTAGTTTTATTTGCTTTTGTATCCGATCTCTCGGATGTTTTATAAATAGAATAAAACTAGAAAAAACATTAAATTTCGTGACAATTGTGTAGCAAAATTTAAAAATTAACTTCCACTAAATGGGTAGGAAAATGCGTAGAAAATGTGTAGCAATTTGTGACAGCCTTTTTCTGTCAGAAATGGGTAGGAAAATGCGTAGAAAATGCGTAAAGAAACCAGTTTCCTACGAGTGGTTTAACTACATATGCATTTCGTCACAGATTCGTAGAAAATTAAATTTCGTGACAATTGTGTAGCAAAAATTAATCGTCACAAATTCGTAGAAAATTAAATTTCGTGACAATTGTGTAGCAAAAACTAAAAATTAACTTCCGTTAAATGGGTAGGAAAATGCGTAGAAAATGTATAGCAATTTGTGACAGCCATTTTTTGTCAGAAATGGGTAGGAAAATGCGTAGAAAATGCGTAAGAAACCAGTTTTCTACGAGTGGTTTTCCTACATACGCATTTCGTCACAAATTCGTAGAAAATGCGTAAGAAACCAGTTTCCTACGAGTGGTTTTCCTACATACGCATTTCGTCACAAATTCGTAGAAAATCGCGAGTTGTGACGCATTTCCTACGGAAAATGGTGTCAGAAATTTTAATTTTTCTAGTAGTGATGTGAATACTTTTTTATTCATGGAGAAATTTAACCCATGCGTTACAAATAACCTTATCACTGAACTACAAATTACTTTCTATTGCGGTTGCTTCTCTTTCTAATCGATTACAACTGAAGGCTTCTCAATATAATCGAGTCTTACTTCTACTTCAATATCCATGAGTGGTATATTTGTTGTTTCATCGGTCAAACACTTCCTCGGGACTCAGGTGCAACTCGTAGAAAGAAATTCGTCTACATTAAAGTTTTTGAACTAAAGTAATAATTATTATTCTACTTTATTTTTTGTAGTGTAATTACCCAAGTTCAAAATTGTAGAGTAATAATAATCACTAGAGATGGTATCATACCGATCAAATTTTGATACCTAATTTTGGCGATTTTCAGGACCGGTGTTTTTTTGGTACTAGTACCGGTACATTCGATACTCTATATGTTTAATAGGTTGATTTCATTTTGTACGACCAACCCTACGTAGTTCTTTTATGTCATGACGGAGAAATTTACATAACTGCCATTATACTTGTAAATAATATCTCTTAAAAATATGAACCATCAAATATTATGCAACATCCAAACGCCTGAACCTTGAAATGGGCAAAGGTTACAACACTTCCACGTTACCAAGTTATTCATACGAACCAATCTTGTGGCTACCATGGTACCACATATGACCCTAAACTCAGGTGATTTTATGATTTTTTATTGTTATTCTAGCTAGAAGGAACAACATTATACAATGGGCCCGCTAGTACGATATTTGAATCTAACAGGGGCCTATTAAAACTATGTATAATTGGGTTTAGTGTTCTAAGCATTGTGTGACCTACACCATGGCCCATCGTATCATGGACCCAACTTAGTATCCGTATTGTTTATAGCCCAATGATTGTTACATCATAGGTTCTACTTGGTTCGGTCATTCGGGTGTCGTCATCCTAGCCACTTGATCCACATAGAGGCTATCCGTTATCCACATGTGAACTGAGGAGTGAATCCTAACGGTTGAAACAGAAAACCGTTTTTTAAATCTCAAAATTGATTTTACGTGGTATACAAGAGTTAACTTCCATTTTATTCCATGTGATTTGATCATTTTAACGATTTTGCCCCAATAGTTTAAAAATAGTCATTTTCCTTCTTGATTTATTTTTAATTTATCGTCATTTTGCTCTCTGCCTCTAACTCCATCCAAAAAATCAATTAACTAGAATGGTATTTTGGTAATTTTATAGATAAAAGCAAGGATATGTAAGTCTTTTCACCTAAATAAACGTATAACTTGTTTATTTACATGTATATAAGTAATTCTTTTTTAATCCCCTATCTTTCCAACCGTTCTTTCTACCAGCCACCACCATCCACAACCATCCACCACCTGCTGACCACGACTACCGTGACTTTTAACTAAACGTTTTAATGGAGTTAGAGCCAGGGAGTAAACTACCGAAATACCCCTACTTTTAATTTAACGTTTTAACTGAATTAGAGCCAGGGAGCAAACTAGCGACAAACGCGAAAGAGCAGGGAGGAAAATGACTATTTTTAAACTTTTGGAACAAAACCGTTAGAATCTTTGATCAGTAGTTTGATTCAAAAACATTTTGGTTGAAGCTGTTCAACAATTTTATTATAGTTTTTGTATTTATTTTAGTCAATCAAAAAGATTTATTATAGTTTTTGTATTTATTTTAGTCAACCAAAAAGATTTAATTATACTTTTTGAATTGGTGTCTCCTTAATTTTATGAATACATTGAGAAAACAGTACAAAAATCTTACAATAGCAAGTGACAGACTTAATCACAAATAGTAAATTTAGGATAATAAAGACTAGTGTATCTCAAACCGGTTTTGACTTCTCAGATCCTACTCTATATGGAAGTTCAGGTCACTCCACTGATGAGTTCATGGTAGATAATGTTCTTTTACAATAAAACTCTATTAATACTACAAAATTCCAGACTGCAGAAATTATAAACTTAAAAACTTCAAAATAGCTGCATAATTTATAAAATAAAAAATTTGCAAACTACATAATTAATAAATTGCAGATTCAATACATATAAATTACATTTTCACTACATTAGTTCATAGTATAAGTATCCGATTCCAAAGTGGTTGTTTAATAAACAAGTTTTCTAATAAAGTTATATTTTTTTCATTTTTTGCATACCAACTTACACTAGCCCAATACTCCAACTAGCCCATTCGTAACTGAATGTACTGGAACTCATTAAATTAAACTTGCCAATTTACAGCAGCCCAATACTACAACATGATCCGTAACAAAAACAAATGACCAACTTAGGGTTTTTTTTTTTACCTCTTAATAAGGCTCTTAATGGTTCAGACCTCTTATTGGTTCAACAGTTAATGGTTCAGACTGTTTGTTTCGCGAGCAGATGTCTGAATGGTTTAAACATTTGTCTCTGAATGGTTAAACATTATACATAGTCTGAATGGTTTAGACATCTAATCTAAATTGGTCAGACATTTGCCTGTGAACGATTAAACATTATAGTGGCTCTTAATGGTAGACCTCTTACTGGTTCAGCATTTAACCATTCAGATATTGTCAAACAGCCTCTTAACCTACTAAATAACAAATCTCAAAACCGAACACCACCACTTCATATATACCTAAGAAAAAAAAATCAAAATACTAATAACATTGATATTTTTAAACGATACGTCTACGGAACAAGGTCGAGTACCAAGGAAGAAACAAAGAGACCAATTGGCTGACTAATAACCCAACACCATTATATTACAAGCACGAAGAAGTCTACCTTACATGCATGAAGCATGGGCACCTATACATCCTTGAGAGCTATTATACACCTCCAAACAGGAGATCCATTACAATATTAACCAATATCAAGTATTTATTCACCATACATGTAGTTAGGGCTGTAAATGAACCGAACGAACACGAACAAGACCTTGTTCGTGTTCGTTTGTTAAGAAATATATGTGTTCGCGAACCGTCCACGAACACTTATTGAACGGGATTTTATGTTCGTGTTCGTTTGTTAAGGAAATAAACTGTTGGTTCAGTTCTGTTTTGAACATAATGTAAAACATGAAAACATACATTTGATTGCATCAGATAGGCCAGCAGTAGTGTTTGACATGATTGTCAGCTTGATCTCGTTCCCCCTTAGGGTGCAATCTAATGATGGGGACTTAGAAAACCGAAAAGGGGTATCGGCTTAGGAGAGGAGGTCGATGATGATGTTATGACTAATGAGGTGTGTCTAATTGTGTAACTGAGTAACCCCTTAACCTCCACATAATTCTCCTTATATAAGCACCCAGGAGGAAACCTAATTAGTTAATAAGGGTAATATGGTCCATCAACAATTACCAACTAATTATTTAATAGGTTATAAGATATTTTGACCTTTATTATGTAAATGATTATAATGGCTATAGATTAAATATTATACCATAATATATTTAATCTTACATTCTCCCACTTAGCCGAGTAATCATTTACTATGAGTATTAGATAAGCCTGATCATGAGTTAACACTCATTTTAGCCTTAAACAAGTACTATAGCAGAGAAATACAGCCGTTGAATCATTATGCGACTCAGGACCCCCATTAATCATACTATAGCCTTAATTTAAAAACCTAATCGTTATGATCAAAATACGCATAAGTCCTTTGTTTGATTTGTAACTTTATTTTGTCTATATGCCGTTATGCTAGCTTGACATATTCTTAGAGACATACAAAATCAAACTGATGAGGAAAAATTAACTAATACTTAGTCATTCATAGTACGATATGCAGTTGCGCATGGCCATCAATTAATACCCGTCTCTGAGCTCTCTTAATAAGACTTATGGGTAATAGCCCTTCAGTTATAGGATCCTTAAGCATATCATGAATGTATTCAATACAAAACTTAGTTTCCTCAATTCGTTCATAAACGAATAATTAATTGTGTATCGAAACTTAATGCAGCACCTCTTGAACTGTTACTGTTCAAGGAGTCATGGTAGCTGACTTTATCACACTAAGTCTTCAAAACATTAATTATATGGAGTTAATAAACTTATGAGTCCACTGATAAATTTCCAACAACATTTAGTGACTATATTATGTCGTTATAACTTAGGTTGTTAATATCAGTGCATTATGACTCCTCCATGAAATAGGTTTTGTCTGCTGACATAAAGATATACCCGAAATTACATTTTGTCACCTTTGAATATCTCAAAGTTAGAGTAATAAACTGGTTTTAATTCTCACTTCTTCAAATTATAGCTTCTCGTTTCCTTTAAAGTTATTGTAATACTCCATTAGATGCTTCACATTAATCTAGACATATCTAGTGTGTTGCAATGTGAGTAATATCTAAACGAGTATAGACTTAAACTTACATAAGGCTTCTAATTAATGAAGCGTAAAAAATAATCTCATTTACCATATTATCCTCTGAAGGAGAGCAATATTGATTGTTACATATATAAGGACCCATTTAATGTTAAACTTATGGAACAGAACTAATGTCCCACTGGGTCTATCTCGGTATGTTATGATATCTATCACGTAAGAGATATCTCTGAGATATATTATATCAAAGTTTGTGTTAACAATGCTTTGACTTATGTAACATATACTTGTCAAAAGAATGTCATCTATATAGACAAGTTTATCTTAGTTACTCCCACTCATTTTGAGGTAGGTACATTAATCCACTTGATTCTTGATGAAAATAATTACGTTAAGATTTCATCACATTATGATGCTTGCATTAACCCATACATGGATTTTATTGGCTTATAGATAAACTGTTCTTTAACCTTCAGTTTGGAACTTTCAGGTTGTTTTATGAACATGTAAATGTGTCATCCAATTGTTAGGGAAAATTGTTTTAATGTTCATCTAATGTAGCTTTAAACTATTATAAGCTACTAGAACAGTGATGATCCTCAAAGAAATCTTTTGTTAGATATGTAATAAAGATTCTTTAATAATTTATCTCTTCCTGAGTACAACATTTGACAATCAATCAAGCTTCTTCGTGTCTTAACGCTTATATTAGGATTTGGTTTAGTTATGAACACTCTTAGGTAATTCAATCAAATCCCAAACGTTATACGAACACATAAAATCAGTTTTACTAGAAAACTATTTTATTCCATTTAAAATAATATTGATTGACACTAATGGCTTAATTTGAAGAGATAAGACCAGTAAACTTTTCCAAAATCCATTTCAACTTCAGTTAGGGAGGTTATGTAATCATCAAAGTTAGTAGGCTTTTAAACCTAGATGACCTCCTGAGTTGATTATTGGGTTCATTAGAAGTTTCAGTTTTATGGATTAGCTCTTGGTTAGGTTGCTATCATTTTCATTCTAAGTTTATAAGAGTTGGTGCTGTATGGTGTACAAGAGGTGTAATCGGAGTTAAATTTGGAGTGAAATTTAATGACACTCTTCCCCCGCCTCTTGTATTCCTTGCAAGTCATAATAAGGACTTTGACTGCTCCCACTGACCTTAGAAATCTTTAGGAACTCGGCATGCTTAGGGTCAATATTTAATGACCAACAGATTCTAATAGAGAAAACAAATTAATGACATTAGTCGTGATTTCTCTTGTTGGGGATTATATTAGTTTATGTAAGAAATCTAAGTGTGCCCACAATTAAGCAACAATGAAACTTTTTGTAAGAGTAGCATTAGATTTTAAGGAGACAAGTTATGATAGAACAATGTCGTGATGGAGCAGTGTCTTGTACAAGAGGTGCAAATTTAGGTAATGTAAAATTTTCACTCCCCCACCTCTTGCAACTATTGCAAGTTATTATTAAGACACTTAATGCTCCCACTGATCTTTAATATCTCTAGAAATACTACAAGAGAAGTTTCAATGAGGTGACGGGGGAACCTATCATATATACGTTAGACTTTATTTGATTTCTTTAATGTCCAGATATCATAAGAAACTTTAGGGACATATTTAATAGAAATCTTATTAAGTATATATATATGAATAGATTTCTTCTAAGACCGGGAGCCATATGCGACAAAATTTAGATACAAGTTGATAGTCTTTAATTGATAAATGAATTATGTCTGAATATTCCATTTGGAATAAGTTCCACGAATGTCAATGAATGACTTATGATGGACCCATACTTATTCCTTAAGCCAAATAATATTTAGGGCTATAACGTCATGATTTAAAATCACTTAGAATGAGATTAGATAAAAAATCATCCTCATTAACCATGTCATGATTTCTCATGAATTTCAGTTATAATGGATGAAATTTATAAGTCTCATTTTCCTTTTGTCAAATTCTCATTTGCATGATGACAAAAGTTGTGAAAGTGTAAGGTATCATCTATTTCCATCTTAGTAATGTTTCAATCCAGATATTTAGAACAAATAAGATGAGAGTTTAAGGTAAGTGTGACTTTATGTTGACTATGCAAACCTCACAACGTTCATAACTTTGCTTAATTATGATACTATATTCTGATTAATCAGAATATATAAGGTATCGAAAAGCGTTGTTAGAAGACTGCTTATCATGGTTCTTATAGCCTTAACATTTAATTTTGTCACTAACTCTCATGTTAATTATTTGTTTGACTTCTGGTAAGGAAACGTTTAGAACTAGAGTCAACTAATCATGTGTTAATAGGAATATTAAAAAAATTATCAGACTTAAATATCATTAGTAAATGACTATCTAATTAATTTATCCAACTGTTCTTTAGAATAATGGATAATCTCGTTGCTTATGCATAGTCTAATGACATAATTATGCATTGAGATTTTCCCTTTAAGAACCTTAAAGTTGGAATTTGCACTTGTAATTTGTCTATGGACCTTAGAACAATCCTCTTTTAAAGTTTTAAATGGTTCTAAGGTGAGTAACAACTTATTTTCCAGCTTCAAACATTTATTTCTTTGTACATATGTTGCTTATCAACACACTCATTATACTTTGGTACTTTTGAGTGTTATAGTTGATTTATAAGGCATCAAATTGTACAAGTGAAAAACTTAGTATGTAATGTACTGGAAAAAATGTACTTATTTCCATGCGTAAGCCCTTAACTTTATGGGTCATGATATTGTACATTATAATGTATTCACATATACCACTTAACTTTATAGTTTAGAATTTAAATGAAGGCATGCATCTTAGGAGTTCTGGTGATTATTCCACAATTATATATTAGTCTTAGGAAAGACTTAATCTGGAATAACCTTTTAGTGAGAGCACTTATTCTTGATTATCATAAGAGACATCATGTTCGATTTATCCTAATCATCATGCTCTACTTTTCTTCTGTGGTGCTTTATCAGAAGAGAGCAATAGAATTATCGTGTCTTAAGAGATAATCAAGGATTTAATTTAAGAGCTAATTCTTATAGAAACTTTAAGCAAAACATATTAGATTTAGGAATTAGAGTGGATGAGATATAGACTTATAGAAGAAAATTATAGTGAGTAAAATTATGGGTACTAAGAATAAGGCAGACGAAATGATCATAAAAATTAATTAAGGATCATTAATATAAGGATCATTGTGTGAAGAGGTTGTGATATGTCTATTACTAACATCAAAATAATGGACTTATTTAAAGTTCTACTTAAACGAAGACAAATCAGCTTTGGCCAGAAGTGTAATCATTTAAGCATGTGTGCAAAGTGGTTGTAACAAATCAGCTTTGGCCAGAAATTGAGACAATCACTTTAGTTATGCACTTGTTAAGTATGCCATCTATGAAGGAATTAAATCAGCTTTGGCCAGATATTAAGACATTCATGTTTATGATGCACACTTAACATAGCTTTCGTAATACTTGGATGATAAGTAGATGTATCAAATCAGCTTTGGCCAGAAATGATACATCAGAAGCTCATTCAAGTAAAGCAATTTTGGTTTTGTAAAACATTATTTGATCCTTATTAATTAACTAAGTAATTACAAAACCAATTATTTAATAGCAAACCACCCGTTAGCGCGGATCAGTAATGTCCAAGTTTTGTACGATCAGTAAAGCCCAAAAACTTGTGCGATCAGTAAGGCCCAAAACTTGTGCGATCAGTAAGGCCCAAAAACTTGTGCGATCAATAAGGCCCAAAACTTGTGCGATCAATAAGGCCCAAAACTTGTGCGATCAGTAATGCCCAAAAACTTGTGCGATCAGTAATGCCTTGTGCGATCCACAAGTCTTGTGCGATCCACAAATCTTGTGCGATCCACAAATCTTGTGCGATTATGCAGTCTTAACTTGTACAATGTGCTTAATTAGTTGTACAAATCTTGTGCGACTGTCTTGTGCGATCAGATCATCTCTTATGTGATCTGATCTTGTGCGATTATCTTATGCGATCAGATCATCTCTTATGTGATCTGATCTTGTGCGATCCAGTTGCTGTATATTGTTATAACAACTGAAAATTCGAAAATTAAGAATTGTGATAGAGTTTCTTATTATAACATTGATCTAATTTTATCATAAAATTTCGAAAATCATAATCTGATTATCTTATTAACAGATTTCGAAAAAACTTATTAGATAAAATAAGATCAAAATTAGGAAAACATTCCACAATTCAAATCACATTCCAAAACATAAAAGAAATTTCGAATTTCAACTAAGAACATGATGAACCCTAAAATTTAACCTTAACCTTATATCCGAAATCTGGAAAATTTATCAATCATTTAATCAATTCTAGAACATTATGATTTCGGAACAGTAATATTTGATGAAAACATATGATCCGATATAGTTTGAACAGATCCGAGATGGGGTTTCGGATGAAAAATCCAAAATTTATTTAGGGTTTTCTAATTCCGTTTTCCAGTTTTATTCCAGATTTATGGATACAAAACAGAACTGACTAATCAACATATGCTCTGATACCACATGTTGGTTCAGTTCTGTTTTGAACATAATGTAAAACATGAAAACATACCTTTGATTGCATCAGATAGGCCAGCAGTAGTGTTTGACATGATTGTCAGCTTGATCTGGTTCCTCCTTAGGGTGCAATCTAATGATGGGGACTTAGAAAACCGAAAAGGGGTATCGGCTTAGGAGAGGAGGTCGATGATGATGTTATGACTAATGAGGTGTGTCTAATTGTGTAACTGAGTAACCCCTTAACCTCCACATAATTCTCCTTATATAAGCACCCAGGAGGAAACCTAATTAGTTAATAAGGGTAATATGGTCCATCAACAATTACCAACTAATTATTTAATAGGTTATAATATATTTTGACCTTTATTATGTAAATGATTATAATGGCTATAGATTAAATATTATACCATAATATATTTAATCTTACATAAACTTGTTCTTGTTCGTTTGTGTTTGTTTGTTAATTTTTGGCAACGAACAAAAACGAACGTTGACGAACACAAATGAGCACAAACTAATGTTTATGAACACAAATGGAAACAAATGAACACAAAGAATCGTTCATGAACAGAATATATAATATACTGACACTTATTAGATATTTAATTTGTCGGAATTTTGAAGTATTTAAATAAATATAAAAACTAAAAACACTAATGAACTATCGAACACAAACGAACACGTTACCGAACGTTCACGAACATAAACGAACGAACACGACCTCTGTTCATGTTTGTTCATTTAACTAAACGAACGAAATTTCTTGTTCGTGTTCGTTTGTTTAATAAACGAACGAACACAAACGAACTTCCCGCCGAACAGTTCACGAACTGTTCGCCGAACGTTTGGTTCGTTTGTAGCCCTACATGTAGTAAGTGAAGACGTTAAGCTTGACTTGAAGAGATAAAGATCAAATGGGTGTTATATAATTCTTGGTAAATTATTTATTGGGTATTTATCTAATTTTTAAGGATGATTATTGTTTATCTAGGTGTTTATTTATTTATTTATTTATTAAAATAGAGTTTGAGTTGGGTTAGGATTAGAATGAGTTTAGTATAAATAGATGCTTAGTTCTACTGTAATTAGTGCGCTTTCATTGATAATAAAAAGAGCCGAACAAGTTGTTCAATCCCGTGTTTTTTTTTTTGTTTGATTAAGAGCCTGACTGTTGTGTTGTGATGATGTGAACAATTGAACATAAACATAGTAGATAGAAATAAAGGAAAGGGATTAAGAGTGCATGTGGTTTTTACCAAAATGCAAAATGCAGAATGTTTTGTCTCAAAGAAGCATAACTGGAAACCAAGAAGCATCGATGAGAAGTTTGGAAAAATCCTAATTCATTAAAAGCAAGATCATCATAGAAAGGATATAGACTATGTATGATCTAGTCACATGGTTACAAATCAACATCTTTATCCTAGTTACTTAGATTACAACTAAAGCAACAGTCAACAACTCAGCATAACCTGAAGTTGTGTGAAAGCAGCATGGCTAAATAATACATTACACAAAATAAAAATGCCGTAAACATGGTTGGTTCAGTAAACTACAAAACATAAAAAGGTAAGGGAATGTCTTCTGTATGTGCTAAAGAGTCAAAAGTCAAAATGATCATTTTAAGGCTAATGTTAAATAACTTAAATTACGTGTTGAAAATAAGAGGTTAATTCATATACTATATGGTTGTTACGTTTTGTTATTGATTAGTCATATGTTACTGGGCTTATATGTTACGTTTGAGTGTTTGGGCTTTGTTGATATGGGCTTGTATATGAGAATGGGCCCTGGTTCGCATAATGGTTTGTTTGTTAGGTTGTTATAACAGCTTGTCAAGCTGTTGAAAGTCTGAGGGGTTATATGGAAATATCGAAGGACCGCGATTATCTCTTGCGAAAGTCATGGACTAGAGTGTAACATATGAGGTGGCAGCATATAAAAGGACTGGGTTTATCTGGACAATTCATTCACTCTCCTTCAAATATTACACACATCTTCATCTTCTCTTAGTTACCGATTCTTATTGATATGGTTATTTATGCATTATTGTTGAAGATTGATCAGTTGTTTCTCTGTTGTATTATGAGAGATCAATCTTCTGTTATAGGTAATCATCAGAGGATGATTATCTTGTAGTTGTTGTTCGTTCATGATTATTGTGTTTTCTCTCATATGTTAGTGAAGGGGTAAGGTCCCAAAAACCTCATAACAAGTATTTGAGACCACACCACAACCTAGCTTTCTAACCTTTTAACCTTGCGCGACCGCGCACTGGTCTTACAAAAGAAAGAAAGAAATCAACAATCTATAATCGCGCGCCCAAAAGAGAACATAAATCCTTGCGCTTTCTCCCATTAGCAAAGGATAAAAATCCTGAGATCAATACTTCCGCCCAAATATCCAGACTTGGATATTATTTTACCCAGACTTGGGAGTTATTCGTCTGTTTCCACACAGTAAGGTGTCACACCAGATTACAGCAGTAATCTTCTAGAAGAAAAGCAATCGTGCACCACCCAGACGGTTATAACCGTCTGGACACGTGTCATTACCACAGGCATCCATGAAATCACAACGAAGGCATGCTATTGGAGAGTAATCTCCACTTAAACACATTACACGTGGCAAATCCCCAGCCTTTGATCAAGACCACGATCCGTGTGCTTTCATATCGGATCAAGACAACTTGACGTTGGATCAAAGAACTTAACGGAAGAAAATGTAACCGCTACGGCGTTAGCATCTTCCGTCATCTTTTCAATAACAGGTTTTCCCTCCCAAACTCCCGGTTATAAATATGAGAACTGTTCAGGTATGAACCCAGACTATTCACACTATTCAAACACATCTTCTTCTTCATTATCAATACTTATTCTCACACCGGAGTCGGGTCAAGGAGAGAACCCTCTTCTCCCCTTGGCGAGGCTAACGGTGTTCTTTTTTGCAGAGCTTCGGAGAAGAAGATCAGCTGCAACTGAATCAAATCGAGTGAGAGCTAACCTTTTTATGCGGATTCAAACCCCCTAGATATCTCGGTTCCGACCATTTATCTAGTGTTTCTTCATTGGCGCCCACCGATTCCTCAGTTTTCTAGTTTCTATCTCGTTTCGATTCAGTTCATTTCATTTTCTGTTTTGCACATGGCAGAAAATTCATCATCTCACCGGCAACCTGGTCCTCGACCAAACGTCGAAAACAATTTACAAGTAGAAGGAATCGTAGATGAGGCCTCAGACGATAATGAGGTTCAATCCAATCGAGCAAATGATCCTGTTACTCCAGGAATGTTACCAGCAAACCCTGCTCAGTCAATTTTACCACCAGGAGAAACTCCGATATCATGGTATGTCCGGTCCCAAGGGGCATTAAACGCAGTGTACACACAGTTGTGTGCTCAGACTGCTCCTCTGACTCAATCACGGAGGCCGGGATCTAGAGCTCATGCATCCCAGCGAGAAGAATCAACTTATAATGATACAGAAATTCATGCCAGATCTACGTCACAACGAGAATACACTCAGACAGGCGGTTACCAGAGACAACACCATGATGAACCACACCCTCGTCGAAGACAATCGGTTCATGATAGGTTGGGTTCCCAACGGGACACTCACACTGATGAATCCGATCAAACATATCGTTTGAGTGCAAACACCAGTGTATTCAACAGACTGCAGCCAAACTATAGCAAATGCAGACCTCGAGCGGTTTATAACCCTGAGGCAGAGCATAATTATGACTTAGTTTACCGCCCTGCAGAAGCAGCAGAAAACTCGAAGTTCATACTGGAAATAGCTCTAGCTCCATTAGAGAAGGCAAAATTACCATCCAACATAGGGAAGTTTAATGGGTTGTCAGACCCCGATGATCATCTGAGAGTGTTTACCAGCGCGGGTTTAGTTGGAGGTTGGACCCTTCCGCTGTGGTGTCATTTGTTTGTACAAACATTAACTGGCCCAGCGCGAATCTGGTTTGATAACCTACCAACTGGACAGATCGAATCATGGAAGGATCTGCGTAACAAGTTTTTAACACACTTCAGCTAGCAGCGGCGCTCCATTAGAGACACTTCCGACGTCATGAATATATGGCGTCGTGATGACGAAAATCTAGAGGATTTCATCACTAGATACAATAAGGAAGTGTTAGAAATTGGCGGTGTTCATGAACAACTAATCCGTGCTCAGTTCAAGTACGCGGTTAGGTGTTATGACATGGTTAAAGTCTTATCCGGAACAGAGGGCCTTCCAACAAGTTGGGAAAAGATAATGGCGGCGGCCAAAGTTTATGCGCAAACTGAGAAAAACCTCACAACAAACAGGCTGCCACCACCGCACAACAGGCCCGCGGATTTAAGCTTAACCGGTGAAAGGAGGTTCAAAAAATCATGGCGCGAGTCATCAGGAAGTCGCTCCTCTGAAGATGCCCGCACAACAATTAACAAACTCTCTGCACAAAGGGAAAACAAACAAGAAAATAGGGAGAGGCAGTGGACTCCCCTAACAAAGACCCCGGCGGAGGTTCTGAGTACTGAGGACTATCAATTCAAACCTCCGATCCCGATGAAGAGTAAACGTGGTCAAGACCTGGCGCAATACTGCGAATATCATAAAGACAACGGGCATACCACTAACAACTGCATATCTCTGCGCATAGAAATAGAGAAAGCCCTCAAGAATGGAGAACTCACGCATTTACTCCAGAATATGCGCAAGGAGATTAAGCAGATTTCCCGGGGAGAAGAAGGCCCAAGCAAACGGGCTAAAACCTAAGGGACCACTCTATAAGTTTCCCGCAGAAAGACATGACCCATCAAATACGGCGGAACTATCAGAGAGTAAGTCAAGTTCCATTTAATTATCAGAAAAACTTTGTAAAGCCTCTGAGCTCTATCCATGAATAAAATTACAAAGTTTCTATTATTTTTGTGTTTACAAAGTGCATGCAATTTCTTTTAGTAAGCGCAAAAACATTATGGTAGTATAAAACAAGCTCCATGCGCGGTCAGTGATTAAGTCACAAACGACCATAAATTCACACATGAGCTTTACGCCAACTTCATTCGCCTTACTCAATAAAAGCAATTGTATTCATGCAAAATATTGTAAAGTCATTCAACAAAATAAATAGAAACATACTATTTTCAGCGTACAGATACGCTCCAAAACACGGCAGTGTTTAGAAATACTTGCGCAACAGCGCACCATCAAACAGAGATTTACACCCCACATAAAAAATTGTTCAATACAATTTCAAACTATTCTAAATCTTCACCCTCATCCGGAAAGATTTCTTTAAGTTGCGCCACGTGATCGTCCGATTGCAGCGCCACATTTATTAGCTCCATGACCGGAAGTTGCAAATTGTTAAACTCTGTTTTCATGGAAGCAAGCGCGGCGACAATATTTACGCCAAAAGTAGCAGACTTGCTATCATCCCAGTTAACCTTCAACGCGCTATTCACATGTTGGGAACATTCCGCATAACCTTGCGCATACCCATCTCGTCGTGCAGCAACCATTAAATTAGCAACAGTTTTATCCAATTCTTCAGAGTTTAACACAGATTCAACAACCTACGAAATCAAACAAAAATGAGTATCAAAAAAGCGCATATATGGTCCCACAACAAAAAGGAGAAAAGAAACTTACACAAGCAATCCTGCGGTCTTTCAACCAGGCCATATCACTCTTTAAAGGTTCAAGCTCGCTTTCCGCCGTAACCCGTGCCGTTTCTGAATTTTCCAGCTTCTCTTCAACATCAGTCAAACGGCGGGAGGTTTCAGTATTCTTGGAATGCGCAAGCTCCAGATCCTTCTTTAATTGTTCCTGGTCAGAAACCAAAGCAGTAAGTTCCTCTAACTCTTTATCTCTAAGGGCAAGAGTAGCGAAAGCTTGTACCTCCCGTTGCTCACTGTGTTCCCTATGCGAACGCGCCTCCGCCAGCGCAGCTTCCACATCAGCTTTCTCCTTCTTCAGTTTTTCTACTTCCGCATCTTGATTCTTCAAATTTTCAACCTCAGCCTTGAGGTTATTGATAATATTGCGAAGGTTTGCCTTCTCAGCATTATCCTTCTCGCAAATTCTCCTCCAATTTTTGCGTTCCTCAGACAGAAGAGCAGCTTCAGCTTCTGCTTTCCTCTTCCAACCAGCAACAGACCATTCCTCAGTCTTGCGCTCGGCTTCAAACTTGGCTTGCTCAGCTTCTAATTTGGCTTTCAACTGAGCCACACATTTTTCATCTTCGGCAAACTTCTTTTGAGATGCTATAAAAGATGTCTGCTCCTTATGCATACTATACCACTCACACACTATGCGGTGAGTGGTAGAAACATGAGAAGCAGTTTCTGCAAGGCAAGACTGATAAGTCTGTTCATAAGGTCGACTTTCCTGAAACTTGATCTCGCCAGGCGGAAGTATCCCCTGCAACCAATCTTGGCACACACGCCAATCCGAGAATGTGTCGCCTTTCTTCAAATTCCAAACAGGGGCATGAGGATCAGAAGCATCTTTTTCCGTATAGGTCCGGTAGTAATAATCTCCCAAAGATTCTTCCGGACGAATTGGAGATTGTTTATCAACACTAGCAGAAGAGTCTGGTTCCTCAGTTCTGACCCTCTCAGTATGTTCAGGCATAAGGTTTAGGGGAAGAAGTTGAAACTTTTTCAGCAGTCTGCTCTTTCCCCAAATCTTGAACAGCAGCTTCAGGGGTTGGTGGATTATCAGCGCTACCCGCCACACTCGGTTCAATAATCTTTTCAGACTCTGTATCAACACTTACAGGCTTCTCAGCTTCAACAATTTTCTCCACACCATCCCCAGCAACTTCTGAAGGCTCTAACGGGTCTGCAACAGAAGCGTGCGGAGGAGTAGAAGGAAGTTCTTCATTAACCACAGATGGTACTTCTCTGGGAATAGGGGAAACAGGAACTTCTGAAAAAATAAAAATTTGTAAGAATTCAGTCTGCTTAAAGGAAACAAGGAGAAACGACACTTACCAGGAATCGTTTCTGAAACAAAAGCGTCAAGATTCCCTTTCCTGGTAATTTTCTTCCTGTGCACTTTCTTAGGAGGTTGACCCTCCGCTTCAGTATCAGTCTGTTTCCTTTTACCAGCCTTCCTATGAACCAAATGCTCGGGGCTGGAATCCAAGTCGATAGGCTCATTCGGGTTAGAAGGGGGAATATCAGCAGAATCCCTTGGTTCAGGCTTCGGTTCCCGTATAGTCACTGCAGGAGTAAGACCCTCCAAAGAGTCAAAAACCACCACATAATCACACCTGGAGTCAGAAGAACGGCGCACACCTTTCTTCTCTCCAACATTTTTCTTCAAAGGTTGAGCTTTAACAGTCTCACTCCTTTTTGGCATAGAGGTAGAAGTCGTTACGCGTTTCTTTTTCTCAGGGCCTATGACTAAATTCAACAATTCACCTACAAAGCGCAAAGCAAAAACTTACCCACAAAAAGCAAAAAGGAAAAGAAAACAGATATAACTTACCAACACCAGCAGCTGGTTGAGCAGATAGGTCCGCATCTCGCGGAAGAACAAAATTCCTTACAATACGATGATACCAAAGCTCCTCTTCAGGTTTCTTTTTGATGGTACCCATTCTACCGCCTTCTCTTTTGAATGCAACAACATACAAGGAAACAACTACATTCAAAAAGAAAACAGGTCAAAAAAAAAAGGGAGAAAGAATGGAAAATCCCCAAACTTACTATGACCATCCTCCGTATATACGGGTTTGTCATCACGCTCCATCTTCCAATTTAAACTCATGCCGGCTACGACAAGAGCTTTCTCCGGCAATGCAATATTGGGCACATCCTTCAAATCCTGATACCAGTTTTCATCAACCGGAGTCTGAAGGGTTTCGATCGGAACATCTTCTTTCCTCCTGAGAACCATCCTCACCGGAATTACTCCGGCCTTGATAAAAAAGAATTTCTGCTTCCAATCATGAAAAGATTTTGGGGGTTGATGAAGAATCTTCTTTGCAGAGGCCCTCTGAACGAATGAATAGAACCCTTGGGTACAATGCATCTGATGAAAAACCCTAAATCAGGGAACGGTCGGCTCAACATGCATTGTCCGACACACGAATTCGAAATGTCGAACCCTAACCATGCCAATTGGGTGAAGTTGGGAGATATGCAGGTTATAAAACCCAAGGATTTCAAGAAAAAATCTAGTAACAGGCAAGCGAAAGTTACCATCGCAGAAAAAGTCCCAAAAGAGGGTAATATACCCAGCCGGAGCATCCACCGCCGTCTGCCCCTCCTGAGGGTATAGAGCTCCCCAGTTTTCCGGGAATTTGAGATTCCGAATCAAACCATCAAAGGATGCTCTAGGCCACTTCAACGTGGGAAGTTCAGTCGACATCTCTTCAACAAGATCTTCTTGATGTTCTCCGATTGACATAAGAAGACGAATGATGAAATTTTTTAGGGAAAAAGGAAGGAAAAGTTTTTCAATAAAACAATGATTACACAGAAGAGGTTACCCAAACATTATATATACTCATCGCAATAAATAGCATCGGTAACCGTCACAGCAACTTTTCCGGGTATCACAGTTCCCCAAGCACCAGAAAAAAGAAAATGTCAGACACACACGCGTTTACACGCGCGCGTGTAACAGTAAAAACAACTGACAACGACAGGTTGTCACTCAATTTACTGTACCAGTTTCATTAAAAGTCAAAGATTTTCAAAAAATCTTTACAAAATTCAAACTCAATCTTTTCATAGAAGATTTCTTATTTCTCGCGCCCAAAAGCATTTCCCTCTCATAAGTCCAGCGCTCCACTTATTTGCATAAGTACAACACTAGACTGGGGGGACTTGAAGGGTTAAGGTCCCAAAAACCTCATAACAAGTATTTGAGACCACACCACAACCTAGCTTTCTAACCTTTTAACCTTGCGCGACCGCGCACTGGTCTTACAAAAGAAAGAAAGAAATCAGCAATCTATAATCGCGCGCCCAAAAGAGAACATAAATCCTTGCGCTTTCTCCCATTAGCAAAGGATAAAAATCCTGAGATCAATACTTCCGCCCAAATATCCAGACTTGGATATTATTTTACCCAGACTTGGGAGTTATTCGTCTGTTTCCACACAGTAAGGTGTCACACCAGATTACAGCAGTAATCTTCTAGAAGAAAAGCAATCGTGCACCACCCAGACGGTTATAACCGTCTGGACACGTGTCATTACCACAGGCATCCCTGAAATCACAACGAAGGCATGCTATTGGAGAGTAATCTCCACTTAAACACATTACACGTGGCAAATCCCCAGCCTTTGATCAAGACCACGATCCGTGTGCTTTCACATCGGATCAAGACAACTTGACGTTGGATCAAAGAACTTAACGGAAGAAAATGTAACCGCTACGGCATTAGCATCTTCCGTCATCTTTTCAATAACAGGTTTTCCCTCCCAAACTCCCGGTTATAAATACGAGAACTGTTCAGGTATGAACCCAGACTATTCACACTATTCAAACACATCTTCTTCTTCATTATCAATACTTATTCTCACACCGGAGTCGGGTCAAGGAGAGAACCCTCTTCTCCCCTTGGCGAGGCTAACGGTGTTCTTTTTTGCAGAGCTTCGGAGAAGAAGATCAGCTGCAACTGAATCAAATCGAGTGAGAGCTAACCTTTTTATGCGGATTCAAACCCCCTAGATATCTCGGTTCCGACCATTTATCTAGTGTTTCTTCAGTTAGAGAGGGTGTATTTTAGAGATTGATGATCATTAGTGGATGTTCATCACTTGTATCTTTGTATTGTTTGTATGTGGTTGATTTAGATCTTGCTAGATCTTGCATAAGCAAGATCTAGGGTTTGGGGGTTTTTTTTGGTTTGGGTTAAATAATAAATTTTTACGTCACGTTTTGTCGCTTCTCTTGTGTCTTGTGTTGTTATTCTCTATTTGTATCGATCATTCATATCATTTTTGACATGGTATCAGAGCCTTCGCTCTTGATTCATCTTCTTCCGCTTGCTTTGATTTAACTACTCTGATTATGTTGATCGAGGAAAAAGGGAGAGTTGGTGTTCAGTTGCTTTTATCTCAACCCTAGGGTTTCGGATTTGGGGGTTCTGGCAGATTTGGTCTTGGGGATAGTTTTTTAGAGTGAGTTCTTGGAAATTTCTCTCATAGACTGTGAGAATCTGAAGGAGTTGTTTAGTGTTCGATTGGCGTTTTTAGGGCTTCTTCTGAAATTAGAAGAAGACAAAAAAGTATGCTGCTCTTTTCGTGGTTGGAGTCTTCACTTACAGAAACTAAAATCAGAAGATCTATAAGACTCACATCCCTAAGTGAAAGAAACGAGCCACTGGCTATCCAATCACTGTAAGTCTTCTTTACAATTACTCGGCTGCTAGAGCACTCTGTAAGGCCTTTCTTTCTTATTTTTTTCTTTCAATTCTGTCACACGGTTGTTACACAGTTCGTATTTGTTAGGCATATTTGGCTAGGTTAGTGGAACCAACGTTGATCACAGGGAGGGCCACACCCTGGTATTTATGCGTTGCATTTTATATGATCTAAATATGTTGATTGGAGTATTTCATGTATATCAGTTTATTGAGTATGCATTGCATTTTATCTGATCTAAATATTGTTGATTTAAGTATTTGCTGTATATAAGCTTATTGTGTGCGGCACAAGTTACACCTCACCGATTGGCGAAATCCGATCCATGAATTGAGAAGGTGAAGGATATTGATGAAACGACGTCGTTTGGAGTGTCGAAGCAGTTTTGCGTCAAGATCTGAGTGATATTTCTTGTTCTTGTAGTTCTTGAAAACTACTGATCTGGTTTTTTTGGAGCTTTTGCACACACTGTAAGATCTGTCCTATCTCTTGTATTTTTTATTCTGCATCATGTTATATATGTGTCTAGGCATCCCTGTTTACCGGACTAGTCGGGCCGGCACTTGATCGAGTGCTATCTGTTGCATTGTCAGATCTTGTTGGTTTGGTTTTATTTTTATTTTTATTTTTGCTTGTATATGTTCTGTTCTAGTTATTATTGTTGTTATCTGTCTTGTTGGTTAGTTTTCTATTGTTGGTTTATAGGCATAGGTAGGGCTGTAAACGAGTCGAGCCGAGTCAAGCCAGGGTGGGGTCGAGCTCAAGCTCGAAATTAATTAAGGCGGCTAAACTCGGCTTGGGCTTTACATCGGAGTTAAACGAGCCAATGAGCCGAGCCATCGCCCGAGCCAAGAATAGCTCGAGCTGGGCTCGGTTACAAAATAAGGCAACTTGGTTCACGTCATCCCAAATTGAGTTTTTTTAGCTAGTTTTTCTCGAGCTTCTTTCGAGCGAGCTACGAGCCGAGCTGCGAGCCGCGAGCTTTATGAACAGCCCTAGGCATAGGTGTGGCTCCTGAGTAAAGGCTTGTCCAGGCACCATTGAGTGATGAACCTGGAATCTGGTCCCTGACTCAGCTTCGCCCTAGGTTCTTATTTTCTGATTGGCTCATATATTGTGTTATCTGTTGATTACTACTGTGATCTATTATCTGATTGTTGTTGTTCTATTATGTGTTACTTGTTTGTTCGTTTGTGTCTTATTTTTTTGTTTTTTGGCTGACTCGTTGTTTGGTGTTGTATGTCTGTGTAGTTTTGTGTGTCTATGTTGTGTGTGATAAAGAGAGTGTTTAAATCTGTCACTTGGTGACTATTAAAATTGTTGTATATGTTTTATGCTCATAAAAGGTTTATATAAGTGTTTTGTGGTCTTAACTTGTTTATTTTTTGAAAGTTTTTCAAATGTTGAGTCTGGTTCTGATGTGTATTAGTCTTGAGCTTATTGTTGGTGTGTTCGTCACATTTAAGGGTTTCTTTGTGTTGGTTTAGGTCGTATATGAGATACTTGTTGTTTATGTTGTTATATGTTTGGTTCTCATCTTTGTTCGTTTTAGAGGGTTAGGTTTTGTAAGTCATGACAGTTTGAGTATATTTTGGGTTTGTTATGGCTCTTGAATCTTGTATGATAATTGAATAGTCATATTTTTTAATCATGACTGGCTGAGTTTTCATTGCATGAGCCTGTTGTTTCATTCATGATTGGATGTTTGGTTGCCATGTAATGTGCTACGTTTGTGGTTATGTGATCTTGTATTTGCTGTCGTAAGGTAGTTTAGATTGAAATGTTGTTTCTGTTATTGGTTCGTGTGTTTTGAATCTTTATCATGGATCATATGATTCGTTTTTTGTCTTGGACTGTCGTAGTGTCTTTTGCACGATGTCTGTATGTCTTGTTGTTTTTTGTTGTGTGATTAGTCGAACCATGTGGTTTGAGGGTTCTTTAATCTATTGTCCTGTCAAGAGTGTTCTTGATGTCTGTGTCTGCCTAGCTATGAGGTCTATATGTTGAGAATCTTTGTCTTGAATGTTGTTGTATGTCTTTTATTCACCGTCTTGATGTCTGCTCGTTTATGATCTTGTCTGTATGGTTCATGTTTAACCGATGGTATTGTCAAGATTATTTTGTATATGTGACAGCCTTGTATGTTATCTCTTGTGAGATGTTTTTGGTTGAAAATTGTGGTTTTTTGTGTTTAATCAGAATTTGGTTGGCTGTGTATTATTGTCTTGTGTATGTCTCGTCATTCTTAGCCTTGTGTGTGAGATATTAAATCATGTGTTTTTGTGTTTCATTTTTTGTTTAGGCTGGAATTGTTGTTTGGTATAGAAGTGTGTACTTCTTGTTATTCTTCGAACTTGTTTCTTGAATCTTGTTTCTCTCTACAATTTGTTTGCTTCTCATGTACTCATCATAGACTTAGGATTCTTAATTAGAATTCTGTTAAATTTGAGTAAAGTTGCTTTGTATTATGTGAGAGATTCGTAAGATTTTTTCTTGTAGCTCCCGTTCTGTTTGTTCTCGAAAGTATCTACGGTTTCTTATGTTTGCTTGATTCTTGTAGATTTTGTGTAGATTATCGTGTGGTAATCTGAAGGGTTGTCTTGTGAGAGTTTCATGTTATATTTGGCTAGAGATGTGTTGAATTTGAGTATCGTTTCTTGCTGCTACAAGTTTAATGTTGGTTATTGTTGTTTGATGCTCATGTTTACAAGTCTTGTCTTAGTAGTGAAAGTCGTGTGACTTTATGTTTGTCAGATGTGTGTCTGATAGTGTTATGTAATCGTATGCTTATGTGATTTAGTATTTGTTGTGAAGTTGTAAAAAATTTTTTTTTTGCTTTATTCAAATTAGTCTTTGAGTTCTTCACAAGTATTGTCTTTCGGACTTGGTTCTGAATTCTTAGAATCGTGTGATTCGTTGGTTTTAGACTTTGTTTTGATTTATGTTGTCTTTTGTGAATCTCTGTTTTTAAGAAATGTTTCTAGAAAAGATTTGATCTTCAGTTGTATTCTGATTGAGTTGATCAGAAAGTTGTCTCAATGTATGTAAATCGTCTTGTTATCTTGCTAGCTTATGTGGGTTGAAGATTGCAAGAGTTGTTTGAGTTTGTTCAAACTTTTGAGTTTATGGTTCTTTGTTTTATCAGGATTGCTTCTAGACTTATGTGAGTTGTTATTTGAACAGTTTTGCGAATATGATAAATGATTATCAAATGTGGTGATTCTTATTTTAACAGAATTATTTTGCATTATGTGATAGCTTCTTGGCTTCGATACTATTGAAAATGTTTTCTGGGTGTGATCCATATATCGTATTGTATGATTTGTCATATCTTATAGTTTGTATAGATCTAATGTGGTTGTGTATTTTGCCATACTTTGTGTAGGCTATTATTGTTGTCTAGTGTTTTTATCATCACGTCTTATAGTATGTCTAAATACTTGTTGGTCTGAGTTGGGATATAGTTATAGTAATCCTATTTTTTTGGTTTGTTTCTCTAAGTTGTTGTATATATGACTTTCGAACTGGTGGTTAGGAGTGTATTTTGCGTTGTATGGTTTCGTAAATTGTAAGGTCTAAAATTTTGAAAGAAACTAACGAGACTCATTGACAAAATAACAAACGGGTCAAATGATTTCACAAGTAAAATTTCTGCATTTAACTTTGCGATAGCTAATAACGTAGTTACAAAAGAGTTCACAACCCAAACGTTCCATAAACAACTAACATAATTTTCAACTACAAGTTCAACATCTATCAACTACCGGGTTAAGTTACTTACAAAAGACCCGTTTTTACAAAACCATTTAACAAAAGTTTAGACCATAACTAGTAGCTTCGCGGAAGCGTGCATCAAGAGTGTGTTCGATCCAAGTAGCGCCATCCATCAAATTGCTTTACCTACATTCAACCAACCAATTTAACATTTAAACCGTGAGTTCATGTGACTTGAAAATTTATTAATCAAACAGCAAGAAAAACTTTTAAGTCTTCGTTCAAACATAGACTTCCCGACTTGGCGTAATGTTTCGCCTTCTCATTCGTCTTATGCTCTTAACACATCTTCAAAAATTACTCTAATCCATTACATGTATAAAGGTTCAAAACTTAGAATAATATCAACCATCACAATCTTACAAAAGACTAATACTTAGTAAGCGAAAGAACTTACCTTTATCGTGTTTTGATTGCGTTCCGGAGTGGCTTGCGTCTTCCTTTTTCACTCCTACAATTTATAGTCAACATAATTCAATCTCATGTCTTTATTTCTCATTCTTGTCTTAGATAAACCAAGTTATCACATATAATTTCTCAATTTTATTTGTCTAACATCCTATTCACATGAGATTGTCTTTTTCACATAAAATTCTTCAATCAAGCATTTTAACAAACACTTGGTGTGCATAACACCAACAAGTCATATTGTACAAGTAGTCTATGCATACTTTTCCTTATTTCTCAACATTAACCCTTATAGTCAATTAATTTCACATAAGTAACATCTCATATCAATTATTTACTAGTAATCTAACACATACAAATTCTTGCATCAACATAGCATGAAATTGGACTAACAAGATCATCACATTTTACACCCTTTCTAATCTTCAAAGTGGGTTTCTCATAAATCTTTAACTAAATCAGAATAGAAGCATGATTTGTCCTCCATAAAGTGAATCTAACATATATTCATAATCAATTTCAAGAAAGTTTCATGCTTCAATCAAGACCCACTTATGAAAAATTACCAAATCATAAAATCTGACTTACCATTCGATTGTCTAGCTTAGATGAACATCTCTATGTGTACATGCAGTGATTCAGGCCATGGATTCTCTTTCAATTTGCTGATTTTATGATTTTTGAGGGTTTGGGTTTGTGCTTCCTTGTTCCAGGTGACACACACACACACTGAAGTGTGTGTGATGTGTGTTATTATTTTCTTTTAAAAGAATTACTTTCCTCATTTACTTTTTGGTCCCTCATGTTTCTACAATTGTTTTTAATTGACTAAACCTTCCCCTTTTTAAGTTATTCTTTCAAGTCACATTCTAACTAGGTTTACATTTTTAAATAACAATATAATATACATGCTTATAAGTTTTGGGGTGTTACATAAATACTTGGTGATTAACTGTAGTTTGCCTGTTAAAATCCTGTAAAAGTGCCATATTAGTTTCTTTGAATCTTGTCTTTCATGAGAAGTCTAAACGTTTGAAATAGAACTGAAATTTTTGGAAAAAAATGTCCATGGTGTTATTGGTCCTGTTAAAATTGTTTCAGTTTGTAAAATTGCTTAAGGTTGGGTTGTGAGGTGGTTGATGTCATGTGCAATTGTTTTGGACTTAAGTGTAACTTTCACTTTTACAGAATATATAAGGGCTCTCATCCAAGTTGCAACATGATCTTATGTGTGATAAATTGCGTATTATTAACATGTATAGTATATGAATGATGGGGGAATGTTGAAAATAAGAGGTTAATTCATATACTATATGGTTGTTACGTTTTATTATTGACTAATCATATGTTACTGGGCTTATATGTTACGTTTGAGTGTTTGGGCTTTGTTGATATGGGCTTGTATATGAGAATGGGCCCTGGTGCGCATAATGGTTTGTTTGTTAGGTTGTTATAACAGCTTGTCAAGCAGTTGAAAGTCTGAGGGGTTATATGGAAATATCGAAGGACTGCGATTATCTCTTGCCAAAGTCTTGGACTAGAGTGTAACATATGCAGCATATACAAGGACTGGGTTTATCTGGATAATTCATTCACTCTCCTTCAAATATTACACACATCTTCATCTTCTCTCAGTTATCGATTCTTGTTGATAGGGTTATTTATGCATTATTGTTGAAGATTGATCGGTTGTCTCTCTGTTGTATTATGAGAGATCAATCTTCTGTTATAGGTAATCATCAGAGGATGATTATCTTGTAGTTTTTGTTCATTCATGATTATTGTGTTTTCTCTCATATGTTAGAGAGGGTGTATTTTAGAGATTCTCTTGTGTCTTGTGTTGTTATTCTCTATTTGTATCGATCATTCATATCATTTTTGACATTACGTATGAATAAAAAGTTAAATGCATGCATGTAAAGTTCATCCAAATATTTTGACTTGTGTTTTTTCTTACAACCTCCCAAGTAGGGGTGTTCATGAGCCGATCCGATCCGATCGAGGGCCTGCTCATGCTCGGATTGAATTACAACCGATCCGATCCGATCGGATCGAATTTGCAAAACCGAGCACAAAAGTGATGCTCATGCTCGGATTGAATTTGATTCGAGCGGATCGTTTTTGCTCAGTTTCGGTTTTTCTCAAATCCTAACTAAAATCGAGCGGATCGTTTTCGCTCGATTGAATTGTAAGGTTGCGTTCAACAAAAACAAATCCTAACTTAATTAAAACATGTCCAACACCTTACTAACAAAAGCAATACATAACTAAAATCACGATTCTAAAAATGTACTTAACAATATCAAGAAGCATAAAATAAAGTGCGAAGTTTGTTAACCTTGAATATGCAGAAGTTTTATGCTCCCTGTAATGCACATAAACAAAAGTTGAATATGTAGAAGTTTTCTGCTCCCTATAAGGCTATAACGAACAATCAGATTATGGCATTGTTTTAGGAACTAGGAATTTAGGATTAGATTTGGTGTGCGGCGATATGCAGATCTTCGAACAGCAGTTTATGACTATGTGATTGTTTTAGGAATTATGGATTTAGAGATAGATTTTGATATTAACTATTAAGTTGGGCTAGTATATTTTTTGGGCTTTTAATCTTTAAAATCTATAATATATATATATATATATATATAGAGAGAGAGAGATATATTGATTATTAATAAAAATAATTCGAGCGAAACCGAGCGATCGAAGAGCGAGCGGACCTATGCTCATGCTTGGATTGAATTTGAATCGAACCGATCCGAGCGGCTCATTTACAAACTGAGCGGGAATCGAACGAGCATTTTTCGAGCGATCGTCGAGCCGTTTGGACAACCCTACTCCCAAGTATCTATTTGATTTCATTTATATACGAAATCTAGAAAAAAACGTGCAAGTAGATGAAGTACCCCCTAAGACTAATGGGTATGGGGGTCGGCTGAGGCCCGGCTAGGACCGGCTCCGATCCCCCACACCACCCCCCTAGGCTCGGCTCGGCCCAAACGGTTCACACCAGCCGAATGAGTTGTGGCCCCACTTCAAATATTATATTTCCTTTTTCAATTTAAATACCCTCTCTCTCATCTTTTTTCAATTTAAATACCCTCTATCTCATCCATTTTCAATTTAAACACTTAAAAAATTATAAAATAATGAGGTGGGGTAGCCTCATCCTCCATCCCCCTCAAATGTGAAGGAGGCCCATCCCACACGAGCCGCCTACGTGCCACCTACGTGGCGGCTCATCCCCTCCAAGCCCATCCTCTCCATACCCTTTAGTCTAAAAAGTAAAAAAAAAAAACAAAAAAATACAGTTGGTGAAATGATATTTTGATTTTAAGAATCTTTAAGCGCATTTTTGTCACCAAACATGCTTTTTTAATTAGTATATAAGTATAACCAAACACATACCCTCTCTGCAAACATTATCCCAATTCAAAATCAGTGTACATGGTCCTAATTTACATGGAAGAGGTATGAATGTTACATTGCATATTCATGTTAGAGTAAACTGCAATTTTACCCCCTGGGGTTTAAGCCAATTGGCACTCTGACCCCCTCCCTGGAAATAATTGCAATTTACCCCCCAACATTGTTGTTCTGGCGCACTCTTACCCCCTGCCGTCAGTCAACAGTTGTTTGACTGTTATAGGTAAGGGTATTTTGGTAATCTTACCCCATATTTATTATTATTATTATTATTATTATTATTATTATTTATTGTTAATAATACATCTTCACTCTCACCTCACCTCCAATGGCAGATCATCTTCACTCTCAACCATCGCCGTCAAGCCACCACCCATCTCCGACTACAAGCCACTTCTTCCGCAAGGCACTTACGTCATCCAGATCCCTAAAGACCAGATCTATCGCATTCCGCCACCGGAAAACTCTCGCAAAGCCAAAAAACTCGCTAATTGGAAACCTAAACGGAGTTGCTGCTGCCGCTGCTTCTGCTGGACACTCGCCGACGTTTTCATCCTTCTAATCCTCCTCTCCGTCGACCTTTTCATGGATCAATCGTCCTCAAACTCTTCACACACAGTTGGGTTTTTCGTTCTTGATTCCTTTGTTGCTTCAAAATTAGGTTTTTATCGGTACCATGTTCATCATCTTCTGCTTTGAACAGTTGGGTTTTTCGTTCTTGATTCCTTCGTTCTTGAGCCTAAATATTTGTTCAAGTTTTAATTTTGGGGGGCAAAAAGTTATAAAACATTTTACTCTTTAGATTATTATCATTGAAATAATTTTTCAGTTTCTGTTACTGTGAATTCAGTTTTAATTTTTCGTTCTTGAGCCTAAATTGCAGTTTACTCCATTCTTTTTCAAATAATAACATGAAAAATATGGTGGTGGGATGAACTAGACAATTGATGTTGTGCAAGTGGGTTAGAGTATTGATTGAATAAAAATTATTTGAATGTGGGACATTTTGCTTGAAAGTAGCAGAGAGGTGTGAATGAGAGAGAGAGATAGTGGTGGGATGAGTATTTTGTTAATTCAGTTTTCCGGTGGTGGTGGTGGATGGCGGTAGATTCGCCACTGTAGGCGGCTAAGGTTAGGGTTTGGAATAGGAAGGAGGTGGTGGCTGAGTTGATGGTGGCGGTGGTCAGAAGAGGAGAAGGAGGTTGTGGTGGTCAGAAGAGGAGAAGGAGGTGGTGGTGGTTATGAACTTGATGAACTGGGAATGAAGAATGAACTGATGATGATGATGAACTTGATGTAATATTCTTAGGGCTGTAAACGAACCGAACGAACACGAACAAGGCCATGTTCGTGTTCGTTCGTTAAGGAAATTAACATGTTCGCGAACTGTTCACGAACACATACCGAACATAAGTTTATGTTCATGATCGTTCGTTAAGGAAATTCAGTTGTTCACGAACAGTTCATGAACACTGGTCTCGAACACAAACGAACGCAAGCGAACACAAACGAACACAAGCGAATAAAAAAGAACGCAAACGAACATTTAACTTAAAAATAAAAAAAATAAAAATATTGTTATCCTTAAACATTGGATATAAGTAGTTAAATACAACCATCAAATGATAAATTAAAACACAAGAAGTCTAATACACCACCAAACTACCAAACGATGAATCAACTTTAACTAGCTTAGACTTAATTATCCCCAAAAATGTCTTGGCATGTCCAAATTTTAGCTAACTTAGAAAAAAATAGGGTTTCAAGTTTTCAAATGTTTAGATAAAATGTTTATTATTTTTTATTTTTTAATATAATCAAACGTACACGGACGAACGTAACCGAACATATTACCGAACGTTCACGAACGCAGTCGAATGAACAAGACTTATGTTCGTGTTCGTTCGCTAAGCTAACCGAACGAAATTTTTTGTTCGTGTCCGTTCGTTAAGCTAATCGAACGAACATAAACGAACTTCCCGCCGAACGGTTCACGAACTGTTCGCTGAATGTTCGGTTCGTTTACAACCCTAAATATTCTTGATTTTTTATATAATTTTAATAAGATAGGGGCAAAAAACAACTTTTCACACGTTATTAACAGTCAAACAAACGTTGACTTGACAGAGTTGGATGCCAGGGGGTAAGAGTGCGACAGAACAACAATGTTGGGGGTGGGGGGTAAATTGCAATTATTTTCAGGGAGGGGTTCAGAGTGCCAATTGGCTTAAACCTCAGAAGGTAAAATTGCAGTTTACTCTTCATGTTATGTCTGTTTGACTTTTGAAAGTCTTTTGTTAGATTGACACGTTATAAAGGTTTCGAAGAGGGGTTAAAAAGAATCCTTTTTGCAACTGATTAAGTTGGAAGGGGCAATATACATGTAAACCCAAAAGGAAATAGTTACATTTGGTTGGAAGAGGGGTTAAAAAGAATGCTTGTTGCAACTGATTTAGTTTGAAGGAGCAATATATATGTAGGGTAAATATCAAATAGGAAGTTAATTTTCTCTAGGAAGGATAGGAAGCCATAGGATTATGACATGTGGCAAATTTTAAAATAAAGAGAAAGGGTATTTTAGTCAATCCAACTCCTTCTTCTTCCTTTTTCAAAACCCAGTAAATTCAAAAACCCATCATTTTCAAAATCCACCATCTTCAACTATTTCTTCACTTTCTATCTCAATAATCACTACATTATAGTGCGATTTTCATCACAAATCAATGATTCAGAACCCGATCAACGTGTTCTTCAGCTTTTTTTTTGAAGAAAACCCAGTTTAATTTCATAAAAAAATCTCGTTTTTTCCGGTGATTTTGGAGATAATCACTCGATTCGTTCGATTCGAGCGTTGATAAGTGTTTCTATCATTCAAATTCCGTCAATTGATGAAGAAATCGGCTTCGATCCATGAAAGAAATTCTTTAATTTCATTTTCATGATCTGGGTTTTTGATTTAGTCATTGCGTTTTACGATCTTTGCGGGGGTCTGGGGGCGGCAGCCCCCGGTAGCGGGGTCCCAGGGGCGGCAGCCCCTGGCGGGGTCCAAGGGGCAGAGCCCCTGGCTGGGGTTGAGCTATTAAATTGCTGTACTAAAAACGCATCAGAAAAATTAAATTTCCATAAATTGGCTCATTTCGAAGACAGTAATTCGTAGACAATTCAGACAGTTCACAGTGACAGACAGTTTTATGTGTCCATTGCGTTTTAGAAATAAGACAGTTCACAGTGACAGACAGTTCACAGTGACAGACAGCTATTGCGTTTTAGAAAAAAAACACATTTTTAAGTGTTTTTAGTCATTGTGTTTTAGGTAAAACACATTTTTTAGGTGTTTTCAGTCCATTGCGTTTTAGAATGAGTCATTTTTAAGTGTTTTCTGGCCATTGCGTTTTACATATAAGACATTTCTTTGTGTTTTTTGTGCATTGCGTTTTAGGTAAAACACTTTTTTATGTGTTTTCAGTCCATTGCGTTTTAGAAAACAGACATTTTAAGTGTATTCTGGCCATTGCGTTTTACAAATAAGTCATTTTTTTGTGTTTTTGGTGCATTGCGTTTTAGGTAAAACACATTTTTATGTGTTTTCTGGCCATTGCGTTTTACAAAAAAGTCATTTCTTTGTGTTTTTTGTGCATTGCGTTTTAGAAAAATGTCATTTTTTAGGGGTTTTTTTTCATTGCGTTTTACGATACTGGGGTTTTTTCTATTGCGTTTTACGCAACTGGGTTTTAATTTTTTTTTTTCAAAATATAGCAATAGTATACTCGTTTTAAAGATAAAAAAACGCTCGTTTTTTTGTGCAATTTTTATAAAAAAATAATGTCGTATGAAAGAGTTATTAACGTTTAAAAAATGGGTGGGAATTGGAGGAGAGAGAAACTATTGACTTGGATTGACTAGATTGCCCCTGAAAAAAGTCACGCGCCTCTTTTTTTACTTTCAATTTCCCTGATTTAATCTTAGCCCTTGATTAAGTAAATGGATGGTCAAGATCACTTTCTAGCCTTCCTAGCCAAATAAACTTCCTATTATATCTCCACCCTATATATGTAAACCATGAGAAATAGTTACATTTGGATTAGCACAACTAGGAAACTACAACCAAATGTTTTGTGCAATCAATCTTGCATTTAATGTAATTACAAATGCATCAAGAACGAGGTATTAATGTACTAAGGACTAAACTAACCTGGTTTTCCAGACTCGAACATCTCTTTCTCATGGTTGCATCCAAAGTTATACTACATGAAAAAACAGCTAAGTGAAGGCTAAAAGCCTAAAACATATATTTAACACTTGCGAAGACACAAATAAAACATGGAGATCTACAAGGTTTGCCCAATAAAACTGTCCGTGGCTATGGACAACCTAAACTAAATGCATGTTAGAACGTGAGTTAAGCAGATTGACTACACACTTATCAGAGTGAACTATCGAAAAAGGCTTTCCAAATCGGCCTTGTAAAAGGGAACCTCACGTCAAATGGTCTTGTTTCTCATTCCAGTGTTGTCCAAACAGATGGCACACTTGGAATAGAACTGATGTTGAAGGTAAATCCCCTAAACGCTACAAATCAATGGCAAGTTTAAGGTCAAACTGAATGAATTATTGAATAAATTATTATATATTTAAGATAGGCATGTACCATGATCAAATGAATGTCAACACATGAAATTTATAACTTTTAAGTAGGGTTGATGTGTTTATGATGTATTAAGTTTTAGAATCTCGTTATGACTTTTGTAAGTGCATGCAAACATTTTGCTGATGGGGGTATACTCCATTTTAATGATACAAGTATTGAATTTTTCCAAGTCCCTTTTTTGTGTAACATGACAAATATGTACAATTTGATTTATTATGTACCTAACTTATTGAAGCCATTATGTGTTAGCAGATCAGTAGTTACATTTATATGTACCAGGAAGTGTGGTAGCTAATGGCTCGTCTTGCAAACGTTGTAGCCTTGGCGTAATGGACAATGGCCTCGTCGGTCGTGTCTCTAACAATTCATGTACCATGTTCGAGCTCGAGAAAATGTGCTCTTTCATAATGTTTTAGTATTATTTTTAAAATCAAATGGGTATTGGACTCACTAAACCTAATGTCAATGGGCTAACTTCTAAATCATGAAAATTGTTTTGTAAATGGGCGTTGGTATGGGTATACTATTTAAAAAAAATTAACATATATATCGGATTTAAAAAAACACATGCCCCCTCGAAATCACGGGCCCTGTGCGGTGGTCCTCCCCACACACCCTCATCACAGCCACTGGGTCTCTTAGAGGGTGTTTGGGATTACGTTTTGAAGTGATTATTTGATTATTGCGTTTGTAAAACATAAATAATCTAAAAAAGTGTTTGGATGAAAAAAAGTGATTATCCACCTCCAAAACGCAATTTTGGAGAAGCATGTACCTACATGTTTTTTCAAAACACAGTTTTGAAAACGCAAAATCTATTTTGAAAACGCATAATCTATTTTGAAAACGCAACACCAAACACCCCCTTAATAACAAATACTCTTCACTGACTGGCATATACGTAGATACAAAACATATAACATACAAGAGAGAGGTAACCCAACTACCTAACATATAATCGAAACCAGAGGGATAGCATAACTACATAACATATAACATTATGTAAGAAAGATATCACAATAAGTACCTCAATAACGCTACAATAAGTCATAAGGTTAATCATATATTATAATAATATAAAGATAATATGTTCCTTATCAACATATAATAATATAAAGATAATATGTTCCTTATCAACACTCGTACATAATACATAAAACAGAAATCGGAATATCATATTAATAGTTCAAAGGCTTAGCAAATACGTGAATATGCAATGATGGATACATGTTCAGTAAGATCTATCTATTGCATGGGAAACGTTTATATACAATCCAAAGTAATTACAAGGACAACATAAGGGGCGTTTGTTTCGCGGAATGTGTAGGAATTCGAAACCCTATGGGAATTGGAATTTGAATTGGAATTTGTTGGATTCCTTTGAAATCCATAGATGTGTTTTGTTGATAAATATATTAATGGAATTAGAATTTAAAAATATCTAAAAAGACAAAATTACCTCTAGTTATAAACAATTGGCAAAAGTTTTAAAAACAACTATCTTACATAAAAATTCAAAAAAAAATATATAAAAATTCTAAAAAATCCAAAAAATTCAAAAGTATCAAAAAAAATAAAAAATAAAAAAAAATCTAAAAAATAATAAAAAGTTCAAAAATTCTAAAAAATCAAAAAAATCAAAAAAAATCCTAAAAATTAAAAAAAATCTAAAAAATAATAAAAAATCTAAAAAATAATAAAAAATCAAAAAAATTCTAAAAAATAAAAAAAATTCTAAAAAATAATAAAAAATCAAAAAAATTTAAAAAATTCTAAAAAATCAAAAGAATTCTAAAAAGTCAAAAAAAATTCTAAAAAATAAAAAAAAAATCTTAAAAATCCAAAAAAACTCTAAAAAATCAAAAAAATTCTAAAAATTCTAAAAAATCCAAAAAATTATTAAAAAACAAAAAATTCTAAAAAATTCTAAAAAATTCAAAAAAATCTAAAAATTAAAAAGAAAATTAAAAATTATAAAAGATCGAAAAAATTCTAAAAAGTTTTTTGAATTTTTTTTTATTTTTTTGATTTTTATTATTTTTTAGAATTTTTTTTATTTTTTAGAATTTTTTGGGTTTTTTATTATTTTTTTGATTTTTTTTAATTTTTTGGATTTTTTTATAATTTTTTGAATTTTTATTTATTTTTTATTTATTTTTTTTATTTTTAGTATATTTTGGATTTTTTATTATTTTTTTGATTTTTTAGAATATTTTGGATTTTTATTATTTTTTATTTTTTAGAATTTTTTTTATTTTTTAGAATTTTTTGGGTTTTTTATTATTTTTTTGATTTTTTATAATTTTTTGGATTTTTTTATAATTTTTTGAATTTTTTTATTTTTTTATTTTTTTTATTTTTAGTATATTTTGGATTTTTTATTATTTTTTTTATTTTTTAGAATTTTTAATTTTTTAAATTTTTTTGGATTTTTATTATTTTTTAAAATTTTTAGAATTTTTTGGATATTTTATTATTTTTTTGATTTTTTTGATTTTTTAGAATTTTTTGGATTTTTATTATTTTTAATTTTTATAATTTTTTGGATATTTTATTATTTTTTAGAATTTTTTGTTTTTTTATAGGTTTTTGGATTTTTTATTTTTTTTATAATTTTTTGGATTTTTTTATTTTTTTGGATTTTTTAGAATCTTTTGGATTTTTTAGAATATTTTGGATTTTTTATTATTTTTTTGATTTTTTAGAATTTTTTGGATTTTTTAGAATATTTTGGATATTTTATTATTTTTTTGATTTTTTAGAATTCTTTTGTTTTTTTATAGTGTTTTGGATTTTTTTATTATTTTTTTGATTTTTTAGAATTTTTTGGATTTTTTATTTTTTTTTGGATTTTTTATAATTTTATAAATTTTTTAGAATATTTTGGATTTTTTATTATTTTTTTAATTTTTTTTTTGCTTTTTTTATAATTTTTTCGATTTTTTAGAATTTTTTGGATTTTTTAGTATTTTTTTTTATTTTTTAGAATTTCATAGATTTTTTATTATTTTTTGGATTTTTTATTATTATTTTTTTTTTATTTTTTTGGAGTTTTTATTATTTTTTTATTTTCTTTGGATTTTTTATTATTTTTTTGATTTTTTTGGATTTTTTAGAATTTTTTTGATTTTTTTACTATTTTTTGGTTTTTAGACAAAAATGAAAGTGGCAAGGGGTTATTTCCGTAACTTTTGAAACATTCCCGTGACTTTTTAAACTTTCCTTTGAAATTTAGTAGGAATCTGAATTCTATTAAATAAGGGATTTTGTTGGAATTGAAATCCAATTCACTTCAACTAATTTGTCCAACCAAACACACAAAGGAATAGAATTCAAATTCCAATTCTCTTAAAATCCTATGGATTCCTGTCAACCAAACAGTCGCTAACATACTCTATAACAAATACCAATTGTTAAATCAAAAACTATAATTTAAATAAGTCTTTTACCATTTGAATTATCAAGTAATCTAAACATGAATTAAATAATAATAACCTCTAGCTTATAACGTAAGGGAACGCCTTGGTCATCCTAGTTGTTTTTCGTCCTTTTCTATCATATATAGCCTTTTACTATTTTATATTATCAAGTAATCTTAAACTTAGATGTGATACACACATTACACCCTGTGGTAAGGGTTATAAGTTAGAAAAAGATGTAAGATAAAAAGAAGATATAATAGCCAACTTGTTGTTCCATGTCTTTCAACTCAGGCAAAATCTGAAAATAGATTTACGAACAAATTACAAAAATCATCTTTTGAGTTGACACAAGATTGAAAATTATGTCCTTTATCTTTAAAAAGTATAAAAACCATATTAGATGTTTACAAACCCTTGCATATTATGTTTTTTATCTCTAACTCAGTTAGTTTTCATAATAAAACCAGACCAAGTGGACCCTACATAAGGGTATTTTGCTCATTTTACCCTAAATACTAAAATAAATAATCAAAAAAATTAATAAATAAAACAATTATGTAGGGTACATTTGGTCAAATTTAACCATGAAAACTAACCGAGTGAGTTAGAGTCAAAGGACGTAATATGCAATGATTTGCAAAAATCGAGTACGTTTTGAAGGTAAAAGATAAATTTTACAATTTGGTGTCAACATAAAAAACGATTTTTGTAATTTACTCTAGATTTACTGGAAAAAAGTAAGAATAAAATATAACAGACTTCAATAACCCAAAAACTGAAGGGGTACAAATGAAATACAATAAAAGTTACGTGGTAAAGTTGTACATATCCCGTTGATAATCACGGGATCATGATGTTTTGTTAAACCAATCTTGATCTTGATGTGATCTCGATACACAACGCAACCGACGGATTTATTCGCGGTTCTCGTTCGTCTCCTCGAAATCGCACACAGGATTTTTGGTTGGTAGGCACATGCTATCTATTAATCTACACATTCAGCTTTCGTGTAAGGCAATTCATTGTGTGTAGTGTAGGCACACAAATTTATACACAATATTATACAGCAACTAGAACAAAACACTTCACTGAATTGCTGCCACAGTTCAAGCTGAAGATAATGCGTGTTCCCACACAGATCTCCCTTGATTAAGATTCAAAATTACAGAACAGAGGTTACGGATCAGATCAGATCTGGTGAATTTGACTGCAAAGATGAAGGGATTCAGTTCGTTAAAATCGCCATTTGTAGTTAAAACAGCCGGATTTGCGTTCGTAGCCCTAGCTTTTTTCTATTTAGGTAAGCATTGGTCCGACGATACTTATCAGCAATTGATCTTTTTCAGTTCAAATTCAGACCTAACTGCCAAAACTCCAATTGTTTCAATTTCACCAAATTTCAACAAAACTTTTGATGTCAAGTCGTTAATAAACGATACAAACGAAGTAGAATCAGTAGCTGATCACACGTTACCGGCGATTCCACCGGCGGCATTGGTTTCTCCGCCGCCACCACCGCCTCCGCCACCGCCGCCGCCGGCGGTGCAGAGGTTAGGGGTTGTGGATGAGAATGGGGTGATGAGGGATGAGTTTGAGGTGGGGGAGTATGATCCAGATGTGGTGGAGAATCGGAATAATGAAACGAAAGCGGCGGAGAGTGATGAGGGGGTTGAGTTTAGGGTTCCTAAGTTTGAGACTTGTCCGGTGAGTATGAGGGAGTATATACCGTGTTTGGATAATGTGGAGGCGATTAAGGCGTTGGAATCGACTGAGAAAGGGGAACGGTTTGAGCGGCATTGTCCGGAGAAGGATAAGGGGTTGAATTGTTTGGTACCGGCGCCTAAAGGGTACAAAGCCCCAATTCCATGGCCAACTAGTCGCGATGAGGTGATCGTTTTCTTTGGTTTTATGATTTGCACTGAATATTGTTCCGTAATTGGTAGCTTAAAGAATTTGAATTATACAGCAGTTTGGTAGCTTAATGTAGTCTTATGATATTTGTTTGTTTTGTACTTAAATACAGGTGTGGTTCAGTAACGTTCCACATGCGCAGCTTGCTGAATATAAGGGTGGTCAGAACTGGATTAATGTCGACAAGGATAAGTTTAAGTTTCCAGGAGGTGGTACACAATTCATTCATGGGGCAGACAAGTATTTGGATCAGATTTCACAGGTATATTCTTAAAGGAATATCTGTAGTGTTGCTTAGTCCTGTCATGTGTTTGTCTTTCTTATTTAATAAAGTTAACAGTCTGGTTGATTTGTTTTGGAAGATGGTTCCAGAGATCACGTTTGGAAACCATACGCGGGTTGCATTAGATGTTGGATGTGGCGTTGCAAGTTTTGGTGCTTATTTGTTTTCAAGAAACGTACTCACTATGTCTGTAGCTCCAAAAGATGTACATGAGAACCAGATTCAGTTTGCACTAGAACGTGGTGTGCCTGCAATGGTGGCAGCATTTGCAACAAGGAGACTCTTATACCCGAGCCAAGCTTTTGACTTAATTCATTGCTCGAGATGTAGAGTCAACTGGACTCGTGATGGTAAGTGACATGTCATTTAGCTGCTTGTAATTCATATTTGGGCAACACTCTAATTATCCTTAAATCTTTTTACACGTATCATGATGAAGATGGGATTTTGCTACTTGAGGTCAACAGATTGCTAAGAGCAGGAGGGTATTTTGCCTGGGCAGCACAACCGGTTTACAAGCACGAACCACTGCTCGAAGAACAATGGGAAGGTAACCAGTTTTTGTTTAATATTTTCAGTAACATGCGTATTTACCAAACATAAAAGCATACATCTCAACCCAAGTTTCATTTCTCTTTCAGAGATGGTTAACCTGACAACTCGTCTTTGCTGGAATCTTGTGAATAAAGAGGGATATATTGCAATATGGCAAAAACCGCTTAATAACAGTTGCTATTTAAATCGTGAATCGGGGACCCTACCACCATTGTGTGACGAGAAAGATGACCCAAATGATGTTTGGTATTCTGCTATCCTTCATTCTCAATCAGAACTAATACACCATATGAACGCGATAATATTTGCTAATTAATGTAAAAAGTTGTATTCACTGGCGAAAATACATTATATGTAAACATATACTGATGAATACAAGTAACCACTAGTGAATACGTTATTTGAAACTGCTTGCGCTTAAACAAATCTCCACTAAGCAGATTCAACGGTGATCAAGCGGTTCTCATTTGAACCCACCCCACCAACACATATATGTTGTTTTGTTCTGGATAGAAACCAATATTAACCATAATAAGTTATTTTCGCTCCAGGTATGTTGATTTGAAGCCATGTATATCTCGATTGCCCGAGGATGGATCTGGAGCAAATATTACCGATTGGCCCGAACGTCTGAATAACCCACCTCCGAGGCTGCAAAGCATACAACTTGATGCATATGTATCAAGAAATGATTTGTTTAAAGCGGAATCTAAATACTGGAAAGAAATAATAGATAGCTATGTACGAGCTTTACGTTGGGGCACTTTCAAGCTTAGAAATGTGATGGATATGAGAGCCGGATATGGAGGGTATGTTTGTCTTTTCGGGTCTGTTGTTAGGAATTGGTGTGTAACCAAATCTTCATTATACCAATCGTTTCTTTTCTTTGTTTTGCAGTTTTGCAGCAGCCTTAATTGGCAATCAACTAGATTGTTGGGTTATGAATGTTGTTCCTGTTAGTGGTCCAAACACCTTGCCTGTCATCTATGATCGTGGACTTCTAGGAGTTATGCATGATTGGTATATAATTTCATACCTTGTTACATTCCTTAATAAACGTTAGGGGTGCTAAATGGGTCGTGTTCGTGGGTTGGCAGGTTTTCAACTCAACCCGAACCTGGAAATTTTAGATGAACTCGAACACAACCCGAAACCGAAAATCATGTCATACAAATGAACCCGAATAATCGCGGGTTGACCAGAACACGACTCGTTCAACTCGTTTTTTTTCTAATATTTTCCCTCAAATTAATATGTTAAAATTAAAATTTATTAAAGAAACACAAATGTATATAATACAATTACATTTAAATTATAAAATCTTATGTCAAATTCTCTTTTCAAGTTATAATTATGACATAAAAAACACACCCTATTTAATTTATAACATAAAACATATTGTAAAAAAATATAATTTAATATAAATGGGTTAAAACAGGTTAACCCCGCCAACCCGACCGGGCTGACCCGAAACCAACCTGTTTAGTTAAACGGCTCTGCGGGTTTAACCTGAAACTAACCCAAACCCGTTTTGACTACACCCAAACCCACGAATTTTGTGTTAGGTTTGTGTCGTGTTTTCGGGTCGTGTCAGAAATTCACACCCCTAATAAAAATAAGAGTAAACTGCCATTTTGGTCCCTGTGGTTTGGGCATTTTTGCCATTTTAGTCCAAATCTCAAACTTTTTAAATCTGGGTCCCTGTGGTTTCATCTTTATTGCCATTTTAGTCCAAAATTCAAAATCCCCATTTTTTTAACTGTTCCAAAAAGTTTGAGATTTGGACTAAAATGACAATAAAAGTAAAACCACAGGGACCAAAATGGCAGTTTACTCTTAATTTTGGACTAAAATGGCAATAAAAGTGAAACCACAAGGACCCAGATTTAAAAAGTTTGAGTTTTGGACTAAAATGGCAAAAGTGCCTAAACCACAGGGACCAAAATGGCAGTTTACTCTAAAAATAATAATCATACTTAAGTTAGGACCGTAACCATCTTGATCACTTAATATCACAGGTGTGAGCCATTCGATACATACCCAAGAACCTATGATCTCTTGCATGCGGCTGGTCTCTTCTCTATTGAGCAAAAAAGGTATGTGCTATAATAAGTTTCTTTAAATATAAACATTTAGATAGTCATATGGTGATTTTGAAAATATCAATACATTACATTCTCAGATGCAACATTACAAGCATAATGCTTGAGATGGATAGAATTTTGAGACCTGGGGGGCGTGTATACATTCGTGATTCAGTTTCAGTGATGGGTGAACTTCAAGAAATAGGGAGAGCGATTGGGTGGCGTGTAGCGATACGTGATACCGCAGAGGGCCCACACGCAAGTTATAGAATTTTGACGTGTGACAAAAACCTGCGATAGTTATAATTCATGGTATGCGCATTTGGATTTTTATTTATATTCTTCGAGAGCAAGCTGCTTCATCTTTCTATATTTTCCAAGCAAAAAAAACAGAGGATAAAGGTTCAGGGTTTTATTTGCCGGTTAATTTTACATTTTCTATAGTTGTAAGTTGTAACATGATGAGGTTTTGTATATCATAGTCAGATACTGGTTACTAGTTTTATTTATGATTACATTATGTGCAAGATTTTTTATTGTAAACATTTGATGCAACTTTTTTCCCACTTATGTGGCCTTATATTACTCATGGTTTATGCTTCTGCACTTTGTGAAACAGGAGCAGGAGACCAGATGATAATCATATAACTTGATCACAAGTTTTGTTAATAGTAACTTTAAAATGAATGATGATAATCATATAACTTGATCATATTACATATTTTCTAGAGTAAAATTCATGAATGGCCTGTGTTAATCTTGATTGTTCAGTGTTGACTTGTTGAACCGAGAAAGATGAAGTTTGTGATACTAGCCCACTGCCACTGCTTGGGTCAGGTCCCCAACCTGGGCCAAGTCAAGCCCATTCCATGCTGAGTGATGTGATGTTGTAGATAACTATTATAAGTTTATTGGGAAATGATTCTAAGTCAATATTTGTTTCCTTATTGTTAGAAGTTTTATATTTGGTTAGGTAGCTTAAGGACCATATTTACTTTCGTATAAACAGATGGTTAGGGTCTTTGTAATTTGTGTGAATATCCCTTGTCCAAAGAAGAACTCACCTAGGAATCTAGGATGCATCGATTCACGTAAACAATAGTTTCCAGTGAGAAATAAACACAAAAAAAATTGGATTACTTAATGTTGTAATTTTTAAATTATGCTTTTTTTGGTATTTAATTTTCTATGTTTTTTGTATTTGATTTTCTATGTTCTTTCTTCGAAAAAAAATCTAAAAAATAATAAAAGTTGAATTTTATGAATTTTAAAGTAAACACAATTTTAGAATGTGCGCACACGACTGGTATGACGAAACTGAAATCAAACCGAACCAGGTTATAGATTTGTGTTTCAGACCTACCAAAACCGGTTCGGACCCAAACTGGTTCCTTGCCCCAAGAACGACCTGAATACTCGTGTTTCTTCAGGTGTGGGCACAAATTACTGGCTCCCCAAACCGGTTCGGGTTGTTGACCCAACCATATTTTCCCACGTCTATGATAATTGACAGGTTAGTCACAAAAACCTGGTTGTTGTTTTGTGGGTTTACCTGTTTAAGAGTTGCTCGATCCAATTAAAATCCAACAGGCCCATGAGGTTATACAATAACTTCGGCCTTTAAGTTTAGAAATGAATTTGTCGGGCCTTATTTTTGGAAGTTGTTGTAGGTGTGCCTGTGGTCCTTTTCAAAGTAAAATAGCCGAAACAACCTTTTCACCCATTTATTTATTTTTATTATAGTCCTAACTTATGAATTCATGAAGTGGTGGTGGTGAGTCGAGAGAGAAAGAGGTTTGTGTGTGTGTGTGAGTGAGAGAGAGAATTTGTTTGTATATATATTATTAAAATGGGTAAAAGTATTTTGCAAGTATATTATGCATTAAAAGGTTGTAAAATGACTGAAATACCATTGTGCTTAACCAACTTATTGGACGACGTTACAAATTTGGACTCAAATAATTATAGATTGAAAAATCAGGTGCTTAGACAGTTAAAAATTTTCGTTTTAAACTCAAATAGTTAAAACCATGAAAACTCAGGGACTCAAAAAGGATTTACTCTAAATAAAACTAAGTAATCAACATTTAGACCAAAACGAACATGCTTTTTTTAACAAGTATGTTTTTGTAGTATAATAAACTAACAAACACCTTTGATGATTGTATAAAAGAGTTGAAAATAGCTTTCTCCACCAATATTATTGTACTCTTCAACGTTGTGTCTGGCTAAACCTGTGGTGATCACGACAAGGAGTAGGGTTTGACGTTTAACACTTTAATGCATAAACCGCATTTAATATTGATTGGAGTATCAAGAAGAGGAATTCAAAGGCTTTTTTCCTCAAGATTTATTTTGAGAAGGCCTACGATAATGTTAGATGGAGTTTTATTATTAATTCCCTCGCTCTTATGGGTTTCCCGAGTATTTGGCGTAATTGGATCTCGAGAATTCTCAAATCGGCTAGATCTTCTATCTTGGTTAACGGGGCTCCCACGTTTCAGTTTCAGTGCGAGAAAGGTATGAGGCAATGTGATCCTCTCTCTCCGTTCCTCCTTTTAGTAGTAATGGAAGCTTTCACTTGTATGATGAATCGTGCTAGGGAGGCGGGTGTCATTAAAGGTATTGTTACTCCTAATAACGGTCCAATTATTACGCACCTCCTCTACGCGGACGATGCTATTGTTATGGGAGATTGGTGAACGAGTTGGAGAATGTTCTCAGAATTCTGCGTTGTTTTTATGTGAGCTCGGGTCTCAAAATTAATCTTGAAAAATCCAACTTATATGGTATTGGTGTGAGTTCGGAGGACACGGGTTATATGGCAAACATGATTGGGTGTAGGCCGGGGGCTTTGCCGTTTAAATACCTTGGCCTTAATGTGGGAGCTAATATGAACCGGGTGGCAAATTGGCAGCCTATCTTCGATACTTTTCAAAACCGTTTAGCTTCTTGGAAGTCTCATCTTCTTGGAAGTCTCATCTTCTCTAGATCGGTGGGAGAGTTGTGATTATTAAATCCATTTTGGGGAGTTTACCCACCTTCTACTTCTCGTTATACAAGGCACCTAAGAAGGTTATTATGTCCTTAGAAGCGATGATAAAAAAATTTCTATGGGGAGGATCAAATGAAGAAAGGAAAATGCATTGGGTGGCATGGGAGCGGGTTTCTTGTCACAAAAAAGACGGGGGTTTGAGTTTAAATAAACTTGCGGACGTGAACGTATCCTTGTTATCGAAATGGGTCTGGCGGTACAAGACAGAAAAAGAAAATATTTGGAAGAAACTTGTGGATGCTATTCATCAAAGTAGGTCCGGATGGGAGTGCATTCCATATAAAAAAAACTTACAGCGGAACATGGAGTAATATCGTGAAAGTCTCAACCAATATTAAGGTGGACGGTCGGCCCCTTCGGTATTTATTCAAAGGTATAGTCGGAGATGGTAAGGATATCTCGTTTTGGCTAGATACTTGGGACTGCAACGAGGCGTTAAAGCTGCGATTTCCGGAGTTGTTCAGCTTCAAAACGGATAAAAAATGTAAGGTAGCAGATCGTATTGTTAGGAACGGTTCTTGCATCGACGTCAAGTGGGGATGGAGATCTCATTCTGTCTCGGATGAGCTTTCTAACAGCTTACAGCAGCTTATTTCGGTTCTAGAGGGAGTGCAGATCAGCGACAGATTAGATAGGTGGATTTGGATGGATAGTTCATCAGGTGACTTCAGCGTAAAGGCTGTTAAGAGGTCCATTAAGGCGGATCAGGTGGCTGGGGACAGATTCGTGCTTGATTGGTGTCGTTGGGTTCCGGCGAAATGCAACATTCACGTCTGGAGAGCAGAGATGGATAGGCTTCCGACCGGTGAAGCTCTTACTAAAAGGAATGTCGTGATCGAGGATAGCTCGTGCCCCCTCTACGGTTCAGTTGACGAGTCTTCCGAGCATGTGTTTATCTCCTGTAATATCGTTGCTATTATATGGCAAGGTGTGTCCACATGGTGCAAGATTCCGAATATTTTTGCTTTCTCCATTTCGGATCTTCTCAGCATCTATAAGAACTTGAGAGTGTCGGAGAAAAAGAAAGAAGCTATCCATGGTATTGTTATGATCACGTGTTGGAGCATTTGGCGAGCTAGGAACAATCTGGGTTTCTCAAACATTCCGGTCAAGATAGACGGTATTTTAAGTGAAATTAAGGCTTTAGGCTTCCTTTGGTTCTCTAAAAGATCTAGATTTATAGAAATCGAGTGGGGGGAGTGGTGTTCTTTTGTAAATATGTAATCCGTCTGTTTTGCCCTTTGTCGGCCCGTCTTGGGCCGATGGTTTCTTAATGAAAGTTACGTTTCAAAAAAAAAAAAGTTTTGTTAATAGCTAATTCTAAGATGACATTATGATGAGCCCATTGATCATGTCACTCAACATCAGCCAAAATCGATCTTGTAGTTCCTCTTAACTTGTATTAGTCAATGACAAAGCATAATCCTTGCACCATTATGACCACCAACATCCACCTTCTCGCTAATGCATTGCCATGCTCACTATTTCGACCTAAAACATACGTGTACCATAAATTGCCACAAAATTACAACCCCACCAACATTAGCCCAAATCGAACTTGATAACCCATCTCTAAAAATAGATCAAAACCCTAAAACAAATATTTAACGGGCTCTTTGAAAACTTCTGAATAGTTAAGTGTTGAACCAGTAAGAAGTCTGAACCATTTAGTGTTGAACCAGTAAGAGGAATCATTAAGAGCTAATATAATGCTTGACCGTTCAAAGGCAAATGTTTGACCAATTCAAATTAGAGGTCTTAACTATACAGACTCAATATAATGCTTAACCATTCAAAGGGAAATGTCCGAACCATTCAGACATCTCCTCAAGAAACAAATAGTCTGAACCATTAAATGTTGAACTAGTAGAAGGTCTGAACCATTAATTCCTCAAGAAACAAATAGTCTGAACCATTAAATGTTGAACTAGTAGAAGGTGTGAACCATTAAGAGCTAAACAAACAACCCCTCAGAGTTTAAACCTTGAATTGAATCAAAAGTAAATCATAACTATTGTTTTAGTTTTTAAACTAAGTAAATATTCATTCTTTTGTTGCAAAATTATTTCAATTACTTAGATGATCAATATCTCCATGGTGCAATAGAACACAAAAGATGAAGCCGAATATATTCCACATATGATTTGGAAAGCAGTAGATTTGTTTTGGTATAAACGATGATCAAAATTAGTTAATTACCATATATCATCTTTAGTAATGAAGATTATGTCGGACATATCGAATATATTAAGAAAAACATTTTCTTTTTGTATACCATCGTAGACAACGAATGGTTCTTTGGAATATGTCTTTGACATTAATTCAAAAGGACCATTTTTATCTTGGAATATGATTTTGTGGTAGGAACGAAAATTTTATTCTCCAACAAGATATGTTCAAGTGATATATACCGATGAACATACAACGTACTCTACAATTGAAACCAATTAAACACGTTCCAACCACAAAAAACAACCACACATGTTCATTTTATTGCTTTATCTTATCCACCAAAAAGGAACCCCATGAAAATACTCATGCTTCCTTATAATAATAAGTTTTTTTTTTGTTTTCTTAACACAAGTCACACACCCCCTAAACTATTCTTAATTTTACACCTTGAACCATTACTATTTTTTTTTTTTTGAGGGGGGTCACCATTTCAATTAGGAATGAGTATTTTGGTACCGGTACCAGTAACGAATAGTGCTGTACTTATCAAATTTAGGTACCAATTTGGTGGCTACTTTTTGGTGTTTTCGGGTTCGCCACTTTCGGTTCGGTATTGATACCGTACCGAGTAATTTCGGTACCTGTACCAAAAATTTAGTATTTTCGGCAGCGGTACCCAATTTTGGTGATTTTCAGGATTGGTATGTGTATCTCTATAATCTGTATAGTAGTTGTTGATATGTGTATCTCAATAATTTCGTCTTTTACAAATTTTTCATTTCACGTTTTAGTTTAAAATCAGCGAATTCATACGCTGCAACGTGTATGTGGTTCAACGTTGTCACTTTTCGGTCAACTAAGTTATTATTTTCTATGTTTTACTTTTCGGTCTAATTTTTATCATTAACACGGATAATCGTGATTCAACGTTTTTATGTTTATTTTTCGTTGAGTTAACGGTCCCACCACAATGGACGTGACCTAAACACTAGTTTGGTTCATTTTACAAAAACAAGAAATGGATCGGAGTACCCCTGATCCATTTCATTTGGACCAGCTTTGTTTGTTCCATTGGGGAGTTTCCCTTTTATTGCCTTAACTAGAGTAATCTCTATGCAAATATATTTGAGAATCAATCATCCATGTAACAAAGAGTATCGATGTGTTCAGACGTCGTCCAAAGAAATATAGAACATATCCATATATACGTGTCTCGTACCAGTCGAGAAACACAGGTGTCGTGGAACACATGAGTAGAATATCGAAGTCAAAAAGCCAAAGACTTATCATTTCTAATCTTCCATAGAATAAATAAATCTAGAAAAGAATATATGGATATATACGTGTCGCGTGTGTGTGTTGTACCAATGGAAGAAACACAAGTGTCGTATAAAACATGAGTAGAATATCAAAGTCAAAAAGTCAAGACTTATCACATCATTTCTAAGATGCTTGGAATTTTAACTTACATGATACTTTATTGACACTTGTAACCGATTAACAAGAGTAGTCGTCTTTTACGTCTTTAAAAGGTTGAACATTGATCGATCGGAACATATCTTCGTCAATAGCAATCATGTAGGTCGTGACTCACAACTTAATTTAATATATTATAATAAAATTCCAATATTCAATTCATAATATCAAATCGGATGAGTAATAAAATAAAAATATACTATTATATTGCTTCAATTCAATTCCCCAACCATACATTTATATACTTGTTGATAACACATCAAGCCGTTCATCTTCTTCGATGGACTGATGTAAATACGATTACAAAATTCTAAAATAAATAAATAATAATAATAACAAGAAGATCGAAATTGTGTCATAAATTTCTTCTCAGATCAACCACGAGGACGCTAACGTTATCCGTGCTCCGTCTAGCCAAAGCTAACTTGGTTAAAAGAATGGAAGCATCGGAACAAGCTTTATCGGAGCTTTCACCACGGGCAACATTTAACACACTTCCGGGAGACCGCGGCGGTGACGGAACCTCCTGAGAACGTAGACACATGCGCGCCACACTGCATGCAACATCATTTGATACCACGTCCCACAAACCATCACTTGCTAAAATAAGACATTCATCTTCAGCACTCCGTTCCGTTATCGTTACTTCTGGCTCCGGTATCACAAAAGGCTTTAAATAGTTATCACCTGGTGAAGATTGTTTACCAACAACAATTAGACATAAATCCAGATCTCGTCATATTAAAAATTAATTAATATTAATAATTATCAGAAGTTCAGATCATATTACATACCGATTGCTCTAGACATGGCAAGAACGCCGAGAACTCTAGCGCCATCCCAGTATATAACACGACCACCGGCCTCTTCGATTCTTGCGAGTTCATCCGGCCGATCAGGCTGAATTCAAAAACTTATTTGTGAGTCAACTAATAGATTTAACCAATCCAGCATACTAGTCCAAAATATACATAACTAACTAAGTAGTGCAAACGAGCCGAGCCTGAGCTCGAGCTCGTTTAACATATGAAAGCTCGAGCTCGGCTCGAAGCTAATTTTTCAAGCTCGAGCTCGGATCCGGCTCGACTCGTTTAGTATTTATTAATTAATTTATATTAATTATAATTATTATTATACATATAATTTAGTTATTTTTTTATATTTATATAAATGGTAATTACTATTATATAAATATACGTTTAATATATTCATAAAAAAATATATAAACAGAAAGCCCGATTAGGCTCGCGAGCCGGCTCGAGCTCGATAAGCGAAGCTCGGGCTCGTTTAATCTCGGCTCATTCGAGCTTTTTTCGAGCCGAGCTCGAGTAGCTCGGCTCGTTTGCACACTAACTAACTAATACCTTATGATCTGTGGAGAGGGGTATAGCAACACCGTTTCGGCATAACACAGCACGTGAATCACCGCAGTTAGAGACGACAATCTTATCTGGAGAAACCACCGCAACCACGGCGGTAGATCCAACGGCGTCGCACTGTGGAGTTTGAAGTTCGCATCTACAGTTTGAGCTGGAACTGGAAATAGAGCTGCTCAATTCAGCTACGTCCTTATCCATTCGTGAGAAACTCTTCACCATCGTCTCCTTCCATCCAATTGATTCCTCGCAATTCTCCACTTCTTCTTTTACTATCTCGTGCATCCTATCTTTGCACTTCATCGCCACCTATAAAATTAAAAAAAAAAATAGATCAGCAATAGAATCATCATCTTCGGGAAAAGAAATTTTCTGAATCGGATAATCACTTACATGTGAACATCCATGGCCATCATAAACTCCATAAAAGTGTAGATCATCGGAAACTGAAGAATTTGTCTTACAAAACGACGGTTTTACCGCAACAGCATCTTCCAAATCTCTCCTCCTCCCACACACAACAGTAAGTCCGAATCTAGAACCTTCTTTATCCAAAACTTCCTCTGGTTTCACATCATTTGGTTCAACTGTGTTTTTTAGCTTAATTGAAGCGATATCATCACCCTTAGTTTCAATCTTCTCGATAACCTTTCTCCGCTTACGGTTGCTCTCCGCCACCACGTTAGATGCGGCAGCAGCAAACAATTTAAGCTGTTGAATCTCCATACGACGTCTAGTTTGACCACCACCGCTAGGCTCAACGGTGGATGTTGTTTTTGTCTCGCCGACAACACCGCAACACATACCAGCCATTTGAGACGTAATCAATTAAATATTGTTCCGACACCGGCCTTGAGTGAATCTTTATATGTAACGAAGAAGACGAGAGAAGATGAGAATTGAAAATTATAATAAGTTTTTTTTCTTGTGGGAAGGGGGATGGGGAAGAGACCATATTATACCTGCTGGGAGAGTGGTGGGGACGGACAGCTGCCCGTCACCGTCACGGGAAGACCCATCCGACATGTATAGTTGGTATGACGTAGAAATTTGAACACCAAGATGTAATCTGGGCCGTTGATTTGAAAATAAAATCTTTATGCTGGTGATATCCTGAGGGTACACGTGGGTAGTTGTAATGTGACTGTTACGTGGCCCAATGAGATGTTACCACGGTTTTATGAAAAAGAAATAGGCTTCCTTTTTTGACATGGTTGTGGTCCTGCCCGACCCGATATGTTACCCGTTTCCCACAAGAAGTATTGGCGTATTAAAATTGTAAGAAATGAATTATTAAATTGATGATTGAGAAAAGATCTTCAAGCGATACTCCTTCCTCCTAAAAAGATTTTTATCCAATAATTGATTGTGAGCTATACTCCTTTCTCCTAAATTGATTGTAGAAATTGCGGTCTTTTTTTTCTAACGTCAAAAACGACGTGTCAACCATCGTGACACCGAGCGCTGTGACAAAGGTCGACTACTCGATCGTCGCAAATCCCTTGGCTCTCCCAGATGCGTGGAAGCCAGACCTCCACCCGTCTAAAGACACGACGGTGGAAGGTAAAATCTCGCCTCTTATCCAAAACGAACCGGCATTTAAAATGATTTTTAATTGAATGACTTTTTTAATTGATTCATTTGATTTGGTATGAATACTGCCCCTCCTTGATATTTTACATATTTTTTATATTCTTTCAACTTTTAGCATTTTTAATAAAAACGTTGCAGCACAACTTGTTATCTTTGTATCTATCATTTGTTTGTAATTGATTGTTTCTAATATAAAAAAATTGTGTATTCTAACTTTCAAAAAAAAAAAAATTAGAGTTCCAGGTTTGAATTTTTTTTAATATGGCTTACATTCGTTTAACATGTTCTTTACAATAAAAATCAACTAATAATTTTATAGTAATAGTTTTCGTTTATTGACTAATTAATTTTTAAATATAATAATAGGAAAGATACCAGAAAATAAAATAAAAAGTATGCAATCTTAACTTGTGAAAATAAATATAATTAATCACTTGTAATAATAGGAAGATACCAAAAAATAAAATAAAAAATATGTAATCCTAACTTTAGAAAAAAAAAAAGATACTTAATCACTTGTAATGACAACCGTTCAAAAAAAATCACTTGTAATGACAAATTCGATTTTTTAAGTTTTCCCTGTATGTTGGCGTTTTATGTGTTGATATTTTTTATTAAATTATATATTATTTCATTTTCAATGCAAAAGGGTTTGAAAGATTTAAAAAATGTAAAAACTAGAAAAGATATCAAGTGCAAATGGCTTTATAGCCTGCAGCCATATTAGGGTGGGGGTATAATGTGCGGGGAGTGGGTGATTGAGTGGGTGTCATCGATCGGTGACCACACCCCATGATTGAGTTAGGGTGTTTGAGTAGGAGAGACGGTGAGAAATCAGTGTGTAGTCACCGAATGTGAGTGATGGAGGAGAAATGAGAGAAGAACCAATCAAATTTTTTTTATTTTTTAACCTACTCAAACACCCTAGAGTGATTAACCATACCCCTTGATTGAGTGCAAAATGAGGAGTGAAATGGAGAGTTGACATGACATAATATTATTGGGTAAGATTTCACTCAATCACCCTAGAGTAATTAACCATACCCTCCACCCTTAGGGGTGAAATAAGGCTTTTAAACCCTTAGGGTAGGATTTCTTTCCTTTTATATATATTATGCCTAATGGAGATGGATATAATCAGATGTAGGGGTGCAAACGAGCCGAGCTCGGCTCGAAAAAAAGCTCGAACGAGCCGAGCTTAAACGAGCTCGAGCCCGAGCCTAAAAACAAGCTCGTCTAGTAAATGAGCCCGAGCCCGAGCTTCGCTTATCGAGCTCGAGCCGGCTCGCGAGCCTAATCGAGCTTTCTGTTTATATATTTTTTTATTAATATATTAAACATATATGTATATAATAATAATAATTACCATTTATATAAATATAAAAAATAACTAAAATTATATTTATAATAATAATTATAATTAAGATAAAATAATTCATAAATACTAAATGAGTCGAGCCCGAGCCGAGCTCGAGCTTGAAAAATTACCTTCGAGCCGAGCTCGAGCTTTAGAAATAAAGCCCGAATCGAGCCGAGCTCGAGCTTTCATATGTTAAACGAGCTCAAGCTCGAGCCTGGTTGAGCTCAGGCTCAGCTCGTTTGCACCCCTTCAGATGGTTTCACTGATAACACGGTAATACTACAGTGTTTCGTCATTATCAAAATTTGCCGTTAAAAACATCAAGTGGTGTATTGGAGTGAACAAGTTGGATGGCGGGACACATGTGGGACCACTTGCCAAGGTTGATTGACGGACTCTCAGAGTCAGAATATCAGAAACCTCTCTGCAACACGACACGTGCTTTATGACGTGGATCTTGCTTCATCTCTCTCCCTACACGTTTCTACTTTCATTAATCATTTTATTTTTATAATATTCTTTTCTTTCCTTTTATTTAAAAACAAAAAATATTGCCGTCCAATTCTTAAATACACAGAAAAACACACCAATACATACATGCATCTTCCACTTTTTAATTTTATTTTTTAATCATCAATCGACAATAATATAACAATTGTAGTTTTTTAATCGGTCAGATACCATAAGCTTTATACTATATTTTACTTTATACATTTGATTTTAATACATGCATACATACAAATACACATGTTAAAAAGTAATGTTACCATCAATAAAGTCAGTCACACACCGAACTCCACCATTCGTATTATTACTTTACTGTAACAACAATGAGCAAATTCTTCTCCCCTCACATCCCTCTATTGTTTATTGAACACTGAATTTGTTCTTAATTATCTTTTATTATTTTTACTATTATTAACTTTATATATAGCTTTATATATTTTATTTTTCTTTATCAATTTTAAAATACAATATACTACAAACATCTAATTGTGTCGTTGCCATTAGTCTATTCTAATATACATCGCAATATTTGTAAGTTGTATGTACTATGAATCCAAACACAAATGTATATGGTATCAAAGCTACCACACATTTAGTTTATTTATTAGGGTTATTGGATTTTAATAAGGGGAAATCGCAAGAATGGCCTTGACCCGGTCAAAATTTCCAAACTAGCCATTCGAAACGTCTTACTGAGACGCCACCACACCCCTGTAACGTCTCAACTATTGACCAACGAAAGGGCTGCACGTGGCCGAGCCATTTGTCGTCTTTCCTAAGACGTTTCAACTGGTTTTAAAGCCGTTTCAGAGACGTCTCAAGCCGTTTCACGAATTCCTAAGACGTTTTCAGATTTTAAGACGTCTCCGGCTAGCAAAATTTTCAGTTTACCGGGTACTTGACGAAAATTTTTGTACAGTTGACCCTCCTGATTATGTTGCGTAAAGATTTAGAATCAGACAAAAAAATAGAGATCTTCAAAGATTTTTCAGGCACGCATGCGACTGTCCGGCCGCGGCGAGCGGTGGTCTGACGGTGGCTCTTGGTGTTCCGATGGACTGTAACTAAATGTTTAGTGGGATGAAGAAGATAAAGAGTTGGGTTGGTTTTTGAAAAGTGAAACACGTCAGATCCATTTTAATATTCATTCATGGGAATAGGGCTTTATATTAAAAAATATATTTTGATTTTAGCCTAAAACTTAAAACCTAAAATTTTAATGTTTTATTTTATTTTGAAAAGTGCCGCAGACGTTTCGTTGGTCAGAGACGTCAAACTTTACTTTGGGAAAGCTTTATAATGAGACGTTACAATATTGGTCAGAGACGTCAAAGTTTGTCGGCCACGTGCAGCCCTTTCGTTGGTCAATAGTTGAGACGTTACAGGGGTGTGGTGGCGTCTCAGTAAGACATTTCAAATGGCTAGTTTGGAAATTTTGACCGGGTCAAGGCCATTCTTGCAATTTCCCCTTTTAATAATCCAAAGTTTCACATGTTTGCTACTAATAATCTTAACTTCAAAAAATTCTCTGTAACAATCCCAACTTTTAAGATTTTGGCCCCCAATGATCCTTTGCTAACTCGGTTAGTTTTTGATGACGTGGACCCTGGTGTGTAAAAAAATAAGCTGGTTCATTATGTGGATGATGATGTGGATATTGATATGAAAAAAATATCTGTTTTTAATTATATATATACACACATACACTAACACTCACCATTTTCACCACCACCACTCCACTACCTCACTACCACCCAAATCCCACCGCACAACCACCATCTTCAACCCCCTCCAACCACCCAGCTCCCACCGCACAACCACCATCTTCAATCCCCTCCGACCACCTACTACCATCCATTCCCACAATCCTTCAATCTCCAATGAAATCAGAACCTTTGCAACAACAACAATGGAATTAACCCTATTTCCGCTCCACCATATCGACCTCTGCTCCAACAACAACAATGGAATTAACCATATTCCCACAGTTCTGGATCCTTCATCGGTGACGATTAGGTCAAGTTTAAGAACCGCCGATACCGGGGTGGTTGTCGGTCAGGTGACGAAGGTGGGGATGAATCTGAGATGGCGGAAATGGCAGTGGTGGTGGGTGGAGAAGACGGTGGTGTTGGTGGAGATGGCAGTGGTGGTGGAGGAAGTGGAGGTATTGATGGGGGTGGGTGGAGGTAGTTGGAGGTGATGGTGGTGGCTGGAGGATATTGTTGGTGCATATTTCGTACGTCTGCCACTGTGCGAATAGTTAGATAGAGCGTGTGTTGAATATTGTATAGAATAGAGAAAAGTTGGACAGCTTTTGATATTGTAAAAGCCAATCCGATCGGGTGGCAACCCGATCGGGTGGCAATCCGATCGGATAGCACATGTGTGAGATGTCTATAAATAGGGACCTTGGGGTTCCATTTGGACAAGCTTTTGGTTCCCAGATGGGAAATGTTGTTCAACTGGTCTCGCGGTGCTGTAAACGTTGAATAATCAATAGGGACCAGATTATAAGTGACTGCTCGGTGTCGTATTCTGTTTCTACTCCTTTCTTAGTCATAATAAACGCACCGAACACCTCGTTTTGGGACCGAAGCTCCGTCGAACTCACCGGATCCTGGAATCCGCAATGGTATCAGAGCTACGGTACCGATTTAATCGATCTAACAGTCGGTTAAATCACCCAAAGCTCATCAATTTTGGGTTAAACGGGAGTTTTGACGTGAAACAGAGAAAATTATCAAAATAAAGGTCAATTCACGGATGGATTTTGGAATTGAACACATCAATCTGTGCGGAATTGACTCGCGAACAATCCTGTGAAGTTTCATCATCAAATTCACAGTAATAAAGATTCTGGATCGAAAAAACGTGATTTGGAGTGTTCTTGAGCTGTTAGAAGATTTCCAATCGGATGGCAATCCGATCGGATGACCATCCGATCCACGTCACTATCTTTGTTGAAGGTTTATTGAAGATGCTTTCAATCGGATGACCATCCGATCCATGGTACTATGGGATATTTGAGAGATAAGCTGTTGTCAATCGGATGACAATCCGATCGGATTGATCCGATCGGATGACCATCCAATCCATGTGACCACCTTGTTCTTTATGCCCTTCAATCGAGTGGCAATCCGATCGGGTGGTCATTCGACACTCGATACTCGACCAGATGATCAAATGCCTAAAAAAAGGCATTTTTTGATCGCAACGACGAGGAGAGTCTCTGTAACACCACGTAAAAATGTGTCCAATTATGTAAAGACACGTGTCCTAAACTCTAGTTATGTGAAAGATTGAGTTTGAAGGACTAAAGTTGCCAAACGATGAAAATATGAAACCACAGGGACTAAAAGTGTCAACATGCCAAACATGTGCCTCTGAATGACCATACATGAAGAATATATTCTTAAACGAGTGATTAATTGAATATAAGAAGCCGTTCATAAAAATAATCGGAAGATTATAAAATACAAGGGTTAAACGTGTCAACATGTTAATTCTTACCTCTGAGTGACCTTTTAACGAACCCGAGGCTTCGAAATATTCAAATATACTCTCAAGAATAAGTGGTATAAATTTCAAGTGGTTTCGAGATCGTTATACAAGTTTTCAAGACTTTGGGTGAAAAGTGTCAACATGATGAAACTTGTGTTTATAGTGATATTTAACGAAACCGGGTCTAACGGAGTTTGGTTATACTCCCTTGAACCTCTACAAACTACCTACAAGGGCCTTATATACCAAAAAATGATGTTAAATAAGGTTTATAATGACCAGGGACTGAAACTGCCATTTCTGAAACATTTTTAACCTGAACAACAGGTTTACGCGGGCAGCGTAAACCTTCTTCTGTTCCTACGCGGGCCTCGACAAACCCCCAGATCAGCGAAAACTTGACACCTGCACGTTTCATCCTGTTCCACCGCCTTAGATGCCTGAATTTCGATACTTGGGGCTTGTTGTCGGTTTTAGGATACCACTAGGACACCTGGGGTGATCCTAGGAGCCTCCATTACAATTGTGATTGATCCAAATGCTTGCAAATTAGTATATAAGGTGCTCTAGTTCATAGTTCATGTGCACACTTATTGCAACAACTTTCAAAGAACACACTTCTGGAGCTTGCAAGCATTAGGTGAAGATTTCCAAGTGTAGAAAAGATAGCAAGGACCCTAAGTAAGAGTTTTAATCCCTGCTTAGTCCATTTAATTAGCTTAAAAACCAAAAAGTCAAACATATCGTAATTAGGCTTTGACTTTCGGTTTAATCATAATTGGTCCAGCCACTGATCGAAACGAAAGTGGTTATGGAACCATATTAAGGTAGGTGATTAACCCTTAAAAGGGCACCTCCTAATTATCTCGTTTGACTAGTTAATTGTCGGGTCAAACTAGTTAGTCAAAAAGTCAAACTGGACAGAAACTTTAAAAATAGTTTAAACTAATAAAAAAAAGGTTCTAAAATATATTTTAACATTCTAATGACTTGGTAATTAGTATTAGAACATGTTTAATCAGGTCTAACCCGACAATTATAAGTCTAAGGTCAGTTTATAACCGAAAGTCGCAAAAGCTTGACTTTTGCTTTGACTTTCAGTTGTGACCAGTTTAAGCTTAATTCTTCCATGTTTTAAGCTTCCATTAGGACCACATTATTCAGTAGTATAACCCTCTGGAGTTATATTGCTTGGTCCTTAGTAATTTGAATTATATGCTCTTGTTTGTTAATATGCTTATAAATACCGAAAATGCCCTTTTTACATATAAATGAGATTTTTAGAAACATGAGAGGACAAAAACCTTTGCTACTGATATATAAGCTTGTCCCGAAAATTTGACATCAGTTCTTGGTCCCAAATAGAAGTTATGCTCGATATCGTAATTAGAAGCTTTTTGTTAATTAAATTGCGATATCTTGCATAATACATGTTTAAACTTGGATTTGAACCAAAACTCATTACCTACTGTTAAGATATTATTTTTAAGGAATTTTAAGATTTTTGGTCAGATTATAATCTGTCTAAATCATAGAGTTCTTGTGTATTTCGGTAAATGACGATAATACCCTTTTCATGCATAAAATGAGATTAACAAATGATTTGAATGCCAAACTTTTTCCTACTGATTTCATACATTAAATAAATTATTTTGAGTATTTAAAACTAATCAAAATCTCAGATTTACATAAACATCTTGATTATCGTCAATTAGCGAGTTTTACACAATTTAGGTGCATAGTATGGTTTAAAACCATATTTAACATCTAAGACTTGTTACCTACTGAACTTTTAAACAAATTTTAATATTATTACAGTAGGTATAAGTTATGAATTCAGATTTCAAAAAATGTCCTTAAAAGCCTATGTGAAATGACCAAAATGCCCTTCCGGGGCATAGTTTGGCCATAAATGGTAAACCTCACATATATGTAATATCTTACTGAAGTAATGAGATAAAATAAATATTTTTACTGATTACAAAAGACCAGAACTTCAGTTTGTTATAAAATCTCTTTTATAATAACTAAAATGACCAAAATGCCCTTACGGGACTTAAATTGGTTTTAAATACTTATTGGGCATATATGTTAACATCCTACTGATGTATTAACATATTTTAAGCATAATAACAAATAAGACCTGTATATAATTCCTTTGGTTACCCGTTACGCATTTATACGTCCGGATCGGTTTATGTGACTAGTTTACGTAAAATAGCCGAAACGGGTTTAACCTTATCATTAAATCCTAAAATTCCAGAATGTGTTTAGTTTAACCATATTATACAAGTAGGAAGCTTGTCGGGTCTAAACCACATTCTATTCCGGTCTCCGCTTAATCTAGAGTGTGAACCGTAAAGTTTCTTCCTAGCTAGCCGGTCTAAGTCTTTGACTTAATTAAAGACCCGTTACCATCCTAATAGGTTATTAAACCTTCTATACAGATTAAGTAGCATCCAGTAGAAGGTATCATCATAAAGCTTTAGGATTTTACGGCTGAGTTACTTTTCACATTTAGCTCAGGTAAATACTTTTAACTTATTTTCCCTTATACGGGCTTGGGATATGGTATTATAATAATACCACTTGGTCGGGTATGAAATCATTTAATCGGATTGTGATTAATAAATTTACATAACCCGTTTTAATCTGTCTTGTTTGATAACATAAGCATTGGGGGTTAATTCGACCGTGTTCTGGATATCCTCGGCTCATTTCATTTGAAAATGGCCATGACCTATGCACAGGGTGTAGGCATACACCTGACAGATGCAAATGCTAAAATATAAACCCACATGTTAGGGATAACTCCTTTGTGGGTTTTATAAGTGGTGAGTCGGTTAATCAAGACCGGCTTCCAACCGGCCCCAGTTGTATGACAAACTTATAAATATGTATACAAGATTATCTTAAATAATTGTCCCAAGTTATAAATGATTTGTGTTATGTGCACTTAAATCAATTTTCTTAAATATTTTCAAATGAGTCAGTTAATTGTATTTACCAGTGTAAACTGACGTATTTTCTAAAGACTGATTGGCAGGTACTTCTCGTAAATAGGCTTGAGCTACTAGGTGTCATATAAGAGGATCTTGCAAATCCCTGGATACCTGAAGTCTGTTATTTTCCATTTCTTGTATTTTATTTATGATCTGCCTGTGGATCTTATTACAATCCAGTCTGTATATTCTTTCGTCGAACACTCAGACATTATGGTTTGTAATAGTTTATTCACCAAGCCTTCCGCTGTGCTATTATATTGTGTGTATTGACAATGATGATATCAACTACGTCACGATACTCCCCGCCAGGCCCACCGGTAATAGGTGGAAATATCGGGGTGTGACAGGTTGGTATCAGAGCCAATATTGAGTGAATTAGACACTAACCTTTTGTGTTTAATCTCAATGACACAATAAGCACATTCCTTATACTTCCGAGTCTAGGCTAATGACCTAGGATTTATTCTTAACTTTCCTTTTATTGTTTATGTTATATTTACTTGTTTTGGCAGGTTTTACCTATAATTCCACCACGTGTACGAGGCAAAGGAAAGGGACCAATGAGAGGAGTGCCATCAGGCCACGCGGGACCCTCCCATAGGCGTACTCCGTCGGCGATTTTCTCTAGTTCCGACTCTCGGGATCATTGGAGTCATAACTTCTAGCCGGCTAGACATTCTGTTTCGTTAGGATCCTCACCTTCGGATCCTCCACACTTTGAGCTACCCATTCCTGACGAGCCCCAACATTCCCATCACCCTCAAGAATCACACCATTCGAACCAATCTCACCACTCTCTACACTCCCATTCTTTCCATCACTCCGATTCCATTTATTCCCCAGCCCAGTTCAAACCCAATAACTATGTCAACAATCTTTTTTTTTTCAATCCCTTAGGACCTGAAGATCACTTCTCCCAGGAGATGGAAATGGACGATGACCCCGATCCAGAGCTGCAAACTGGAACACCAGATCACCCAACCAGCATCTCTAGCGGTTTTCCGTACCAAGGATCGCCGTACCAAGGGTCCGATTCATTTTCCGAGAGGTGGGCCAAATATGAGTGGGAATTCACTCCTTCATATCATAACTCTCCTGCTCAACCTCCTTTGAATGAACCGTATCTTCAAGCGGTTACCCCACCACCTCTACCAGCTGAGGAACCACCTCAACCACCTCCCAAGCCACCTAGGCGAAGGAGGAATGCACGAATGTCTGTGCGTGGAGGACCACGGTTCGCATCCCCTCATGGTTCAAGCTCTTACCCTTCTATTCCCGAGGACCCCCAAATGGGTGGACCCTCGCATGTGGTGCCAGAGGACAATCCTCCGCCAGTTTCTTATGCACCACCGCCACCGCCAGTGGGTTTTGACAACCCAATACTAACATACCCAGGTTCATCTGGGTATAACCCATCTGGATATCCAACGGATTATGGAACCCATGATCCATATCTTACTGCTGCACAGTATAATGCACTTTATCCTTCTTCTTACCCTCCAGTTTACCCAACTGGATATCCGGTGTAGGGGTATCAATACCCACCTTACCAGCAACCTTCTCCTCCTCAACAGGAGCAAACCCAAGAAATACTGCAGAGGTTAGACAGGGTTGAGCGTGAAGCAGATGAAACAAAAAAGAAGCATAACAGCTTTCTCAAGGGCCTTGCAAATCTCATCAAAGGCAAAAAGAAGTAGGATGTTGTTTATTTTATCTTGTATTGTCCTTTAATCAAGTCCTTGCGAGGGTATTTTTTATTTTCTGTAACAAGTCCATGCGTGGACTTATTTTCTATTTCTGTAGCCCCTGTGTGGGCAGTGAGTTATTTCAAGTGCCGTTTAGGGCATCTTTGTACTAGTTTTATGTTTTAATGAAGTTTCTTTTTAGATTTTTAATATATATTTTATTACATCATCATGCTATATCATTTCAATTTTAAATTGATCTGCCAAAGAGATTCTTAAGGGTATAACCTAGCCAAAATATTAATGGCTGTAATGGTACAACCTTTTTAAGAAAATAACTCCCTGTTAACATCTGAGAACATGTTAACATTCCTGGTTGTGCGGTACGAAAAACCACACAAGCTTCCAAATGTACTTGGACTTTCCAAGTCAGTTCCATAGCCTATATGATCAATATGAATTATGGCTAATAAACATCAATATGATGTAAACACCTAAAACATCCAATTGCGATGTATGTTTATAAGCAAAGGTGTAATGATGACAATGATAATTTAATTTTATAAACTTCTTGTCAAGAAGGTGATGAACCTTGTTCAAAAAGATCGCTGATTAAGAGATCATTGGTTATAATCGTCCCTGTGACATGGCCTTTTGCGCTATCTAAATATCCTTTGAGACGAGCCTTGTGCTAAATGAAAATGTCTTTTATGACATTGACAGATGTGACTTATATTCCCCTGTCTAATAAATATAAAGAATTATATCCCTTTTATTGTTATTTATTACTTAAAATGGTTTATATGGTTTAATAATACCATGACCATCTAATCATCAATGTGATGATTTATTTAAATAAACCATTATTGTTTAATGTTAGTACCCAAATCATGGCTGGATCTGATGAAGCAAACAGTCATCCGCGGGAAGAGAACAATAATGAAGCCAGAATAAATCTTACAAATGTTGAACTACAAGCAATGATTGACACCGCGGTTGCTCAAGCGGTGGATAAGATATTCAAGGAATCGTGTTCGCTCCAAAACTCATACAAAACCTTTATCGCAGTCGCATGCATCAAAAAGGGATGAATCTCAGCATTCATCCAACCAGAGATCTGAATCTCAGAAAGTGGTGTTAAATCAAACTCCTAAGTTCAAAAAGAGTTGTACCTATAAGTACTTCGTCTCCTGTAAACCGAGGGATTTTACAGGAGAAAATGGAGCAATCGACTGCATGAAGTGGTTAGACGAAATGGAGACTGTGATTGACATCAGTGGATGTGCTATGGAAGACATAGTTATGTTTGTGTCTCAATCCTTCAAGGGCGACGCCCTCACTTGGTTGAAAGCATTGGTACAGTCTACTGGAAAGGTTCATATGTATAACCTTTCGTGGAGCAAGTTTGTTGATCTTGTGAAAGACACATATTGTCCTCAGCATGAAGTTGAGAGGATTGAAACTGACTTCCTCACTTTGGTGATGAAGGATTTGGATTGTAGGTCCTATGTGACCAGTTTCAACTCGATGTCGAGGCTTGTACCATATTTAGTCACTCCTGAACCCAAACGCATTGCACGTTTCATCGGTGGTTTAGCCCCTGAAGTGAAAGGAAACATCAAGACTTCTAAGCCTACCACTTATAGATCTGCTGTGGATCTATCTTTATCCCTTACTTTAGATGTTGTGAGAAGTAGGGCAAAAAAAGCTATCGATGACGTGAAAAGGAAGAGGGAGGAAGACAAGTCCCCTCAATCTAACAAGAAGAACAAAGGGAACTATAGTTATAAGAAAGGGTAGTCAAGTGACAACCCAGGTGTAAGACTTGCAACAAAAGGCACTTTGGAAAGTGCAACCAAGACCCACAAGCTAAACCATGTGGGATTTGCAAGAAGAAAGGGCACAAGTCTGTGGAGTGCCGAAACATCAAGGATGCAACCTGTTATGGTTGCAACGAAAAGGGGCACATCAAGACAAATTGCCCCAAGAATGCTAAGAAGCCCGAGGAGGCGAAGAAAACCAATGCAAAGGTTTTCCAAATGAATGCAAGGGAAGCGGTGAATGACGAGAACGTCATAACAAGTACCTTCCTCATTAATAATAATTATGCTAGGGTCTTATTTGATTTAGGTGCTGATAAGTCTTTTGTAGACCATAAGTTTTGTAAGTTACTGAATCTGCCTATTAAGACTCTAGACATAAAATATGAGGTAAAGCTTGCCGATGGTACCTTAGAAACAGCTTCAACTCTTCTTGATGGATGTTTCATATCCATCAAGAATCATTCTATCCCGCTATCCCTCTTGCCAATGAAATTGGCTGGGTTTGATATAGTTTTGGGCATGGACTGGTTGTCGCATAACCAAGCCCAAATTGGCTGTGATAAAAAGCTAGTTATTATCAAAACCCCTTCCGGTGAATCCCTCACTATTCAAGGAGATACACAGTATGGTTTGCCCAGAAATTTGTCTATTCTCAAAGTATCAAGGTGTTTGAAGAACGGATGCGTCATTTACATGGCACAAGTGTCAGTAAACGACCCGAAACCCAAGATAGAAGATATTCCAATTATCTCCGAGTATCCTGATGAACTACCTGGATTACCTCCTGAGAGGCAAGTTGAATTTAGGATAGATATTTGATACACTCTAATTTACACATATTTTAGTCCCCCGTTTTACCCCTATTTTATGCGTTTTTGGCCGAAAAACCGTTGTTCGGATACTTATTTATCTACATTTGTGTTTACAGGCCTAAAACTGCATTCCAGACAAGATGATAGCAAAAACGAGGACTTTCCGGACAAAACGACAAAGCTGCGGACTTTCTGTTAAGGATTCTAAACTGGGCCTGTGGAACGGTCGTTCCACCTGATGCACGGTCGTGCATCTCCGACAAAGCTGATCATCTCGGCAATGAACGGTAGGTGCGGCTGGGCGTTCCAGGGAAACGACGACTAGGTGAAGAACGGTCGTTCCATCTGAGGAACGACCGTGCATTTCCGGTAGATCAACAGAGACTCGGAACTGAACGGTAGGTGCGACTTGGCGTGCAACATGAAGCCCGGAACTGAACGATCGTTCCATATGGGGAACGGTCGTGCCATTTCAGATCTGGTCAACGATCCGATGACGTATGCGGTATGGTGACCCATGACCAATAATTGAATAAAGTGAACGGTCGTTCCACAGGGAGAACGACCGTGCATCAGCAAAAAAGTATAAAAACACAGCAGAAACATTCTGCTCGGCATTCTGGATTTTTGGAGAGCTCTCAGGCGATTTTCAGGCTCCGGAGGCATTAGCTTTCACCCGGATTCAAGCCACATTATCCCGATTAGCTCGATTACTACCCGGATCCTTAGTCTAGTACTTGTTTATGGTTTGATTTTCTAATCTTTCCATGTTTTTGTTAATCTTTCAAGTACTTAGATTATGATTTATGATTTTGTTGGTGCATCCGTCTGTCGTCTACGTCTTCAGTCGTGTCTCAGCTCGTTGCGAAGATATTCAGCATGATGTCATCATTTGCAAAGATGACATCATCAATATGAAGTAATCGATGACATCATCACAATTTAAAGTATATGAAACAAGAATTAAGAGATTGGTTGTTTGGAATGAAGGGTTCCGTTTGAAAGAAGCTGATTAATGACCCTTCCGTTTGAAACCGTTGTTTGAAAGAGGGTTCCATTTGAACTGGTAGTTTGAGACCCTTCCGTTTGAAATGGTCGTTTGAAGACCCTTCCGTTTGAAATGGTCGTTTGAAGACCCTTCCATTTGAGTTGCTGTCGTTTGAAGGCTGGTCGTTTGAGCATGTTCAAACGATCAGACCATGTCTATAAATAGGGTCCAAACGGTTTCATTTGTAACGATTCTGAAATATTATACCGAGGTGCTGCCGGTATTTCCTCGTATTGTAAACGTTGTTGATTGAATACAAAAGAGGATTAAAGTGATTTTCTAGCTGTTTACATATTTGTTTCTTAGTTTCCGCCTCTGAAACGAATTAGAGCTTCTTCAACCAACTCATTTAGGTTGAGATCGATCCTACAATTGGTATCAGAGCTCAGGACGAGGAGCTCTTGCCATATTCAGCTTGAAAATCTGATTTTCTACACCTTCTTTCTTAAAATCGATACTTTTTACGGATAAAATCAGCTCAAATCTTCACACTATGTTCGGAATTCATTATTAACCAATCCTTGAAAGTTTGAAATCAATATACGACCTAGAACTGATCAAAATCATGTGTTCCGTTTGAAATTGTTCGCGAGTTGATGATGTCATAGATCTGTCGTTTGAAAAGATAGTCCATCGTTTGAATTTGGTCCTATCGTTTGAAACTGCTATCAATCGTTTGAATCTGATCCATCGTTTGAAAACTGATCTATCGTTTGAAAATAGATCTGTCGTTTGAAAATTCTGATCCCATCGTTTGAACTCCTTGTCGTTTGAAAGTTCATTGTTTGAATTCTTCATCGTTTGAAAGTCCATCGTTTGAAATCTTCATCGTTTGAAAGTCCATCGTTTGAAATCTTCATCGTTTGAAAGTCCATTGTTTGAAATCTTTGTCGTTTGAAAGTCCATCGTTTGAATTCAAACGGAACAGTCCATCGTTTGAATTTGTTGTCGTTTGAATCCATCGTTTGAAACATTTTGTCGTTTGAAATCACATCTGACCGTTTGAAGCTGTGTTTGTTTGAGAAAGTTTGTTGTATATCATGGACTCTGAATTTTATAACGCTTTTGCAACACCGATGTCAGTGACTCAAAGTGCTATGATTGAAAATGAAACCGGGACGTCTCAGAAACCACCCAAACTCATGGATATTGATGATTACAATGGATGGTCCGAAAGGTTTGGAAATTGGGTTGAGGCGTATCACTTGGATGCGTGGGAACACACTGAAGAGCCGTATGTTAAACCCACAAAGAACGATGTTGTGAATGGTACTCCGTTGACACTTAGAGAAATGACTGCTGTAGATAAAAAGAAATATCGAGATGAGAAATTGATGGTGAGTCTTCTTCAGCAAGCGATAAAAGAAGATATTTTGATACTGCTTCAACATGATGGAACTTCATATTCGATATGGAAAGAGTTGGAAGCAAAGTTTACTGGAAGTGACGATATGCTCAGGAATAAGATGTCTCTCATGAAAAAGGAATTTGACTTATTTCGGGGATTGAAAAATGAGAGTGTCAAGCAATTAATTGATAGATATTGTAACTTGGTGAGAAATATGACGAAACTTGGTGTTAAGAAAGATACTGATGAATTGGTTGAAAAACTTGCAGATGCGCTACCATATGAAACATGGGGAACATTTCTGATGATGCTAAGATCCAACAGAAAAGATTATAAAAATATGACACTGGGAGATTTCATCAAACATCTGGAAGCTCAGGAAATGGAGCAGAGGAAGATTGTTAGGATGAAGAATTACGATGGAGAACAAGATATCAGTTTGTATTACAAAGGTGGTGTCAACGATAAGTCAAATTATTCTCCAAAAATTGAAACTGCTTACAGTGTGAATGATTCTTCTGAAAAGAAATCATCCCAGGGATCAAGCAGTACTAGATTTTCATCATTCGATCCAAACATTTCTGCAACAAAGAACGGAAGAAAACTTCAATGCAATATTGTATTAAATCTTGAAAGTGATCAAGATTATTCTGAAGAAGTAGCTAAAAATCAAATGTCTTTGTTGGGAATGGTTCTAGAGTCTTATAGTAGTTTTGTGGCCGGAAAGATCGGTAATCCAATGCTCACGAAAGAAGATTACGATCAAATCGATGCTGAGGAAATGGAATTAATGGATATTAAATGGTGCATGGCCAGTGTAATGAGAAGAGCTGAGAAGTTTAAACAAATCACGGGGAGAAATGATTTTCTTGATGCAAGTGTTTCAAATTTAGGCTTTGACAAGTCCAAAGTTACATGTTTTCGTTGCAGGGAAAAGGGGCATTTCAAGAGAGAGTGCAAAAATCGTGAAGCTACTGGAGCTCAGAATCCTTTTGGAAACAACGATTATCACAAAAAGGTGATTTATCATCAAATCACACCACCAGCATTGCATCAGGCACAAACTGCACATGGAATGATGCAGATTAAAGATTCAAAGAAAGCTTGTCTGGGAAATGATGGTGGATTCAGTTGGGATAAATATGTTCCAATAAACAGCAAAGTGTGTTTGGCAGAACAAGATGATGAAAAACTGGCTGAAGGTTTCAATTGGAACAATTTTTGTCCAGATCAAGAATTTATGGCCAAAGAGATGTCTAAAGACACTTCAAATGTTAATGTTTGTTTTGCTAATGCTTATGATTTGAAATGTGCAGAAAGGTGCAGAAAAGTCATGGAAGCAGCTGAAGAAAAACGAAGGAAGAACAAAGAAGAGGAAGAAGAAGAAGAGAGATTGAAGAACGAAGCGAAAGCTGAGAAAAGAAGAAGAGCTGAGTTTTTACAATCAAGCAGAAGTGTCAAAGAAGTTCCAGAATATGAAGTGAAGATTGATGAAGAACGAGTTGAAGTTTCTGAAAAGTGCATGAACTGTGATTCGTTAATCAAACAAAACAATGAGTTATTGCACAATATTCACAAGTTGAAAGAATCGTATGACACAATGAACAGAGAAATTAACAAATATACTGATTCGAGTGGTGAACAAGCAATGGCAATGAATACTTTGAAAGTAGCATATCTTAGACAGCTGGATGATGCTAACTTTTATATCAAGAAATGTGCTGATTTAGAGTTGGAGCTGGCAACACAAAAGATAGAGACTGAGAAAGTTAAAAAGTTATTAAACAGTTACTCATGTTCTTCTTTTGTTGTTGACAGGATTTATCCCGTAGTGGAGAATTTGAAGACATTTGAAGAAATGAAAATGTCTGAAGAAGAGAAAGCTGTGACAAAAGATGAAGTGAAGACTTCTGGTAAGAAACCAAGTGTGGTCTACACTAGATGTCCGCCCCCGGTCGAAAATGGATTTTTACCTCGAAATCCAAATTCAGAAAGAGTTGAAAAGGCAATAAACTTACAATGCGAGTCTGGGACGTCGGATAACTTGCCAGAAAATATTGATGTCACATACACGTCGTCTGATACTGATCATGAGTCAAAGTTGATAAAAAGTGTGGTCGATCAGGTGTTAGATAAAGATGACATAGAGGAGTCAAAATCGGAGTCCAAATTCAAGTCAAAGTCTGAGTCAGATGCGTCAAAGTCAACATTCAAAAAGGACAAACGGGTTTATGATAAGAAATTTTTGCTATCAAAATCTAATTTGAATGATGAATCAGTCAAAGTAGCATACACTTTGAAAGGTTCTGACAAATTATATTCTGATGAGAGTTTTCCAATAAGAAGTGTCAGATTTGAAATGATTCAAAAGGTTTTCAAAATTACAGAAATTAATATTTCTGAAATAAAAGATTTAAATTTTATCGGAAAACCTAAACAATATACTTCAAGAGTCCAACAAAGAATTAACAAGAAAATGGGTTACAATTGTGGTTACAGTTTTCAAAAGAAACCAAACCATAATCGTAATTTCAAAAAGAAAGGTCTTGGTTTTATTCAACCGAAAAATTATAAAAATGAAAAATTTTATAAACCAAAAACTATGTTTGTTTCAGGAAATTTTTTAGATGATGAGAAAGAACAAGCATTCAGAAAGCAGACAAATCAAGAATTCCTTGCCAAGAAGCAAGAAGAGTTGAAGAAAAATCATGTTCCAAAGAAGATAGAAACCAGAACCTGTTTTCAGTGCAAGATTGCTGGCATGTTGCTAGGAATTGTCCGAAAACATTCAAACCAAAACAGGAAGTATCTGGTAAACTGAAAGAGAAAGTTGTTGAGAAAACTGAACTTTCAACCCGAAAGTTCACAGGCTTTGAAAATTCAATCTTTGAGAAGGGAGAATGTTCAAAGAATGTGGTTAAAAGAAAAGAAAATCTGATAAATCAAAAATGAGTTGTTAAAGGTTCAGGAAATAGTTCTGGTGATGAATCTGATTCCACAAAATCAGAGGAGCCAAAAGTTGTTAAAGAAAAGGTTGAAAAATCAGTTCCAAAAGTGGATGATGTGAATTTTCCACCTTTGAGTGCTGAAAATTTTAAAAAGAAAGTTGGGAAAGTTGAAATTTCAAATCAATTTTATTCTGATAAGAAGAAATTTGATGTTGATAAAGCTTTCAATGGAACTGTGAAACACATTTTTGGCAAAATGATCAATGGTAAGGCCAAAAGTGTTAAAGAATTTTACGCTGCCAAAAGAGGAGGTCACAGGTTAGTTGAAAGAAAATATGATGAAGAGGTTGTTACACCCAAGGAAGGTCAGGCTTGGGTGGATATTTTTTTCAAAGAATAAAAACCTGACTTGCCGGAGATCCCAAGTTGGTAATCGTGGATCATGAATCGGCATCATTCTTTATCATGTTTGTATAAAATGTTTGAGAAGTTTTTGCAGGACTTGCCAGAACTCCCAGGTTTGTAAGCGAGGAGTAGGAATCGGCACCTTGAGAATTCAATCAACAGATGATGATTGGTTGAAAATGCTTGATTAGATTGATCTTACAAGTGGTAAATCAGGGACATTAAGTTGTATCTGATTTCCTACATATGATTGGTAAAACAATGTGATGATTTGATCCCCAATTTTACAAGTGATAAAATCAACAAAACTTATTTTCCGGAAAAACCATTTGATTAAAACAAACTTAAGTGTTTTGAAATCATAATGGGAAAATAGTTTGTTGTGAGGGGAGTTCTGATTGTTTATGCCAAGTGGATGGAGAATTGAAGTGATTCGATATTAGTTGTCATGTTTTTGTACAGTTTGTTTTCAAATTTCCTAAAATGTGTTTGCATTTTAGGGGGAGTAAGAATTTTAGAAAATCCAAAAACATTTGAAAATTTGAAAAAGCCAAAAACATGATAAAATGAAAAATGAGTTTTTATTGCATAAAAGAGGAAATGATAGTACATCAGTGGACGATCACAGCATGCTAAAGAATTGGAAAGTAAAAATGTGATAAACGGTCTCACTGATGATGTGTCAGTAGGTTTTTACACATTTAGTAGATTGTGACGAGATATAAACCTAAATTTCAAACTTGCTTGTTCTGTGGGTTAACACAAACTTGGAATTTTAGAAAATCCAAAAACATTTGAAAATTTGAAAAAGCCAAAAACATGATAAAATGAAAAATGAGTTTTTATTGCATAAAAGAGGAAATGATAGTACATCAGTGGACGATCACAGCATGCTAAAGAATTGGAAAGTAAAAATGTGATAAACGGTCTCACTGATGATGTGTCAGTAGGTTTTTACACATTTAGTAGATTGTGACGAGATATAAACCTAAATTTCAAACTTGCTTGTTCTGTGGGTTAACACAAACTTGGATATATAGGTAACCCCTGAAATCTTGTTTGAAAGGTCCCTTATTCTGAGATACTAGGTCTTTATGCTCAGTGATATCTGGGGTATTATCCCGGGACTTCTGCTGAAAGAAATTTCTGACCTAGTCCCCGGATAATGCTTTCTGCAAATGCTTGAAACATAGCATCGCCCTCAGCAAGCTGATGAAACAATAAAATTGATAGTCGCTGCTGTTGTAATGCAAAAGATCCTCTAAAGGGGACACACCAAAAGTCGAAGCCGTCATCTCTCTGCGTATCGAAAGATCGACCTGAGCTCTCACGGCCCTCGTACTATAATTTATTCCCCTGACAGATATCATCTGTGGTATACTCACCTGTAAGACTGAATATTGGGATCTGGATACGGGAGTATATTCAAGTAGTGGGACACACGAATAAGTTCAAGAGCTTAAAAACATTAATCTCGTATCTCGGATCAATTAAACTTTGTGTGAAAATTTAAGTGGACAAACATACTGACAATCTAAGTGAACTGTTTAGAACTTAAAATGAAATGAAGCTTAACGGTGTTGGTGATTTGTCTCATAAACTGATATGATCCTCTTGCATGAAGCTCACAAAAATATTGTTTGTAAATATTTATTTACTGTATTTCTTTGTTATATTCAAAAATACAAAAAGATTTTAGTGAATTTTAGCATAAATTTTGAAAAATCCAAAAAGATTTTCGATAACTGATATTGAAAAGCAGATTTTCAAAATTCCGAGTGCTAAACATGATGAGCAATATTTGAGGGGGAATGTTTGTTTGAAATGAAATGTTTTCATAATCTAACCCTAAAATGGTTCATCAGGTTGGTAGATCTGTAATTGTTTTGATATTGAGTCTGATTAGTGCGAGTGTTTATGTTTGAAATATGTATGTGAGAGAAATTTATTTTGAGGTAGAGTTTTTGCAGGTTAGAATGAAAAGTTGCTAGACAGAAAGCCAGACAACGATCCTAAAGCTGATGATGCTGATGATCTGAAGAAATGCCAGCATATCGCAAGGGGGAGTCTGAAGACCTGCAAGAAAAGTCTGAGAGTGAAACTTAGAGACAGATTAAGATTGTAGATTTACAATTGAAGACTCGATACTGAAGACTCCGTCAACATCCGAGGGGGAGTTTGTTGGTGCATCCGTCTGTCGTCTACGTCTTCAGTCGTGTCTCAGCTCGTTGCGAAGATATTCAGCATGATGTCATCATTTGCAAAGATGACATCATCAATATGAAGTAATCGATGACATCATCACAATTTAAAGTATATGAAACAAGAATTAAGAGATTGGTTGTTTGGAATGAAGGGTTCCGTTTGAAAGAAGCTGATTAATGACCCTTCCGTTTGAAACCGTTATTTGAAAGAGGGTTCCGTTTGAACTGGTAGTTTGAGACCCTTCCGTTTGAAATGGTCGTTTGAAGACCCTTCCGTTTGAAATGGTCGTTTGAAGACCCTTCCGTTTGAGTTGCTGTCGTTTGAAGGCTGGTCGTTTGAGCATGTTCAAACGATCAGACCATGTCTATAAATAGGGTCCAAACGGTTTCATTTGTAACGATTCTGAAATATTATACCGAGGTGCTGCCGGTATTTCCTCGTATTATAAACGTTGTTGATTGAATACAAAAGAGGATTAAAGTGATTTTCTAGCTGTTTACATATTTGTTTCTTAGTTTCCGCCTCTGAAACGAATTAGAGCTTCTTCAACCAACTCATTTAGGTTGAGATCGATCCTACAGTTTTATTGTAGCCTTTGGGCAAAAACACAACAATCCCTTGCTAGATTATAACCATTAGTTTGTTAAACTTTGTTTGTAATGACATTTGAAGTATTTTCTATGTTAATCTTTGATGATTAGTTTGCAACCTTGTTATTGATATTGATTTCTTGATTATAAGTAATTATGTTGGATGATTGGTGCTTGGTTAGTTAAGATAGTTGAAAAATGAAGCTTAATTAATCTTGTATTAGTAAACTTTGAATTTGGTTAACTAGTTTAACTTGGTTTAAATGTATGCATCATGATACTAGAAATGGTTAGTGATTTAATAAAATGTAATTATTGTTAATCAAGAGAGCTTACCGTCACGGAAGGACCTAAACGGGTTAGATGGTGTCGTTATAAATTCTTGCCATGATTTGTTAGCTTAGTTAGTAGTTTAGGCCAAAATTGCTATCTTAGTGAATTATTGTGCAAGATTTGTAAAATGAACTCGGTTGTGATTTAATCTAGTTTATGCTTATCTCGGTGGTTGCATTGTGTTTATCGGTGTCGCTTTCCTTGTTTAAGTGAGGTTAGAATAATCCTAACGGCTGCCTAACTTATTTTTAAGAGATTTTCATAGACATTTATCAATTGCACGTTAAAGAACAATTTTAGGTGGTTAAAGTGTGTCTATCGTTTTAACTTTCCGAATGATTGTCATGTTATGATTCCCGAAAGGGATACTAATTGTTTTAAATTGGAAAGTTGAGCGAATGCTTCTAGTGCCAAAACTGACTTAGTTGACATGCTGTGGCTGTGTATTTAGCAAGGCTTTTTATCTACTTTCTATTATGTTTTTATTATGTATTTGGTTATGTTTACTTTAGTTTAGTTTAAAATCACAAAACCTATGTTTTTACCGGTAGTTTAGTGACAAAGGTCTAGTACAAATTCTCCGCCCATTTCCTTGGATCGATACTTGGTTCTTACCGATACTTTATTACATATATGACGGGGTACACTTGCCTCTTTCGTGTGTGTTTTGATGTAAAAGTAATAATCACTTTTATAAATTTAAAACCCAATCGTGTGTAATTCATTGCAAAATATTATGTATATATATGCACACGTCAAGTTTTTGGCGCCGTTGCCGGGGACATGGCGAGTTTTAGGAACGACCCGAGTCATTTGGTTATCGGTGTATATACTTGTTAATATTTGTGTATAATTTCTTGATTCTTTATTTGTTCATTTATTTGTTTATATTTCTTGTTTTTATTCGATTTATTCATTTTTGCGTTATTTTTTTGTTTCATTTATTTATTTGATCCGGATTCCTTTATCCGCTTATTCTTTGGGTTTTCGGCACCCTAAAGCCATTTTTGTATTAGTCGATTCGTTTATTTATTTTGTTGAATTTTTATAAAATTTCGGGCTATTTTTCGGATTTTTATAAAATTTTCAGCCCATTTATAATAATTTTCTGCTTCTATTTAGCTGGAAAAAAAAACAGCATTATTTAATTAATAAAATATTCACAGTGTCGAATTTTCGTTTGCAGGTTGATGTTCTCGACCCCCGCTCCAGAACTTGTTGAACCGTCTGACGAACCCGAACGTGATCTTCGGAGGCGTCTTCGCGCAAAAGGGCGTGCGGTTGGGTTATTGCTCGCATCTGGCGGGCCGGATTCGGTGGTACCTACTGAAGCCGAGGGCTCAGGAGGAAACATAACCATGGCAGACGATAATCAACCGTTGAATGAGTCTAACCAGCCTGGAGCGACAGGCCTGGAGCCGAGTATCCTTAGACCTACTATTGATGCACCTAATTTTGAAATAAAATCTAGTATAATTAATATGGTGCAGAATTCGGTGCAGTTCGACGGACGCGAACATGAGGATCCCGGACGACATATTGCAGCTTTTCTCGAAGTGTGTTCCACGTTTAAAATGCGGGATGTTTCGGAGGATGCCGTTCGGTTACGGTTGTTTCCTTTCTCACTGCGTGACAAAGCCAGAGCGTGGCTTATGTCACTGCCAGCTGGGTCCATCAGGACCTGGAATGGGTTGGCGGAGCTATTTATGAAAAAGTACTTTCCACCCGAGAAGACAACCAAGCTAAGGAACCGAGTGGTGACCTTTCGTCAGGATGAGGGTGAGTCGTTGCATGCAGCGTGGGAGAGATTCAAGGATCTGTTACTTGATGTTCCACATCACGGGTTCACCAAGAGACAGTTAGTCTTGACATTCTATCAGGGGCTGAGCTACAATACGCAGGAGCGTTTAGATATGAATGCAGGAGGCGATTTGGGGACAAAGACGCCCAATGAGGCTTACGATATCATTGAAAAGGCTGCGTTGAAGTCCAGCTCTCGCCGCGAAGGAGATAGAAGTCGGGCTACATCATCATTATCAGGATCCCGCGCAGGAGTGCATGCTGTCGACAACTATACGACTATTACTGCACAAATCTCGGCTCTCGCATCGAGATTCGATAGGTCCCAGATGATTGCGCATGCGGGCTCGGGTTGTGACCAGTGTGGTGTGTCACACGAGCCTGGGGCATGTTTTCAGGGAGTCGGATACGAGGGCCACGAAGAGGTAGATTTCGTGGGAAATCAAGTTAGGCCGCAAAACAACCCTTACAGTAACACCTACAATCCCGGTTGGAGAAATCACCCAAATTTTGGGTGGCGTGCGAACACAGGCAATCAAAATCCTTTGGGATTCACTCCGCGCGCTCCAGTGCAACAGCATCAGCATCAGCATCAGGGTCAGGGTCAGGGTCAGCATTATCAGCAGTACAACCAATCCTACCAACAGCATTCATACCCGCATCAGAATCAAGGCTCTGGGAGTAGTTCCCAGCAGCAGGCCCCTCAGTCTAGTTCTAAGCTGGAGGAGATGATGTCCCAGCTTCTTACTAGCTCCTCGAGCGCGAATCAGCTAGTATCCACGCGGGTTTGTAGAGAATATGCTTGTTAAGATTGACAAGTTTGTATTTCCCGTGGATTTTGTTATCCTGGACATGGATGAGGACTCGAGAGTGCCTCTGATACTCGGACGCCCATTTTTGAATACCGCCCGGACGATTGTGGACGTGGCGGCGGGCGAGATCACACTCCGAGTAGATGATGAGCATGTGACGTTTGACATTAAACGTTCTATGCAGCATCCTCTGAGTCCGGACGACGCGCTCTATTATGTTGACATTGTCGACACTTATGTGAGCACGCATTTCCAGGGTACGATCGAGGAGATAGATTCGGACACACATCTGTTGTGTGGGGACTTAGATGGTATTACGCAGGAGGGCCACTATTTAGAGCAGCCAGTCTATCAGATTGGTGATGATAGTCCCCAGAGTCCGGATCGTTTCACAGAAATTGATCGCGAGAGTGAAGTGAAGTCGAAGCCTTCAGTGGAAGATCCTCCTACCTTGGAGCTTAAAGAGCTCCCACCGCACCTAGAGTACGCGTTTCTTGATGAGGAGCGTCATTTGCCTGTCATTATTTCATTTGGTTTGGCGGGAGAGGAAAAGAGCAGACTGCTTAATGTGTTGAAACTTCATAAGAAAGCTATCGCTTGGAAAATCATGGACATTAAAGGTATAAATCCCTCCTTCTGTACACATAAAATTCTTATGGAGGATCAGTTCAAGCCGTGTGCGCAGCACCAGAGGCGGCTGAACCCGAACATGCAAGAAGTCGTTAAAAAGGAAGTGATTAAGTTGTTAGATGCTGGTATGATCTATCCCATTTCGACTCTGTTTGGGTCAGCCCTGTACAGGTAGTGCCCAAAAAGGGGGGCATGACTGTGGTCACCAACGATAGGAATGAGCTCATTCCAACCAGGACGGTCACTGGATGGCGGGTTTGCATTGATTATCGCAAACTCAATGACGCCACCCGCAAGGACCACTTCCCGCTTCCATTCATTGATCAAATGTTGGAGCGTCTGTCAGGGAAGTTATATTATTGTTTTCTGGATGGGTTCTCTGGTTATTTTCAAATTCCTATCGCTCCTGAGGACCAGGAGAAGACCACATTTACCTGTCCCTTCGGTACATTCGCCTACCGGCGTATGCCGTTTGGGCTGTGTAATGCGCCGGCTACTTTCCAGCGATATATGGTCGCCATTTTCCACGACATGATTGAGGATTCCATGGAGGTGTTCATGGACGATTTTTCAGTATTTGGGGATTCCTTTGATCAATGTCTGGAAAATTTGAAAAGAATGTTGAAGAGGTGTGAGGAGACCAATCTGGTCCTGAACTGGGAGAAATGCCACTTCATGGTGAAGGAGGGCATAGTTTTGGGCCACAAAATTTCTCACGCGGGCATGGAAGTAGACCCAGCTAAAGTCGACGTTATATCACGACTTCCGCCCCCCACCTCTGTTCGTGCTATACGGAGCTTTCTCGGTCATGCCGGGTTCTATCGGCGATTCATCAAAGATTTTTCAAAAATCGCTAGACCCATGACTCGTTTGTTAGAGAAAGATGCTCCGTTCGTGTTTGGAGATGATTGCTTGAGGGTTTTTGACCTCCTCAAGCAGAAGTTGGTAGAGGCCCCTATTTTCGTCGCACCGGACTGGAGTTTACCATTTGAAATCATGTGCGACGCGAGTGATTACGCTATAGGGGCCGTTCTGGGTCAAAAGAAGGAAAAGCACTTCCATCCGATCTACTATGCGAGTAAAACTCTCCACGACGCTCAAGAGCATTATACCACGACTGAAAAAGAGCTCTTGGCGGTCGTTTTCGCATTCGATAAATTTAGATCGTATCTAGTGCTTTCGAAAACCGTTGTATACACTGATCATGCAGCCATTAGATACCTCTTCAGCAAGCAGGACGCTAAACCGCGTCTAATCAGATGGATCCTGCTGCTACAAGAGTTTGATATTGAGATACAAAACAAAAAGGGTGTTTTAAATGTAGCGGCTGACCATCTGTCTCGGTTAGAACACGGAGACATCGAGGATTCGCGTTGGGATTCCATCAATGACAAGTTCCCACACGAATCTTTGATGAGTGTTGAGATATGTGAAGAGTCGCCATGGTTCGCTGATTTTGCGAACTACCTTGCTTGTAGAATTTTGATTAAAGGGTTGACTCATCAGCAAAAGAGGAAATTCTTTTCAGATCTAAAGCACTACATATGGGACGACCCTTTCTTGTTCAAGGTGGGTGCTGATCAGGTGATTAGGAGGTGTGTATCAGGGTCTGAGGAGACCGACATTCTGCGCCAGTGTCATGAGGGACCTACCGGAGGCCACCACAGAGCCAACTTCACCGCGAAGACGGTGTTGGATTCCGGTTTTACTGGCCGACCATTTTCCGTGACGCGCAGAGTTGGGTAAAGGCGTGCGATGCTTGTCAGAGGGCGACGAACATATCGGCACGCGACGAAATGCCCCAGAACTGGATACAGGTATGTGAAGTCTTTGATGTTTGGGGGATAGACTTCATGGGACCATTCCCCCCCTCACGTGGAAACAAGTACATACTCGTGGCTGTTGACTATGTATCAAAGTGGGCGGAGGCGCAAGCCTTACCCACTAATGACGCCAGAGTAGTTGTGAGGTTTCTGAAGAGTTTGTTCGCCCGATTTGGCGCTCCAAAAGCGCTCATTAGTGACCGAGGGACTCATTTTTGTAATACACAGCTTGAAAAGGCTTTGTCCCGATACGGTGTGCATCACCGTTTATCCACACCATATCATCCGCAGACGAGCGGGCAGGTGGAGGTCACGAACCGTGGGCTTAAGCGCATCCTTGAGCGGTCGGTTGGAGCGAACCGAAAGGAGTGGTCGGACAAGCTTGATGAGGCATTATGGGCATTCCGTACAGCTTATAAGACCCCTATAGGGACCACCCCTTTTAGGTTGGTATACGGAAAGGCATGTCATTTACCGGTGGAGTTGGAGCACAAGGCTATGTGGGCATTGAAAACCGCGAATTTGGACCTTAAAACCGGAGGTGAAGCCCGGTTTCTCCAAATTCATGAATTGGAAGAATTGCGGCACCAAGCCTATGAGAGCTCCGTACTCTACAAAGAGCGCACGAAGAAACGTCACGACAAACGCTTGAAGGACCACAAAGAATTCCAAGCGGGTGATCTTGTTCTTCTGTATAATTCACGGCTGTGCTTATTTCCTGGGAAACTTCATTCACGCTGGACAGGACCATACACGGTTAAGGAAGTATTTCCGTATGGTACTGTTGCAGTAGAGAACGCGGATGGCGTTATTTTCAAGGTAAATGGTCACCGGTTGAAGTTGTACGTTGCCGGGCCGATAGAATCGGCGGTGGAGGTGATTGAACTCCAAACCCCGCACACATCATAAGTGTGGGGAGGAGAGAGTCTACGCTACTGACTCGCGGATCAAAAATGTAGCAAGAGCGTATTTTGCGCTTTAGGGGTAGTTTAGTCCTTTTTGTAGTTTTTGTAGTTTTTCTAGTTTTTAGCTATGAGTCTTGCTATCGACTCGCCGACAAAAATTTAGCATGAGTCTACGCTGCTGACTCGCCGACAAAAATGCAGCAGGAGCGTCTTTGGCGCTATGAGGGCAAAATTGTCCTTTTATTTGTTTTTGTAGTTTTAGCGTAATTTAGGTTAGTTAGGTAGTTTTCGTTTGTTTGTTTAGTTTCCGTACGTACCGGGCGAAGGTTCTGTATTGTAATAATGTTAAAACAGTTGGTGTGTCGAAAAAACGGCGAAAAACGGCCGAAACAGCTGCTGAAAATGGCTTCTGCGGAAAAATTCTGATCTGCACCTGATGCACGATCGTTCTTCGAATCGCACGACCGTGCGATTCCGAGGAAGCCGGAACGGTGGATCGCACCCTCGGTGCATTTCCGAGAACACGCTGCTGGGTTTGAACGACCTCGGTGACGCACGACCGTTCCATTCCGGGGAACGACCGTGCGACAGGCTGAGGGCAATTTGGTCATTTTGCACACTATATATACCATTGTCTGCTGCAAAACTCACCATTCGCGAACCCTAGCAGCTGCAGACCATTCCTGGGCGATTTTTCACCATATCGCACGGTACGTCTCTAGTGTTAGATTTCTCGTTTTCTTTCTTTCTAGTGTAGTTTTCTTCCGATTTTTCAAGGAATTTTTTTTGGGTTCTCTTCATAAACAAATCGAAACCCTAACCCTTGTTTAATCGAAGTATCGTGAACACCCGGTTGATTTGCAGACCCCTGTTGACCCAATATTTGTTGAAATTTTGCAAAATCTCCCCACACTTAAACCTTGCTTGTCCTCAAGCAAGCTAAACTAAAAAGCAATAAAAGACATAAACAAATAAGAACGATAATTTACACACTATTTTATTGAAAACTAATATATAAACGGTTAGCCGGTTTGTCGAAAGACAACATCAAAAGATTCAAACCCAACAAGCATATGCAATTTAAAAAGCGACAACCAAAAAGCCGTGACTAAACATTTAATTGACTCACATGTTAATCTTCACCCAACTCACAATGTTCACACACACTCGGTTTTATTTATGAATCATACATAAAATGTGTATGCGTAAACACTCAACGCCTAGTCAATGAAATGCGCAATAACATAAGCTTGTCATAAGATCTCGTCTCCACCAACTAACATGCAAATAAGTGTAAATCAAGAGGTCTTTACGGGTTGTAACGTTAGGCTTTGGCGAAGGGTATGGAAGTGGACATTTAAAATGGCGAAAACGGTTAAAACTCGGTAGTAGCGTTTAACTAGCAATAAGCAATACAACTTTACATACAAACGCCTTAAAAAGGCGACTAAAGCGCAATCGAGCTAATCAACAAGATTTTTAACATTTAAGCATTCAAAATTGCTCGATTTCTATCAACTTCACCCTATTTTAGGGTGTTTTATTTTCTGTTTTTTTTAACAAACTATACAATGAAATATAAACAATAACAAGCTAGTTAAACTATTATTTTAACCGAGTTTCAACACTAAAAAGGTTTAAAAACATAAAAAGGCTAAATTTTGTTAAGTAGGTGATAATGTGGGTAAACAAAGGTGAACGGGAAGGCTCGACATGGTTAATCCTAAAGGGTAATATAAGGTGAACGGGAAGCACAACACAAAGAACAAGGTACACAACAAAGGGGTAATCTAAGTGCCTCTATCACGTTTACACAAATCCGCACGTTCATGGTCTTAACAAGCATACTAGTGACAAGTTCTAAATTGCACAAAACATCCGGCTCACTCCTATATCCGAAATGAACAAATATATAACAATCTAAGCTCAATATGCTCACGTAACGGAAGGAATGGGTAAAAGTGTGAAAACTATCATGTAAGTCTTTCTTTGTTTGTCACGCTTTCCGGTTTCCTTTTTTTACCCTTTAGGATTAACCATGTCGAGCCTTCCCGTTCACCTTTGTTTACCCACATTATCACCTACTTAACAAAATTTAGCCTTTTTATGTTTTTAAACCTTTTTAGTGTTGAAACTCGGTTAAAATAATAGTTTAACTAGCTTGTTATTGTTTATATTTCATTGTATAGTTTGTAAAAAAAAAAAAAAAACCAGAAAATAAAACACCCTAAAATAGGGTGAAGTTGATAGAAATCGAGCAATTTTGAATGCTTAAATGTTAAAAATCTTGTTGATTAGCTCGATTGCGCTTTAGTCGCCTTTTTAAGGCGTTTGTATGTAAAGTTGTATTGCTTATTGCTAGTTAAACGCTACTACCGAGTTTTAACCGTTTTCGCCATTTTAAATGTCCACTTCCATACCCTTCGCCAAAGCCTAACGTTACAACCCGTAAAGACCTCTTGATTTACACTTCTTTGCATGTTAGTTGGTGGAGACGAGATCTTATGACAAGCTTATGTTATTGCGCATTTCATTGACTAAGCGTTGAGTGTTTACGCATACACATTTTATGTATGATTCATAAATAAAACCGAGTGTGTGTGAACATTGTGAGTTGGGTGAAGATTAACATGTGAGTCAATTAAATGTTTAGTCACGGCTTTTTGGTTGTCGCTTTTTAAATTGCATATGCTTGTTGGGTTTGAATCTTTTGATGTTGTCTTTCGACAAACCGGCTAACCGTTTATATATTAGTTTTCAATAAAATAGTGTGTAAATTATCGTTCTTATTTGTTTATGTCTTTTTATTGCTTTTTAGTTTAGCTTGCTTGAGGACAAGCAAGGTTTAAGTGTGGGGAGATTTGATACACTCTAATTTACACATATTTTAGTCCCCCGTTTTACCCCTATTTTATGCGTTTTTGGCCGAAAAACCGTCGTTCGGATACTTATTTATCTACATTTGTGTTTACAGGCCTAAAACTGCATTCCAGACAAGATGATAGCAAAAACGAGGACTTTCCGGACAAAACGACAAAGCTGCGGACTTTCTGTTAAGGATTCTGAACTGGGCCTGTGGAACGGTCGTTCCACCTGATGCACGGTCGTGCATCTCCGACAAAGCTGATCATCTCGGCAATGAACGGTAGGTGCGGCTGGGCGTTCCAGGGAAACGACGACTAGGTGAAGAACGGTCGTTCCATCTGAGGAACAACCGTGCATTTCCGGTAGATCAACAGAGACTCGGAACTGAACGGTAGGTGCGACTTGGCGTGCAACATGAAGCCCGGAACTGAACGATCGTTCCATATGGGGAACGGTCGTGCCATTTCAGATCTGGTCAACGATCCGATGACGTATGCGGTATGGTGACCCATGACCAATAATTGAATAAAGTGAACGGTCGTTCCACAGGGAGAACGACCGTGCATCAGCAAAAAAGTATAAAAACACAGCAGAAACATTCTGCTCGGCATTCTGGATTTTTGGAGAGCTCTTAGGCGATTTTCAGGCTCCGGAGGCATTAGCTTTCACCCGGATTCAAGCCACATTATCCCGATTAGCTTGATTACTACCCGGATCCTTAGTCTAGTACTTGTTTATGGTTTGATTTTCTAATCTTTCCATGTTTTTGTTAATCTTTCAAGTACTTAGATTATGATTTATGTTTTATTGTAGCCTTTGGGCAAAAACACAACAATCCCTTGCTAGATTATAACCATTAGTTTGTTAAACTTTGTTTGTAATGACATTTGAAGTATTTTCTATGTTAATCTTTGATGATTAGTTTGCAACCTTGTTATTGATATTGATTTCTTGATTATAAGTAATTATGTTGGATGATTGGTGCTTGGTTAGTTAAGATAGTTGAAAAATGAAGCTTAATTAATCTTGTATTAGTAAACTTTGAATTTGGTTAACTAGTTTAACTTGGTTTAAATGTATGCATCATGATACTAGAAATGGTTAGTGATTTAATAAAATGTAATTACTGTTAATCAAGAGAGCTTACCGTCACGGAAGGACCTAAACGGGTTAGATGGTGTCGTTATAAATTCTTGCCATGATTTGTTAGCTTAGTTAGTAGTTTAGGCCAAAATTGCTATCTTAGTGAATTATTGTGCAAGATTTGTAAAATGAACTCGGTTGTGATTTAATCTAGTTTATGCTTATCTCGGTGGTTGCATTGTGTTTATCGGTGTCGCTTTCCTTGTTTAAGTGAGGTTAGAATAATCCTAACGACTGCCTAACTTATTTTTAAGAGATTTTCATAGACATTTATCAATTGCACGTTAAAGAACAATTTTAGGTGGTTAAAGTGTGTCTATCGTTTTAACTTTCCGAATGATTGTCATGTTAGGATTCCCGAAAGGGATACTAATTGTTTTAAATTGGAAAGTTGAGCGAATGCTTCTAGTGCCAAAACTGACTTAGTTGACATGCTGTGGTTGTGTATTTAGCAAGGCTTTTTATCTACTTTCTATTATGTTTTTATTATGTATTTGGTTATGTTTACTTAAGTTTAGTTTAAAATCACAAAACCTATGTTTTTACCGGTAGTTTAGTGACAAAGGTCTAGTACAAATTCTCCGCCCATTTCCTTGGATCGATACTTGGTTCTTACCGATACTTTATTACATATATGACGGGGTACACTTGCCTCTTTCGTGTGTGTTTTGATGTAAAAGTAATAATCACTTTTATAAATTTAAAACCCAATCGTGTGTAATTCATTGCAAAATATTATGTATATATACGCACACGTCAATATTCTCCCAGGATCTGCACCAATTACACGAGCTCCTTATCGTCTAGCGCCTACTGAAATGAAAGAGCTCAGGACTCAATTGGACGACTTACTGGAAAAGGGTTTCATACAACCCAGCTCTTCGCCTTGAGGAGCTCCAATATTGTTTGTAAAGAAGAAGGATGGATCAATGCGCTTATGCATTGATTACTGTGAGCTAAACAAGGTAACGATCAAGAATCGTTATCCCTTACCCAGGATTGACGACTTATTTGATCAGCTCCTAGGGGCGAGCTTCTTCTCAAAGATTGATTTGAGATCCGGATATCATCAAATTAAGGTTCGAACTGAAGATGTGCCTAAGACGGCGTTCAGAACAAGGTATGGACATTTTGAATTCTTAGTGATGCCTTTCGGGCTCACTAATGCACCAGCAACATTCATGGACCTCATGAATAGAGTCTGCAAGCCATACTTAGATAAGTTTGTCATTGTCTTTATAGACGACATACTTATCTACTCTCGTAATCAAGAGGATCACAAGGAGCACCTTCGATGTATCTTAGGATTGCTTCGACAGGAGAAGCTGTATGCTAAATTCTCTAAGTGCGAGTTCTGGCTCTGTGAAGTCCAATTTCTTGGACACGTTGTTAGTGAGCGTGGTATTCAAGTCGATCCCGCTAAAATAGAAGCCATAATGAACTGGGAGGCACCGAAGACGCCTATATAAATTCGCAGCTTTCTGGGTCTAACTGGATATTATAGAAGATTCATTGAGAACTTCTCAAGAATAGCTGCACCATTGACTTCTTTGACCCGTAAGAATGTAAAAATTGATTTGGGTCCAAAACAACAAGAATCCTTTGAGATTCTTAAGAAGAAATTGAGCAATGCTCCTGTATTGACATTGCCCGAAGGAATTGAAGAGTTTGTCATTTACTATGATGCATCACACACCGGTATGGGATGTGTACTTATGCAAAAAGGCAAGGTGATTGCCTATGCATCACGAAAACTAAAGATGCATGAAAAGAATTACACCACCCACGACTTAGAATTGGGTGCCGTTGTATTCACACTAAAATTATGGAGACATTATTTGTATGGAACAAAATGTGTGATTGATGCGTGCGAAGTGTTACTTATATTAGGTGTATATTTTAAGCCTTTTTTAACACTTATTTTAGCCAAGTTTTAAATTTATAAAACACGATATTTCACTAACACTAAACACACATATGGGCAAGTGCACCCATCGTTGAGTGTAGCATAGCGTTGGTAAGATACCGAGGTCGTCCAAGGACACAAGAGCTTTTAGTACCGGTTTATCCTCAACGTCTAACCAAAATAAAAGTTTAGAAAAATGTTTTAAACTAAGAAAAATAAAACTAACTAAAATGCTGAAAATAAAAATAAAAATAAAAACAGATAGACAAGATGAATCACTTGGTTCTGACTCGTATCTAGTATAACCTTTGATTATTTCCGCACTTTTGCACATAATTAAGAGATTATCTTAGTTATTGTAGTAGGCCCCTCTTTTGAAGGTGACGTTACCCTCACCCCAGTAGTTTGAGTCAGCAGGGATACAATCCTAAAGGGGTGGATTATTGGAAGATAATGAATTAAGTTATTAATGCAGTATTGTGGTAGGCCCCGCTTTTGGCGGTGACGTTACCCTCGGCTAAGTAGTCTGAGTCAGCAGGGATACAGTCCTAAGTAGCCGGGTTATAGTATTAATAGTAGTTAACTTATGAGGGGATCAAAGAGTTTGGACCCCCGCCATCCAATACCGTGAAGTATTGAAGGAGGTCCTACTAAATTTGACCCAGGTCCATTGCAGGACCTCTAAACGCTGAACAATGGCAAGACCTTTACCAAACCGTTCCCTTAGCCCCCTACCAGGTAGCCAACATATCTCCATATAGACCGTGGAGATATGAATGGTGAAAATCCTTTATTTTATATAGACAGTAAAATAATGCCAAGACACCACGGACAAACGATAAGGAAAGATCACCTTCAACATAAGTAACTAGTTATTAAAGTCATTAATACAAAACCAAATAAAAAGTGCAAAAGATTAGAAATAAAAAGTATTATACTAGACACTTTGTCTTCACCAAGTGATGTAAGAGACTTAGGCAAACATGGCCTTGATTGTCAAGAACTCTTACGATCAATCTTGGTTCCCGAGACGACTCACACACTCTACGATGGACAATGGATGATGGTGGTGGATGATGGTGTTGTGATGGTGGTGGGTGGTGGATGAAGTGTGAGAGAGGTGGTGTGCCAAGGGATGGTTTGAGCTTGAGTCAAGCACTCCTATTTATAGCCTGTACAGAAGCCTGGACACGGCCCCGTGTCCACCCTTTTCTCTTTCTTCATTAATACAGTTTGTCTTTATTAGCTCCACACGCCCCCGTGTCCGCTGGGCACGCCCCCGTGTCCGTCTGACACTCTCTCTCTTCATTAATTGTAATTCGCAATTACAATAAATGCGCCTGCTGTACTTTCGACACGCCCCCGTGTCCGCTGAGCACGGCCCCGTGATGGGCAATAGAAGCTTCTATAGGTTTGTCTTTTCTGCTGCTTCTTGGGCACGGCCCCGTGCTGGCTGAGCACGGGGCGTGTTCAGACTTCTGTTTTCTCTATTTTGCTTTGGAAGGTGCCGTTGAGGGTTCGGGCAGTCCACTAATGTTCCTTTTCTTGTATTTATGTTGGATTTAGCTGTCTTTTTGCTTCTTTTGCGTTTTTGAGCTCATTTAATCCTGAAAATACAAAAGGAAGACAAAAACACTCTTTTTCCAATATTAGCACTAAAAAAGGGTTAGTTTTATGCCTCATTTGATGTAATTTATATGTTGCATTTTATACACATCAAATACCCCCACACTTGAACTTTTGCTTCTCCTCAAGCAAAACTCTTTAATATGTGGCTTACACTCCCAAATGGAATAGGTAGAAGAGAAGGTTTTGGGCTTGTCGTAGAGTGTCGGGATTTCCAAGATCTTTTTGGGTTTTATTTTTATTTATTTACATTCCTATTCGTAATGATTTATTTAGAACTGTTCATAAAAGAAATTACTTATTTGGGCATAACATGCCTTTTTAAAATTCTATTTATATACAAGTTCACATACCTCGCGGGGAAATCACTCACACTCGGCCGAAGGTGTATTTTTAGTGAATCACTCGAGAGCGGCATGGAACTTATTCCTACCATAGGCTTGCCAAGAAATCAATCCTCCTCCTTTTTAACTTTTATACCTTTGTAGATATCAAGAGGACTTTGTGGGTTAAGGGTTGGCTAGGGTTAAAGGTAGGTGGTTGGGTTAGTGGTTAGTAGAAAAAGGGCTTAAAGCGTAACAAATGTCGGTTTTCGCATTTTTGCAACTTTTTATTTTGATGAAGCTTTTATTCAAACAAAGTTATTTTTGATTACTTTGTTTGTTTATTTTCTTTTTGCTTCATCATTATCAAAATATTTTTTTTTTCACGAAGAACCGAACTTGTTACTAAAATAAAGGGTTAAAAATGAAAAAGGTTTTGGTGGATGAAAGGGTTTTTGTTTGGGTGATGAAACGAAAAGGTTTAGGCTCAAAGGGGTTAACTAGGGGGATTTTTGGGTAGGTGGTAAAAGAAAAAGAAAAATAATGGTGTAGAAATGAAAAAGGTTAGTCCTAATGCCTCCATCATTTACTTACTCGGGTTTAAGTTGATAAGGACCGGGAATGTATTGTCATGGCAAGTTCTAGAGTCGTAAGAACCAAGCGGCTATTCACACAAGAAACGAAAAATGAGCATTTAGTCAAATGATATGTAATTATGTGCTCAATAAAGGCTCAAAACTCACTTTTGTGGGAATGGGTTTTTATGTGATCAAGTATATATAATCAAATTTTAAATAAGTTTGTCATGCCTTTTCATAATTCTCTTACGTTGGTTCTTTTTATCACTACGCTATCGGTTGTAAATTTGTAAAAATATAACCTTTTTGAGAACTTGAATTTCCCGAGTTAAACCTAGACAAGTAAAAAAATGAAATTTTTTGAAAAAATTTGGGGTGATTAGCAGTTCCAATAGAGTTTTGTGTAAGGCTTGTATTTAGGACTTGCAAAATTCAAGGTTTTAGCATCCCCCCCACACTTAAGTTACACATTGTCCTCAATGTGTCCCAAAAATAAGTTTTTAGGCTGATTAAATGTGTAAAAATGGGTTAAAAACAAGATTTTATGGTACTGGGTAGCTGAACACGGGGTGGTGTTGGCTGAACACGGCCCAGTGTCCAGACTGCCAGTACCAAAAGTAAACAGAAGGCTGGGCACGGGGGCGTGTCCAGTGAGCACGGCCCCGTGTCCAGGTACCTGAACTGGGCATTTTCTATAGAACCTTGGGCACGGGGCGTGTTGGGGTGAGCACGGCCCCGTGCTGAACTTGCTGTAATGAAGAAAAATCATCGGGAGGCTCTGTTTTTGTGTATGGGGTGTTGGTTCAAGCTTCCCTTATCTACCTTCACCATCCCGAGTGTGTTTTATTCCTGAAAATTAAAAAACTAAACTAGAAAACATAAAGGTTAATCTAAACTAAACTACGGATAGTTCCGCGGAATGCCTCCGTGGTGCGCCACGTTTATAAGGGTCCTTGGCTAGACCCACTTTATCAGGTGGTTCTGGCTCATCTTCAATTAGGGGGTCGTCATTGCCGAATGGATATTTCATTGATCGCTCAAGATCAACACTCTTTTTAAATGCCCCTAATTGAAGAGGTAGATTGTTGAACTTCCGGTTTTTCAAAGCTTCGTGAGTTTTTACAAATGGTCGCCCCAACACTAGAGGAGCGTCATCGAGGATGACAAAGTCGGTCGGGATTACCATTTGATTTGTTTGAACCAAGACATCTTCAACTCTACCGATTGATTTTATTACTTGCCGATTGGATAGAAAAATGGGTATTTGAAGTGGAGAAAAATCACTAATACTTAATTTTTCGAAAATGTAATTAGGCATTATGTTAACACAAAGATCTTTATCGATTGTAACGTTACTAATAAATGAATTTTGAAAGAAACATGGAACCGGTGTAATGTTAATTTCAAATGGGTCTTCTTTTATTAGTGAGGTTTGATCATCAGTTAACTTAACACTTACCGTTTCGTCAATTTTAGTGTTAGTGTTTAACTCTTTTAAAAACTTAGCATGAGTGGGTACTAAACAATGATTTTCGAAAGAAGGTGACAAGAGATTAATTTCTTCAAAATTAGACTCTTCTTGAATTTTAATGTTGTCGGACTCACCTTTTTCGTTGTTTAACTCATGTGTCGGTTTTTCACTTATTTGTTCTTCCATTTTTATATTTTCAGTTATCTCTTCCTTTTTTAATTCTTCTCTTGCGCAGGACTCCTCTTCCCTTGCGCGAGCTTCTTTTATACATCGATCGATAACTCTAATGTGTTCTAATATCCTATCGGTCACTTCGGTTATAGAAAAAGAATCGGAATTTTCTAAGCTTGAATCCGGTTGTTCGACCCTTTGTTCCTCATAATACCCATATGAAGTAGATGGTTCACACCATTGTTCTTCATTGTAAGCATATGATGGATAAGGGTCGTAATTTTGTTCTTCATAATACTCATATGAGGTGGGTTGTTCACGCCATGGTTCCTCATAATAAGCATATGAAGGTGGTTGCTCATATCTTGGTTCCTCAAAGTATGAGTAAGAAGGCTCATACCTTGGTTCATCAAAATATGAGTATGAGGGAGGAGGTTCATACCTTTGGTCTTCATAGGATGTGTATGAAGTTGATGGCTCGTACCTGGGCTCCTCATAGTAGGTGTATGAATTGGATGGTTGATATGAGTGATTATTTTGAATTGAGCGTGCATTACGACAATTAGTGCAATAATTACCCCTATAATCATCCTCATCATAAGTGTAGTTGTAACCTCCTGAGTATTGATCCATAAGAATCACTCAGCAGACCACAACCGAGTCTCGAGATCAGAAAACAAAAAGAAAAACGGAAACAGAGGCTGGACACGGCCCCGTGTTCAGTGGACACGGCCCCGTGTTCAGAATCTGTATCTGGGCGTTTTAATTAAATTTACTGATTTCGTTGAGCACGGGGCGTGTTCAATGAGCACGGCCCGTGTTCAAGCTTCTGTTACTGGGTGTTTTATGAAAAATATGCAGCACGGCCCCGTGTTCAGTGAGCACGGCCCGTGTTCAACCTACTATAAATGCAAAACTAAACTAAAATGCAGAAAAATGTGGGCCCGTTTTGAAAAGGTTTTGAAAAACTGATTAGGCCGTCGATTTTAAACTTTCTCAAAATCCTTATGTCCCCGGCAACGGCGCCAAAAACTTGATGCGTGCGAAGTGTTACTTATATTAGGTGTATATTTTAAGCCTTTTTTAACACTTATTTTAGCCAAGTTTTAAATTTATAAAACACGATATTTCACTAACACTAAACACACATATGGGCAAGTGCACCCATCGTTGAGTGTAGCATAGCGTTGGTAAGATACCGAGGTCGTCCAAGGACACAAGAGCTTTTAGTACCGGTTTATCCTCAACGTCTAACCAAAATAAAAGTTTAGAAAAATGTTTTAAACTAAGAAAAATAAAACTAACTAAAATGCTGAAAATAAAAATAAAAATAAAAACAGATAGACAAGATGAATCACTTGGTTCTGACTCGTATCTAGTATAACCTTTGATTATTTCCGCACTTTTGCACATAATTAAGAGATTATCTTAGTTATTGTAGTAGGCCCCTCTTTTGAAGGTGACGTTACCCTCACCCCAGTAGTTTGAGTCAGCAGGGATACAATCCTAAAGGGGTGGATTATTGGAAGATAATGAATTAAGTTATTAATGCAGTATTGTGGTAGGCCCCGCTTTTGGCGGTGACGTTACCCTCGGCTAAGTAGTCTGAGTCAGCAGGGATACAGTCCTAAGTAGCCGGGTTATAGTATTAATAGTAGTTAACTTATGAGGGGATCAAAGAGTTTGGACCCCCGCCATCCAATACCGTGAAGTATTGAAGGAGGTCCTACTAAATTTGACCCAGGTCCATTGCAGGACCTCTAAACGCTGAACAATGGCAAGACCTTTACCAAACCGTTCCCTTAGCCCCCTACCAGGTAGCCAACATATCTCCATATAGACCGTGGAGATATGAATGGTGAAAATCCTTTATTTTATATAGACAATAAAATAATGCCAAGACACCACGGACAAACGATAAGGAAAGATCACCTTCAACATAAGTAACTAGTTATTAAAGTCATTAATACAAAACCAAATAAAAAGTGCAAAAGATTAGAAATAAAAAGTATTATACTAGACACTTTGTCTTCACCAAGTGATGTTAGAGACTTAGGCAAACATGACCTTGATTGTCAAGAACTCTTACGATCAATCTTGGTTCCCGAGACGACTCACACACTCTACGATGGACAATGGATGTTGGTGGTGGATGATGGTGTTGTGATGGTGGTGGGTGGTGGATGAAGTGTGAGAGAGGTGGTGTGCCAAGGGATGGTTTGAGCTTGAGTCAAGCACTCCTATTTATAGCCTGTACAGAAGCCTGGACACGGCCCCGTGTCCGCTGGACACGGCCCCGTGTCCACCCTTTTCTCTTTCTTCATTAATACAGTTTGTCTTTATTAGCTCCACATGCCCCCGTGTCCGCTGGGCACGCCCCCGTGTCCGTCTGACACTCTCTCTCTTCATTAATTGTAATTCGCAATTACAATAAATGCGCCTGCTGTACTTTCGACACGCCCCCGTGTCCGCTGAGCACGGCCCCATGATGGGCAATAGAAGCTTCTATAGGTTTGTCTTTTCTGCTGCTTCTTGGGCACGGCCCCGTGCTGGCTGAGCACGGGGCGTGTTCAGACTTCTGTTTTCTCTATTTTGCTTTGGAAGGTGCCGTTGAGGGTTCGGGCAGTCCACTAATGTTCCTTTTCTTGTATTTATGTTGGATTTAGCTGTGTTTTTGCTTCTTTTGCGTTTTTGAGCTCATTTAATCCTGAAAATACAAAAGGAAGACAAAAACACTCTTTTTCCAATATTAGCACTAAAAAAAGGTTAGTTTTATGCCTCATTTGATGTAATTTATATGTTGCATTTTATACACATCAGTGATCTATTCAGATCACAAAAGTCTTCAACACTTATTCAATAAAAAAGAACTCAATATGAGACAGCGCCGCTGGATGGAGACTTTAAATGACTACGGTTGTGAAATTCGCTACCATCCTGGCAAAGCGAATGTAGTCGCAGATGCTCTAAGCCAAAAGGAGAGAATCAAACCTATCAGGATTAATGCTAAGAGAATTGAACTGAAGAATAGCCCGAATGAAAGGCTATTAACTGCACAGAAAGATGCTGTTTTGGAAGCTAACCTTCCAAATGAAAAATTAGGTGTAACTGCTGAACATTTAGCACCTGGAAAGGATGGAATCCTTAGGATAAATGGAAGAATTTGGGTTCCTATTAATGGAAGACTTCGAGATGTAATCCTCCAGGAAGCTCACAACTCCAAATATCCAGTCCACCCTGGATGTGACAAGATGTATTAGGATTTGAAAGCTAATTATTGGTGGATAGGTTTGAAGAAATCTATTGCCACCCATGTAGAAAAATGCTTGACCTGTGCTCAGATTAAAGCAGAGCATCAGAAGCCATCGGGTCTGCTACAACAACCAAAACTTCCCACATGGAAGTGGGAGATGGTAACCATGGATTTTATAACCAAGTTACCTAAAACAAGTCATGGAAATGATACTATATGGGTTATAGTTGATAGACTGACTAAGTCAGCACATTTCTTACCCATCAAGGAGACTTATAGCTCCGACAAGATAGCTCAATTGTACGTGGATAAAATTGTATCCCTCCACGGAGTGCCGGTGTCTATTATTTCTAGCAGAGATACTAGATACACCTCTCGCTTTTGGAAAAGTTTCCAACAATCTTTGGGCACTCGTTTGAATTTTAGTACTGCTTACCATCCTCAGACAGATGGACAGAGCGAACGTGCAATTCAAACTTTGGAAGACATGCTTCGAGCGTGTGTTATTGATTTGGGAGGTAGTTGGGATGACCACCTACCCTTGATCGAGTTCTCCTATAACAATAGCTACCATACTAGTATTCAGGCTGCGCCTTTTGAGGCATTGTATGGAAGAAAATGTAGAACATATGTTTGTTGGGCAGAAGTAGGAGAAGCTCAGTTATCAGGACCTGATATAGTCCTTGAAACGACGGACAAGATTGTCCAAATTCGTGATCGCCTGAAACCTGCCAGGGACAGGCAGAAAAGTTATGCTGATAAGAGGCGGAAACCCCTAAAGTTTAAAGTGGGCGATAAGGTCTTACTAAAAGTATCACCCTGGAAAGATGTGATGCATTTTGGTAAGAAGGGTAAATTAAGCCCTAGATATATTGGACCATTCGAGATTATCGAATGTGTCGGCAGTGTAGCTTATAAGCTAAACTTGCCTGAGGAGCTGAGTGGAATCCACAATGTGTTCCACATCTGTAATCTCAAGAAATGTCTAGCTGATGAATCATTAGCTATGTCTCATAAGGATGTACAAATTGATGAAAGCCTGAGGTTTGTTGAAAGACCTATATCGATCGAGGATCGTCAGGTTAAAAAGCTCCGAAGAAAACACGTGCCTATAGTAAAGGTCAAGTGGGATGCCCGTAGAGGTCCTGAATATACGTGGGAAGTCGAGTCCACTATGCGACAGAAGTACCCTCACTTATTCCAGTAAATCTCGGGGTCGAGATTTCTTTTAAGGGGGTGAGGATGTAACACCACGTAAAAATGTGTCCAATTATGTAAAGACACGTGTCCTAAACTCTAGTTATGTGAAAGATTGAGTTTGAAGGACTAAGGGGGTGAGGATGTAACACCACGTAAAAATGTGTCCAATTATGTAAAGACACGTATCCTAAACTCTAGTTATGTCCAATTATGTAAGGACTAAAGTTGCCAAACGATAAAAATATGAAACCACAGAGACTAAAAGTGTCAACATGCCAAACTTGTGCCTCTGAATGACCATACATGAAGAATATATTCTTAAACGAGTGATTAATTGAATATAAGAAGCCTTTCATAAAAATAATCGTAAGATTATAAAATACAAGGGTTAAACGTGTCAACATGTTAATTCTTACCTCTGAGTGACCTTTTAATGAACCCGAGGCTTCGAAATATTCAAATATACTCTCAAGAATAAGTGGTGTAAATTTCAAGTGGTTTCGAGATCGTTATACAAGTTTTCAAGACTTTGGGTGAAAAGTGTCAACATGATGAAACTTGTGTTTATAGTGATATTTAATGAAACCGGTTCTAACAGAGTTTGGTTATACTCCCTTAAACCTCTACAAACTAACTACAAGGGCCTTATATGCAAAAAATGAGGTTAAATAAGGTTTATAATGACCAGGGACTGAAACTGCCATTTCTGAAACATTTTTAACCTGAACAACAGGTTTACGCGGGCCGCGTAAACCTTCTTCTGTTCCTACGCGGGCCGCGACAAACGCCCAGATCAGCGAAAACTTGACACCTGCACGTTTCAGCCTGTTCCACCGCCTTAGATGCCTGAATTTCGATACATGGGGCTTCTTGTTGGTTTTAGGATAGCAATAGGACACCTAGGGTGATCCTAGGAACCTCCATTACAGTTGTGATTGATCCAAATGCTTGCAAATTAGTATATAAGGTGCTCTAGTTCATAGTTCATGTGCACACTTATTGCAACAACTTTCAAAGAACACACTTCTGGAGATTGCAAGCATTAGGTGAAGATTTCCAAGTGTAGAAAAGATAGCAAGGACCCTAAGTAAGAGTTTTAATCCCTGCTTAGTCCATTTAATTAGCTTAAAAACCGAAAAGTCAAACATATCGTAATTAGGTTTTGATTTTCAGTTTAATCATAATTGGTCCAGCCACTGATCGAAACGAAAGTGGTTATGGAACCATATTAAGGTAGGTGATTAACCCTTAAAAGGGCACTTCCTAATTATCTCGTTTGACTAGTTAATTGTTGGGTCAAACTAGTTAGTTAAAAAGTCAAACTGGACAGAAACTTTAAAAATAGTTTAAACTAATAAAACAGAGGTTCTAATCTATATTTTAACATTCTAATGACTTGGTAATTAGTATTAGAACATGTTTAATCAGGTCTAACCCGACAATTATCAGTCTAAGGTCAGTTTATAACCGAAAGTCGCAAAAGCTTGACTTTTGCTTTGACTTTCAGTTGTGACCCGTTTAAGCTTAATTCTTCCATGTTTTAAGCTTCCATTAGGACCACATTATTCAGTAGTATAACCCTCTGGGGTTATATTGCATGGTCCTTAGTAGTTTGAATTATATGCTCTTGTTTGTTAATAAGCTTATAAATGCCGAAAATGCCCTTTTTACATATAAATGAGATTTTTAAAAATATGAGAGGACAAAAACCTTTGCTACTGATATATAAGCTTGTCCCGAAAATTTGACATCATTTCTTGGTCCCAAATAGAAGTTATGCTCGATATCGTAGTTAGAAGCTTTTAGTTAATTAAATTGCGATATCTTGCATAATACATGTTTAAACTTGGATTTTGAACCAAAACTCATTACCTACTCTTAAGATATTATTTTTAAGGAATTTTAAGATTTTTGGTCAGGTTATAATCTGTCTAAATCATAGAGTTCTTGTGTAATTCGGTAAATGCCGATAATACCATTTTCATGCATAAAATGAGATTAACAAATGATTTGAAAGCCAAACTTTTTCCTACTGATTCATACATTAAATAAATTATTTTGAGCATTTAAAACTAATCAAAATCTCAGATTTACATAAACATCTTGATTATCGTCAATTAACGAGTTTTACACAATTTAGGTGCATAGTATGGTTTAAAACCATATTTAACATCTAAGACTTGTTACCTACTGAACTTTTAAACAAATTTTAATATTATTACAGTAGGTATAAGTTATGAATTCGGATTTCCAAAAATGTTCTTAAAAGCCTATGTGAAATGACCAAAATGCCCTTTCGGGGCATAGTTTGGCCATAAATGGTAAACCTCACATATATGTAATATCTTACTGAAATAATGAGATAAAATAAATATTTTTATTGATTACAAAAGACCTGAACTTCAGTTTGTTATAAAATCTCTTTTATAATTACTAAAATGACCAAAATGCCCTTACGGGACTTAAATTGGTTTTAAATACTTATTGGGCATATAAGAAATAAGACCTGTATATAATTCATTTGGTTACCCGTTACGCATTTATGCGTTCGGATCAAGGTTATGTGACTAGTTTACGTAAAATAGCCGAAACGGGTTTAACCTTATCATTAAATCCTCAAATTCCAGAATGTGTTTAGTTTAACCATATTATACAAGTATCCAAGCTTGTCGGGTCTCAACCACATTCTATTCCGGTCTCCGCTTAATCTAGCATTTGGAACCGTAAAATTTCTTCCTAGCTAGCCGGTCTAAGTCTTTGACTTAATTAAAGACCCGTTAGCATCCTAATAGGTTATTAAACCTTCTATACAGATTAAGTAGCATCCAGTAGAAGGTATCATCATAAAGCTTTAGAATTTTACGGCTGAGTTACTTTTCACATTTAGCTCAGGTAAATACTTTTAACTTATTTTTCCTAATACGGGCTTGTGATATGGTATTATAATAATACCACTTGGTCGGGTATGAAATCATTTAATCGGATTGTGATTAATAAATTTACATAACCCGTTTAAATCTGTCTTGTTTGATAACATAAGCATTTGGGGTTAATTCGACCGTGTCTGGATATCCTCGGCACATTTCATTTGAAAATGGCCACGACCTATGCACGGGGTGTAGGCATACACCTGTCACACCCCGATATTTCCACGTATTACCGGTGGGGAGTATCGTGACGTAGTTGATATCATCATAGACAATTTATCACAGTTTAATACACAACGGAAGGCGAAAGATAAAAACATTACAAACCGATTGAAAATAATATTAATTATTACAAAACGGTTGTAAAGAGATCCACAGGCGGATCAAGGGTAAAAGAAACATTGTTCAACAGATTTTTAAACATCTAAGCTTGCAAAACTCTTTATTGATGCTAGGAGTAGCCAACCCATTTCGCTTAGTACCTGCACTTAACCTTTTTGGAAAATACGTCAGTTTTCAATGGTAAATATAATTAACCGACTCATTTGGAAAATGTTTAAGAAAAATGATTTAAATGCACAAGGCACAAATAATCTTTTATAACTTGGGATAATTATTTAAAAATAATCTTGTTAAAGAATTATATGTTTATTATACGTTCAGTAGCCCGGGCTGAAACCGGGTTAAAGATTAATAGACACACCACATAATATATCCCACGGCGAGTTATTCTCGAATAGGTGGGTACATTATTTTACATACGCACCGGCAGGTGCATGCCTACACCCCGTGCTTAAGTCGTGGCCATTTCAATGAATGAGTCGAGGATATCCAGGACATGGTCATTAACCCCCCAAAGGCTTAAAATAAACAATACAGATTAAATGGGTTATCTCAATGATTTAACCTTCATACGATTAAAAATTCAATACCCGACCAAGCGGTATTTTATATACCGTATCCCAAGCCCGTATAAGGGAAAATAAGTTAAAAGTATTTACCTGGGCAAATTATACAAATTTATCCCAGCCGTATAAAATCAGCAAGTGCAGTTATCTTTTACTGGGCTCCTAAATCTGGAACGAAGGTTTTAATAACCTATTAGATTCCTAACGGGTCTTACTTAAGTTTAAACTTAGACCGGTTAGTTTTAAAGAAATGTATACGGTTCAAAAAGCAAGATTAAGCGAAGACCGGATTAGAATGTGGTTTAGACCCGACAAGTATGAAGACTTGTATAATATGGGTAAACTAAACACATTCTGGATTTTGAAGTGAAAATGATAAGGTTTGGCCCATTTCGGTTAATTTATGCAAACTAGTTACATAAACCGCACCGAATGCGATAAATGCATAACGGGTAACCAAATGAGTCATGAGCAGGTTTCCTAAGTTAATATGCCTTAAATATGTTGTGATATCAGTAGGATACCTTCCATTATGCCCAAAACGGATTTAAAATCAATTTAAGCCCCGTAGGGGTATTTTGGTCATTTTAAGGATTATAAAAGAGGTTAAATATTAACCTGAGGTTTTGGTCTTAAATGATCAGTAAAAATATTTATTTTTACAAGTCATATCAATAAGGTATTGCATATATGTGAAATTTATCATTTATAACCAAACTATGCACCGTAAGGGCATTTTGGTCATTTCACATAAGCTTTAAAGTTCAAAATTGGAAATCTGAGTTCAAAACTTTTTCTTACTGTTAAAGTATAGAAATTTACTTAAAATATCAGTAGGTATTAAGACTTATATGTCAAAAATAGTTTTAACCCATACTATGCGTGTAAAAGGCGTAAAAAGTCGGTTTTATGTGATTTTCAGGTTATATAAGGAAATCTGAGTTTTTTGATTAGTTTATAAAGTTCAAAATATTTTATTTATCATATAAAATCAGTAGCAAAAAGTTTGGTATCAAAATGTTTTGTAAAACTCATTTTATTAGTAAAAAGGGTATAACCGTCAATTACCGAATCAAAGCAAGAACCCCATGTTATAATCAGTTTAAAAATTAATAAAAATTTTCAAAAATCCCAAAATATTATATTACACAGTGGGTAAAAAGTTTGGTGTCAAAATTTAAGTTTAGATATGATTTATGCTAATAATGCCGTTTAATTAATAAAAAGCTTTCAAATTACGATATTGAGCCTAACTCCTAATTTAGATCTCAAACTGATGTCAAATTTTAGGACACGTTTATAAATCAGTAACAATGGTTTTTGTCCTCTCACAATTTCAAAAATCTCTTTTTAAGGTCAAAAGGGCATAATGGTCAACATTTAAGCAATTAACGAAAACATGCAAATGAATCGGACTAATTAGGAACCAAGTTGTATAACCTCATAGGGTTATACTAACCTATAATATGGTCCTAATGGAACTCTAAGGCATATCTAAACTAAGCTAAATCGGGTCAGAACTGAAAGTCAAAGCAAAAGTCTATTTTTTGCGACTTTCGGTTCCGAACCGAGCCTATACTCAAAATTGTCGGGTTGAACATGCTTAGACGTGTTCTTACATTAATTACCAAGTTATATAAGTGTTAAAACAGGTTTCATAGCTTCTACATTGTTAATTATGAGTTTATTTGCAAAATAGCTTTCTGTTGACTTTTTATAATTAAGTTTGACCCGACAATTGACCTAGTTAGAGTGGAAATCAGAGGGTGCCCTTTTAAGGGTTTATTACCCACATAATTACCAACTCATAGCCACTTTCAATTCGAAAAATGACTGGACCACTAGTGATTAATCACTAAGTCAAAGCTTAATTACGACGGCTTTGACTCTTGGTCATTAAGCTAATGAAACTTGAATCAGAGAGGTTAAGGATGCTTACTGAAGTACTTAGCACGAGTAATGATCCTTAGAGAATGACCTTGAGCTCCAGGAGGCTCCCAAGAGTGAGTTGTGAATGAATTTTCAAGTGAATGCAAAAATGGTGCAAACAAAAGTTCTTATATAGGAAATTAGAACTCATAAGATCATTCCACCAAGGTCTACAACTGATCCCTGATGAATTCCAAGTGTCCCTATGCATGAAAAACTGTTGGCTGAGCTCCTGGATTCGAAAAATGGCATGCAAAGGCGGTGTAACCTGCTGTTACAGGCATCTGTCCAAAGTTTCTGTATCTGGGCGTTTTACGTAGCCCGCGTAAGTAATGACCGAGGGTCTACGCGGCCCGCGTAGAGGTCTGGTCCGGTCAACAACTTTCAGAAATTTCCATTTTGGTCCCTGGTCCTCCTAAACTTGTTTTAACTATCGTTTATTGCACTTTTAACCCCCAAACTTGACTTTTAAGGGTCTTGAATCATTATACATTTAACAATAGGCCTCCGGTTAGTTACGAGGCCACCCGAACGGTCTTGAAATGCAACATTAACGCATTTAACCCTTATTACTTGCAATTACCGCTTTACTTAAAAATGTGCGTCAAAACTCCATGAATTTAATATCCCTTATTCCTGGGATCAAAATAAATTATCACAATGTTTTTTGGGATTGTTAAAAGGTCGTTCAGAGGTTACTTTTAACATGTTGACACTTTTAACCCCTATGTTTCACAAGATCCTTATTTTAAGCATAAACGACTTTTCAAGTTTGATAAATTATTCGTTAAAGAATACGAACGTCGTGTGAGGTCAATCAGAGGCACAAGAATGGCATGTTGACACTTTGGATCCCTTTATTCACATATTTACATTGTTTGACAACTTCAGTCCCTCAGAAATAATTCTTTACAAGTTTAAAGTCCATGACACGTGTCTTCATAATATTGGTCATGATTTTACAAGGTGTTACATCCTCATGCCCTTAAAAGAAATCTCAACCTCGAGATTTACTGAAATAAATGAGGGTACTTCTGTTTCATTGTGGACTCAACCTCCCACATGTACTCTAGGCCTCTTCGGGCATCCCATTTAACTTTCACAAGCGGTACGTGCTTCTTTCGAAGTTTCTTAACCTGTCGATCCTCAATCGACAAAGGTTTTTCAACAAATTTCAAGCTCTCATCTATATGCACATCCGTATGTGGCATGACTAGTGATTTATCAGCTAGACATTTCTTCAGACTGCAGATGTGAAACACATTATGAATCCCACTGAGCTCTTCAGGCAGGTTTAACTTGTAAGCCACTGTTACGACACATTCGATGAACTCGAATGGTCCTATGTATCTTGGGCTTAACTTGCCTTTTTTGCCAAATCGCATTACCCCTTTCCAGGGTGATACTTTAAGTAGAACTTTGTCACCTACCTCAAATTTCAGAGGTTTACGCCTTTTATCTGCGTAGCTTTTCTGCCTGTCCCTGGCAGCTTTGAGACGATAACGTATCTGCACAATCTTATCTGTCATCTCCAGGACTATATCAGGTCCTGTTAATTGGACATCTCCAACTTCCGCCCAGCAAACTGGCGTTCTGCACTTTCTTCCATACAAAGCTTCAAAAGGTGCAACTTGAATACTCGAATGATAACTATTATTGTACGAAAATTCAATCAACAGAAGATGATCATCCTAACTTCCTCCAAAATTAATAACACAAGCTCGTAGCATATCCTCAAGCGTTTGAATCGTACACTCTCTTTTCCCATCCGTTTGAGGATGATATGCAGTGCTAAAGTTTAATCGAGTGCCTAGGGATTGCTGAAAGCTTTTCCAAAAATGCAATGTATATCTCGTATCCCTATCAGAGATAATAGACACTGGCACTCCATGGAGAGTTACAATATCATCCACGTATAGCTGAGCTAACTTATCTGAGCTGTGTGTTTCCTTAATAGGTAGGAAGTGGGCTGACTTGGTCAACCTGTCGACTATAACCCAAATAGTATCATTTCCTCGCTTTGTCTTTGGTAACTTTGTGATGGAATTCATAGTTACCATTTCCCACTTCCAGGTGGGAAGTTCAGGCTGTTGCAGCAAACCTGACGGTTTCTAGTGTTCGGCGTTAACCTGAGCACATGTCAGACATTTGGCCACATAAGTGGCTATAGACTTCTTCAAGCCTATCCACCAATAATTTGCCTTCAAATCCTGGTACATTTTATCACTGCTAGGATGAACCGAGCACTTAGAATTATGGGCTTCTTGTAGGATCACTTCCCTAAGTCCTCCATAGATTGGAACCCATATCCGTCCATTTAATCTTAGGATTCCATCCTTGCCATATGATAACTGTTCAGCAGTTACACCCAACTTTTCATTTGGATAGTTAGCTTCTAACACAGCTTCCTTATGAGCGGCTAACAATCTTTCATTCAGGCTGTTCTTCAATTCAATGCTCTTGGCATTGATTCTAATGGGCTTAACTCTTTCCTTTCTGCTCAATGCGTCGGCGACCACATTCACCTTACCTGGATGATATCGGATTTCACAATCATAATCATTTAAAGTCTCCATCCATCGACGCTATCTCATGTTCAGATCCTTCTGATTGAACAGATGCTGAAGGCTCTTATGATCAGAATAGATCACACACTTGGTACCATATAAATAATGCCTCCAAAGTTTTAGTGCAAACACAACGGCACCCAAATCCAAATCTTGGGTGGTGTAATTCTTCTCGTGCACTTTTAATTGTCGAGAAGCATAGGCAATAACTTTGCCCTTCTGCATGAGCACACACCCCATACCTGTGTGCGATGCGTCGCAGTAAACCACAAATTCTTCGATCCGTTCAGGCAATGTCAATACCGGAGCATTGCTCAACTTCTGCTTAAGAATCTCAAAGGATTCTTGTTGCTTAGGATGCCAATCAAACTTTATATTCTTCCTAGTCAACGAAGTTAGGGGTGCAGCAATCCTTGAGAAATTTTCAATAAAACGCCTGTAATATCCTGCCACACCCAAGAAGCTTCATATTTCTGTAGGCAAGAATCTCAAAGGATTCTTGTTGCTTAGGAAGCCAATCAAACTTTATATTCTTCCTAGTCAACGAAGTTAGGGGTGCAGCAATCCTTGAGAAATTTTCAATAAAACGCTTGTAATATCCTGCCAGACCCAAGAAGCTTCGTATTTCTGTAGGCGTCTTCGGCTCTTGCCAATTCATGATAGCCTCAATCTTAACGGGATCCACCTGGATACCACGCTCACTAACCATATGTCCAAGAAATTGGACTTCACGAAGCCAAAATTCACACTTTGAAAACTTGGCGTAGAGCTTTTCTTGTTGAAGAAGTTTAAGAATACAACAAAGATGCTTCTCATGATCAGTCTGATTCTTCGAATAAATAAGAAAGTCATCAATGAAGACAATGACAAACTTGTCCAAGTAGGGTTTGCAAACGCGATTCATGAGGTCCATGAATGTTGCTGGTACATTAGTGAGCCCAAAAGGCATCACTAAGAACTCGTAGTGACCATAACGAGTTCTGAATGCAGTCTTATGCACATCTTCATCTCTGACCTTCAGTTGATGGTAACCCGACCTCAAATCAATCTTGGAGAAGTAACTTGCTCCTTGAAGTTGTTCGAACAGATCGTCGATCCTGGGCAATGGATATCTGTTCTTGATTGTAACCTTGTTCAGCTCTCGATAATCAATGCATAAACGCATTGATCCATCCTTTTTCTTCACAAACAGAATCGGTGCTCCCCAAGGAGACGAGCTAGGTCAAACAAAACCTTTGGCCAACAAATCATCCAGTTAAGTTCTTAACTCTTTCATCTCGGTCGGTGCTAACCTGTAAGGTGCTCTTGCAACAGGTGCAGCTCCAGGAATGATGTCGATTCTGAATTCCACTTGCCTATCTGGTGGTAAACCAGGTAGTTCTTCAGGGAATACATCTGGATATTCAGAAATGATGGGAATGTCTTTGATCTTGGGCTTTGGTTCATCAATAGTCACCTGTGCCATATAAATGACACAACCTTTCTTCATACACCTTGATGCCTTAAGCATAGACACTTGCTTAGGCAACCCGTACTGAGTGTCTCCTTGTATGGTAAGTGGCTCACCATACGGAGTCTTGATAACCACTTGCTTCTTATCACAAATGATCTGAGCTTGGTTATGAGATAACCAGTCCATGCCTATTACTATGTCAAATCCAGCTAGTTTCAAAGGAAGCAAAGACAATGGAAAAAAGTGGTTCCTAATGGATATAAAACATCCATCTAACACGGTTGAAGCAGTTTCTATGGTACCATCGGCCAATTCTACCTCATATTTTATGCTTAGGGTTTTAACAGGCAGATTTAATAACTTACGAAACTTATTATCTACAAACGACTTATCTGCACCCGAATCAAACAATACCCTTGCATAAACATCATTGATAAGAAAGGTACCTGTTATCACGTTGTCATTCTGGATCGCTTCTTGAGCATTCATTTGAAAGACCCGAGCATTGGTCTTCTTACCTTCTTCAGGTTTCTTCGCATACTTTGGGCAGTTGGACTTGATATGCCCCTTCTCGTTACAGTTGTAACAAGCCGCATCCTTTATCTTCTTACAATCTAACGTCTTGTGCTCACTAGATTTACAGATCCCACAAGCCCTTGGTTGTGATTGGGACTTTGATTCATACCTACACTTTCCCAGATGGCGCTTCTTGCAGGTCTTGTATTTGGGCTTCTCACCCAACTGTTGGTCATCTTTCTTGAACCCTGAACTCTTCTTGTGATCAGAGTTCCCTTTGTGCTTCTTGTCTGAACGGAGTGAGTTATCATCCTCACGTTTTCTCTTTCCAGCATCAGAATTCCTAAGCGATCTCTACCTGACCGCATCAAGGGTAAGAGATAAGGATAAATCCGCTACTGGCCTAAATGTTGTAGGTCTTGATGCTTTCACACTAGCCTTGATCTCCGGGGCTAAACCCCCAATGAAACGGGCTATACGTTTTGGTTCCGGTGTCACCAAGTAAGGAACCAGTCGAGACATGGTGTTAAAACTCGTGAGATACGCCCGACAGTCCAAATTTTTCATAACTAATGTCAGGAAGTCAGTCTCGATCTTTTCAACCTCATGTTGAGGGCAGAAATTCTCTTTGATCAAAGCTACAAACTGAGCCCATGTTAAGTTGTATAACGAAATCTTTCCAGTAGCTTGGATTAAGGACCTCCACCAAGCTAGGGCTTCTCCCTTAAACGACTGTGAAACATACTTCACAATATCTTTCTCAGCACATCCGCTAATATCGACCACCGTATCCATCTCATCTAGCCACGTCATGTAATCAATGGCACCTTTTTCCCCAGTAAAAACTCTGGGCTTGCAAGAGACAAAATACTTATATGAACAGGTCTTTGCACGTGGCTCTTGATCAAATATAATCTTCTTAGACGGGATACTGTGCTGATTTGAGGAGTGTTGGGCATCATCCTTCTTTGACTCATGAGATTTAGAAGGTGGCTTACTGTGAGCCACAGAGTGAGTCTTTGAGGGTACCACTAGACTCCCTGAATTGCCTGTCCATGGCTTTAGAAACAGCATTGTCAATCAATGCTTGAAGTTCCGCACCAGTTATGTTGATTCTGGTAGTATCATGATTCTCTATAGGGTGACTGTTGATTTCTTCAGATTCTGCCATGTAGCTTGCTTGCTACATAAAATAATGATAATGATTCATTCAGAATTCTATAACAGGATTGTCATCTTAATAATTTTATTAACCATGGCATTAATAAACCATATTGGTTAATGTCACACCCCGATTTCCACTTGTCGCCGGTGGGCCCGGTGGGGGAGTATAGTGACGTGGTTGGCAACATAATAGTCAAACAACACAATATGTAATATGCACAGCGGAAGCAAATTTAAAAATATGATACAACCGAATTTAATATTGTAATATCAAAGTCACAATATCCGGAAATTTATCCACAGTCGGATCGCAAAATTAAAATGAAATTTATAGTTCAACAGACTTCAGGCATCTTAAGCTTGCGAGACTTCTAATGATGCTAAGGAGAAATCCCAGCCAATTTCGCTTAGTACCTGCATTTAATCTTTTTGGGAAAATACGTCAGTTTACACTGGTAAATACATTCAACTGACTCATTTTGGAAAATGATTGAAAATTGGTTTGGATGCACGTGGCATAAACATTTTATTTAACTTGGGAGAATTATTTAATATTATAATCTTGTGAAAGAATTACATGTTCCTTGTGCGTTCAGTATCCCGGATCTTGTCCGGGTTAAAGATCAATAGACACACCACAATATACTTTTGTGCACCGACGGGTGTACGCCTACACCCCGCGCTTAAGTCGTGGCCATTTCGTAAAATGATGCCAAGGATATCTGGGACATGGTCATTAACCCCCCAAAGGATTTAAGTAACAAGACTGTTTAAACGAGCCGATCAAATTATTCAACTACCCACCTAACGGTGGAGATTTGATGCCCGATCAAGCGGTATGCTATATACTGTAACCCAAGCCCGTATAGGGAAAATAAGTTAAAAGTATTTACCTGAGCAAGTATTAATCACAATAAGCAAAATGCACGTAGCTTTTACTGGTTCTCCTAATCTGGAACGAAGGTTTAATATAACCTATTAGAATCCTAACGGGTCTTTAATTAAGCTTAAGCTTAGACCGGCTAGTTTCAAAGATACGGTTCGTACGCACGATTAAGCAAAGACCGGATAGAATGTGATTTAGACCCGACAAGTTTGAAGACTTGTTTAATATGGGTTTATTATTCACATTCTGGATTTTGAGACAAAACCGTTAAGGTTTGACCCGTTTCGGCTAATTTATGTAAACTTGTTACATCAACCGAACCGTACGCGTAATAGGCGTAACGGGTATCCGCAAGAGCCATATACAGGTTACCTAAGTTAATATGCTTCAAATATGTTGTGACATCAGTAAGATGTCTTTTATTACGCCCGAAACGTGTTTAAACACAAACTATGCCCTGTAGGGGTAGTTTGGTCATTTTAAAAGTTGTAAAAGAGCTTAAGTGATAACCTGAGTTACAGGTCTGATGTAATCAGCAAATATACTCAATTTTCTAAATTATATCAGTAGGTTAAAGCATGTATGTGGAATTTATCATTTTTAACCAAACTATGCCCGTATGGGTATTTTGGTAATTTCACATAAGCCGAAAAAGCTCAAAACTGAAGTATGAGTTTATCAACCTTTGCTTACTGTTAAAATATTATAATTTGCCTCATATATCAGTAGGTATCAACCCGGGTATGTCCAATATAATTTTAATACATACTATGCGTTAAAAAGGCGATTAAAGGCCATTTCCGGGTTCGATACTTAAATCTGATATTTTTATATTTCCAGAAGGCTTAAAATAATTTATTTGTCATATGTGATCAGTAGCAAAAGGTTTGGAGTCGTTTAGATATGTAAAACTCATTTTATGGCCCGTAAGGGCAAAACCGACAATTACCGGATTAGTGAATTTAAGCACCACAATTGATTGACAACAAGGTCTAGCACTCACCACAACCTTCCAACATGTGTCCTAGAGCTCTAAGACTGTTTAGGGGTCGCCCACATTGCATTAATGTCGTTTAAAGATCGGTTCTCCGCGTTTACAGGAGCCTGTCACGCTTTTCTGGTTCTGGGCGCCTGACGCGGCCCGCCTCCCATTTTAAAATATTCAACGCGGGCCACATGGCCCTTTAATTCAGATTTTCAATTTTCTATTTTCCAATTCTTGTCTCTTGGCCTATTTGAAAGGGCAACCAAGCTTCTAATTGCATTTTGACCCCTTAATATATACCCACAAGGACTTTAGGACTTATACCCACTTTGCCAAGTCCCTGGACACTTCCGGTTAACCCGAAAAGTCATAACTTTCAATGTTTACGCTTTAACCCCTCGCACACGAATTTGATCATAACTTTCTCATACGATAACGAAACTTTATGAAATTTATATGGCGCATTCTAGTGAGCATAATTAACATTTACAAAGCTTCGGGTTTGTCAAAAGGTCACTCAGAGGTATATCTTTAAACATGTTGACACATTTAACCCCTGTAGTTTGTAATCTCTCACTTTTTGCTTCGTATGATCCATGATTTATTTGTTTGATGTTATAAACATCATGTAGGGTTATTATGAAGTATATTTATTCACTGTTGACATTTAGAACCCGTATAATCACATACTTTCCATGTTTGTCAACTTTAGTCCTTTTATAACATTCTTTCACACGTTCAAACTTCATGACACATGTCAACACTTTATAGGACGTGAATTTTCGAGGTGTTACAGTTAATTTATTAATATTTTTCACTCAGGATTTTCATTATAATTATCCCTATTTATAATTTATTAATATATTATAATGGCACAAAAGGCCAAGTCACAGGGACAATTTTAAATTATAAGCCATGATCTTATAGGATCGAGGCATTAAGGCTTGAATCGTAGTTCATTACATTTCTTGGCAGGGAGTTATAGACTACAACTGTCTTTTGTCTTATATGACAATGAATATGGCTCGTAGGCCCTACATCACAAATGGATGTTTAAAATAATAAGAAGGAATTGGAAGGATCCAATATAAGGATGACTTATGTGATTTTATTGAATCGCATTTGCCAGGAGTGTTAACATGTTTTCAGATGTTAACAAGGATTTTGAATCTTACAAGGAACTACCATCATGGCCCTGTCTTAAAATGACACATGGCTAGGTTTTGCCTTCAAGATTTTCTTTTATATTTAACGGCAGATTAATTTTTAAAAGGAAGTGTAAATTACATTTTTCGTCCTTTATGCTTCTATCGGATTGCAGTGGATACCCTTTAACTTCGATAATTACACTCACAGTCCTTTATTTGAAAAACTAATTACATCTTACGTCCTTTTGCTCTAACTTGGTTAAAATTTTCAGTTAACTTTGATCACATAAGGGTAATATAGTCTTTTTTTTTTTGAAAGGTTGGATAATATAGTCTTTTTACCGATTTTTTACAATTATAATAAATAAAACACAAATAATTTTTAAATAAAACCCCAAGTTATCATCTTCAGTCCATTGCTCTCCCTGAATTAAAAAAGAAACTCATGAACATTCCAAAAAATTTACTCAAAACATTCCAAAAACTTGCAACGATGCATCATTTCTGATCAATCCAAAAAATTTACTTAAACATTCCAAAAACATTACTCAAAACATATGTATCTCACTAACAACAAAAACATAAAAAAGTTGAGGCTAATTCCTCTGTTCATGAGACGCAGATTCACAGTTTTGGTGATTATAGGTTTCAAAATTGTCTAACAAATCAAGCCTTACTTTTTGCTTAAAGTGATGATAGTCTGAACCATGCCATATGTGAAAGTGTTTATACCATCAGCCTCAAATCAAGGGGCATTTTTTATCAGCAACACCTCATTATCTTCAGCAACAGGAGTGGTTCTTCGCCGATCTGAAGACCTTAGTGGTTATGGTGTTGGTTAGGGCTGGGGGCAGCGACAGGAGTGGTGGTGGTGATGAGACTAGGTGGTGGCCGGCGGCTAGAGTGGTGGTGGTGAGGAGATTCAGATGGTGGCCGACGGCTGGAGTGGTGGTGGCTGGCGGCAGATGTTGTGGTGGTGAGGAGGAGATTAGGTTAGAAGGGATTTTTACAGAGAGAGAGAGAGAGAGAGAGATTGGAGTGGGTGAAAGTTTGAATGATTGGAGTTTGGTTTATAAATATAAAGTATATATATTTTCTTGTTTTTTTAACTATATTTTTAAGTAAATAGGTAAAATTACAAAACTACCCTCATGGAAATAGATTTAACTTAAAATTTTAACCTGGTTAGTGTTAAAGGATGTAAGATGTAATGGGTTTTCGAAATAAAGGATTGTGACTGTAATTATTAAAGTTAAAGGGTATCCATTGCAATTCGATACAAACATAAAGGACGAAAAGTGTAATTTACCCTAAAAGGAATGATATTTTGTTTTATTTTATATATTATATTTATAAATATAATGATAATTAAAATTTTAAACTCAACACATTCCATAATTAAATAAAAAGAGTACTTAAATGCCCTAAACGGGACTTTATCAGAAATAACTTGCCCACGCAGGGGCTAAACTGAAAATACAAGTCCTCGCAGGGATTGAATAGATAAATAGATGTCCACGCAGGGACTTGTTGGAAACTCTTACAAAAATGAGACGTGTACCTAGTATCTCTATCAGAGATAATAGCCACAGGTATGCTATGTAAGGCTACAATCTTATCAACGTATAACTGGGCTAACATGTCGGAGCTATAAGTCTCCTTGATGGGTAAGAAATGTGCTGACTTAGTCAGTCTGTCAACTATAACCCATATCGTATCATTTCCTTTCCTTGTCTTGGGTAACTTGGTAATAAAATCCATCGTCACCATTTCCCACTTCCACGTAGGAAGTTCAGGCTGTTGTAGCAAACCTGACGGTTTCTGATGTTCTACTTTGACTTGTGCACATGTCAAGCATTTTGCTACATAAGCGGCTACAGACTTTTTCAAGCCTATCCACCAATAATTTGCCTTTAGATCCTGGTACATCTTATCAGCTCCAGGATGAACGGAGTATTTGGAACTATGGGTTTCTTGGAGGATGACATCACGAAGTCCTCCATAAATTGGAACCCATATTCGTCCATTCAATTTCAGAAGTCCGTCCTTGCTAAGAGATAACTGCTCCTCAGTTACTCCTAACTTTTCATTAGAATAGTTAGCTTCCAACACAGCTTCCTTCTGTGCAGCTAACAACCTTTCCATCAGACTGTTCTTTATCTCCATGCGCTTGGCATTGATTCGGATGGGTTTCACCCTTTCCTTCCGACTCAAGGCATCGGCGACTACATTTGCCTTGCCGGGATGGTATTTGATTTCACAATCATAATCATTTAAAGTTTCCATCCAACGGCGTTGCCTCATGTTTAGTTCCTTCTGATTAAACAGATGTTGGAGGCTCTTGTGATCAGAATAAATCACACACTTGACACCATATAGATAGTGCCTCCAAAGCTTTAGTACGAACACAACGGCACCCAACTCCAAGTCGTGGGTGGTGTAATTCTTTTCATGCACCTTTAACTGTCTTGAAGCGTAGGCAATAACTTTGCCTTTCTGCATAAGCACACACCCCATGCCAGTATGCGAAGCATCACAATAAACCACAAATTCTTCTATTCCATCTGGCAATGTCAGTACTGGGGCGTTGCTCAACTTTTGCTTCAAGATATCGAAGGATTCTTGCTACTTAGGGCCCCAAACAAACTTAACCTTCTTCTTAGTTAAGGAGGTTAGGGGTGCTGCAATCCTTGAAAATTTTTCAATGAAACGCCTGTAATATCCTGCCAATCCCAGGAAGCTACGAATCTCTGTAGGCGTATTTGGCTCTTGCCAGTTCATTACGGCTTCAACCTTAGCGGGATCCACCTGGATACCACGCTCACTAACCACGTGTCCAAGGAATTGGACTTCTCGTAGCCAAAATTCACACTTAGAGAATTTGGCATAGAGCTTCTCCTGATGTAGAAGTTTGAGAATACAACGAAGGTGTTTCTCATGGTCAGCTTGATTCTTAGAATAAATGAGAATGTCGTCGATGAAAACGATGATGAATTTATCCAAGTAAGGCTTGCAGACGCGATTCATGTGATCTATGAACGCGGCCGGTGCATTAGTGAGCCCAAAAGGCATCACTAGGAACTCGTAGTGACCGTAACGAGTCCTAAATGCAGTCTTGTGAACGTCTTCATCTTTAACCTTCAACTGATGGTAGCCTGACCTCAAATCAATCTTCGAGAAATAACTTGCCCCTTGAAGCTGATCGAACAAATCGTCGATCCTGGGCAAAGGATATCTATTCTTGATCATGACTTTATTAAGCTCGCGATAGTCGATGCACAGACGCATCGACCCATCCTTCTTCTTGACAAACAAGATTGGCGCTCCCCAAGGAGATGAACTAGGTCTAATGAAATCTTTAGCCAGCAATTCATCTAGCTGCGTCCTCAACTCCTTCATTTCTGTGGGTGCCAATCTGTATGGTGCTCTAGCAACTGGTGCTGCTCCAGGGATGATATCGATTCTGAATTCCACTTGTCTATCTGGTGGTAAACCAGGTAGATCTTCTGGGAAAACTTCTGGGTATTCAGAAATGACAGGAATGTCTTCTATCTTCGGTTTAGGCTCATCAATAATCACTTGCGCCATGTAGATGACACACCCCTTCTTCAAACACTTGGAAGCCTTGAGCATAGTCACCTGCTCAGGCAGCCCATACTGGGTATCTCCCCGAATGGTAAGTGATTCACCAGACGGAGTCTTTATTACCACTTGTTTCTTGTTACAGACAATTTGGGCCTGGTTATGAGATAACCAGTCCATACCCAGAACTATGTCAAAACCGGCCAACTTAAAGGGAAGTAGAGACAGAGGAAAAGAATGGTTCTTAATGGATATAGCACATCCATCTAACACAGTAGAGACGGTTTCTAGGGTGCCATCTGCTAACTCCACCTCATAGTTTACTTTTAAGGTTTTGACAGGTAACTTCAACAATTCACAAAACTTATTGTCTACAAACAACTTATCAGCGCCATAATAAAAAAGTACTCTAGCATATACGTCATTTACAAGGAAAGTACCTGTAATAACGTTGTCGTCTAGAAGCGCTTCCTTTGCGTCCATTCTGAAGACTCTAGCATTAGTCTTCTTAGCCTCTTCAGGCTTCTTGTTGTATTTCGGGCAGTTGGTCTTAATGTGCCTCTTTTCATTGCAACGGTAGCACGTTGCGTCTTTTATCTTCTTGCAATCGAAGGTTTTGTGATCTGTGGATTTGCATATACCACAAGCAAAGGGTTTTGACTGATCTGTGAAATTTATAACATTCTTTCACACGTTCAAACTTTATGACACGTGTCAACACTTTATAGGACGTGAATTTTCGAGGTGTTACAGTTAATTTATTAATATTTTTCACTCAAGATTTTCATTATAATTATCCCTCTTTATAATTTATTAATATATTATAATGGCACAAAAGGCCAAGTCACAGGGACAATTTTAAATTATAAGCCATGATCTTATAGGATCGAGGCATTAAGGCTTGAATCGTAGTTCAATACATTTCTTGGCAGGGAGTCATAGACTACAACTGTCTTTTGTCTTATATGACAATGAATATGGCTCGTAGGCCCTGCATCACAAATGGATGTTTAAAATAATAAGAAGGAATTGGAAGGATCCAATATAAGGATGACTTATGTGATTTTATTGAATCACATTTGCCAGGAGTGTTAACATGTTTTCAGATGTTAACAGGGATTTTGAATCTTACAAGGAACTACCATCATGGCCCTGTCTTAAAATGACACATGGCTAGGTTTTGCTTTCAAGATTTTCTTTTATATTTAACGGAAGATTAATTTTTAAAAGGAATGATATTTTGTTTTATTTTATATATTATATTTATAAATATAATGATAATTAAAATTTTAAACTCAACACATTCCATAATTAAATAAAAAGAGTACTTAAATGCCCTAAACGGGACTTTATCAGAAATAACTTGCCCACGCAGGGGCTAAACTGAAAATACAAGTCCTCGTAGGGACTGAATACATAAATAGATGTCCACGCAGGGACTTGATTGAAAATAAAGAAATTACAATACAAATAATTAAGGAATCTTTAAAAATCCCTTTTCTTCTTTCCCTTGATTAGATTCGCCAGACCCTTGAGAAATCCCCGGTGGCTCCTACACTCTTCTTGAACCTCCCGTTCCACCTGGCTCAACCTTTGAAGAATCTCCTGTTGCTGTGGTGGTGGTATCAGTAGCGGCTGCGTCGGCTGCTGCTGTGGAGGTTGAGGAGGTGGCGGGTATGGATACCCAAAAGCTTGGTACCCAGACTGGTACGAAGCTGCATAGGGCCCTTCAGGGTGAAGAACATTGTAGTTGGTTGCTACGAGGTATGGGTCAACATCGGGGGGCATTGTAGTAGTTGTACCCCGGGTAGGCAGGCTGCTCAAAAGGGTTATACGCCGCTGCATCGGCGTATGAAGGAATTGGGTTATCATAACCCACTGGTGGCGGTGCGACTGGCGCAGTGTCCACCTCGGAAACGGGGTTTGAAGGCCCACCCATCTGTGGGTCTTCATAAAGTGGCGGGTAGTGACTGCCACTTGAATGTTGAGGGGTGCTGAAATGGAAATCCCCTCCTCGCACGGACATCCGTGCACCTGATCTTTTTCGCCTCGGTGGCTCCGGAGGCGGTTGCTGCACTGGTGGTGGTGGCGGCGGTGAAGTGACCGCTACAAAACGTGAATCCTCAGAGGGATCCTGCTGCTGCGTGAGTTGTTGGAGGGAGTAAACTCCCAATCGTATTGGGCAAACCTTGCCTCATAGCTGTCTGGACCACGATAAGGTGATCCATGAAAAGACGACCCATCTGAAATCTCGATGGGGTGAGTCGGTGTCCCAGATGGTGGTTCGGCAGGTTCTGGGTCATCATCCATATCCATGTCCTGTGCCTCAGGAAAATTGTCTTCAGGGCCCAATGGGTTATGACCCATGTGTTCTTCAATCTGGTTTGCCGGGTTAAACCAGCTCTGGAAATACGGGTCGGGTCTTGAAATGCGCGGTGCGACCCCGACCGCTGCAGTGGTAGGTAGGAATGGCGTGAATGGTCGGACTCGTTGCCTTGATGGAGCCCGAAGGAATCATGGTAGGAAGGTGAGGAGCTAAGCGAGACAGAATGCCTCGCAGGCTCTAAGTAGGTCCTCTAGTCTTCTTGAGGACTGGTGCTCATGGTAACAGACGGAGTTCGTCGGTGGGAAGGTCCGGCCTCGTGATCGTTGGAGGCGTTGAATGGCCCCTTGCCCCGTCCTCCTCTTCGGACCCTTGGTGGCATTTTGTTGAACCTGTCAAAACAAACAAAAGAAGCAACAAAGGAAAACAATAAAGGATAAAATAAAATGAATTTGGATTAGTCCTAAGTTCTTTGTCTAGACTCGGAAGTCGAGGAATGTGCAAACTGTGTCATTGAGATTAAACACAAAAGGCTAGTGTTGAATTCACTCAATGTTGGCTCTGATACCAACCTGTCACACCCCGATATTTCCACGTATTACCGGTGGGCCCGGTGGGGAGTATCGTGATGTAGTTGATATCATCATAGACAATTTATCACAGTTTAATACACAGCGGAAGTCGAAAGATAAAAACATTACAAACCGATTGAAAGTAATATTAATTATTACAAAACGGTTGTAAAGAGATCCACAGGCGGATCAAGGGTAAAAGAAACATTGTTCAACAGATTTTTAAACATCTAAGCTTGCAAAACTCTTTATTGATGCTAGGAGTAGCCAGCCCATTTCGCTTAGTACCTGCACTTAACCTTTTTTGGAAAATACGTCAGTTTTCACTCGTAAATACAATTAACCGACTCATTTGGAAAATGTTTAAGAAAATTGATTTAAATGCACAAGGCACAAATAATCTTTTATAACTTGAGATAATTATTTAAAAATAATCTTGTTAAAGAATTATATGTTTATTATACGTTCAGTAGCCCGGGCTGAAAACCGGGTTAAAGATTAATAGACACACCACATAATATATCCCACGGTGAGTTATTCTCAAACAGGTGGGTATATTATTTTACATACGCACCGGCAAGTGTATGCCTACACCCCGTGCTTAAGTCGTGGCCATTTCAATGAATGAGCCGAGGATATCCAGGACATGGTCATTAACCCCCCAAAGGCTTAAAATAAACAATACATATTAAACGGGTTATCTCAATGATTTAACCTTCATACGATTAAAAATCCAATACCCGACCAAGCGGTATTTTATATACCGTATCCCAAGCCCGTATAAGGGAACATAAGTTAAAAGTATTTACCTGAGCAAATTATACAAATTTATCCCAGCCGTATAAAATCAGCAAGTGCAGTTATCTTTTACTGGGCTCCTAAATCTGGAACGAAGGTTTTAATAACCTATTAGATTCCTAACGGGTCTTACTTAAGTTTAAACTTAGACCGGTTAGTTTTAAAGAAAGGTATACGGTTCAAAATGCAAGATTAAGCGAAGACCGGATTAGAATGTGGTTTAGACCCGACAAGTATGAAGACTTGTATAATATGGGTAAACTAAACACACTCTGGATTTTGAAATGAAAATGATAAGGTTTGACCCGTTTCGGTTAATTTATGCAAACTAGTTACATAAACCGCACTGAACACGATAAATGCATAACGGGTAACCAAATGAGTCATGAGCAGGTTTCCTAAGTTAATATGCCTTAAATATGTTGTGATATCAGTAGGATACCTTCCATTATGCCCAAAACGGATTTAAAATCAATTTTAAGTCCCGTAGGGGTATTTTGGTCATTTTAAGGATTATAAAATAGGTTAAATATTAACCTGAGGTTCTGGTCTTAAATGATCAGTAAAAATATTTATTTTTACAAGTCATATCAGTAAGGTATTGCATATAAGTGAAATTTATCATTTATAACCAAACTATGCACCGTAGGGGCATTTTGGTCATTTCACATAAGCTTTAAAGGTCAAAATTGGAAATCTGAGTTCAAAACTTTTTCTTACTGTTAAAGTATAGAAATTTTCTTAAAATATCAGTAGGTATTAAGTCTTATATGCCAAAAATAGTTTTAACCCATACTATGCCTTTAAAACGCGTAAAAAATAGGTTTTAAGTGATTTTCAGGTTATATAAGGAAATCTGAGTTTTTGATCAGTTTATAAAGTTCAAAATATTTTATTTATCATATAAAATTAGTAGCAAAAAGTTTGGTATCAAAATGTTATGTAAAACTCATGTTATTAGTAAAAAGGGTATAACCGTCAATTACCGAATCAAAGCAAGAACCCCATGCTATAATCAGTTTAAAAATTAATAAAAACTTTCAAAAATCCCAAAATATTATATTACATCAGTGGTAAAAAGTTTGGTGTCAAAATTTAAGTTTAGATAGGCTTTATGCTAATAATGCCGTTTAATTAATAAAAATCTTTCAAATTACGATATTGAGCATAACTCCTAATTTAGACCTCAAACTGATGTCAAATTTTTAGGACATGTTTATAAATTAGTAACAAAGGTTTTTGTCCTCTCACAATTTCAAAAATCTCGTTTTAAGGTCAAAAGGGCATAATGGTCAACATTTAAGCAATTAACGGAAACATGCAAATGAATCGGACTAATTAGGAACCAAGTTGTATAACCTCAGAGGGTTATACTAATCTATAACCTGGTCCTAATGGAACTCTAAGGTATATCTAAACTAAGCTAAATCGGGTCAGAACTGAAAGTCAAAGCAAAAGTCTATTTTTTGCGACTTTCGGTTCCGAACCGAGCCTATACTCAAAATTGTCGGGTTGAACATGCTTAGACATGTTCTTACATTAATTATCAAGTTATATGTAACAACCCTCGGTAAAACCAACACCCTTATAATATTTCCGACACCCCAGTATATCTTAAAATATTCCCTTATGTCTTTATATACACCCCATATGTGAAAACCGAGCCCGAAATACGCTATAGTATTTAAAATAAAATAAAAATCTGAAATATTGAGTTGAGGTGGGCCGCGTAGACCCACCCCAACATTTCACGCGGGCGGTATCAAGGTTGAGATCGGACTTCGTTGACTTCTTTAGTTCAGGCGGGCCGCGTGAGATATCATTTAAGCTTACGCGGGCCGCTAGAGATCATTAAACGCGGAGACATCCTAGGCCGACACGTGTCGATATCGTGGCGGACCTATACTCTGACCCAACAAAGCTATAGGTTGACCGTGTGTTGACGCGGGCCGCGTAAGTCTTCACCTTACCTTACGCGGGCCGCGAGAAGACTAGAATCAGCAACTATATAAGAAGGCCATCGGGTTCAACCAGAACTCGTTCATTTCTCAATTCTCAATCTAAATTTCTGTAGGAAATACTCGGGTATTATACCCCCTAATTAGCGAGGTTCTGCTCCGTTGTAAGTATTATAACCTTAGTTTCATAACAGTTACGCTGCCCGATTGATTTAGGGTTCCGTAACAACTGTCGTGGTTCTACCCGACGTAGTTGTTGGAATGCCGTCTCGGGGAGGGTATCATTAATAATTTCAAAGGGTTATGATACTAACCACTGTACATTTGTATAAATTATAGATTATATCCAGGAAACCCTTACGAAAAGCCTAAGACAGCAATGTGAGTTTATCCTCCTTTTGTTAATCTTTTTGGTAATGTTTTACCAAACCTTAAATATTTTACTATGAAAATTAGCAGTGATTGAGTCTTTGTAGTTCTTCAATTACTGCCGGTATGTTGGGGTTTTGTATACAAAATTTGTACTACACTGTGAGTAGTAAGTCGGGATGACAATACGTTACCATTGGACAATGAGTTAGCAATGTGTAATATGACCCACAAGTCAGGTCTGATAGTACCAAATGGAGTAATTGTGTAGACATAAACAATGTGATCGCTCTCAATACTGTTCACTGTGACTTTTATTTAAACTTGATTAAACTGGGATTCACTCACCAGTATTTCCGACTGACAAATGTTTTTAAAACACGTTTCAGGTAACCCAATGTGACAGCCAATTAATAAAAAGCCAGCTGGAGAGCACTGAAGGCTTGGGAAAAATGTGGCTATAAAAGTTACCTAATAAACGATGTTTTAAAATTCAAATAAAATGGGGTTTGTCCCTATAAATGTATTGTAATAAGAAACTTGGGTTTTACCCATGTGATTATTAATATTAAATGAGGTGGTTTTACTCTGATAAACATTTCCTAACTACGGTCCTGGAGTAAATTCCGCTGCAAGATTAAATACCCTGATACCACCGAAACTCTGAGATCGCGTCCGCCCGTTCCCGGGGATCAGGGATCGGGGGTTGCGACATTATATAAGTGTTAAAACAGGTTTCATAGCTTCTACATTGTTAATTATGAGTTTATTTGCAAAATAGCTTTCTGCTGACTTTTTATAATTAAGTTTGACCCGACAATTGACCTAGTTAGAGTGGAAATCAGAGGGTGCCCTTTTAAGGGTTTATTACCCATATAATTACCAACTCATAGCCACTTTCAATTCGAAAAATGATTGGACCATTAGTGATTAATCACTAAGTCAAAGCTTAATTACGACGGCTTTGACTTTTGGTCATTAAGCTAATGAAACTTGAATTAGAGAGGTTACGGATGCTTACTGAAGTACTTAGCACGAGTAATGATTCTTAGGGAATGACCTTGAGCTCCAGGAGGCTCCCAAGAGTGAGTTGTGAATGAATTTTCAAGTGAATGCAAAAATGGTGCAAACAAGAGTTCTTATATAGGAAATTAGAACTCATAAGATCATTCCACCAAGGTCTACAACTGATCCCTAATGAATTCCAAGTGTCCCTATGCATGAAAAACTGTTGGCTGAGCTCCTGGATTCGAAAAATGGCATGCAAAGGTGGTGTAACCTGCTGTTACAGGCATCTGTCCAAAGTTTCTGCATCTGGGCGTTTTACGTGGCCCGCATAAGTAATGGCCGAGGGTCTACGCGGCCCGCGTAGAGGTCTGGTCCGGTCAACAACTTTCAGAAATTGCCATTTTGGTCCCTGGTCCTCCTAAACTTGTTTTAACTATTGTTTTTGCACTTTTAACCCCCAAACTTGACTTTTAAGGGTCTTGAATCATTATACATTTAACAATAGGCCTCCGGTTAGTTTCGAGGCCACCCGAACGGTCTTGAAATGCAACATTAACGCATTTAACCCTTATTACTTGCAATTACCGCTTTACTTAAAAATGTGCGTCGAAACTCCATGAATTTAATATCCGTTATTCCTGGGATCAAAATAAATTATCACAATGTTTTTGGGATCGTTAAAAGGTCATTCTGAGGTTTCTTTTAACATGTTGACACTTTTAACCCCTATGTTTCACAAGATCCTTTTTTTAAGCACAAACGACTTTTCAAGTTCGATAAATTATTCGTTAAAGAATACGAACGTCGTGTGAGGACAATCAGAGGCACAAGAATGGCATGTTGACACTTTGGATCCCTTTATTCACATATTTACATTGTTTAACAACTTCAGTCCCTCAGAAATAATTCTTTACACGTTTAAAGTCCATGACACGTGTCTTCATAATATTGGTCGTGATTTTACGAGGTGTTACAACACCTGACAGGTGCAAATGCTAAAATATAAACCCACATGTTGGGGATAACTCCTTTGTGGGTTCTATAAGTGGTGAGTCGGTTAATCAAGACCGGCTTCCAACAGGCCCCAGTTGTATGACAAACATATAAATCTGTATACAAGATTATCTTAAATAATTATCCCAAGTTATAAATGATTTGTGCTATGTGCACTTAAATCAATGTTCTTAAATATTTTCAAATGAGTCATTTAATTGTATTTACCAGTATAAACTGACGTATTTTCTAAAGACTGATTGACAGGTAGTTCTCGTAAATAGGCTGGAGCTACTAGGTGTCATATAAGAGGATCTTGCAAAACCCTAGATACCTGAAGTTTGCTATTTTCCGTTTCTTGTATTTTATTTATGATCCGCCTGTGGATCTTATTACAATCCAGTCTGTATATTCTTTCGTCGAACACTCAGACATTATGGTTTGTAATAGTTTATTCACCAAGCCTTCCGTTGTGCTATTATATTGTGTGTATTGACAATGATGATATCAACTACGTCACGATACTCCCCGCTAGGCCCACCGGTAATATGTGGAAATATCAGGGTATGACAGTCTCCAGAAAAAATTTGGTGATTGTCAATTTTTTTGGGTTTTTAACGACCAAGCTGGGTTGTTTGGGGACACTGTCGGGGGTTTTAGTGAACATATTTGATGATGCGATCAAGGATTGTGGAAATTAGTGGGGTAGTCATGATATTGGTGCAGAATGTTTATCATTTAGGATATCTGACTATTTATGGGCCAAAACGTAAAATCCGCAAAGGCGAAAAATTGACAATTGTGGCGAATATTGTGATATTCTAGTTTGGTCAAGTTTTTCGGAGAAGAGAATTGAAAACTGAATTCAGTTTGAGGGGGAATTCAGTGATAGAGACGTCAAAATTTCCAAAAATGAGGGGGAATAAAAATTTCACTGTCGTGTGTTGAAATTCCGGCATTTTTGAAATTCGTGACACTGCAACAGTATTCGGGTAGTTTTCGACTTCAGATTGTCAGGGGGATTGTGAATCTGATCGTAAGTGTAAGCTTCCGAGATCAAGAGGATCCGAGGTGTTAATATCTGATCGTGGACGAATGCTTCCGAGATCTGAGAATGATCGTGGGTGAAAGCTTCCGAGATCTAGATTATCCGAGGAGATGAATCTGATTGTAGACGAATGCTTCGGAGATCGGATTACATTACCAGATGATTTGTCATCCGATGAAGATTTGCTGATTGTGGAGAATATCGTTTACACTGATCTGTCATTCTTATGGTGTGTTAACGTTGATCACGGTAAACAGGATATCAGATCTTCAGGGGGAATCACGGATTTGAAGTTAACCAGTGGGGTATTTGAAGTTTCTATCATATGCCGGTTGAGTTTTTATACATGCTTAGATCGGGCAGGCGGAATGCGAAGATCGTGGTGCTTACTTGTGATATCAAAAACTGAGCTCGGATGCGGTTAAAGTTGAAACAGAGGATGCTGCATTGATTAGTTTCAAGTTGGTGATTGTTCGTGAAGGTTGCAGTTTAGCAAATCAGAGGAGAGTCGTAAACTATGCTAAAAACCTGAAGATTTATTCCAGGGGGAATTCGTGCTTTACCTTGGCAAAAGCAAACCCGAATCATCAATCGAGGGAGAATTTGGACAGTCAGATTTCAAGATACCTGATTGAAGTTGCAGAAAAGTTGAAGATTGCAGAATATTCAAACACGGCTCAAGGTTCTCAAAGTTTTAAAGATGATTCGTCAATGACATCCGAGGGGGAATCTGTTCATATTCCGTACGTCTGCCACTGTGCGAATAGTTAGATAGAGTGTGTGTTGAATATTGTATAGATAGAGAAAAGTTGGACAGGTTTTGATATTGTAAAAGCCAATCCGATCGGATGGCAATCCGATCGGATGGCAACCCGATCGGGTGGCAATCCGATCGGGTAGCACATGTGTGAGATGTCTATAAATAGGGACCTTGGGGTTCCATTTGGACAGGCTTTTGGTTTCCAGAGGGGAAATGTTGTCCAACTGGTCTCGCGGTGCTGTAAACGTTGAATAACCAATAGAGACCAGATTATAAGTGACTGCCCGGTGTCGTATTCTATTTCTACTCCTTTAGTCGTAATAAACGCACCGAACACCTCGTTTCGGGACCGAAGCTCCGTCGAACTCACCGGATCCTGGAATCAGCAGATATGGTGGTGACAGTGGAGGAGGAAGTGGAGGTGGTGAAGGTGGTGAGGGTGTCACCGGATCCTGGAATCAGCAGATATGGTGGTGGCAGCCAAGTCAACAAATAACAAAGTTGTGTCCACGACATCAGCCATGTCAGCAAAAAAACTAACTCGGTTATAACCCAGTTAGCAAAGGATTATTGGGGGCCAAAATCTTAGAAGTTGGGATTGTTACAGGGAATTTTTAAAGTTGGCATTATTAGTGGCCAACGGGTGAAACTTCGGATTATCAAAATCCAATAACCCTATTTATTATAATAATATAATGTAAAGTTTTATAAATTTCCGAATATAGTGTTACGACATTCTTATTCTGTTTTGCGATTCGATAAAGGTTTTGTTCAAGACTGAATAGATCAAATATAATTTATTTTTGTTCTACACTGTGAGGAACCATACAATTTTGATAGTTGTACCAGTATTCGTTTTTATGGTTTCTTGTATAAATACCTTTTCGATTTTGACCAATGCTTAAAATGGAGTTGTATTCAAAATATAATGTTTTTTTACGTAAAAGCTATAGCTACGTACTAGTAACGTAAAAGTTTATTCGAATTCATACGTGTCAAATTTACTGATTTTAGCGTTCAACAACTTCGATATCGATACCACTATTTGTACTTTATGATTCATGGTATAAATTTCTTACCAATATTGGCCAAACAATTATGAAACGGTAACTATACTAAAAAATGGTGATTTTGTTTGTCATAAGCTATAGGGAGTTTTAGTGAAGAACTCGTGTTGTGACAAACCAAACCAAACCAATAATGACCAAACAATATCGTTATTATCCAAACACTTATCTGTATTCGTTTGGCACTTAAAAAATACACTACGCTTTGTAGGATCGAGTTGTGACCCAAACGAGTCGTTCAGAGGAGTTTATATCTATTTCAAAGGCGGAAACAGAGAAATAGACTTCGAAACAGCTTGCAAATCACTTTAAACACCTTTATGATTGAAATAACAGTAATAACAATCACAGGATAGACCGGCAGCACCTCGGTATCCAAATCAGCAAACATTTTTATATGATCTCGCTTGAAACCCTATTTATAGGCATCAGGTTCCGCTTGAACATGACAAAGACATTTCAAGCGGAATCAGTTAGATGTGATTTCGCTTGAAACTGTCACTTGTTATGTTCAAGCGGAATCATCACTTTCAAGCGGAATCAGCCTCAATTACACTTAAATCTGCTATTTTCTTGTACAACGTGCCCTGATCTATCATATCTAGTGTAAGACTCGATATAAGACGAAGTCGACAGACATATGCACCAACAGACTCCCCCTCGGATGTTGACAAGTCTTCAACGTCTTCAGTCTTTATCAGTCTTCGGGCTTTACTCTTTCTATCAGCACCAACATGCTTCCTTCGAACAAATCCTTTTCTCAAATGTCTTCAGACTTCCCCTATCGATAAACTGGGGTCAAAATCTGGCTTTCACAGGATCATGATCATGCACTGGCTTTATTCTCAAATTCAGAATCTTCAAGTATCGGAACCTGGCATTGTGCTCTTTCTTCAGGTTCAGAATTGAAACCTGGCTACACCGGCACATTCTTAACCCAGAAATAAATTTCACAAAATTTAACATTTTGACAAATTTATATGTACAAACTCCCTCTCAATATAAACCAGAATGATTTATCAATGATAATTTCTGATGAATCACTTGAATATTAAAAAATCTTTTCTCATTTAGACACATGCTCCCCTCACCACATGCTCATCACGTTTAGCACTTGGAATTTTGAGAATCAGCTTTCCAACACCAATTGTCAAAAAAAATCTTTTTGAATTTTTCAAAATTTATGCTAAAACACACTAAAAATCTTTTAGAATTTTAGAGTTTAACGAAAAGAAATGCAGTAAAGAAATATTTACGGACAATATTTTGTGAGTTCGTGTAAGAGGATCATATCAGTTTATGAGACAAATCACCAACACCGTTAAGCTTTAAATATACATTTTAAGCTCTAAACGATTCACATAGATTGACGATATTGTTGTCCACTTAAACTCATTCTAAAACTTTCGAAATGCTTACGGATACGTTAAGGTATATTCATTATGCACTAAGTTCTTATGGACCCCACGATCTCAGCATATCCTCTCATCATGCAATACACTAACCCAAGTAATGCCTTTAAACTTTTATCAACTGTGATTTGTGCGAAAACAAAGCAGAATGTTTAAACATTAACAATCAGGTCGATACTTCCGTATACGCAGAGAAAGTCCAATGTTTAAACAAAATAAGAAAAACAAAACAAGTTGAAATTGTTTAGGCTTTAACCACCAGGTCGATACTTCCGTATACGCAGAGGAGGTCCAAAGCTTAAACGAAACACCAAAGAAAATAAAGCAGAACGTTTAGGCAATAACATCCAGATCGATACTCACGTATACGCAGAGGATGTCCAATGCTTAAACAAAATAAAGAAATAAAACAAGTTTAAATTTTTTCAAAAATAAAATCCACAATCACAGCGACTTTTTAGCAAAGTTGTGAAAGTTCACAAACTTAACCAGTTTTATGTCTTTCGACAATCAGCGATTACTGAGTAGGCACACAGTCAAGAAGGACAAAACCAAGTACTATGCTTTCGACCATGTTTCCCACTAGAACTAGGCTTTTCATTTTAGGTTTGTATCTTTATCGCAAGTCTACTAGTCTAGCTGAGCCTACCGTCACATCTTTAGTGAGACCGGTTATCACATTTTATCTTTCCAAATCTTTAGCATGCTGTGACAATCCAACTGACTTTCTATCATTTCCTCTTTTTCACAACAAACTCATTTTTGTATTTTATCATGTTTTTGTCTTTTTCAAAATTTTCAAATGTTTTTGGATTTTCTGAAAAATTCTTACTCCCCCTAAAATTCAAAATCATTTAAGGAAATTTGAAAACAAACTGTACACAAAACGTGACAACTGATATCGAATAACTTCAATTCGCCATCCACTTGGCATAAACACTCAGAACTCCCCCTTACAACAAACTTTTTTCTCAATTTGATTTCAAAACACTTAAGTTTGTTTTAATCAAAGTGATTTTTCCGGAAAATAAGTTTTGTTGATTTTAAAACATTTGTAGGATAGGGTTCATCATCTTGTTCATTCAACCACTTATATGAGGATTGCATCAAGTTCAAACTAATAACCTTGACAATTCACCTGTAAAACATATCACCTGTACCATATATAGGAATAAAACATCTACATAAACTCATTTTACCAACAAGATGCCGATTCCTGCTTCACACTTACCAACCTGGAAGCTCCGGCAAGTCACAACCTGTAAAATTTAAACAATTTTAAAATCTTTCACAAAAACTATTTTAACAAGAATGATGCCGATTCCTGATCCGCGATCACAAACTTGGGATCTCCGGCAAGTCAGGTTTTTCAATGAAAGAAAATGTCCACCCAAGCCTGACCATCCTTGGGTGATTCCAACTCCTCTTTAGTTGGAGTGTAAGTTGCTTTCTTTGTAGCATAAAAATCTTTTACCCCTTTAACTTTCCCTTCGATCATCTTTCCAAAAATTTTCTTTAGATTTCTATTAAACGCTTTCTCAACATCAAAATCATTCTTCTCAGAATAAAACTGATTCGAGATCTCAACTTTCCCAATTTTTTGTTTAAAATTTTCAGTCCTCAATGGTGGAAAATTCACATCATCCATTGGAGGCACCGAGCTTTCTTCTTTAACATCAACTTGTGGCTCCTCTGACTTTGTGGAATCAGATTCATCGCCAGATTTCACATCCGATTTCTTAACAACCCATTTTTGATTGTCAAGATTCACACTTCTCCTGTAGAACTTCTTTGAACATTCACCAACTTCATATGTTGAGTTTTTGAAAATTTTAAATTTTTCAGTTGTTGGTTCAGTTTTGTCAACAACCATTTCTTTAAGTTTTTCTGAGACTACCTGTTTTGTTTTTGTTGCTTGAGGACAGCTCCATGCAATATGACCAACTTCATTGCATCTGTAACAGGTTCTAGTCTCCTTTCTTTGAAAAACTCCATTCTTCATCTTTTCAGCAAGAAACTCCTGGTTTGATTGTTTCCAGAATAAGCTCTTTGCTTCTTCTTCACAATTTGTCCCTGAAACAAATTTTGTATTTGTTTTAGAAATTTTCTCATTTTTATGATTTTCAGGTGGAATAAATCCTAATCCTTTTCTTTTGAAATTACCGTTATGGTTTGGCTTCTTTTGAAAACCATAACCAGAACTGTAACATTTTTTCTTGTTAAATCTTTGTTGAACTCTTGAAGTGTACTTTTTAGGTTTTTTCAGAAAGATTTAAATCTTTTATTTCAGAAATATTAATTTCTGTTAATTTGAAAACCTTTTTAATCAATTTGAACACTTCTTATTGGAAATTCTTTATCAAAATATAATTTGTCAGAATCATTCAAAGTATATGCAACTTCAAATGTTTCGTCATTCAAATTAGATTTTGACAACAAAAATTCTTTACTATACACCCGTTTTCCCGACGTCTTTGAACTCCTGACAGACGAACTCGAACTCCTGGACTCGGACATTGACTCGGACTCCTCATCCTTATCTAACACCTGATCGACCATCCTTTTTATTAACTCAGACTCATGATCTATGTCGGACTCTGTGAATGTGATGTCAATATTGTCTGGTAGTACATCGGTTATCTCAGACTTCAACTTTATATTGACTGCCTTTTTTACTTGTTCCTCATTCGGTTTTCTAGACGAATACCCTTCCCAAATTGGAGGCGGACACTTATTATAACAGACACTCTGTTTCTTACCAGTATCTTTTTTCTTCAGCTTCTTGTCTTCAAATGCTTAAAAACCTGCAACAGTTGGATAAATTTTGTCAATTAAGTAATCAGAACTTGTATAACTTCTCTGTAAACGTCTGATTCTTTCATTTTCAACTTTCTCAGTTTCCAATTCTTGCTTCCATTTCGCACATTCTTCAATATAAAAATTTATCTCTTTCTGCTTTGACATCATTGTAGCATTCATCATCTTCAAAGCATCTTCTCTTTCTGAGTTTGTCTTTTGCAAACTGTTCACTGTTTTGTTCAAAACATCATATGACTCCTTCACATTCTTAACATCAAACAACAACTTTTCTTTTAACTTTTCTGAATCACTAAACCTCTCGTCTTTTTCTTCACATTGTTTGCAAGATACTGAACATGTAATACATCGTTTTTTGACTTCAACAATCTTTTCGACCTCCACAATCTTCTCTACTTCCACTATCTTTTCTACTTCAACTATCTTCTCAATTACCTTGACTTCTTTCATTTCTTTTGCAGCTTTTCTCTCTTTGAGTTTCTTTAGTTTATCTGCAAAATAAAATTCAAAACTGTTAGAAGATAAATGAGTTTTTCCAACATTTATCTGTTCAATTTCTTCATCATCATCACTGCTTTCTGTTGAACTGTTTTCTGAAGAAACAGATTCTTCATCTTGACTTTTCTCTTCCTCAGACAATACAGCCATCCATTCTTTCATTAACCCTGGCTTTTGAACAATCTGAGCAATGAAAGCTTTAACATTGGAATCAGCTGGAATGTACTTGTCCCAGCTAAAACCTTCAGCCACTTTCTCATCATCTTGATCAATAATGCCATAATAAGCTTTCTTATTTGCATCTTCGATCATTTTTCCATGTGCAGTTTGTGAATCTTTTTGATGATGCAGTTGATTAGTGATTTGTTGATATATAGCCTTTCTATAGTAATCATCTTTTCCAAAAGGATTCTTTGCTCCACTCGTCTCCTGATTTTTGCACTCTCTTTTGAAATGACCTTTCTCCCTGCATTTAAAACAAGTAACTTTAGATTTATCAAAACCTAAAGCTGAAAGATGCGCATCCAAAAAATCATTTCTTCCTGTAATCATTTTGAACTTTTCAGCTCTTCTCAGGACACTAGCTAGACACCATTTGATGTCCATAAGCTCTAATTCCTCTGCATCTATTTGATCATAATCTTCCTTTGTTAGCATCGGATTACCAATTTTTCTGGCAATCAATCCTTCATAAGATTCCAAAGCAGTAACCAGTAATGCCATATGATTTTTAACGACTTCCTCAGAAAAATTTTGTCCATTTTGAAGATGCAATGCCACATTGCACTGAATCATATGCCCATTACCAACATTTGCACTTTGAACACTTGGAGGATTAACATTTGAAAATCCACTAGTGTTGACTGAACTTTGACTGCCTGTTCCAGATGAGTTTCCTGCACTAAACGCGGTTTGGATCTTTGGACTTGCTTCAACAGTTTGAACATTTCCTTTATAGTACAATTTGATGTCTTGTTGATTGCTTGAGCTATTCATTCTGGCAATCTTCTGCTGTTCAAGATCCTGTGCCTCAAGCATTTCAATAAACTGTCCGATTGACAATCTACTAAATTCTCCAGAGTTCTTTAAGATCATGAGATAAGTACCCCACTCTTTCTGCGGTAAAGCGTCAGCTAGATTTTCAACCCATTCTGCTGGAGTTTTAGTAATCTTCAACTGAGATATGGTGCGCACAAGATGACAGTATCTCTCAATGAGAGTTTTTGTAGTCTTACCAGGCATACTAGTAAACAATTCAAACTACTTTTTCAGCAAAGATGCTTTACTCTTGAGCATTTCTGTGCTTCCTTCAAATTTTTTCTTAAGTGCTTCCCATATCGAAAACGCACTCCCATCATGCTGAAGTAAAACAAATATATCCTCTTTAACTGCTTGTTGTAAAAGACTTATCATCATTTTCTCTCCTTTATAGCTATCTCTTTCTATGTCTGAAAATTCCGAGTTGATTTTGTCAACATTCAAAGCGGTCTGTGGTCTAATATATTTTGTTTCAATGCTTTCCCAAGCTCTTAGATGATTTTCTTAAACCCAATTCTCAAAACGATCTTTCCATCCATGGTACTCTTCAATTCCCATAAGTTTCGGAGGTTTTTGCAATGTTCTGGTTTCATTTTCTGCATTCATGTTTTGAGCAACGGTAGTCGGAGTAATCGGAGTTGAAGCAAATGCATTATAGAACTCTTCACCAGACATTTTCAAACAAAATCAGTCTCAAGCGAAATCACCAACAAACAATTTCAAGCGGAATAACCAGTTTGAAGCGAAATATCAGATTTCCCTTGAAATTTCAAGCGGAATAGCCCATTTGAAGCGGAATCAGACAATGGTGAAGCGAAATCACAGGTTTCGCTTGAAAATCTCAAGCAGAATAAAGCAATCTCGAGCGGAATCACGGTTGTTCGTTCAAGCGAAATCACTACTTAGGTCCATTTTTACCATTTTTAAGTCGAATTTTGTTCTGAAACTTTCAAGAGTTTGTTAAAACACAATTTTACACAATATGTGAGAAAATGAGCCGATTTTAACCATGAAAAGTTGTTAAATTTGAAAAGAAGGTGTAGAAAACAGAAATTTTAAGCTGAATCGATAAGAACTCCTCCTCCTGAGCTCTGATACCACTTGTAGGATCGAGTTATGACCCAAACGAGTCGTTCAGAGGAGTTTATATCTATTTCAAAGGCGGAAACAGAGAAATAGACTTCGAAACAGCTTGCAAATAACTTTAAACACCTTTATGATTGAAATAACAGTAATAACAATCACAGGATAGACCGACAGCACCTCGGTATCCAAATCAGCAAACATTTTTATATGATCTCGCTTGAAACCCTATTTATAGGCATGAGGTTCCGCTTGAACATGACAAAGACATTTCAAGCGGAATCAGTTAGATGTGATTTCGCTTGAAACTGTCACTTGTTATGTTCAAGCGGAATCATCACTTTCAAGCGGAATCAGCCTCAATTACACTTAAATATGCTATTTTCTTGTATAACGTGCCCTGATCTATCATATCTAGTGTAAGACTTGATATAAGACGAAGTCGACAGACGTATGCACCAACACGGTTCCCACTCAACATGTATGTTTTTGTTCTTCATGCCACCATTTTCACCCATCACATACCCATTGCCCACTACCGCCGGAAACCTACAAGGCACACATAATGTTGTTTCTTTTCTCACACGCAAACAAAAACATATAATTCGTCCACCCTTAAATGCTACAAAATAAAGAAAAAACACCATTGTTGAAAATCCCAACTAGAATTTCATATCCAAAATACTAAACCATAAACACACACTAAAGGAACCCTGAGATCTATTGATCTAATAATGACCAATCTCAAACCCTATCTCTAGAGTCGGTGTGTTTGTACACCGCCGTAAACCTTTAAACTAGACCACAGTTTAACTTTCGGATTCATTCTAATTTAAGATTTGTTCAATTTAGGGTTACATGTGGCAAGGGGTAAGTTTAATAACAAATTTAGGTGAGGTTTTGTTTTAATTGAAAGTGTTATATAGAGATGATTGTGGTGATTATAGTTTTGGGGTTCATGTCGTTTTAGGATGTGGTAAGACAGGTGAGCCTGAAGGTATCCATGCATATATATGGGTGTTCATCGGTTTGGATGTCGATTTTGTTAAAATCGGTTTATTTTGATTTTTTTGCAACCTATTAACCCGTTTACAATCCACCGACACATCCAACTCATTTATAATTCAATTACAATTACAAACTATATACAATTCACAAACCCATTTGTACCATTTAGGTAAATTGGTGATGTCACGGCCCCCGTCCCGGTGTTACCCGGTCCAGGAGCCGCGGGACAGAAACCCGTGGTATTTATTATTTGAGTTGACAGCAGAAGTTTAACAGGATCGTTTAAAACTTGAAAATGCCCAATTATTTTATTTCATAATTTGGGACAAACCCCGTAATTTACAATAGAGGAATTTCATGAGGAAATTCCTTGTTTTACAAAACATGTTTATTTATTTAACTGAGCCACCACTTTAAGCTTTATTAGTGCTCCGTAGCACTTTTCCTTGATTCACAGTAGATCACCTGAAACATGTTTTAAAAATATTTTATTAGCGGGGAAATACTGGCGAGTCACTCAATTTTGATAAAACGACACATAGCTATGAATTACAGCATAAGAGCGATTACAATGGCTACTAATCTTATTTTTATCTGGCGCCGTGTCACACCCTGGTGACGATGGTCATACAGCTTTTGGGTCCTTTCACCCAAGTAGTGATGATTATCACTGTTAGGTTGATGAACCTAACCATGAGAAATTAGTAATGTGCACAATACCCCACTAGCCAGTGATTCAAGATAACCACGACTTAATCCCTGTAATTATAACTTTTGAAAATAATTGGAGTATTGTAAAACATTGTTGATAAAAGAGAATGACTCACATTGCAAGTTTAGATGGGCAGAGTTTAGCCTACTGATAAGCCTGATAACCTAATTTAAACAACAATGCACACGAAACTAGGTCAGTAACTTAATACAACATTTACGATAAGCTCACGAGATTAAACCCTCGCAACGAATGACAAAGTATAGCCCTGATTTGGGCAGTACTTAAACATCCATCGGATTGGTTTCAATCGATGAGAAATTATATCGTAGCAGTGATCGAGTTAATACCCTGTATCGTAGCAGCGTCGTGACACCGTAAAACTCGTTTTTTGCAGAATTGGGACGTTTTGAAGTGGAATTTCGAGCATAGAAGCAAGTCCCATGCACAGGCTACTTATAGCCACATTTTGAGTTTTACGCGGCCCGCGTAAGCCTTAACAAGTTTTACGCGGCCCGCGAGAGCCACCTAGTCTATAACTAGGGCTTCCGTGTCACACCTAGGTCTGCCACGTGTGCGACACGTGGCCTGGAATGCTTATCCGGTCAACTTTAAGTTGACGCGGCCCGTGTAGGATTCTCTTATGGTTTACGCGGCCCGCGTGAAACCCAATTTTCTTGTTTTCTTGGTTTTTCATGCACATTAGGGTTTCAGGGGTCCGGGTTTTCACTTACGAGTCTTTTAGGGACATTTTTGCAGGTCCTTACATCCTCCCCACCTTATTTAAAATCTTGTCCTCGAGATTTATTGAAATAAGTGAGGATACTTTCGCTTCATCTCTGATTCCAGCTCCCAGGTGTATTCCGGTCCTCTTTTTGAATCCCACTTGACTTTGACTAGTTCCAATCTTTTGTGTTTGAGGAACTTAATCTTTCTATCTTCTATTTGAAGCGGTTTCTCAACAAATTTTAGCTTTTCATTTACCTCTATATCTTGAAGAGGTACTACCAGGGATTCGTCAGATAGACATTTCTTGAGGTCGGATACATGAAATACGTCATGTACCCCGGCTAACTCTTCTGGTAGTTGCAAGCGATAGGCAACTGGTCCTATGCGTTGGATTACTGGGAATGGTCCTATGTACCTTGGACTTAACTTTCCTTTCTTACCGAACCAAACTACTCCTTTCCAAGGAGAAACTTTCAAGAGTACCCTGTCTCCAATTTGAAATTCTAGTGGCTTGCGTCGATTGTCAGCATAACTCTTCTGGCGATCTCGAGCCGTTTTCAGTCTTTCCTTGATTTGAGTGATCTTGTCGGTGGTTTCTTGTACGATTTCAGGACTTGATAATTGACTTTCTCCTATTTCTGCCCAACAAACTGGGGTTCTACACTTTCGTCCATACAGTGCTTCGAACGGGGCAGCTTCGATGCTTGAATGATAACTATTATTATAGGAGAATTCGATTAATGGTAAATGGTTCTCCCAGTTTCCTCCAAAATCTATAACACATGCTCTAAGCATGTCCTCCAGGGTTTAGATAGTTCTTTCACTCTGTCCATCTGTTTGGGGATGGTAAGATGTACTCAAATTTAACCGCGTCCCCATGGCTTTTTGGAAAATTGTCCAGAAATTTGAAGTGAAGCGACTATCTCTATCCGATACAATGGAGAGTGGGACTCCATGTAAGGATACTACCTCGTCTACGTATAACTTGGCTAACCTTTCCATGCTAAAGGTTTCCTTCATAGGTAGAAAATGACCTGATTTGGTTAATCGATCCACAATTACCCAAATCGCGTCATTACCTTTCCTGTTTTTGGGAAACTTAGTAACAAAGTCCATGGTTATAAGTTCCCATTTCCATACAGGCATTTAAAACTGTTATAGTAGACCTGAGGGTTTCTGGTGTTCTGCCTTAACTTGTGAACAAGTTAGACACTTTGATACATATCTAGCTGTCTCCTTTTTCATTCCTATCTACCAGAAATTATTTCTTAAATCTTGATACATCTTATTATTACCAGGATGCATGGTATACCTAGATTTATGGGCTTCCTCTAAAATCTTATTTCTTAATTCTCCTCGCTTAGGTACCCAAATCCTTTTCTTATGGAATCTCCAAATTCCATCACTTCCTTGCTCTAATTCTTTTACTCGTCCTTTCATTCCTTCAGCATCATCCTTGATTGCTATCTCCTGAATATTCTTCAGTAGTTCCATTTAGTCGAGTTGTAAACTTAATCTAAGAGCACGAACTCGCTTTTGCTTTTCATGATACTTACGACTTAAGGCATCTGCAACTACGTTTGCTTTTCCTTCGTGATATTGAATATCACAGTCGTAGTCACTTAAAATTTCCATCCATCTTTTTTGCCTCATATTTAATTCTTTTTGCCCAAATATGTATCTTAAACTCTTATGATCTGTATAGACTGTAAACTTACTTCCATACAGATAGTGCCTCCAAATCTTAAGGGCAAAAATTATCGCTCCTAATTCTAAGTCGTGAGTCGTATAGTTTTCTTCATGCTTCTTCATTTGTCTTGATGCATATGCAATTACCTTCTTGCATTGCATTAGCACACATCCTAATCCTAGCTTAGAAGCGTCACAGTTTACTTCAAAATCTTTTGTTCCTTCTGGTAAGGCAAGAATTGGGGCGTTTGTTAACCTTTGCTTTAAAATCTTAAAACCCTCTTCTTGCTTAGATCCCCATTCAAACTTTACTGCTTTACAGGTTAGCTTAATTAATGGCACAGCTATCCTGGAAAAATCCTTAATAAACCGTCTATAGTATCCGGCTAATCCTAGAAAACTTCTAATTTCCATAGCTAATTGCGGGACCTTCCATTTGGTGATCGCTTCTATTTTGGAGGGATCTACGTGAATACCTTTGTGATTCACCATGTGTCCTAAAAATTGTACCTCTTGTAGCCAAAATTCACACTTCGAGAATTTGGCATAAAGCTTTTCTCTTCTTAACAAAGTTAAGAGTGCATGCAAATGCTCACAATGCACATCCTGACTTTTGAAATAAATAAGTATATCGTCGATGAAGACAATTACGAATTTATCCAAATACGGTTTACAGATCCTATTCATCATGTCCATAAATGTTGCAGGAGCATTTGTTAGTCCAAAGGGCATGACTGTAAACTCATAATGACCATACCTAGTTCTGAAAGCAGTTTAGGTATGTCTTCTTCTTGCACTTTCAATTGATGATATCCGGAGCGTAAATCTAACTTAGAAAAATATCTAGCTCCTTGAAGCGGATCAAAAAGATCATTAATCCTAGGTAATGGGTATCGGTTCTTAATTGTAACTTTATTCAGTTCCCTGTAATCGATACACATTCGCATCGAACCATCTTTCTTTTTCACAAACAACACTGGAGCTCCCCATGGGGATGAACTAGGTTGTATAAATCCTTTGCTAAACAATTCATCTAACTGCTTTTTCAATTCTAGCATTTCGGTGGGTACTAACCGATAAGGTGCCTTGGCTATCGGTGTAGTACCAGGAATTAGATGAATTCTAAATTCTACTTCCCTATCGGGTGGTAATCCAGGTAGTTCTTCTGGGAATACATCTGGGTATTCTGATACTACTGGAATTTCTTTAAGTTCTTTGCCTTTAGTGTTAATGATTACCGAAATCATATACACTATTTCTTGTTTTCTTAAATAACTGGCCACTTTCATTACTGAAATGAATTTCAATGGCTTACGTGGCTTATCTCCTGTAATCACCACTATTTCTCCTGTGGATGCATGAATTTCTATGGAATTCTTATCACAGAGGATTCGAGCATGGTTGGTTACTAACCAATCCATTCCTAACACAACATCGAATCCGGCTAAATCCATAGGTAACAGGTTTGCAGAAAATTTATGGCCTAAGAGTTCTATCTTTCCTTCCAGCAAAACCTTATCTATTTTAACAGAATTCCCATCTGCCGTTTCGACAGTAAAGATTTGTCTAAGGTTGGTTAAGGGTAGTTTAAAATCTTGGCAGAATGAAGTATTTATAAAACTTTGGTTTGCACCAGAGTCAAATAATACTTTTGCATAAATGTCATGAACTAGGAACGTACCAGCTATCACGTCTGGAATGAGTTCTGTTTCTTGAGTAGTCAGCTTAAAGGCTCTTACGTTCTTTTTATTAGTTCGTTCAGCTGGTTTGGCCTTGTTGTCCGCTAGTTTGACTAGTTTAGGGCAGCATGGTCTAAAATGTCCAGCTTCTCCACAGTTGAAGCAGATTGTCGATTTCTTTCTTCTGCAATCTTCTTCTTGATGTCCCGGAATTTTGCAGAAATTGCAATACCCTTTGCATTTTCCAAAATGCTTTCTTTTGCAGGTACCGTAGAATGGAGCAGTGGAAGATTGCCCAGTTCCCTTTTTCTTGAAATTACTACTATTACCCACACGGAATCCTTGGGTAATCTTTTGGGCCACTTCCTTCTTCCGATTTTCTTCTCTTGTGCGTACCAGCCCGTCGGTTAGGGTGTTGGCTAATTCCACAACATCGTCAATAGTGCGGGGTCTCGCAGCTTTGACGATATCCCGAATTTCGCCAATCAAACCCCAGATGTAGCGAGAAATAAGTACCGGTTCTGGCGAAGCCAGGGTTGGTACAACTCTAGCATACTCGAAGAATGTCGAAGTATACCCTCGACAACCAACGTCTACCATCCGATGATTGAGGAACTTATTTGTCATTTGTTCCTTCCCGTATTCGGGACAAAATTTTCTTTCCACCAATCTTTTAAATTCTTTCAATTCATGGAATAAGCCACATCGCTTCCCTTGGCTTGTAGTACTGTGTTCCACCATTCTAGTGCCCCTTTTTTAAAAAGATGCGACGCGTACATGACCTTGTCTTCCTCAGCACATTTACTTATTTTAATTACTGCCTCAGTTTTCTCCAACCAAAGCAGTGTGGCCGTTGCATCTTCATTGCCTGCAAATTCCACCGGTTTACAGGCAAGAAATTCCTTGTAAGTGCAACCAGGCGTTGCAGCTTTCATTCTCTTAAGAAATAGGCTTGCATTATATCGTCATTATTATTATTGTTACCGCCTCCATTTACACTATTACTGAAATTGTCATCACGAGTACGTTTGCTGTGAGTAGGCGGTGGAGGTTCAACTGGATTTCGGGCAACAGCAAGGATTGCTGGAATAGCATTGGCTATTCCTTGGGCAACGATATTTTCTATATCTTGTCTATTCAGAAATTGATCTTCATGGTTTTGCTCGGATTGGTTAACTTCGTTAACTAGTTCATTACCAGCGTGTTCCATCTGGTAATTAATATATATAAGTTATTAGCATAAAATAAAGGACAACCAAACATAATAAAACAATCGCACATAATCATGTCAACACGTATAGCCAAAATTGTCGACTTTGCGACTTCCATATTTTTATATATTTTAGTATGCATTCGTACACACCAAATATTTTACAAAAGTTTTATTTTAGGTTATTTTACATGATTATATTTTTATTAAGCGTGTAACCACACCACCACATACGATCCCGTCAGCTGGCACTTCAGAAACGACGTTCCCTCTCGTCGTATTTCCATGATATCCTCTCCCCCACTTCTCGGATTCTATTTCCTGCGTCCACCAGCTCCTCGCCATAGTGGCAGAGTTCAGCCAGGTTTTCTGGGCTCATAGGTGGATGTAGTGGAGGCTCAGGGTTAAATTGGGGGGAAAAGGTATTAGGGTTATTCAAGAGATTCTGAAATTGCCAGTCAGTTGTCCACCACTCTTCCAGCTTTCCTGGTAGAGGTCGAGGGTGGATAATAGGATCTGGGATAGCAGGTTCCAGATTAACTGGAAGTTGTGCATCCGCTGGGTAATAGAAGAGGTTTTCACCAGCAGGTCCGATGAGGTTACTATTTGCCAGTTGGCGGTCCAACTCCTCACAGGGGGCATTTCCTGGGCTTGTCCTGAACTTTCTCCGATTTCTATTCCTTTGCCTTTATCCTTGGGATCTTTAGTCTTTATAACTTTCTGTACCGCTAGTTTCTTACTACGCACACGCCTCCAGCCTACGAGTCTTCTTCTCTTTTTCGGTTTTGGTTTCTCCTGAGGTTGGGCTTGGAATACCATTGGCTCTTCAGTATCAGCCTGGTAGCCAGTGAAGGTACCGGTGGTATCCATATCTGTGCTATGGATAGTAAAGTTTCGGAGTGCCTCCGATAGTTCATTCATGCTATTAGCATACATGAAGAAACAAATAAAATTTTAAATTAAAACTTTGTAAATTAAATTTTCACAGAATGACAATCAGAGAATTAAGTATTTCTAAATACTTAATTGGCTTAAATCAGTGGCTCTGATACCACCTTTTTTTGTCATGGCCCCCGTCCCGGTGTTACCCGGTCCAGGAGCCGCGGGACAGAAACCCGTGGTATTTATTATTTGAGTTGACAGCGGAAGTTTAACAGGATCGTTTAAAACTTGAAAATGCCCAATTATTTTATTTCATAATTTGGGACAAACCCCGTAATTTACAATAGAGGAATTTCATGAGGAAATTCCCTGTTTTACAAAACATGTTTATTTATTTAACTGAGCCACCCAATTTTCTTGTTTTCTTGGTTTTTCATGGACATTAGGGTTTCAGGGGTCCGGGTTTTCACTTACGAGTCTTTTAGGGACATTTTTGCAGGTGACACAGGTTATGTTTAGATTACATGGTTTTAAACTTTGTTCATGTGATGGTTAATAACTTTGACTAAAATAATATAAGAGTCTTGCTTTTTTTAAAGGTGTGAATTATTCGCGAATGTCGGGAGATCTAACATACGTTGTCTTAACCGGGCACGCGCTAGAGAGCCCCCTTGCACAATAGATCCCCAATTTAAACCCCTCAATGAGAAACCCCTATCACCCAGACTCGAACTTGAGACCTGGAGGAGAAAACTCACCCGGGCCCATCATAGGTGGAACTTAAATACCCGTGTCCACCACTAGAGCACTAGTGTGACTCTCAATTTCTCAGTTAATATAGCGAAACTCATCAACTCATTAATTAAACTTAGGGCTGCAAACGAACCGAACAAACACGAACAAGTCCTTGTTCGTGTTCGTTTGTTAAGAAATATATATGTTCACGAACGCTTATCGAACAAGATTTTATGTTCGTGTTTGTTTGTTAAGAAAATGAACTTGTTCGTGTTAATTTTTAGCAACGAATGAAAACGAACGATGATGAACACAATTGAGCACAAGCTAATGCTCATGAACACAAATGGTAACAAACGAACACAAAAAATGAAAAAAAAGAACGTTCATGAACAAAATATATAATACAATGACACTTATTAAATATTTTATTTGTCGGAATTTTGAAATATCTAAATAAAATATAAAAGCTAAAAACACTAATGAACTACCGAACACAAACGAACACGTTACCGAACGTTCACGAACATAAATAAACGACGCGCCCACTGTTCATGTTTGTCCATTTAACTAAACGAATGGAATTTCTTGTTTGTGTTCGTTTGTTTAATAAACAAATGAACACAAACGAACTTCCTTCCGAACAGTTCACGAACTGTTCACCGAAGGTTTGGTCGTTTGCAGCCCTAATTAAACTCCATTAAAATAGTGTAAATCCATTAAAAATCACTTTAATGTCGCATTATCTACACTATGTGAGTATGATGTCCATATTACTCTAGTATATTGGATATAACAACTAAATTAGACTTATACAGTGGGTCGAGATTTAGAAAAAAAAAAACGGTAGAAAGTGTGAGAACGCTTATGGGTCGTGTGAATAAAACAATCCATGGGCTAGATTGGCGCGGTGACTTTTTCGTAAATAACACGAATTCTATTCAGTGGATGCGTTTCATTAAGGGTAAAAAGGTCTTTACACTTCTATACCAAAACGCCAAACTAATGAATAAAACGACATTACGGACCAAAACACATCCCTATATAAACAAAAACATCCCAGACATAAAAACACACCCCCCAGAACCTGGAACGCCATATTTTCTACTATATACCATTCATCTTACAATGCCAAAATCCCCAAAACATCAAACACACCTACTAAAAAAAAGCCATATTTTACTATATACCAATCATCTTAGAAAACGCCAAAACACTCAAACATCAAAGATTCCAAAAAATCAACGTTTCTTTCAGATATACTATGTCCTCAGTAAAACGCCAAAAATGACAAATATCGTGTCTTGTATATTCAATATTGTGCTACGCCAAGTTTCGGAGAATGCATTCTTCCTTGAGGTGTTGTGGTCAAATAACATTTTGCTACATGAGATGGACAAATCGTATACAAAAAGATGATGGGGTCAGACTTATGTCATTTTTTGTGTTTTGTTATTGATGAATATTATAATGGCATGAAGAGACGAATGACACTGATGAGTTGTTTGAATATACATATTCAAAAAAAAACTCATGTCATTTTGACTTTCCAAACGGCCACAAAAACACAAGCATGACAAAGCCAAACCGCCATTGAACATGTTTCAAAGATGAAAGAGACTGATGACAGTGAAGATTTTGAAGATGAATTGTTTCTATTTTTGTTTTTGTTTTTTTTTTAATTTTCTTTTTCTGTTGTTTGTTATGTATTTTTCAACTTAGAATAAAAAAATACATTATATTAATAAAACACCAAACAGTCATAATGCTTGTGAAACGCCATAATGCAGTAAAACGCCAAAAACTCTCAAACTATAATAAAAGTAATTTGCAGAAGTATTATTAAAAGCTAAAAATGAAAAAAAAGGCCAAAAATTACTTAAAGCCATTAAAAAACGTCAAACTTGGGAGATGAAAAGTCTATAACCCTAAAAACTCATAAAAAGCTGAACAAAAACAGTAAAGAAAACACACTAACTGAAAAAACGGTTACTTTATTAATATCACTAGGTTTATTATGGTCGCCGCGTTGCGGCGTACTTCTTTTGTGATTTAGTCTGTGTTTATATGTATTTTGAAATCAATGTGAGAGCCTTGCGCATGGAACCACTGACAAAAATTAAAAAAATGTAAAAAACACACTAAAAGAGAACCTGAAGAAAATCAACCAAAAAAGTTATATGGTAATGATGTTCGTATGAAACTCATGGTCAGATATGAGCCAATGGTATTGGGTATCGGTACCGAATTTCCCGAAATATATTAAGTAACAATTCGGTACCGACTTTTGGCGTTCATGATACCGGTTCGCCACCGATTTTACCTTTATAAACCGGTACCGTAACAAGCATTTTTGGTAGAAGTACCGATTCGGATTCGGTATCGGTTGGCACCGTGCTCATCCCTACCCCTGAAACTAAAATAAATAAATCATTAAAAGTTAAAGAAAACCAACAAAAAGTTGTGCGATAGCGTTATTGTTCGTACAATCGTACGGTACTCGTGATTAACGATGAAACAACGATACCATGTAGCATTAAAACACTATTCATTAACTTTGTTTATATAGGTAATATATAGGTAATAGGTAATAGTTAATATAATAGATATAAAAAAAATGTAAAGAGTGGGACTTGAACCCATCCCCTTTGCAAACTAAAACACCACACAAACCACTTTACCAAACATACAAATAGATCATGTTAAGGAAACCAAAAGTATATAAACAATAACATCAAAGGATGGAACTCACTATAAAGAAGTTAACAAAGACAACCAACCAATAAGGAAAATTTACTATTCGTTACTATTCATCATGATGTGACAACTACTATTCATAAGCTTGGTTTATTAATATATAGGATAATTTATTATAAATAAGGGTGAGAGTTGGCTACAAAGTCCATTTTTTCTACAAAGTGTATAAAGTCATAAAACACCACAATTTCAGCCATAAAACACACTCAAACCCCACAAATAACAAAGTGAAGATTACTAAAACGTCATATTTGTGGGTTTTGTGTTGTGTTTTGAATGACAAGGCTTTGATTTTCGAATGACTAACATTAGTGTGTTTTATGATGATCATCATGTTGTGTTTTATATTCATAGTTCTACGATGGTTTGTTTGAATTTTTTATGGAATGTTAAGGTTTGGATATTGTGTTTTATGGTTGAAATTGTGGTGTTTTATGACTTTGTACACTTTGTAAGAAAAATGGACTTTGTAGCCGAACCCCACTCTTATAAATAAAATCCCGCCTAAACTACGCGCAAAAAACATACTATAAGAGAGATGTCTCTGCACAATCAACTGATCACAAACCAAAAACAACGCCATATTTCCTAGAAACCATTCACTTTAAAAATGCCAAAAAATAGTTAAAAAAGCCACAGATGCGGAACCTCGTTTCTTATATATTGAGTATTGTTCTGAATGAAATTTCATTGAATGGATTCTTCTCTGAGGTGAGTATCTCTATAAGCTTTTGCTGAATGAGATGGACAAATATTCAAGAAAAAGAGACTGATGACACTGATATGTCATCATGTCACTTTGTTCTTGATGGATATATTGATGGCATGAAGGGATCAATACATTAGAGCAGACATTGGTCTTCAACATGTCATCAAACAAGTATATATCAAACCACAATAAAGGATGCCACAAAAAATAAGCATCTTCTAAAGACGGGCGTTATGTAGGAAAATAAGGATCTACATAAGGTATTCAATAACAGGTTCAAAACGCCAAAAAGGTTAAAGTAGAAGAGGCTGATGACAGTGAAGATTTGGATGAGAAATTAGATTATATTTTTTTTTCATTTTCTAATGTTTGTTATCTAATTCTCTGTTGTTTATTATCTAATTCTCTACTAATAAAAAAATTGAATATAAAACGCCAAAAACTATAAACACCAAAACGCCTGATAGTTTCAAAACTGAGAGAACGGATGCTAGCAAAGCACGATGTTGCTATATAAAACGCCAAACAAAGTATTACTGGAAAAATCAACACTAATTGACAGAAGAAATTGAACGAAACAGTAATTGCTAAACAGTAAAATAAAGAGACGGTAACATTATTGCCAAACATTTATTATATTAAAAGTCACTACATGAAAAATTGAATTTATTTATCTTTTCAAAACGCTATAATTGTCTGTCACATTATAGGCATGCATCCTACATGACACAACACTTGATGGAAAAATAAAATAAATAAACATCAAGAAAATTACTGATTTTTTTACATTATAGGCATGCATCCTGATCTAAAAAACAATAAAAACGCCAAACATACTTAAAACGCCAAAATATATACTATGATCCTGATCTAAAAACAATAAAAATGCTGCGTATTTATTAAATGCCAAAAAATCTAAAGGTGATGTGACACGCGTTTAAAAAAAGAAATATGAAAGGATAAAAAAGCCCCTCCGCCTTCTCTATGCCGCATGACACGTGTTGAGCCAGGATGCGTTCTCACCGTTCTCACACTTTTGAGTGTTTTCTCCTGATCCTGTTTCCTTATACGGTATACTTTTTATAGTAGTTGTACTATAAATGATGACAATGTGTAATTATATATATTTTTTGAAAGCCAAGTATAATTTTTAATTTTATATGCTAACATGTTAAAGTTGTACTCAAGGTTTTAGAAGTTAAATTAGATGATGGAAGCTTGCCTGACACGAATCATAACGATAAATTGTACGGACGGCAAAGAAGCTGTGCCGCCAGTTTATTGGGTTATACTGTTTTAAACCAGTATACCGGTACCGGGCCAATGTTAAAGTTTGGACTTACAATCTTTTATGGGTCTAAAAGGTGACGATTTATCTTCTTAGTAAAAATTAGCGCCCACAATCCACATCATCATCGGGTTATATTTTGATTATAGATTAACTTTTGGAATATTTTTCTATTATGGAATGAAGTAGTTTTTATTATTTTTTTAGTTGAAATTGTGTTTTATGGATCTATCAAACGCCCGGTGTAACCCGGTTCAATCAATTGAACAATTTCTAATCCTAACCCGATACAATTAAATAAAATCGATTTTTAAAGCATTGGTTGTACTTAGAGCCATATTTTGTAAAATGAAACGTAACGTTAGATAACATTTTCAATAATTACCGGTTAGATATTAAAACTACTATTTAGTATTTATTAAAATTTAATGATCGATATAGAGAAAGGGAGTTGCAAAAGGCTTGACAAAAAACGGGGCCCTACATCTAACCCAACCCAATTTAGGTAACACTATCTTGTACTAGGTGACACGTGGTAGTTATTGTGTGTGCTGTCCACCTACCTTTTTCCAAATTTACATATTCACCCTTTTTGCGTGACGTGACGGAACACCACACGTGATTGATGCTTCTATATTTTTATGTAAAGTAATACCCACCTGTCTCCAACCTAACGATTTCCGTTAAAAGTATTAATAAAATCCCAAAAAGAATCATATAGAGACACGTCTTCACCCAACATAATACACCTTCTTGTTGTATGATTGATTTTCTTAGTCCCTTGAACTTGAAGGTTACACACAAATAGTCCTCAAAGGGCCAAATTTATAACCTTTTTTTGTTTAACAACTTTTATCATGGCCGGTCCCGAGGTGGGCAGGAAGTATCACCGGTTAAGGCCCTATATTTTGAAGCCATGTTATTTTAAAAAAATTTAACATGTATATGTAAAAAAATTAATTAATAGGGTATACCCATACAAACACCAACATAGATCCACTTACAAAACTATTTTTAAGGTTTAGATTAGTTATTAGCCTACTGTTATTAGGTTTAGACCTCCCAATACCCAATTTCGTTAAGGCCTAAGGGCATGTTTTTTCGAACTCGAACATGGTACACGAATTCTCAGGGCCGGCCCTGACTTTTATATACCAAAATACATGCTAACCATCACTTCTTGCTTTCCTGCATCTATACATAAGTATAAGCTAACCACCTTGTCGGTACCATCGCCTTTGATTGCTAAGGGTGTCAGCAACCACCATCGATGACAACTACATTCAAATCTATCGGTTTCGATCATAGACACTCACACAGTAAAACTGTTTTCAACTAAGATATTTAGAACTATCTAACATGACAAACGCCTCTTTATCCAAGCAGCAACAAGTAAACAATGACATACCACACCGTCAGTTTATGACCATTAAAAACATGCTTAAACATATAATGGTTCTTAACATGTATACGTATAGATTTTCCTCAGGAATTTATAGCATGCATATAGGATAGCGATTATTGTTCCGTTTTATTAAAAGACAAGTGATTAAAATAACTTCATAAAATCTATTAGGAAGGTGACTAATTAAATCAGTAAAAAAAGTACTTATTGATTTAAGAAAAGAAATTTAGTGTAAAGAGTAGGAACAATTTTTGTAATACTTAAGAAAAGGACATCTTGTGTAACTATTGTAAAGCACGTCAACGATTTTTTTTTTAATTAAGCCTAAACACAATTATTTATTTGGCTTCTTCAAACATTAATGACTCTTGGTCTTCCATTATATAAAATAATAATCATGATCTGATTATTAAACAAATGGATACGTGTCACTTAAGAATCAAGAGCTGGCTTGTTAACATATATTAGCGGATGCGGGATGCCTAACCAGCAGTAATTGGTAGAGGTTTTTACTGGGAGGTCTTGGGTTTAATCCGAAACAAGGGGTAATTTGGTATAATTTAGAAACTAGGTTAGAACCCCGTGTATTACACAGGTTGAATAAATGTAATTTTATATATTAAATAATAAAAAATTATATCTTTATGAACCTCGTATATCGTACGGATTAAATAAATATAATTTTATATATCAGATAATAAAAAAGGTATATTTTTAAAAACTATGTGTATTACACAGATTAAATAAATTTAATTTTGTATACTAAATACTAAAAATGTCGTATCTTTAAAAAAAACTCGTGTATAATCGGGTTGAATAAACCTACCAAATAATTAAAAAATTACATTCTTAAAAATCTCGTATATTACACGTGTTGAATAGATCTAAAAAAGAGTTATATCTTTAAAACTCATGTGTATTACACAGATTAAATAAATGTAGGTTTGTATATTAAATACTAAAAACGTAGTATCTTTAAAAAACTTGTGTATAGTCGGGTTGAAAAATCTACCAAATAATAAAAAAAAATTATACCCTTAAAAAATCTCGTGTATTATATGTGTTGAATAAATCTAATTTTATATAGCAAATGATAAAAAGTTTTTTAAAAACCTCACGTTTTACACGAGTTGAATAAATATAATTTTGTATACCAAATAATAATAAAAAGTTATATTTTTAATAAATTAGGATAACATTTAATATTAATTTATTATTTATATATTTAATATAAGATAAGAAGGAAAGAGAGATATTTGTTTTAAAAATATATATATTGAATTAACAATTTAGATTTGAGGATAATATTTTATTAAAGTATGATAAGATTTAATATTAATTTATTATTTATTTAGTTAATATATGATAAATATAGATTTAAAGATACGTTCATTGAATGACACGTGTTCAAAAGCTGGTTTCTATTATTATAGCAGATAGATGAGTAACATTTGCCTTAGAAATGAGTAACATTTTCGTTAAAAAAACAAATAAACACACATTTCTAAGTAACAAAACTAGGAAAACACCAACTCAGTGGCGGACCCATAAATATTTTTAAGTGGTGCGATCAGAATTTTGCCAAGTAAAATACACTACGTTTTTTTTGAAGCGGTGCGCCCGCTACCCAGGACTCTGCTCCAACACCAACTCAAACATAATTATTGTTAAACACAATGATTGTCCGGCATATTTGGAGGATAGGTGCGACTTTCAAATAAGATTACTTAAGGGTGAGGGGGGCACTCCCCTAAGAGGGGAGTCCCCTCTCTTACGCACACCCAATCAGGTTATGCCACGTCAACTCCTCTCTTAAACTCCCCTCGCACCCCAATTTGATGGCGGCACTCCCCTCTTAGGCGAATTGTTTTTTTATTCAAAAAAAAAAGTTTTGATTGGTTTGAAAAGTGGGTGGCCCCACCATCTCTCTCCCTCCCTCTTCGGTGTCTCCTCCCCGATTCCCCTCCCCGCACCGGTGGCGCCGGTGTTCCCGAACGGTGACAGGGGTCACCGATTCCCCTCCCCGCGAGTGCCCCGGACACCTTAAGGGTGAAAGGGGCACTCCCCTAAGAGGGGAGTCCCCTCTCTTACACACCACCAACCAGCTAGTGCCACGTCAACTCCCCTCTTAAACTCCCCTAACACCCCATTTTGATGGCGGCACTCCCCTCTTTAGGGGACTTGGTTTTTTATTTTTTTTATTTGTTGTTTATGCATGTTTATAAAAAAAATATTAATAAAAATTAAATAAAATTTAACAAAAGACATTTCAAAGTAGAAAATAAAAATAAAAATTAAATTCAAACTAGAAAATTAAAATTACATTCAAACTAGAAAATAAAAATTACATTAAAACTAGAAAATAATAATTTTTACCGCTTGTTGGTATAGGCCGTTGAAAAAGTTTATTTTCGTGTGCATCGGGCCCCATTTAGACCGTACTTGATGCACGGTCCGGTTACTTCCACCGACGGTGGCGTTAAAATGATTTAAAATCTTACGCCAAAAACTATCGCGGTTTTGTTGATTGCCCTTCTTTTTGTTGGTAGAGCAATGTACCCACGCCTTCGCCAACGCCTCTTCTTGAAGCTTTGTCCATTTTTCGCTCGTCATTTTTTCCTTTTTATCCCGAGCGTCATCTTCTTCGTTGCCCAAATCTGCATCCACATTATATTCATCGTCCTCGTCGCCCAAATTTTGAGTTTCGGGCACTACCTCGTCGTCCCAAATAGGTAGAGGACGTTCAACATTTTCTTGGACCGATGGAACTTGTGGGGAACGAAAACCATATGGGTCGAAGGCGGGGGAGTGAGGAGGAGCATCCATTGATAACAAATTTTGAAAACCATAGCCGAAATTGGGTTGAAGGTTGGTTGCTTGAGTGTTGTAAAAGGATGGGTGTGAAGGTTGTTGGAAAAAAACGGGGGTTGTGGAGTATATCCGAAAGGGGGTTGTGATTGTGCACTTGCACCGCTCGAACCACCACGAGACGGTTGCTTGCCCCTGACGTGATTGTCGTGGGTCACGCAAATTTAATCCCAATAACAACTATAGATAGCGATAATAGGGTATCGAACACAGGGAGTTTGTGGAATATGTGTTATCTCAATGTATGTCTAACTAACTAGATTAATCTAAATTGCAAGAAATGTAAATTTCAATGTTTGGGTTGATTGGTTTTAATTAACTAAATTAAACTAAATTAGATTACAAATCAAGGTTAAGTTTTGTAACAAGATAAGAGGATAGTGATCATCCCGAGTTTCAGGTTTTAAGGGACAACTAACGTTCATGTTCAACTGGAAAGAACCACATAGACATGGCTCATGTAAGATCAATTGTTTGTGATGAAAGGGAACTAAGTACTCGGATTCCTAGAACGCGAGGTTGTTACCCGATGACCAATCAACACATATCCAACCCTAATCCCTCCCATGATATCTCGATTGCCAACGGCACCAAGAACGTATGGTTTAGAACTATGATCAAACATACATCAACAATTTACAAACAACCAATCAAACACCATAATAAACTAACAACACATGCACAGTCTAATATTCCAGAAATTAAAGAACAAACATAATTGTCACAAATAAAACCTTACATCCGAGACGATCACCAAGCAAACCTAGCCGCTCATAGTGTTATGAACCATCATCACAATCGAACCTTTGTCCATTGGAATCAAAAACAAAGTCTTCATGTTTAGATCACTCCAGAACACCTTAGAACACCCCAAATTCGCCTCTTAGGAGTTACAAAACGAATGGGAATGATTAGATGATGAAAAGGCACCATAAACAACCTTAAATGAGGGAGTTACAAGTTTCACGCTGGCCTCCACCGTAAATTACGGTACCACCGTAAGTTACGATGGCTTAAAATGGTTTACGGTGGAGTTAAACTGAGTTACGGCATCAATTTTTGTCAGAGTCTACCGTAAATTACGGTACCACCGTAAGTTACGGTAGGCTTCAGCAATCAATTTATGTTTTCTTCATAACTTTCTCGTTTCAACTCCGTTTTCTTCACCGTTTTCGCCTACGTTCTCGTAATTTTATCCTCTATCATGTTATATTCTTAATTCTTCAATTCCAAAATTTTATTTTTTTCATTTATTCTCCGTCTTCAATCCTCTAATTAAGTTGCGCCTATTCGAAGCTTAATTTCCACACTTTTAAGCCCCAAATGTACCTGAAACATAAGCAAACGTAGTAATCTAATTCAAGACAATTACATGATCAAATGGGGGATTAACTTATCTTTTAACACACTTAAGGGTTGTCCCGTGGACCACCCGTCACATCCCCACACTTAACCGTTGCTTGCCCCCAAGCAACCCATCAAAAACCATTTCCAAGTTCACAAGTGATCAACGTAAACCAAGCATAAACATGTAGTCCTTTTACTAACCCTTTCTTAACACCCAAAATAACACACCCCTCTCTATATCTCTCATCTCGGCAACAAGTAAGCACTAGCAATTGTGAGCTAGACACACAAAAGGCAAATGGGTGATTGCACAACTATATGCTTATACCTAAATCGGTCCTCCTCCTAACAAGCGCCAAACATGAATGCAAATCAAAGGGGCTTTAAGGTTGTAACGCGGCTAGGTGTACGGGTAGGAAATGGAATATATATGTAGTAGCGAAGGACTTTACCCGGTCTTTTTATTACACAATGAAATAAATAACACATAACTACTATATACAAGATAACTCACACATCCTTCTTTTTCATTGCTTTTTTTTTCTTTTTCTTTTCTTTTCTTTTCTTTTTTTTTATATTTTTTTTAACAACATAGCAAACATAACATAGCAACAACGAAACATTCAACATAACAAATCTAAACACCACTATAACAACTACTAACACTATAAGACCGGGTCAAGTCGGGTAAATTTTTGAGGAACTAGGTAAGGGGTAACAAATGATCGGCTTTAAGCACAAAATGGGCAACTAAATGTCCAAACCCCCACCCCTCTCGCAACCATGCTCATATATATATCTTATGAGGTCCAACCCCCCAAATCCCACACTCACACACGCTAAAGACGAGGCTACCTAAATGCCCTTATCCTTTTCGCATTCATATCCAACTAAGGACTCAAACCGTATTAAGGCACAAGTTCTAATGCATCCCCACCCGTTGCCACTCTCATCAAAGACAAGTATTATTTATTTATTTACATGTGTGGCTTCAACTCTCACCAAGAATAAAAGGGTATCAAGGGTTGCCGGTGCATCATTCGGGTGTAATCCAAGGTGTTCAAATTCTCACAATGTTTTGCTTGATTTAAAAAAAAATTAAAAACCTCAAAATTTCCCCCCATCCCCACACTTGGGATACATTGACCCCAATGTATGGTTTTGGAAAGACTTGATCGCTAAACCCTTCAACATCAACCAAAAGCTCATCATCTCAAACCACAACTTTCTTTTTGTTTTTTTTTTATATATAACTAAAAACACCACCAACTTTCACAATCCATAAACACATCAAACACATTAAACACCACCCATCCGCCCAACCGTAAACTTAAACATGAATATATACAAAGGTGCACAAAATGAGAACAAGACACAACCTGATTAGTAAATCAGCAGTGTTGGTAGTGATGCAGCTGCGGTAATCGGACCGGTTCATAAACATCTCTTTGATTCGCCGATATCTCAATGGGGATGTTGCCAAACATCCCCACACTTGAATTATTGCATCTGCGAGGGTTGAAACGTAATAACCTGCCAAAACACAAACACAACACCAAAACAAAACCAAACAAAGCAAAACAAAACAAAACACAAATACAATACTCTACATCCTCGGGCTGCCTCCCGAGAGCGCTAAGTTTAAAGGTCTTCAGCCAGACCATACCTGATATGCGTTATGGTGGTCTTAATGCACACTTACCCGCAGCATTTCCAACAAATGCTCGGAAATTTACATGCCATCTCCATAGGTTTGTCAGTCTATTTGGCATGTTAAAGCTGCTCCTGCGGGCTTTGCTAGTCCACTTCATGACATACACCTTAATGTCTGGTAGTTTCACCCTTCTCATCTTGTTTCTCGAACCCTCTTCCCCACACTTGTTAATTTGAATTATGGGAAGAGGTTCGGTACACATATCCATCCCATCAGCCTGCTCTACCTCATAATCTGCACACATCATCTGATCTACGAGTGACTCTTCATCAGATAAAGGACTCATTGGTGTGGTATTATCCTCCACAACCTCCTCCTTCATGTGAGAATAATCTCTAATATCGTCAGGTAATGGTGAGAGGCGTTCTTCTATCTCTATCTTCAATTTTAAAGTATGACACTTAGAAACTAAGCAGCTGATTCGGTCTTCATCGGACAGGTTGGGTGTTGCTAAATATTGCTCGAGTTTGGACAAAGTTACTTCCAATATAGCAAGCTCTTTTTCCTCCTCGGTCTCATAAACATAAACACCATCGGGCTCAGAATATTCTTCGGGATGATATTGTCGATATCCCTGATACGGTCTATAGATGCGTGCTTCCATCATCTTTTTATTCCAATACTTCGGGTTTTCCGAATACACCGGGCACACATCATAATCATAAGTGTGATCGCGACCGCAACAAAAACATAGATCATCCATCCTTGCCTCATAATAAACTTCCTCGTCCCGATCGTATCCATATGAATAATAGTCATCCTCCATTTCTGATTCATAATCGTCAACGTATGATGGAGGTGGAAGCTGGGAAACATAAGACACCGGTTTTCCATGTGCCCTCCTGTAGTGAGCCTCGTGGCAACCAATACATGGATGTTGTGGACCCCCGCACAATCTACACGTAAATAAGCTGAAATTTGTGTAATGCCCTGTCATCCTGCACAACACAACTCAACTACCAAGTGTAAATCATGAACATAAAAGAAATCTTTTTGGTTTTTTTTTTTTAATTTTTTTCAAACTAATACACAAGATAACACACGTTGCGCACTACTCCCCGGAAACGGCGCCAAAATTTGACGTGATGTCGCGGTCACAATCAAATTTAATCCAATTACAACTAATTAGCTAGCGGTAAGTGGGTATCGAACACAGGGAGTTTGTGGAATATGTGTTATCTCAATGTATGTCTAACTAACTAGATTAATCTAAATTGCAAGAAATGTAAATTTCAATGTTTGGGTTGATTGGTTTTAATTAACTAAATTAAACTAAATTAGATTACAAATCAAGGTTAAGTTTTGTAACAAGATAAGAGGATAGTGATCATCCCGAGTTTCAGGTTTTAAGGGACAACTAACGTTCATGTTCAACTGGAAAGAACCACATAGACATGGCTCATGTAAGATCAATTGTTTGTGATGAAAGGGAACTAAGTACTCGGATTCCTAGAACGCGAGGTTGTTACCCGATGACCAATCAACACATATCCAACCCTAATCCCTCCCATGATATCTCGATTGCCAACGGCACCAAGAACGTATGGTTTAGAACTATGATCAAACATACATCAACAATTTACAAACAACCAATCAAACACCATAATAAACTAACAACACATGCACAGTCTAATATTCCAGAAATTAAAGAACAAACATAATTGTCACAAATAAAACCTTACATCCGAGACGATCACCAAGCAAACCTAGCCGCTCATAGTGTTATGAACCATCATCACAATCGAACCTTTGTCCATTGGAATCAAAAACAAAGTCTTCATGTTTAGATCACTCCAGAACACCTTAGAACACCCCAAATTCGCCCCTTAGGAGTTACAAAACGAATGGGAATGATTAGATGATGAAAAGGCACCATAAACAACCTTAAATGAGGGAGTTACAAGTTTCACGCTGGCCTCCACCGTAAATTACGGTACCACCGTAAGTTACGGTGGCTTAAAATGGTTTACGGTGGAGTTAAACTGAGTTACGGCATCAATTTTTGTCAGAGTCTACCGTAAATTACGGTACCACCGTAAGTTACGGTAGGCTTCAGCAATCAATTTTTGTTTTCTTCATAACTTTCTCGTTTCAACTCCGTTTTCTTCACCGTTTTCGCCTACGTTCTCGTAATTTTATCCTCTATCATGTTATCTTCTTAATTCTTCAATTCCAAAATTTTATTTTTTTCATTTATTCTCCGTCTTCAATCCTCTAATTAAGTTGCGCCTATTCGAAGCTTAATTTCCACACTTTTAAGCCCCAAATGTACCTGAAACATAAGCAAACGTAGTCATCTAATTCAAGACAATTACATGATCAAATGGGGGATTAACTTATCTTTTAACACACTTAAGGGTTGTCCCGTGGACCACCCGTCAGCCCCGTCCCTTAGTTTTTTTCTTGGCTTCGCGGGGTTGGTTCTCCATTGCTCGGTTAGAAGTGGGTGTGGTTTGAGAGTATAAAAAATTAGTGAGAAGCGGGTGTGGTTTGATGAGAGTGTAAAAAATTAGTGAGAAGTGGGTGTGGTTATTTATATTTGTTTAAAAAGTGATTTTTTTTTTAAATCGACCGTTGCAAGTTACCGTTCCTCAAACCTTGTGCCAACTCCACGCGGTGAACAAGTGCCGAAACCACTCCCCGATTCGGGTCCCCGCGGTGATGGCAGCGGTGTTCCCAATCGAGGAAAGTGGTTACCGAACCCACTCCCCGAGTACGCCCCGGACACCCTAATAAACACCAAATTCAACATATCCATAATTTGATTAACTGGGACAAGTAGAAAAGATTTACATTATATTTTTAGAGTTAATTGTCATTTTAGTCCCTGTGGTTTGGGCCATTTTGCCAGTTTAGTCCAAAGGTTTCATTTTTAACATCTGGATCCAAAAAGGTTTCATCGTTGCCATTTTGGTCCAACTGACTTAACTCCATCCATTCACCTCTGTTAAGTCAAGGGCAATTTGGTCTTTTCCTAATTTTATAATAGATCATTTATTAACCTCCCCCATTTAAGCAGTTATATATATATTTATGTATGTTATTTTCATAAAAGAAATCATCTCTCTTCCTCTCTCTCTCTCACACCTCCAGCCACACCACCATTCACCACCACCCACCACCACCACCACACCACAACCACCACCATTCTAGTTACCACGATGACAACCGCCTTTCAGGGACTGTGGTGGCTCGAGACCACACCTGCTTCTTTATGTGGGGGATTTTAACAAAGATCAAGCGACGATGGTGGTTAGATCCGGTGACCCACCGTCATCCTGCGAGCTCCGGCGAAAGTCAAGTGGCTTAATTTACCTCTCAAAGTTTCGTTAGGGCATAAATCGGCTACCCACAAGATGATTCAGATCTACGATGGTGTTGGGGGGGGGGAGGGGTTAGAGAGAGATGATTCAGATCGGTTATGATGATTCAGATCTGCGATGGTGGTTATTGGTGGAGTTTGGTGGCCGACATATCAAAGGAACCATCTAGAGATGGTGGTCAGCGGTGGAGCGGAGATGGTGGTTATCGATGGAGCTTGGTGGCCGACGGGGTTCCGGAGAAGGAACGATTTCTTCTTCAGTCGCATATCTATTCTCTGGAGTTATTCTCTGGTGTTCATCGATCTCCTGGGTGATTCACTGGTCTGCTGAAGACTTATAGAAGATCTATAGCAGATAATTTCTCATTTTTCCCTACTGTATTTTGTTGTTTGATTTGGTGAATCATGTGTTTTTGTTTGTATCATTCAGACTAATCAACTGATCATCATCAGTTGATTACGTCTTCTTTGTATCGTTCTATAGATCTTACAGTTGTAAGATCTTGGGAGGTTGGGCAGTAGGTGTGTGTTTCAATACATTTTGTTTGAGTTAAATACATTTTATGCAGATATATGTTTGATTTAAGTACGGTTGCAGGGTGTTGCAGATATGTTTGAGTTTCAATACATTTAATAGACAAAATGACAAAAATACCCCTTGACTAACTGAGCAGCATAGATGGAGTTAAGTCAGTTGGACCAAAATGGCAACGATGAAACCTTTTTGGATCCAGATGTTAAAAATGAAACCTTTGGACTAAACTGGCAAAATGGCCAAAACCACAGGGACTAAAATGGCAATTAACTCATATTTTTATGTTATTATTGTTAGAGAAAAGTGCCCGGAAAGTCCCTGTGGTTTGCACAGATTTCATTTTTAGTCTCTACATTTTCAAAATTACAACTAGAGTCCCCAATTTTAGCAAATTCGTTCTCGGATAGTCCCTAGCATGGATAGGGTTAGTTTTCTCAGTTAAGTAGGTGTGAAATGACCAAAATACCCTTACTGTTATATTAATACCTAAAAAGTTAAAAAAATATAATTTATGTGGGATCCACCACCTACCCACCCATTTCATCTTCCCCATTCTTCACCACCACCATCTCCACCTCTCATCACCACCACCATGCACCTTTCACCACCGTACCCCACCGGTTGAGATACAGTGCATGACAATTTTACAGATCATAACAATGGCGATGATGATGTTGATGGTTTTTCCTCTACTTCATTACTTGATTATAATAAAATGAGTGAATTTATAGCAACATTTTTCTCCTATCATCACCTTGCACGTTTACAGTGGTCTCAACATCACAACAAACAAAATCACCATTGAAGAACAACTAAATGTTCCCCACCACCTTCTCGGAACAATTGACCCGATAAAACTGGTCTTCACACCTTCAGATTTCTGAAAACTCGCAAAAGTTGGGGACAATAGCTGTAATTTTGAAAATGTAGGGACTAAAGGTGAAATCTGGATAAACCACAGGGACTATCCGGGCACTTTTCTCTTATTGTTAAGAGTAAAGTACACATATAGTCTCTATATTTTTTTAAAGTAAAGTACACTCTCTTATTGTTCGTGGCTTTTGAAAAATATACGGATAGTCCATGTGGTTTATACTTTGTAACACATTTAGTCTCCAACTTTTTTCAAAAGTAAATGAATGGTCCCTTCGATTTGCATTTTGTAAGCATTTAGTCCCTAACTTAGATCTCATGAAACCTTTGGATTTGTTAGCTGAGAACCAAATGCGTTACAAAGTGCACAAATCATATGGATATGGACCATCCGTGTACTTTTAGAAAGCTAGAAAGCTAGGGATCAATTTCAAAGTTTTGAAAAATCACAGAGACTATCCTTATAGTTTACTGTATTGTTAATATCAAATGAATATATCATGTTTAAATTGGTGTTCTGATCTTTAATATCAAAGTGGTTTTATCTTATCTTGTAAAAAGTGTCCAGTTATTGACATCTTAAATTTATATAAAAAAACTGATAAAAACTACCTTGTTTAAGATTTGACATTTTCTTTATTTAGTTATTTTTTAGAAAAAGTTACAAGTTTTGTCCTTTATCTTAATACCACTTATCAGGCGGTGTCCTTTTTAATTAATTTTGACAAGTTTTGCCCTTTACAAGGAATTTTGTTGCACGTTTTGTCCTTTAGACTTAACTCAGTTAGATCTTCTTGTTAAATATTGTCACTCAAGGGTATTTTAGTCTTTTACCCATTTATTTCAAGAGTCGACCCTAAAATATTTTGTTTTATTCTTTTAAAGAATATTAAATAAATGGGTAAAAAGACTAAAATACCCTTGGATGACAAGATTTAACAAGAAAATCTAAATGGGTTAAAGCCTAAAGAATAAAACATGCAACAAAATTCCTTGTAAAGGGCAAAACTTGTCAAAATTTGTTAAAAAGGACACCGCCTGATAAGTGGTATTAAGATAAAGAACAAAACTTGTAATTTTTCCTTTTTTTTATAAATAATATACTTGATTACCAAAATAAATAATTTAAAGTAGTATTAAATTAAAAAAACACTCGAGGCTTTTATGCTTTGGACATGGCTACTTTTGGACTTTACAGTTTACACTTAGGCCATTTTGATTCAGGTCCAGATCATAAGACGGGCTTGTGATTTAGCTTCTTTTTGGACCTCCAATCATGAGTATTCATGACTCATACAAAACATCTTTAGTTCTTCACCTTCAGCCCATCCTCTATTTGAAACAGCACCTTTAAAGCACCTAGGCCCAGGCCCACGATACACCATCTCTTCTCAATTGGACAAAGATTAACAAACTAGTCCGGTTGGGGGTGTGCAAAATTATTCGTAACCGTAAAAAAGCAAAAACCGAACAACTCTACAACCGAAAAAAGCCGAACCATAATCTTTTGGTTCGTAACGATATCCGATTTGCTTATTCGGTTTTTGTTCCACAAATCTCTCTTATTCAGTTAACTGAACAGAAATCAAATAATTAATAATCGGTTTAATCAGATAGCTGAACCGAATAAATTGGTTTAGTCGGTTCGGTTTAGGTGAAGCCCAAATATATTTCAAAACCGAATAAACAAATATCTGAACCATGAACCATGAAACTATGAACACCCCTATTTTTTTTTGATGTAATAAAAATTAGATATTTATTAATTGTATGAAGACATATATAAATATAAAGAAGTGAAGGTAGAGGCGAAAAACCCATGTAGAAATGATGGGGCAGGCAGGCATGAATGGAATAAATTAGATGGGTTATCTTACATTATTAAATTCCCACCGTAAATAGACATATTCTCTGCCAAGATCAGTTTACTTTTCTATTTTAGGGGAACTGTACTAAAATCACACGTACAATCTGAGTGAACCTTCGGTAATAACATAGCTTAGGTAGGGGTTTTTGGGGGGTTTTATAGCTTGTTTGATCATCGTACAACATTGAGTACATCCTCTCTCACTCATAAATAACTTCTGGCTTCTTGCTGGTGTCCAAAAAGGAATCTTATAACGTTTAAACCTACACCAAAATCGTATATTACAAAACACTTTCTTAAAAGTGTTATATTAAAAGTTATGTGAACTATAATTGTTATTTCTACTTTACTTCAATAATTCTAAACCATTTTTTTTCATAGGTTTGAACTTTGGACCTTCCCTTTAAGGTTGTGCGGATTTGAACCCGGGGAAGGTTCGGCCCGATCGGGCACACCACCCCGGTTTCAGGGTTTTTTTTCACCACAAAAGGATGAGTAATCACCGAATCTCCGAGACTTGAATTTGGAACGTTGGAGGGGCCCAAAAGGTCATATGACCGTTGGTTTAAAAAAGAAATCAACCATGGTTGTAAAAGTCCTGCTTAGGCTGCCTAGGCTCTGAGTACTCGCTACAAGGTAGGCTGCCGAGGCCCGAGTACTGTTCACCTAGGCTAATTACTCCCCGAGTAATCTCCGCCTAGGCCGAGTACTTTCCGAGTAGTCCCGAGTACTCTCAAATCCGACTAGGGGGAGCTTAGCGACTTTTGCAACCATGAAATCAACCCCAATAAATACAAACCATTATAATCGTCTTTTTTAGACCCAAATCTACTCCATGCTCAAACTCAATTCTGCACTATAAATATTTTAAACATGAATACAAAGTTACAAACTAGTTTAACCATCTTGGAGTTTATCACACCAGACCACACGAAACATTTTGGCTAGTTGTTGGAGTTGATTATCCAAGGGAAGTGTGAAAAAGCAAATCGTTGGGTGTTCTAGTTATTTTTTAATTTAGTGAAATGTTTTTTTATTATTTTTGATTTATTTGTGTTTTTTATTTTTAATTTAGTGGAAATATTTGTTTTAGATTTTAAATTAAGTTACATTGTGTTAGTTTCGAGGAAAACTGGGACAACTCTCTATAATTAGAGGAAATCTGGGACAAAAAAATGTTATATTATTAGTAGTTAGCAATAGCAATAGCAATAGCAATAGCAATAGCAATGAGCAATATTATTAGTAGTTTGCAATGAGCAATCCATGTAAGTAAGGGTGCAAATGAGCCGAGCTACTCGCGAGCTAATTGAACTTGGCTTGAAACGAGTCGAGCTTAAACGAGCTCGAGCCTAAAAAAAGCTTGTTTAGTAAACGAGTCCGATCATAAGCTTCGCTTTTGTGACCCCTAGTTTAAGTAGCTAAGTGGCCACAAGTTACTTACACGCGGGCTGACCCGTTTGCATCAGCTCAGTGACCCGTTACATACCCAAAAACCATTTTTTACCCTCAAAATACAGCCAAACGACAAGGAATTAAATAGTCAGTTGTTCCATTAACTTTTCTAATCTCAAAAGATAAAATGGTTAACATAAGACATAACTATATAATAACAATACTTTAAAGACCATCAAATTTCTACTACATCAAAATAGAATGATTATAACCCTACGTACTTCCTACGCGTGCTATATGATTCAAAAGATCAAATGGTTAACACCATGCATGAAATTAATTAAGTTAACTAGTAAATGGATATGATCGGATGGTTTCGCTGGTGACACGATTATACTCCAATGATCCGAATTTGCCGTTAAAAGGAAACTAGTAAATATTAGATAGCCTCAGCTCAAGATCTAAATCGCCGGACATAATCGCTGGTGTAACATCATCATTTGTCTTCTGCCGCTTACCACCCATATTCAAACCCGAATCCAAGTCAAACCCTAAAACCAAATCCGATCTATCAACATCCCCAATATTAACCACTACATCTTCATCATAAACACAACTCTTATTAGTGTCGGAACTGCTATCTTGACCTAATGCTGCTGGTTTTGAAGGAAATAATAAGGCTGCAGGAGTACAAAGAGTCTTGTGATCATCATGGTTTTCACTTTGTGGTGCAGTTTGCTTGAGCTTGGCTTTTTCTCTTCGATGAACATTCATGTGGCCACCAAGTGCTTGAGCTGACCTGAACTCTTTTGTACAAAAGCTACAAGAATAAGACCTCGGTGGCCACACGAAACCGCCAAGCGGGCCTCGAACATCTTCCGCGAACGCTTCTTCTTCCCATGAGTACAGAATCATGTTCTTTCTCTTCACCGACATGATCAAGTATTGTGAATAATATATGATATGTATGTAAACTGGTCAATGGATATTGAAGAGTTTGTATACTTATAGGCAGTTGAAATTAAATGCATGAAAGCTACAAGAGAATCCAAAAGTATGAGCATAAGGGTTATATGGAAAAGGCCATATATATACGTTGGATTTTAGAGAGGGGGGAGGAAGTTGCCTAGATTGGCTGTTTCAATGGATGGTACCTGAGTCTTTTAGTAAAGGGTTGGTAAAATTTCGCTGTCCTTTAACTAAAACCCTATACCCCTAATCATAGGGTTATATATGAATGTATATTTGTGTATATACATTGATTTATGGTCATCCCATGGAACTATCATACATATATCCCAAGCTCGTGGAAGATAATGCTATGGTTCATACAAATTAATGTACCCTTGACAAAACTCATGATTAACCCCCTAGGAAAGAATTTATAAAGGTAGAAAAATTTTATTTATTTACTTGAGATTGTACCGTCGTGCTTTATATTAAAATCTAAATTTGAAATATTAATAGATTTAGTAATTAACAAAGTGCTCATTTAGACCATGTGTAGTGGTTTAGCCAAATAATGCCCCCACCATGGGGCATTATTCGACACGTGGCAGTCCAGTCAGCATGGGGCGTTATTGCAAAAGTGGCGTAGTGGGAATAATGCCCCTTCCAATCATTAAAAAAAACAAACAAACAAACAAACTAGTTTCTCATTGGTGGGTCAAACCCAGTCAACCATTCCACAAACCATTTTAGGCGTTTTATATATAACGCTAAACCAATTTTTTTTCAAAAAAACTGCCCAAAAACGCCCTATGTAATGGGGGGGGGGGTAGGGATGAGCTCGGTCCGGTTCGGTACCGAAAGAACCGGTACCGAAAATCCTCAAAAGTGGGTACCGGTACCGAATATACCCGGTTCGGTACGGTTCGGTACCGGTATTTGAGGGTAAAAACGAGCAAAATACCGGTACCGAACCGGTACCGTACCGGTACCGGTACCGGACCGGTACCGAACCGGTACCGAAAATGTCAAAAGTGGGTACCGAATCGGTACCGAATAGGTACCCGGTTCGGTAAATTCGGTACCGGTACCGGTTCGGTACCGGTACCGGGTCCATTTTGCTCATCCCTAGGGGGGGGGGGGGCGTTTTTTTTTTTTGCAAATAATGCCCCACTACGGGTGGTCTTATGGCTTTATAGAATGATGGAATGTTACGAAGATAATCAAACTAAATTTTATATAAGAGTAAATTGCCATAATCGTTCCTGAGATTTGGGCTCACCAGTTTCATTCAAAACAACTTTTTATACTATATTGTCTTTCACATTTGAGATTTTTTTTTTTCATTTTCATCCAAACGTTAAATTTGTGTTATTGTTTATGCAGATATTTGTATAAAAAATGACAAAAAATCTCAAACCTTAGGGACGATTTTGGCAAAAAAAAAAGTTAGATGAATTAAAAATGACAATTTACTTTTTATATATTCAACAAAAATATGTCAAACGTTATTAAAATGCATAATGAAAATATAATACATCTAAAGTCATGTTTATTATTATTTTTTAAATCTAAATATAACATCTATAGAGAGGATTTCATAAGCAAGTGTTTCTCAATATTTAATACAACTTTCATTTAAATTCTTTAATTCATAATTTAAACCAAGTAAAAGTCAATAATTACATTATCACATATTCTAATATTGTGTTTATTACTATTTCTGCACTTTTAGATATATAATAGGAGACCTAGTATATAACATTTTATATTTTTTTTGGACCGTTAGTTGATAGTTTTAAACCTATTTTATAGTTAATTTGTTAATATATAAATAATTAGTTGTCGTACGTTAACTATTTTTAAAATTAGTTCGATATGGATGTATATTAAAGTTGTGTAGAAAAACTAAAATGGTCAAACCAGCATTAGGAGTTTAAAAAAATAATATAAAATATTCGAAATAGTTGAATAAGTATTTCAAATACTCATCTGTAATATAATATGTATTTCAATATTTTTTTACATTTAATCATTATGAATATCTAACTTATGCCCTTTTCATTGCTTATTGTGTTACTATTTACCAGATTAACAATTTTTAACATAGACTTGCAACACGATATGAAATGACACGTTGTTAACTAAGTTTGGGGTTTGAGTTTAACAGGTTTAGTGTTTTAAACATATCGGCTTGTTTAAGACATGATTAAGTTCATGTTCAAACATGTTAAACACTTGTTAACCTGTTAATGACATGTTAAAGGTTTTTATGGATTTTTGTTTCAGAGACATGTTAAGGATTATGAAGTATTAGTTAGGACTTTTATGAACTTTTGACAATTTTGTTTCACTACAAATGTGATATTTATCATGTCTAGGGCTGTAAACGAACCGAACGTTCTGCGAACAGTTCGTGAACCGTTCGGCGGGAAGTTCGTTTATGTTCGTTCGTTTAATAAACGAACGAACATGAACAAGAAATTTCGTTCGATTAGTTAAATGAACGAACATGAACAGAGCTCTCGTTCGTTCGATTGTGTTCGTGAACGTTCGGTAAGGTGTTCGTGAACGTGTTCATGAACATTCGTTGATTTGCGTTCGTTTATGTTCGTATGTTTGTGTTTTAATTGAAGATCTTTGTGCTTCCTTATATTTTATTTGTACTTTTTATATTATTAAACTTTTATTTATTTTTATTACCCTAACAATTAAACTAGGAAACCCACTTTCACCTGGTTTATGCACCATTTCCCTTTCATTTCTCATTATTTACATCGGCGAATACGATCGACCTCCGTTCCACAAGAAGGGATTCAAGTTCGAGTGCTACTCTCTGGGCCATCTATCTTTATCCTTCGTCGGTTTCGCCAAATTTATTTGTGTTCGTGAACCGTTCGCGAACACGCTCATTTCCTTAATGAACGAACACGAACATAAAATCTCGTTCGGTAAGTGTTCGTGAACCGTTCGTGATCACATTTATTCCTTAACGAACGAACACGAACAAGGCCTTGTTCGTGTTCGTTCGGTTCGTTTACAGCCCTAATCATGTCCATAAACAAGTCCCCAAACAGGTCGTGTCGTGTTAATTTGTTTCCAAGCAAGTTCGCGGTTGTGTATGGAAATAATTACACGGTTAGTTATCGTATCATACATGTTTGTGTCTAGCCCCTCAGATCATTATGTCTTATCATGTCATGTCTGACCTATTATGCCAACCCTACCATTCACAACGAAGTAAGTATGTTAATCAAGTCTTAATCCAACTATGCAAGTGAAAATTATGGAGCAGAAAGTCTAATTGAAAGAAGTGAACCACTCTTATTGACACCAACTTGCTTTATACAAAAGTTTGGTTTATTGGGCATTCAGTATAGGGTCCCTCTATTTATCGCAATCTTGTCTGTGCCCAATATTATCAAACCTCACTCGGTCAAACATCTTTTTATGTAATACAATAGATATCTTGATATGCATAATCCTTAAGAGCCAAACTTCAATGCTTCTGTGAATATTATACACTAGATTTGTGGCACCCTAAATTATGATAGGCGGCATTCTAATAGCTTATTGAGGTATGTCTGAATACACGTCAATGATCAATCGAAGATCCCATAAATCCACCGAGTAGGCACTAACTGACAATAACCGAATTAACTACAAACTAACACAATCTTTTAGGAAGCACTTCGACATCTCAATTAAACATTGTAATGGTTTTTTACCTATAAAACCAAAGTCTTGGTCTATTTCGAACACACGTTGTTAAACATTGTAATGGTTTTTTTATCTATAAAACGAAAGTCTTGGTCTATTTCGAACACACGTTGTTTCACAATAAAAAGTACATACTCGTCCTTGGCTCTTTCTAAACCATGCGATTAAGATTCCAAGAGCGTTGTCATACTTTATTCTGAAAGTGTTTACATGATTCAATATTTTGTACGACTTCAACCTGATTTTGTTATATTTAAGACTATACATTTGTCTAGAATACATGTATTTAATGATTTGTTATTCTTTAACTTCCTCAAAAGTAAGATTACATTTTTTTGTGTGTAAAAAGTTGAATGTCACTTTATTAGTTTTTGACAAAATTAAGAGGTTATAGATTTTTATTATAATTTTTTTTTTTTTGCAAATATATGTATTCTAGACAAATGTAGAGATGTTAATATAGCAGAATTGAGTTGATGTTAAGTGAGTTTTTTTAGTGAGAAGGTACAACTGTTTTTTTATTTATGATATTATTAACCTTATTCTGTATATAATAGAGATAATATATATTTGTCGTTGGCTTTGTCCACTTTCTGAAGTAATCAACTTAAAATACAAAACGCTGATTGAAATTGTATAGTGGTCAACTTAAAATACAAAACGCTAATTAAAATATAGATGCTTATCATTTAGTGAGTGTTCTCTTCAGAAACGTATTACTCATCCTTTGAATCATGTCGAATTCACAAGTCAAACAAAACGTTAAAATACCAATATTCTATTTGTCAAATTGTTCTTAAAAGCTTTACCAATGCTCATCGATTTTTTTATTATAATTTGAGCATCTAAGTATATAACTTAGTTAAGCAGTTTTCAGTTTTATTTAAATGTTAAAATATACCATATATGTATCAAAGGGTGCTAGGGTACATAAAAGGGGCGTCTCCTCCACCCTATCTTTGTCGATGTCAACTTTAACTGCTATCATATGGTACACCATTTTAACTTATGGTCTAAACAAGGCGATCCGCTCTTGAATTATAAGTGATCGGCTTGTTAAAACCTTACATTTAAATTAGCTTAAACGAGCTTAAGCTTGAATTGAACTATTGAAGCTTGTATAATAAACAAGCTCAAGCACGAGCCTCACATATCGAATTTGACTAGTCTTGCGAGACTAAACGAGCTCATGATTTTACTATATAATGACTTTTAAATTTAAATTATATAACATATATTGTCATGTTCTATTTAAAAGTTCATGGAAATAAAAAAAAGAGTTAATTACTGTTTTCGTCCCTGAGGTTTGTCAAAAACAACGTTTCAGTCCATTAGTTTAAAAATTGCTATTTCAGTCCATTAGTTCTATTTTCATAACCATTTCAGTCCACCAACTTAACTCCCATCCATTTATTCTGTTAACTTTGGGTGAAATGACCAAATTGCCCCTGCTAACTTAACAAATTGTAATAAAAAAATTCTAAAAAATCTAAAAATAAAAAAAATTCCAAAAAATTCAAAAAAAATCCAAAAAAATCTAAAAATAAAAAAAAATTTAAAAAATCATAAAAATTCTAAAAAATCCAAAAAAATGCTAAAAAATCCAAAAAAATGCTAAAAAATCCAAAAAAATTCTAAAAAATCTAAAAATTCAAAAAAATTCAAAAAAATTCGAAAAAATTCAAAAAAATTCAAAAAAATCTAAAAATCTAAAAACTTTTAAAAAATCATAAAAATTCTAAAAAATCCAAAAAAATCTAAAAATCAAAAAATTCCAAAAAATTAAAAAAATCAAAAAAATTCCAAAAAATTCAAAAAAATCTAAAAATCAAAAAAAATTTAAAAAATCATAAAAATTCTTAAAAAATCCAAAAAAATTCTAAAGAATCCAAAATGTTTCATTAAATGTTTCGACGCAAACCGTTTCGACGCGAACCGTTTCGACCCGTACCGTTTCGAGCCGAACCGTTTCGAGCCGAACCGTTTCGACCCGTACCGTTTCGACGCGAACCGTTTCGACGCGAACCGTTTCGACGCGTACCGTTTCGAGCCGAACCGTTTCGACGCGAACGGTTTGAGCCGAACCGTTTCGACGCGTACCGTTTCGACCCGTACCGTTTAGACCCGAACCGTTTCTACGCGAACCGTTTCGACCCGTACCGTTTCGACACGAACCGTTTCGACCCGTACCGTTCAGGTCGAAACGGTACGGGTCGAAACGGTTCGCGTCGAAACGGTTCGGGTCCAAACGGTTCGGGTCCAAACGGTACGGGTCCAAACGGTATTCGTCGAAACGGTTCGGCTCGAAACGGTACGCGTCGAAACGGTTCGCGTCGAAACGGTACGGGTCGAAACGGTTCGGCTCGAAACGGTACGGGTCGAAACGGTTCGCGTCGAAACGGTTCGGCTCGAAACGGTACGGGTCGAAACGGTTCGCGTCGAAACGGTTCAGCTCTAAACGGTTCGGGTTCGAAACATTTAATGAAACATTTTGGATTTTTTAGAATTTTTTGGATTTTTTAGAATTTTTATGATTTTTAAATTTTTTTTATTTTTAGATTTTTTTTGGAATTTTTTTGATTTTTTTGAATTTTTTGGAATTTTTTTGATTTTTAGATTTTTTAGATTTTTTTTTGGATTTTTTAGATTTTTTATGATTTTTTTAAATTTTTTTGATTTTTAGATTTTTTTTGATTTTTTTTGAATTTTTTTGATTTTTTTGAATTTTTTGGAATTTTTTGATTTTTAGATTTTTTAGAATTTTTTTGGATTTTTTAGAATTTTTATGATTTTTTAAAATTTTTTTGATTTTTAGATTTTTTGGAATTTTTTATTTTTAGATTCTTTAGAATTTTTTTATTACAATTTGTTAAGTTAGCAGGGGCAATTTGGTCATTTCACCCAAAGTTAACAGAATAAATGGATGGGAGTTAAGTTGGTGGACTGAAATGGTTATGAAAATGAAACTAATGGACTGAAATAGCAATTTTTAAACTAATGGACTGAAACCGTTATTTTTGACAAATCTTAGGGACGAAAATAGTAATTAACTCTAAAAAAAATGATAAGCGTATTGTATGTGTCAAAGTTGTTGATGGAAATAATTGGCTTATGAAGTTCCGTAGAGAGAATATTAATGGTCACACAAGGTTTCATAATGCATTACTCATATTACTGATTAGGCTATAGGGTATGGTCATGACCCTTATGATCACCATGACCATCCACATTAGCGCCATATCACATACTTCTAATCCATCATTCAAAACCACTATCCTAAGGGTGTGGTCATGACTCAAACCACTATTATATTACTTTAATTCATTTTTGTAAAAAGGAAAGAAAATATTAAATAAGGAAAGGAGGTCCATGGTTGCCATGGTTTAATCCATGGGAATCATGGTGGATGAGACAAGGGGGTGGTGTAGCAATCAATTAATGATCCTACATGGCTATTAATGACCCAACCATGCCCCTCACACCCTATAGCCTTAGTATTATTTAAGTTTTGGCAGAGAAATTTGTTAATTTGTTAATGATATCTTTGCTTTCATAAACATTATTTATACTAGATTTAGTGTTATTGGATGGTATGATATGATTAAAGTCGAAGATATTTCATTAGGAATACAAGGTTATTGGTTATGAAACTCCGAAAAGCACAAGTATTAGATTAATAGGTTTTATTATTGTTATTTCGTACAAAAGAAACTTTATTTCATCATTTTGTTGATGTTATCGTTTAGTTATATCTAAAGTATGTGGATAGTTTTGTTTACCTTATGAACCTTTTGTATTCAATAACAATTTTTTCTAAAAAGTTTCAATATGTTCATTATAAACGTATACTATAATTTTTCTAAAAAAAATCAATATGTTCTAACATTTAAAGATGTCTGCGAAAACAACATGTGACTCCTTGGAGTATTTTTGTCACGGTATACTACAATTTTTCAAAAACTGTATTTTACATTTTAGTTCTTCATAATACTTTTTTCGGTTAGTTTAATACGTATATATATTTCTTTTTATAAAGGAATAATAAATTTGTAACGTAAGCGTTATCTGAGAAAGTCCACTTGGTACAATGTACAACATTTTACGAGGTGCATTCACAAGAACCTGGTTTACCCGGCATGATTATGACTTTAGATTGTAGTCATTGGCTGTGGTATAATTGTCCAACTGCATGGCGAGGTCAACACACATGTGGTGACCAAAAAGGACCATCGGTTATTCTTCAAGCGGTTGCTTCACACGACCTTGGGTTTCGTCGGCCTACTTTGGTGTCGTCGGTTCACGCAATGACATAAACGTTTTCGAACAGCTGTCTGTGGTAAAGGATTTCATTTATGGTAAAGCAGCAAAGACGTCTTTTTGCCGTTTTGGGCTAACGGAACTACTACCCACACTGATACTATTTGGATGATGGAATATATCCGTAGTATTCGATTATCGTGAAGACTTTTAACGACCCGGTCAATGAAAAAAGAGCACATTTTAAGAAAGTTTAAGAGTGTGCGCGAAAGGACGTTGAGAGATGCTTTGAGGTTCTTCAACAACGTTGACATTATTTGAGAAATTCTTGTTGTGCATGGACCAAAGAAAAAAAATGAGAGATGTTATGTATGCTTGTATAATCATGCATAATATGATATTAGAAGACGAAGGAAAAGCAATTTATCAAAATTATATACCTGACATTGTTCAACAATATTCGCAAGCAACAATGGCTGGAAGAGTAAACAATGCGAATCAAATACGTTCTAATATAGCACATTGCGCGTTAGCGTTGGATTTGGTCCAACATGCATGGCCGGTTCAGTAAACGAGGGTGAAGAAGAAAGGGAAGATGAAGATGAAGACGGGCATGGCGAAAGCGAAGATGAAAATTAAGACGATTATGTATTATTTGTGTGTTTTTTTAATATTAATGTAATATTATTTGATGTAATTTCCTAAAAAGAAATTAAAATTAAACAATCGGGTAATCATTGAAACGGACATTATGAGGCATTATACCACTAGATCACTTTTGAGCTTCACTTCTCATAATGTCCCATGCTTACTAGAATGCTCAAAAGAGAGAGAGGCTTGAAGATACATGATCTAATAGACAAATACTTCTATCAAGTGAGTTAGTCCCTGGACATTACTAGTTAATAGTTACGTTAAATTTGTTATTACATTATTTTATTAAAGTTTTTCATGGAATCCTTTTATTTATAATTTAAAATTGTTATGATCACTTACATATCTAGATCTAACAACTATAGGTTACGTCATTTCCAATCAACGATAGTCAACATCTAGCGCAAATCATAAATAAAGACTATTAAACAAGTAAAATAAAACTTAATTTCTTTTGACATGTCTTTTTTTCTCATCTAAATAATCGTTTTACTTAATTGACCACTTTGATAAATCAAACAAGGCAGAAGTATATCTTGGCATCCTAGTTTGACGATGAAAAGCTTTTAATTTTGACTTTGTATATATAGTCAATGTTAACTTAATATTTAGGGGCTGTTTGGCAACATCTGAACCAATAAGTGCTGAATGAATAAGAGGTCTGAATGGGTAAGAGGGTCTGAATGGGTAAGTGCTGAACCAGTAAAGTGCTGTTTTGTTCCATATCTGAATGACAGTGTAAAATGACATTTTTACCCCTCCCCACAAAATAAACCCGTTATAGATTTTTTTTCTATAAAACCCAATATCATCATCATCATTCATCAGTATTCATCACCCCCCCACCCCACCCCCTTCCCCTTTCTCTCCCTACCTGCAACACCGCCACCGCCATCATCATCATCATCTCCACCAGCGGCTCTGAACCAGCGGTTCACCACCACAACACCCACCACCGAAGCTTCTAGCTGGAACCGTTGCACCTCCACAACACCCACCACCGCTTCACCACCACAACACCCACCACCGCTTGAATCAGAGCTGAGTTCTGTTCCAGATTCGGTGTTGAGAGAGAGGACGGAGCAGTTGAAGCAACGTGCTTGAATCAGAGCTGAGTTCTGTTCCAGATTCGTCCTTTTGATGTTCAACTGATAGGTAATTAAATGATTTGAGTTGAAATGTAATAGTATATAACCTGAATTGAAGAACGAGTCAAACGATGAAAATTTGAGTTTCGATTGTGGAGGTGGGCGGCGGCGTTCGGTGGTGAGGAGAGGGGTGGGGGCGGAGGTCTGATGAGAGGTGAAAGGTGTTCGGTGGTGAGGAGAGGGGTAGGGTTTCTTGGCTGATGAGAGGTGAAAGGGGTAACAATTGTCTTTTTTTCATTCAGCATGTTTCAGCCCCTGAATGATTCAGCACTGAATCATTAAGAGGTTTGCCATTAAGAGGCACAACCAAACACCTTCACCTCTGACCGAATCAGAGGTGGACCTCTGAATGGTTTCATTCAGAGCCAACCAAACAACCCCTTAGGGTGAGAGGGGCACTCCCCTCTTAGGGGAGTCCCCTCTCTTACGCACACCCAATCAGGTTATGCCACGTCAACTCCCCTCTTAAACTTCCCTTACACCCCAATTTGATGGCGGCACTCCCCTCTTAACTCCCCTTGTTTTTTTATTCAAAAAAAAAAATGTTTTGATTGGTTGAAAAAAGGTTGGCCCACCGTATACATCATGGATCCTTGTGCTTCTTCTTCGGTGAAACCTCCCCGATCCCCCTCCCCGCACCGATGGCGGCGGTGTTCCCGAGCGGTGAATTGAGTCACCGATCCCCCTCCCCGAGAGTGCCCCGTATACCCTTAGATACATGTGGTTGTTAGAATGTTTGTACTTTGTAGTACCTTTTTTAAATCAAAATATCATGTTTTTTTTTTAACGGCCAACAAACTCAATCTCGAACACTCTCGGGGCACCCACTGGACAAACGGAGTACTCCGAGAGTAACCTGAGTCCACCACCAATTCCAGGGAAAACCCGGTAACCCACCCGCTCGTAGGCACGACAGTTAAATTACCGGTAAAACCCGTTTGGCTCAAGGATCCAACCCAGTTTTCCCTGGGTCTCATATCATTGCCCACCAGTGCCTCACTCTGCACCAAGTGGGAGTCGAACCTGCATCTCTCAAGAGAAATGCAAGCCCTCCACCACTTGATCTAGAGATATTGGCAAAATATCATGTTAAACTATGAATGAATTTTATGAAAGTATTGATGTAGGCGGTGTTCCCGAGCGGTGAATTGAGTCACCGATCCCCCTCCCCGAGAGTGCCCCGTATACCCTTAGATACATGTGGTTGTTAGAATGTTTGTACTTTGTAGTACCTTTTTTTAAATCAAAATATCATGTTTTTTTTTTTAACGGCCAACAAACTCAATCTCGAACACTCTCGGGGCACCCATTTGACAAACGGAGTACTCCGAGAGTAACCTGAGTCCACCACCAATTCCAGGGAAAACCCGGTAACCCACCCGCTCGTAGGCACGACAGTTAAATTACCGGTAAAACCCGTTTGACTCAAGGATCCAACCCAGTTTTCCCTGGGTCTCATATCATTGCCCACCAGTGCCTCACTCTGCACCAAGTGGGAGTCGAACCTGCATCTTTCAAGAGAAATGCAAGCCCTCCACCACTTGATCTAGAGATATTGGCAAAATATCATGTTAAACTATGAATGAATTTTATGAAAGTATTGATGTATTAGTTATAATCAGTCAGTAGAAATGTGGTTTGACATAGACTAATTGTTGAATTTAAATTTTCACCCCCTTCTTTTTTCTATAGTATAATATATTTGATTCATAGAACACCTTAAAAATAACTTAATTACACAATGTATAGTATCAGATAAAAGAAAGGAAAATTTCACTCTGTAAGTGTTAAATAATACAAGTCTCTCAATTTTTTTATTTTTATTTTAAGTCATTTAACTTTCATTAGATGTTTCAATCTTGTTAATTCTTTAATGAATGTTAAAAAAAATTAAGTGACCTAAATAAAACATATATGAATTTTGGTTATTATTTAATGATTATTTCTTTTCTAACTTGACCCAGTTACTATTTTGTGATTTTTTTTCTTCATTATTTCCTCATACTTCAAGTTAATTTGAAAAAGAAAAAAAAAACTAACCACTAAATAGTAATTTGGATTAGTATATAATTCTATCTAGGTTACTTTTTTTTAAAACTTCGACACATAATAAAAGTTGAGTGACTTTAAAAATATAAATATGAGTTTATTACCATTGTAAAACTGAAACAAAATAGCCAAAACCATTATAATCGATAAAAACTAGGTTTTAGTAGAGGTGCAAAAAAACCGGTTTCGAAACCGAAACCGGTTTGTAACCCGGAACCGACCCGGTATGTGCACTAGGTGTTATGTTAGTGTCTTACAAACTACGTCAGCCTAATGGGCTTTGAGCTATTAACGAAACCCTTCTATTTGGGCTCTATTGGAGTATTGGACTATTTTGTTTCACCAACAAAAGCAAGTTGTAACATAAATAGACATTAAAGTTTTATCACGATGTGCACTAACGACTAACAAGGGATTCTTAGTTTCTTACCGATGAAAAAGCTATTTTAAAGCTAAACTCTCAGTGTTTTTTTTTTTTTTTTTTTTTTTTTTTTTTGAGAGAGTTGATATACATTAACATATTTTCAACTAATTATGTGTCTAACCAAACATTATATAGATAACTTTTAATCTATTTCTAGCCATTAAGAAAATGATATTAGACGAGCTATAGGGATCTGTTTGTTAGTGCGATTTGCATACAATTATGGTGATAATGCGAGTAGCAACCGCAGTCAAGGGTTTGATAGGCAAAACGGGGTAATCCTTGCATTCTAAAAAGGGGTGTTTATTTAGTTGCATATTGGACTTGATTTGCTACACCAATTATGTTTTGAAGGGATGTTTATTAAGTGAGTGAGAATTTGAAGGTTACGCCGTTGACGATGACGATGGAGTTTGTCAGTTTGATAAGTATTGTGGTAATATTACGTAGTTTAACTTATAGGTGTTTATTCATGGTATGGTTTGTTGATGGTCTCACTAGAAGCAGTTTCGGTATTCCCTGAGATAGAGGTAAGACTTGCCTACATTCTACCATTCCCAGACCCTATCAATAGCTACACTATAGATGGGATTATATTGGGTATGATTGTTGTTGTTGTGTTTATTCATGGTATGTGTGCATTGTGTTAAGAATGGGACAAGGTTTGGCAATGGTGTAAAGATGCATTAAATCAAAACTGAAGAAACTGAAGAACACCTTACTAAATGTGATTACATTTGAGAGCCCACATGAATGAAGAAAATAAAAGGTGAAACCAAATTCACTTTTTCTACCAACAAACAAAATTTACAAAATGACAATAAAAATCCATGGAAAAAACACAATATTTGACATTCTTAATGAAAAACCTTAAAAAACCTAAGATATATAGATGCAGCTTCCATCATCATATCAAGTGTTCCAGACATCTGCATTTTCTATTCCTTTTTGTCCGCTGCATATATTTACAAGTTAGTTATATTCTTATATTATGTTTGATGAAACATTTGAGGTAATTAAGAGAAAGTTTGTGGGCTAACCAAAAAATTTGCCGGTTTCCATGGCATCCTTGTTAGCGTCTCCAAGAGCCGCGGAGTCCAGATAGGTTTCGGCCAATTGGACTCTCTTCACGTTCTCTTGTTCCTGAACAAGCATAAATCCGTACTCTAGGAGCTTCTCTATTGTCATCTTTGGTTGCTCGAATGTCGGGGGTCCCTCCCTTGAGTTCACAAGCTTCTTTCCAATGGTTTCAACACCAACTTCTCCAATCCACTTCCTCACTTCGTCATCGTACACTCTAGCCCTCAACGCGCCAAAGAAATCTAATTAAAACCACCAAACACATTGTAACAAATCTACTGTCAGTTTGTTGGTGATTTTAGTGTCATCGTAATCATTTCAGTATGTCATATAATTTACTTAATACCAAAGGGAAATATTACCGATGGATTGTCCTGGGAAAGTATCTACTAGCTTGACAATGTCGTCGTCGGCCACATTGTCAGTACGGAAAATACCAATACATACACCAATACGGTCCTCTCTAGTGGGAGCCCAGTAGAACTTTTCCATACGTCCGTCACGGATGAGTGGAGCATACAACGTCGAAAAATCGTTACCAGTGACGATAATTGGGACACGTGGGTTCTCCTCCTTGTTGTACATTCCAGGGAGTTGGACATTGGTGGGGTTATCAGCAATGTTCATGAGTGTAGCGTTGACCATCTGGTTGTTGACTGTGTATTGTGTTGTTCCACCCATTCTACCTGCACCAGCATCAAGATCGTTGATGAAGAGGCAGCACATTTTCCCCTTCTTGATGATATCGGCTGCTTCACGGTACCGTTGTCTGATGAGCTTTGCGGGCTCTCCAGCGTTTCCACTTTCCAATTCTCCGGCGCTCATCATGATAGGTCTGGAATAAGACATCCATAAGTCAACATGATGCTATAAACATGTTTGACCTAAAAGTCAAAGGTTATTGAAATAAGACTTACGTGATTCCCATCTTAGCAAACACAAGTTCACATTGGAAAGATTTTCCTTGACCTTTGCCTCCCCATACTCCCAAAATAAGAGGCACCTGAAGATAGTAAAATGTTAAAATTGTTAGAGAATTTATCAACAAAAATAATTTTATTGAATTGCTGTCACGATCCACTGAGATTCAGCTCTGCTTTTGAGCTGTTGGTAAGTTTACTCTTGTCTCACGCTACCAATAGCTTTTGCTATGGTACGTTTGTTAAATGATTTTCTTGAATTTTAATGGACAACAAGAGTTAGAAACCGACCTTGATGTTGGGCAAAGTCATGAAGTTCTTGGTGATGTGAACAACAAGCTTGTCCATGAAAGCGGGAGCGATGTAGAATCCACCCATGTTGTTGTCCAAATTGTATCTGAACATGCATAGACATAATTAATTTCAAATATAAAAAAAATAATCAATTCTAAAGATAACTGATCTAGTTAAAGGGATTTGATCATAATAAACTTACGTCTTAAGACCGGTGCTGATGTACTCATAGGAACTCATGACGGCAAAGTGAGTTCCAACATCTTGTGGAGCCTGGAAGAGGGAATCAACCATACCCTTTCCTCTGGTGATGTCTTGTTGATCATCGGATATATCGTATGCAAGTCCTCTCCATCTGTCTTTGTCGGTCTGTTGGGTTTCCTCGATCTCTTTCTCAGCTGCCAAGATCTTGAAAGGCGAAAACTTGTTGTTGTTGACGAGTCTAGAGTTCACTATCTTCTTCAAGTTGCTACCCAAGAAGCTTGAGCTTGGGACTGCAGCCACCCCACTGCTCAACTGTCATAACAAATGCCATATTCATATAGTTATTAGTACATATATTCATGAACTAGTTTAAGTACCCGTGTGTTACACAGATTACTCAAAGTAAATTATATTATTTAACAGTGTTGACATATTATGTAAATATTAATTTACAATGAACTGAAAAATATGAATACAATTATTGTATAACTTAAATGTTGATAATAAATAAGGTGCAAGGTTATATGTCATTGGATGATATTTAGGTGTAAAAAAATGTTGGTAATAAAAAAAAGTGACAGATAAAAGGAGTACCGGGGTGCGGTTGACGGTGGCTCCGAAGGTTGAGACAGCGGTCGCCATTGATCACCGGTGAATGTGGGATGGGGTTGAGAAGAGTGAGCAGTGGAAGTGAGGATGAGTTAAGAGGATGGTTTAGGGACTTATAGTGGTAACGAGTGTACCAGAATTGTCAAGGTTAACGGCCACATAACGAAGATTGAATGAAATGCCACGTGGCAGATAAATAGTGGTTGTTGAGTTGATGGCTAGACTTGGCTGTGAAGAGTGGCTTTTTGAGGTTAGGCTTTCTGTTACCACACGATCTTGATTTGGCATTTTGGGTTAAGTGTTTCTATGCTAAACTAGTTTTATTTTATGCATTTGTTGGTTACATAATTTCTTGAACAAATAAGTATACTTGGTTACAAATGACTTGGCAACTTATTGGTATAATGTTGTTCATTTTCATATAAATGGGGTTCCTAGTATCATTTATGATCTAACAACATTTTGTTTATTAGCTTTACATCTTGTATAGTTATACCTTTTAGTTATTGTTTAAAATTAAAACTGAATTGTTTTTCATGAATCTTCAAAGTTTATGTTAATACATACATTGTCGCATATTCTAAAATACACCTTTGGTCATGAAAAAGCAAAAAAAAAAAAAAAACGTGGTGCCATTTTCGTAATTATTTGCTCGTAGGGTAACCCGGAACTGGTATCGAAACTAGTTTGGCAAGAACCAGTTTGTAACCCGGAACTGGTATCGAAACTAGTTTGGCAAGAACCGGTCGCAAACCGACCCAAACCGTAGGGTTGGAATCAGGTTATAGCACTATGCATGAAGGTCAAACCCAACCTGGTCAAAAGTCGCCTTCAAAGCACTTAAACCTGGTCCTTTGACTTTCTCCAACGTGGTTCCAACAAAAACCATATTTGACTTTTGTTGACCCAAACCGAAACTGGTTCCAACCTGAATGGGTTTGGGGAAAAAACCTGGGTTGTGCAACTCTATACATTTATGCCAAGATAGTTGATGATGGTTTACACTTGGGTCCAACAAATTCCCTATTACGTAATTGTCGGGACCAAAGGGTTTTTGATCTAGCGGTATCAAGGTACGCAGTGTCCCTCCCCATGAGGACGGAGGTTCGAATCCCGTAGTGAACAATGGTGTAAATATAGGAGTAGATTATTTTAAAACATGAAATTAATAGGCTGCATCCTATACATTTGGTATTTTGGTTAACACCCAAGAATTGCTGCAGAGCGCTGATGATGCATTTCTTTCTTCAAATTGACATGCACATTTTCATTTTTATCATCCTAAATGAGTCGAACAATTTAAAACGATATCTTACAGCGTTTATGCTTTCTCATGGGGCATAGTGCGTTGATCATCCTTGTAACCTTTTTCCTAACTTAGCACATAACGCACCCTCCTGCACGTCACATTATTCACTTTTGTCTCTATGAAAAGAAGAAAATATACTATGGTCAAGTTGTTGAGTTACATACAGAATCTCTCATTGTCCTTGCAACAGAAATCTAGATTCAGCCACCCTCGGGCCATCCACAAACTCACATCACCAAATCAGATCAATGTAAACGTAGAACCATGACAGTAGTCAAAATATAGCCTTTAATGCCTCATAATATAAGGTAGAACCTTTCATCAGTAGTACAGATAAATATATTCAAAAGAAGATTTCATTTAGATATATAAAACATTAATTTGCATTAAGTACTTAGTAGAGTTGGGAGTTTATAAAGAAAGAAATCCATGTCAAGTAATATGAGATTATGAAGATTTCAATTAAAATAGAGGGGATATTAAGAAAACTTTACCACTTGAATCATTGCAATTATTTGCAACAGGACCTGTGTTACAATAAAAGATTTGCTGCAGTTTTTGGTCCAGTACTCTGTACTCCTTCACTGGTAAAGATCTTGATGCCTCAACGTACGAATAAGAATAGCACAGTTACCCTCGCCACTAGGGTTAGACCTCATGACTAAGCTCAGTCATTATAATATCGTGTAAATGCTGGAGTGAATAGAGCGGATACCTTGCTCCCTCACAGGGGTATCTATACGGTCAAGGGGTTGACATCTAACTCAGCTTTGTTCCATATTCAATGTGTGATTAGTTTCAAGAACCCACTACTAAAACCCCTTGACAGGGGTGTACATTGTCCAGCTCAGCCAGTTGTGACAAAATTTTAGGGCGAGAACGTACCTACAGTTTTAGAAAACGACAAACCAAACCAGTGGGGTTGACTAGGTCAGCCAGATAGACCAAACCATCCAAAACCGGTTCAGTTTTGTGGTTTGAGCAAGTTCTTTTAAAATCATTGGTTTAAATAAAATAAAAATTGATCGCAGAGTTCATTAATGTTACACAAATATTCAAAACTGGAAAAAATGTTAAAGACATAACCCGTTGGCCGAACTGTTAAACTTAAACCCGATTTTTCAATCCGTGGCCTGGGACAAACCATATGGATCCCAATCCGGTGAACCGGCTGATTTACTTCGGTTTAATCAGTTTCAACGGGTTTATGAACACCTCTACTCTCTCTCCTGTTCTACCTCTTTTGTTTTTGCCCTCATGATATAATATAAAAGGTTTACGTGGTCATGGACTGGCTTTCATCGTCTGTCCGGTCAAAGAGCTCTTCAAAGCTCAACCAAATCGATATCTTGGACTCATAAACATTATCAACAATGGCAATACATCCAATTATCAAGCTTGGGTAGATTATGATTCAAGATCATAAAAGATACAGCTATCCCTCTTCCAACTACACTTTCATGGAACATGTGAGGAAATTATTCTTTTAATTAACGCATAAATATGACATTAGAACAACATTTTACAGGATGGTAAAATAGATCATCCATATCTTCGAATCTTGACACAATATGATGTCTCAAACTAAGAATGAAAGAAAAGAAAACTAACAAAGCTTACCTACTTCTTGTACATCATTTTCAACAATTTCATCTCCAATGTCTTTCAACCTATCAAATATCTCGTGATCATCAAACCCTGCACATTAAAGACTCTAGATAAAGCCTCATGAAATTTACGTCTTTTCTATAATCAAATCAAGAGAGCATGAACTATCAGCAGTCACTACACAAAATCAGGCAAGTAGAGACTCCAATGTTGCTTTTTTAGTAAAGTACACGGATAGTCTCTATGGTTTTCCAAAATTTTGGATTTGGTCCCTAGCTTTCCAAAAGTACACGGATGGTCCCTGTGGTTTGCACTTTGTAACGCATTTAGTCCCCAGCCAACAAACCTAAAGGTTTTAGGAGGTCCAAGTTGGAGACTAAATGCGTTACAAAGTGCAAACCACACTACCATAGAGACCAGCCATGTACCTTTGAGAAAAGTTGGGGACTAAATGCATTACAAAGTGCAAATCACAGGGACCATCCATGTACCTTTGACAAAAGTTAACTAAATGAGTTACAAAGTGCAAATCATAGGGACCATCCATGTACTTTTGACAAAAGTTAGAGACTAAATGCGTTACAAGGTGCAAACCACAGGGACCCTCCATGTACTTTTGACAAAAGTTAAATGCATTACAAAGTGCAAACCACAGGGACCATCCGTGTACTTTTGGAAAGCTAGGGACGAAATTCCAAATTGTGAAAAAACACAGGGACTATCCGTATAGTTTACTCTTTTTTTACATGGCAAATATTTGACTATTTTTACACTTTTCTCCTAAGTAGTATATACTTAAATAAAAGTGAGAACTACCTTCACCAAGGGTTTCGATATCATCAACTTCGGGTCCTAAAATCATGACATTGCCTAACGGTGGATCAACCGTCATCCAATCAGATCTACCAATCTCATCTGCGTGAATCTCCTTTTCGGTTACCCACGCTTCAGCAAAATTGATGTTGTCATATGAAATGGGGTCAGGGGTTTCCTGCTCTTTATTATAGAACCTACATAATCATTTGTATATCAAATCTTTTACCTTTATGAAAAGAATCTGCTTAACAAAATGAACGAAATAATGAGAAACATTTAAGACTTACATTTGCTTTAATCTCATGTTGTATTCAACAAATACAATGTCACTGAGTCTCTGGTGTTCTATGTAATTCTTTGTTTCGTGAATTTGTTGGAAATGAATCTTGTTTGTTTTACATCCAACCAAACTGCAGGTTTGACTGAGAATACGAATCGCTAAACGAACCAAGTTTGGACAAGCCCCTCCGTATGTTGACCACCACTCAGCTATGGTCAAACAATAATTAAGAGTCTGATTATAGATTAAACACAAATTACGATAAATTCAAAATTCAAGTTAACATTTAGATTACCAGGAAATAAGGTATCCCTGCCACGTATAGCGATTTTCCTCCCGAAATCACCGGCAGCTTCACGATATAATGTTGTCTCTTTAACAATTTTATCTTGGATTGTAGTGTCGGGAACCAATCTTTCAACGCAATCGTAGACTGATGATCGGATCTGAAGATGAATATCTCCTTCGGTGCTATAGAAAAACTTTGGATTAAGATAAAAACCAGCAGTGTGAAGAGGATGCCGATTAAGTTGTTCCCACCTACGATCTATTATGTTCCAATAAACCATATAGTCTTTCTTCTCAACAAGTTCTTTCTTAATTGCTTCTTTTGCTCGATATACCCCTGCATAAACATACCCCATTGCCGGTCTCTTTTTTTCACTGACAATTCTCAGAAGTCTCAATAAAGGATCTGTTAAATGGGTGATTACTGTACACATGGACCAAAACGACGGATTGCTTATGTAATCCAAAGTAGTGTATCCTTCTTCTTTCTTGACGTATGAACACTCCATCCACTCCTCTGAGGTTACCATCGATTGAAGGTTGTGTTTGACACTTACCATCCGTTTCAATGTGCAGAAATCGGTTGAAGCATGTGTAGGACCCACGACAACAATGTCGACTCCAAAAGTATACCGTCTCATCATATTCAAAACAAAGCTGTGGTTGTAAATAAACCTTGATATCGATCTGGCTTGTTCAAGTATGGTACTTATCCATTCAAGTTCTCTAAAATCCTCTAGTATCAAATCTACACAATGAGTTGCACATGGAGTCCAGAAAATGGTTGGAAAACTGTCAGCTATTTGTTTTCCTACTTCTATGTAACGCCCTTCGTTTTTAGTAACAATTTGTAACACATTTCTCACTCCAACTTCTTCAACAACTTCCTTAAACAAAGTGAATAAAGCTTCAGTGGAGTCCATAATGTTGGTTGCGTCAAAAGATTTAAGAAACATTAACCCTTCAGGACAATACACCGAAAAATTCAGAAACGTTTTACCATTTTCCGATGTACATTCATCAGCTAGAACAGAACAACCACTTTTCCCCCAACTCCCCATGCATTGATCAACATCAGTTCTCACTTCTTGAACCGTACTCTTCAAAATCCAGCTTCGAAGATCGTGATAAGACGGTCCCACAACTCCCGAACCTTGCGAAGCAATCGCATCAATCATAGGTTGAAAATGTACAGAGTTCACAGCATCTAACGGTACACCAGCGTCTAAGAAAAACCGCCCGATTGCTAAACTAACTTGATGGTTAACCTTTTTCGAATCATCATATACAGAGTCAACCAAAGCTAGCGCATTCGACCCTTTTCTCACTCTAAACCCTTTCTTTCTCCTACCTCCACCTCGCTTATTACTCACAACACTCTCCTCTTCCTGATTCACCAACAAACTCGAACTCGGTTCAACACTTTCCGGAACAGGAAGCATCAAAACATCGGTATTCGCAAACGAATCACCCTCACCCCCCGAGTTAAAATTCGTGATATCTTCAGCTAACTTCTGTTTCTTCCTCTTCTTCACCACAACCCCATTCAAACTCTCTTGCATCAACAAGCGAACATCCGGTTGTACTCTCAAACAACTCGAGGCGTTACCCTTTTGACCCGCTAGATGTTCTTTAATTCGGTGAATCCCACCACCCTTAAACATCTTCCCACAATATATACACTTGAGTTGAACCTTATCACCAATTTTATACATGTGGCAATGCTTCCATGCTGGATCATGTTTTTGTGAATTTACAGGCACTGGTTCTAATTCAGAAGCCATATGTTCGTTCAAACACTAGCTGCTGTATTGTTATAATAATAATTTACAGCATTATTATTAGTGAATATAATAAATTTCAACAATTAACGAATCAAATTCAATGTTCTAATCTAATCTTCTAACATAGGCAAAATTAAGATTGTATGAAACGTGAATTAGAGAGAATAAAAGTTAGAAACTTACTTGATTTTATTAATTTCTTCGTTGAAAATCCGGCGAGACCGAGTTATGGAGGTTAGGGTTAATATATAGTCGGATGATGAATCGATGGAGAACCGGATAAACCGGTTACTTATTTCTCTTAACGGGTTTCTTTTAACCCGGTTTGAGGTCCAGATAGGCGGTCAAACTCAAATGAACGGTTTTCAAGAAAAGAAGTGAACCCGGGTCTTTCGGGTTGCGTTGCATAACTTGAACCGGAAAGTATTTAATATTTTTTTAGAGTGCTAATTTACCAAAGAGTTAACTTCCATTTTGCTACTTGTGATTTGGTTATTTTAACGGTTTTGCTTCAATAATTTAAAAATAGTCATTTTCCTCCCTAATTTTTCTAACTTATCGTCATTTTGCTATCCACCTCTAACTTCATCCAAAAAATCCATTAACCAGAAGGGTATTTTGGTAATTTTATGGATAAAAGCAAGGGCATGTAAGTCTTTTCACCTAAATAAACCTATAACTTGTTTATTTACATGTATATAAGTAATTCTTTTCTGATCCCCCAACTTTCCAACCACTCTTTCTACCGGCCACCACCATCCACAACCATCCACCACCACCTGTCGACCACGACTACCGCGACTTTTAACTAAACGTTTTAGTTGAGTTAGATCCAGGGAGTAAACTACCAAAATACCCCTACTTTTAATTGAACGTTTTAACTGAGTTAGAGCCAGAGAGCAAACTGCGACAAACTCGAAAGATCAGGGAGAAAAATGGCTATTTTTAAACTATTTGAACAAAACCGTTTAAATGACCAAACCATAGCTAGCAAAATGAAAGTTAACTCTTTACCAAAATAAACAATTGATACGTTATCGTTGCATAACTTGAACCGGAAATGGTTATCAAAATGATGCAATTGTTATCATGTGTTTTGATACATTATATGAGAAGTTTTATATTATATGCATTGATATTAAAATAAATCAAGATAAATTGTTTTAGTTAATATTATCACCGTTTAATCAAAGTATTCGTATATTTGATTCAACAAAAGTTTTGTCTCATGATTTGAGCTTTAATGAGACGATCCAGAAAAAACGTTTTCCAAAAGCGAGTTGTTTATGGTATTGGTATTGGTATTGTAACTGTAGCTTGTTGGTGTATTTAGAAGACTCAGAACGAATATAAATTCTCAAACAAAGAAGTTAGTGTGGAGAAAAAGTTGAAAGATATAAAATCCCTTAATTTTAAGTGGTTAAGAATAGGTTTAAACACAAATCCCTTCTTTGGAAGGGTTGCTGTGATTTAAATATTGTGTAATTATGTTATAATTTTGTTTCTGTTTAGTGGGTTGATCTTGAGGTTTGCTTGAGCTGTCTTAATAAAATTTGGTATTCGAGAAAAAAAAACATAGAGTTAATTGCAAATTTTGTCCTTTATCTATATACCAAATTTCAAGCGGTGTCATTTATCTTTAAAATTGACGAGTTTTGTACTTAATGTTTTAAAATCTTGCACGGCATGTCCTTTGACCCTAACCCAGTTAATTTTTCAGTTAAGTCAGATCATGTTCAATGCATAAGAGGGTAAAGTTGTCCTTTCACCTTTTCAGGAACTAATTATGTAAATAAGTTAAAAGGAAAATAAACTAATTAACAATCCCCTCATTCCAAATCAGACTCAGGGCATGTTTGGCTAAGCTTATTTAAGTCAAAAAAGACTTTTGGGAAAATGACTTTTGGAAAAGGAGTTTTTAAAAAAAGTGTTTGGATTAACTTATGGGGTGGGAAAAGCCAATAAGTCAATAAGTTGTTTTTTAAAAAGTGTTTGGCTTAACTTATTGATGTAAAATGACTAAAAGGGTCATTCTTTCATAAGGGATGTTAAAAAATAAGGGGTATATTGGTAATTTGTTGTTTGAAAAGCTATAAGCTGATCAAGAAGTCACAATCTTTTAACTTTTCAAAAACTCATTTTCCTCCATATCAAAAAGTCATTTTAAAAAGCACTTTTCCATTTGTCAAACACTAAAAACTGCTTATTGGCTTTTTGATAAGTCAATAAGCCAATAAGTTGGTTGGAAAAGCTTAGCCTAACATGCCCTCACACCTAAAAATGGGGCGACAAGCTAAGGTTTCATAAAATCCCAAAATCCTTTCAATTTGATCTTTCAATCGTTTCAAATTCACATCGAAATCGAGCATCTTACACAAAATCAACCGTCACATCCTTTCAGTTTCACAAATTCGGTGTGAAGGTGTTAGGGCGGTTGGAGGAGGAGTGTTTGATCAGAGATTGCTGGAAATTTGGTGTGAAGTTTAATGGGGGTGGTAGGTGAAGGTGGCCTGTTCGTTGGCAGGTGCAGGAGATCCGGTTGACGGACGGCTTCTGGAGGGGGATGTGTCGTTGAAACACCTTGTGGAGGCTGGTGGCGCGTGGGGACTGTGACGGTGGTTGGTGGGGGATGTGATGACATCAAAAAGTAAATTGTTTACACTGTGAAATCATTTATGTTTTTTTATTGATGTTAAATTTGTGGTCTCCCATGTTTGGAACAGCTATTTCGAAACAATGGTGCTTTTAATTGATGTTTTATTCATGTGTCTAGTTTTATCAAGCATGTATACTATCATTTTCTTCTCAGTGGCAGTGAGGTAGGTGGGGGTGAGGTAGGGCCGTGTAGGGTAGAGAGGTAAAGAGAGGAAGAGTGGTGGTGGTGGTGGAAGTTAGTGGTGATGGAGCGCAAAGAGAGAGAGAGAGAGAGAGTTTTGGTTAGGACAGATGAGTTGATATATCATTTTTTTTTTAGTAAACTTCCGTTTTGCTCCATGTGGTTTGGTCATTTTAACGGTTTTACTCAAATAGTTTAAAAATGGTCATTTTCCTCCCTGATCTTTCGAGTTTGTCGCTAGTTTGCTCCCTAATCTTTCGAGTTTGTCGCCAGTTTCCTCCCTGATGAAGTTAGAGGCTGGGAGCAAAATGAAGATAAGTTAGAAAAATAAGGGAGAAAAATGACTATTTTTAAACTATTGGAGCAAAACCGTTAAAATGACCAAACCACAGGGAGCAAAACGGAAGTTTACTCTTTTTTTTTCTTTAACAGGTTAAAAGACAATTATACCCTCATGTGCCTTGCACATGATCTGACTTAACTGAAAAAATTAACTGGGTTAGGGTCAAAGAACATACCGTGCAAGATTTTAAAACATTAAGTACAAAACTCGTCAATTTTAAAGATAAAGGACACCGCTTGAAATTTGGTATATAGATAAAGGACAAAACTTGTAATTCACTCAAAAACATATGTTTTGTCTTCAATAATCACTAAATTATAAATCCATGTAATTAAAAAGTCACAAATCATAATTTTCATTTCTGCTTGTTACTTCTGTTGAAAAGTATTTGACTATTTGTAAACTCAAAAACACATTGTGTGAATTTGAATTCGTGGGGGATGTTAGCTTGTGAGTATATATTATGTAATGGGAGGAGAGTGCATTATTTAATGTGAGAAGAGCAAGTAGTAGAAAATTAGATTTCAACTTGAATAAACTTTTATAATCCATTTAAAGTAGTCTAGTGGTGTTGGTGACTTAGATAAAGTTTTAGAATAGCAGATTGCAGAGGTTAGGGGTTCAATCCTTATTGTATACATGTTTAGTCATTCAAAAAAAACTAGAATAAACTTTGATGCATATGGACTGACCATTTTTGTAAGTACTTTTGAGAATCTGAATCAAGGTTAAAGAAGAATTGACGTGTTTTTATGTGATTTAAAGGGGCACAAAAATGTTATGGCCCAGTGAAGGATTCCCTATTTCCTAAGCCCATTCACCAGCCTTTTAATTTCTTTTGCCTTTTACATACGTGCACATAATAACCGGTTAAATAATTAAAACCGGTAATTAATTGAAACCGTAACCAATTAATAATCGATTAAGGAATTAGCAATTAGTGGTTTTTTAACCGTAGGTTCCTAATTGGTTAGAGACTTTTTAGAAGGAACCATTTTTTAACCAATTTACCCGTTAACCAAAAAAATAGAAAAAAAAACCCGGTTAAAGTGAATAACCGGAAAAAATTGAGAAAAAAAACTGGTTACAAACCAAACCGGTTAGAGAAAAACAATGTTTTGTACACCACTACAACCGAAGCTAACAAAACTCCATGAACTACGAGGGCAAAACCTACGACATTATGTAATATACTCATTTTTTCCACAAAGCTATGATGTCGACCCATTTCAAACATATTCTAATTAGAAATTTTTTTAGGTAGTTCTAAGATGCGTTGGGAAATTATTTTAGATGTAAAAAAATAAATCATTTTTATGTATATAGATTTTTTTTTTTCAAAATCCACGAGACTAACTTTTAGAAGGGACATAGATTACATGTTTTTAATGAGCTACGTTACATCCAAATCATGTCACCCACCCACTATAAAAATAGCAAAATACCAATAATTCGTTGCTGAATAGCAAAACACCAATAATTCATTGCAAAGAAATGTTATAATGCTCCATGTCAGAAGTATTTTATAATAGGCTGATTGGAAAATAATAATCTCATCTTTTTAAAATTGGCTCATAATAATCTCAAGTCAGTTATTAGCCAATAATAATCCGACCTCGTTCAATTAAGCTATTTTAATGGCGGACTATTTTACAAAAAAAATTGGACGAGGTCGGATTATTATTGGCTAATAACTGACTTGAGATTATTATCGGTCAATTTCAGAAAGATGGAATTATTGTTTTCCAGTTTGCCTTTATAATATTTCAAAGTCTTTGTTTAATTTGAAAGTGTGTCCATCATTTTTCATGTGCAATATTGCTACAAAAGGTCGACTCACATCGTACAAGTCACAAGCCAATTCTTTGTTGTGGACTGGTTTGCTCATTTTAGGATTCTCTTTACTATGTTTCTATTTGGTTCAATAATGCTTGAAAATGAAACAATGAGTAAATTACTGTTTTGACCCCTGTTGTTTAGCCAGTTTAATCATTTCAGCTCAAAAATAAATCTTTTAACATATCAGACCTCGACGTTGTAAGGGTAATTAGGTCATTATATACCTTAGGGGTTAGGTCATTATATACCTTAGGGGTAATTAGGTCGTTATATACCTGACACTAACTTTGTTACTTTTTTGCAGTTAAGTGTAAGGGTAATTAAGTCATTATATACCTTATTAATGCAATTATTCAGGTTTTTTAATTATTTTGTTATTTTCACGATTATTATATAACAAAATACGTTTTAATTATATAAATGAATATGTATTTTCATTAACCGTTTATTTTTATAAAAGTCATTTTAAAAATTATTTTTTTATTTTACATTTTGTTTAAACCCTCTAGCGTTTTTAAAATTGTTCTGTTTTAAACCATTTATTTTTTTTTAAATTGTTCGTTTTAAAGTCGTTTATCTTTCAGAGTTTGTTTAAACACTTCATTTTATACCATTCTTTTTAATATCCTTTATTTTTAAACATTTCTAATCTACTAACTTTTTTAAGTCACTCATTTTTTAAATTTTACAAAACGATGTGCATAAAAAACAAAAGAAATGTAAGATTTGAAAAAAAAAAGAAACATTCTAATAAAAAGTTTGCACAAGATCCTTCTTTTTTCAAACTTTTTTAGAATGGTTTATTTCTTTTCCAAATCTTCCATTTCTTTGGACCGTTTTTTTATTCAAAATTCGTTATTTTTTTTAACATTTCCTTTATAAATTCATGTGTTTCTAGTTCCTTACACTTGTTAACTTATTTTTTTAAGGTTTTACTTTTTTTATAAACATCATTTTTAATATTCGTTTTTAAACCACTCGTTCGTTTAAAATCGATCGTTTTTAAATTTCTTCGATTTTTGAAATCTTTCATTTTCTGAAGTTCTTTTTCCCTAACGGCTGTAAGTAAACCGAATACAAAGTTTAAAAATAAACGATTTCAAAAACTGTTCAAAAAGGAACGGTTTAAAAAGAAATAATTTTATGTAACATCTCGCAAAACCATGTCCAATGTAGTAACGACACATGTCATGGACTTTAAACGTGTAAATAATTGATTCCGAGGGACTAAAATTGTCAAACAATGTAAATATCTAAGTAAAAGGATCCAAAGTGTCAACATGCCAATCTTGTGCCTCTGGTTGACCTCACACGACGTTCGTATTCTTTAACGAATAATTTGTCGAACATAAGAAGCCGTTTGTGCTTAAAATAAGGATCTTACGAAACATAAGGGTTAAAAGTGTCAACTTGTTAAATGTTACCTCTGAGTGACCTTTTAACGATCCCAAAAACATTGTAATAATTGTATATTTTGTTCTCAAGAATATTGGATATTAATTTTATGGAGTTTCGATGAAAACAAGACTTTTCGGGTGATCTCGCAACTAACAGGGAGCTTAACGGAGTTAAAATATGACCCAAGGCCCTTAATAGTTAACTATGGGGGTCATAAGTGCAATAAATGGAAGTTAAATACACTTAAAATGGACCAGGGACCAAAAATGCAAAGCTGACAAACTTTTAACCGATTCTCCCCATTGTCGCGGGCCGCGTAGGATGAGACCAATTCTTACGCGGGCCGCGTAAGAGTGCCAGATGCATAAAACATGCACAGTTGCAGGTTCAGTCAGTTCCACCGCCTTTGCATGCTTGTATTCGATACCAGGGACTGAGCAAATGGTTTTTCGTGCAATATGGACACCTGGAAACATCTGAGATCAATATAGGGACATATGGATTGATCATATGAAGTAGAAATTCCTATATAAAGGCCCTTGTTGTTTCTTGTTCTTGCACACACTTTGGTTTTCACTTCAAAACTCTTTCACTGGAGCTTGCTGGTGTTCAAGAAAGTTTCCTTCAGCTCTAAACTCGTGCTAAGGACTATAGTAAGTGTTTTCCTAAGTTCAAATTTTATTAGCTTAATGACCGAAAGTCAAAGCTATCGTAATTAAGCTTTGACTTAGTGATTAATCACTAACGGTCCAGCCATTATTCGAATTGAAAGTGGCTATGAGTTGGTAATTATGTAGGTAATAAACCCTTAAAAGGGCACCTACTGATTATCACTTTTACTTGGTCAAATGTCGAGTCAAACTTATTAATAAAAAGTCAGCTATGTTTTTACAGCCTGAACATTAACTCATGGGAGTTCATGAGAAGTCTTGGTTTCTATGGTGCCGGATGGTAAGTTATTATCAGTTTTTTGCAAAAATGATGTTAGATCTTATCTTGTATTAACATATATAGAAAAATGTGAATGACATTTGTATATTTGATTGATACACCTCATATTGTAACTTTAACATGTATGAAGTGTCCGGGTGGCGAATGAGTTAGGGCGAGGAAATGCGAAAGCAGTGAAGTTTTGTATAAAAGTGTTGTTGGGGAAATCGGGCGTGATATGCGCCGTCTTCTTTGTTCTCTGTATGGTGTTCCGGATAAACATTGCACACTTGTTTACAAATGATGAAAGAGTTGCAGATACAATATCAGATCTTTCGCTTCTTCTGTCTTTTTCAGTTCTGCTGAACGACATTTATCCTATACTCTTAGGTAACAGCTCTTTTTGGGAAGTGTCTATGTTATGTTCACAATGTTTAGGTTTATGTATATGATATATGCCCCTTGATTACTACCCACCATGAAGATACCCATGTTCACATAATCAAGCAATAAATACAACCATTGGTCAACAAATAAAAAACTAACCTACTATATACTCAAAATATGTGGTAGAGTACCATACAACATTTAATAAACTTTAAACCAACAATCACACAATACCTGATTATTGACATCTTATCAAAAGTAGAAACACACCATAAAAATAAATGAGTAGGTACTCCGTAAATTTTCACCCAGGCAATTTTGTTAACCACAATGTTCTGGCCTTCCTAGATCTCTAAGCTTGAGAACTAGACTTCTCAAAAGAGTTTTTTTTATGTTAGTCATATGAAATTGGAGTATCTAAAAAAGTGAACCCACTGAAAAAAATTACTGGATCCGTCACTGATTAGAATTGCAAACCCATTACCATTTTGTACGAAACAGGTCTGCTAATTCTTTTATTCCAGTTGGTAAGACAAAACAAAATACATTTTTTTTACACATGAAAAAAATATATTATTGATTTATTATTAGTTATAACTTATTAACACATTAAAAAATCTGACGTGTCGTTTATCACATCCATAATGATAATAGGGGTGGAGATACAATAGGAAGTTTATTTGGCTAGGAAAGCTAGGAAATGATCTTGACCATCCATTTAGTTAATCAAGGGCTAAAATTAAATCAGGGGAATTGAAAGGAAGAAAAGAGGCGCGCGAGTTTGTTTAGGGGCATTCTAGTCAATCCAAGCCAATGGTTTATCTCTCCTCCAATTCCCCCCCATTTTTTAAACGTTAATAACTCTTTCATACGACATTATTTTTTTATAAAAATGTAACACCCCAAAATATAATATTAGACTATTTGAATGTTTAAAGGTTTTAAATAAAATTTATTAGGTTATAATAAACAAGGAAGTTTAGAATGTTGGTAAAATTGTACTAGAATTATAACATGACTAATCCCAAGGGACTGAATGTGTAAAATTAGCAAATAAATAAGAAATTAAAGGATTTTTATGTGGGGAATGGTGGGGGCGACGCAGGGGAACGACCAGGAAGGGAAAACCTTTCTTCTTGCCCTAGCTCCTCAAATCACAAGCAATTGAATGAGTTTCTGGCCCTAATTCGAATGCATGTGAGCAAATTCTCAACTATCTAAGAGTTTCCTACATAGGGTAAGTCAGATTTTGTGAATTGATGCTATTTAGTGATTATGGGTTTTGATCAATCTGTGAATTTGTATGAAATTAAGCTTGTATATGCTTTAGAATTATCATTTAGAGGATGTCTATGCCTGAATTCGTTTGTATTGAAAGTTTGAAGTAAAACCCATTTAACCTAGTGATGTGGTGTTCTTGCAATTCTATAAATTGAGTAGTTGTGATAAATGAAAGTTGGAGTATAAAGATAATGGATGAATTACCAGGTTATAGGGTGATTTTATGATGTGATTTGGATTGATAAAAAGAGTTGTGAAGGCTACTAGGGAAGATTTGAATAAAACACTTGTACCTTATGCTTTGTTAATGATACGCACACCAAGTGTTTGATGAAATGCTTAGGAGAAAACGATAAGTGAGATTGTATGCTAATAATAAATAAAGGTATATAGAATGTGATGATGATGTATTAGATAATAGATTTGTATAAGGAATGTGTTTTGAATGGATTACAAGTGGGAAATTAGTTTGATAAGATGATATGGAAAGAAACCTTCATTAAAAAGTATGTATGCTCATGTATGCTAATCATGTTATGATGAATGTGATGACATGTACGGATAGGAGTCATATTAACATGGATACGAGCATGGAAGGGCAACATGCCAAGGATAAACACGGAAGCTATGCTTGAACTCGGGTGCACGAGGTAAGTGAATCACGGACTTACACTTTATATGTAAAATGTATTGTAGTATAATGATTATTGTGAATCATGTGAGACAGTATGAAACAATGGAAGTAATAAGGTAAGTTTACGGTAAATGAGTCGAAAGGTGGTTTAGAAATAGTTTCTATTAAGTATAGGTGAGAAAGAAGCTTACATGATGGTATTATGCATAAAGATGAAATAAGTAGTTATACGCGTAGGTATGGGTTAGTTTGCAAGTAAGTAATTGGGACTTATAGGAGAGTATGACTATAAACTATTAAGTACGGAGAATTATGTGTATACGATTTACATGTATAGACGTGTGTGGTAAGGACTTGTAAGTAATATTATGTAGAATGTAAGTTGTAAATACATGTACAAATAGAAAGGGTATGTATGCATGAATTGGAATTTAGTTATTTGTGCAAATGAATGAGACTTGTTATGTGTATACATGGATATGTTCGTATGAATAAAATCTAATGATGCTAACCGTTTCCTATTGAGAATGAAATGGGAATGCAGGTATACTAGGGATGGAAGTTGAAGGTAGTCACCGAAATCCAATGCAGGTGGTTTGAATGGATGGATGAATGGACTAACTTAAGCGAAAGCATGATGTGTTGACGCCTAGTTATGCATGTTTAAATATTATTTATATGATGAAACCGGTTGCTAATGACGTGATTGTACGTGGTGTCTGCAGGTTGCACAGAACTGTGGATTCTCATCATGGAGTGAAAAAGGTTGAAGATTGAGTCAAGACATGGATTGTACATGTGAGTGTGTGGTCATGTAATTTAATATAAGTATGTCAGATTTTATAAGTTTATAGAAAGCATTAATGTATTTAATGTAAAAGAGTGATTTAATGTATTTGCAAGCATGTTAAAAAGAATATAATGAAAGAAATTTTTTTTTAAGTTCGTATTTCTGCTGCGACTTTTGGTTAAAACGTGTTAGGGCGTTACAAAAAATTGCACCAAAAAAACGAGCGTTTTTTTAATCTTTAAAACGAGTATACTATTGCTATATTTTAAAAAAAATTTAAAACCCAGTTGCGTAAAACGCAATAGAAAAACCCCAGTTACGTAAAACGCAATGAAAAAAAACCTAAAAAATGACATTTTTCTAAAACGCAATGCACCAAAAACACAAAGAAATGACTTATTTGTAAAACGCAATGGCCAGAAACACAAAGAAATGTCTTATTTCTAAAACGCAATAGCCTAAAAACTCAAAAGAAAATGTACTTTCTAAAACGCAATGGACTAAAAACACATAAAAATGTGTTTTACCTAAAACGCAAGGCACAAAAAACACAAACAAATGTCTTATTTCTAAAACGCAATGGCCAGAAAACACTTAAAATGTCTGTTTTCTAAAACGCAATGGACTGAAAACACATAAAAAAATGTTTTACCTAAAACGCAATGCACCAAAAACACTTAAAAATGTCTTATTTCTAAAACGCAATGGCCAGAAAACACTTAAAAATGTCTTATTTCTAAAACGCAATGGTCAGAAAACACTTAAAAATGTCTTATTTCTAAAACGCAATGCCTAGAAAACACATAAAAATGTCTTATTTCTAAAACGCAATGGCCTAAAAACACAAAAGAAACTGTTCTCTCTAAAACGCAATGAACTGAATACACATAAAAATGTGTTGAGTAAAAACACTTCAAAAATGTTTTATTTCTAAAACGCAATAACCAGAAACTGTTGTTCACAGAACTAGAAACTGTCTAAAACGCAATGACCAGAAACTGTTGTTCACGGAACCAGAAACTGTTGTTCACAGAACCAGAATCTAACTAAAACGCAATGACCAGAACCTGTTGTTTACAGAACCAGAAACACAGTCTACGAATGCAGTTTTCCAGAGGCAATTTACAGAAAATTAATTTTTCTGATGCATTTTTATTACAGCAATTTAATCGGAATTTTTTTTTCCGAGACCCCAGCTAGGGGCTCTGCCCCTTGGACCCAGCCAGGGGCTGCCGCCCCTGGGACCCCGCTACCAGGGGCGCTGCCCCCGGACCCCCGCCAAGATCGTAAAACACAATGACTAAATCAAAAACCCAGATTGTAAAAATGAAATTAAAGAATTTCTTACATGGATCGAAGTGATTTCTTCAACAATTGACGAAGTTTGAATGATAGAAACACTTATCAGCGCTCGAATCGAACGAATCGAGTGATTATCTCCAAAATCACCGGAAAAAAAACAACAAGATTTTTTATGAAATTAAACTGGGGTTTCTTCAAAAAAGCTGAAGAACACGTTGATCGGGTGTTTGAATCATTGATTTGTGAGGAAAATCGGACTATAATGTAGTGATTATTGAGATAGAAAGTGAAGAAATGGTTGAAGATGGTGGGTTTTGAAAATGGTGGGTTTTGAAGTTACTGGGTTTTGAAAAGGAAGAAGAAATGGTTGGATTGACTAAAATACATTTCCTCTTTATTTTAAATGTTGCCACATGTTCTAATCTTATTGCTTCCTACACTTCCTAGCCAAAATAAACTTTCTATTTGATTTTTTCCGATGATAATAGAGCAACATAGCGAGGCCATAAATTCATGGAACTCTCGAATGGCAATAATTGTGATTTGTGAACGTGTGTCACAAGTTTTTTAAAACCTTTATGTATTATGAAACAAATGCATATATATAAAAGAAGGTTTTATGAATGGAACTCTCGAATGGCAATAATTGTGATTTGTGAACGTGTGTCACAAGTTTTTTATAGCCTTTATGTATTTACAATATACATTTATAAGTTGAGGGAATAGTGTCAATTCCCTATTATACCAACCTATTTTTAATTTAATTTTATTTTCAGTTTAAAATTACGCTTTCTTCATTCGTTTAAAATTATGTTTTTGCCCCCAACTCAAAATAAAACTATAATTTTGCCCTTAAGCTCAAAATTACGCTTTTGCCCTCGGGTCAAAAACTCATTTTTAATTTTGTTCCCAATTTAAAATTACGGTTTTGCCCTCCGTTTAAAATTACATTTTTGCCCCAGTTCAAAATAAAATGTTGTTTTTTCCTCTAGCTCAAAATTACGATTCTGCCCTCAGCTCAAAATTACGTTTTTGCCCACAGTTCAAGTATTTTCAAGTTAAGGGAATAGTGTCAGGCAGCTTGCCTGACACTTCCCTATTGGACCAACCCATTTTTTTTAATTTTATTCCCAGTTTAAAATTACGCTTTCGTCATTCGTTTAAAATTACGTTTTTTCCCTCAGCTCAAAATAAAATTATAATTTTGCCCCTAGCTCAAAATTACGCTTTTGACCTCGGTTCAAAAACTCTTTTTTAAATTTTGTTCCCAGTTTAAAATTACGGTTTCGCCCTCCATTTAAAATTACGTTTTTGCCCCCAATTCAAAATAAAATATTGTTTTTTCCTCTATCTCAAAATTACGATTCTGTCCTCAGCTCAAAATTACATTTTTGCCCACAGTTCAAAATAAAATTATGTTTTCCCCTAACTCAAAATTATGATTTTGCTCTCAGTTTAAAATTATAATTTCGCCTCCAGTTCAAAATATAATTACGATTTTACCCTCTGTACAGACATACATATTATGAGAAAGAAATATTTGGCTTATTGCCCCGCAATGCGGGCGGGGCAAAAACTAGTTATGAACAAATACATATATACTTGCTGACATGTTGTGACAAGTTTATAAACTTTTTCTTCTGTAAAATTAAATTTCTATAACTTTTATACGACATGATGTGACAAGTATTAAAGAGGTATGGTTTCAAATCCATGCACACAGGGCTACACCGTTTTTCTTCCAGCATGACGCCTACATCAGCAGGAGATATCCGAAAGCTTCTAGAAGCTTCTGGAAGAAATAGCAGGTGACATAAAAGATGCTCTCTGAGACATAAAAGACACCACGTGTCACCTGTAGATGGATGCCAGCTGGACCTGCAAGATATATATAGGACAGACCGATAACCACTGCCAGAATTCTCTTAACTGGACGAATAAGGGCGCGCCACGTCATCCACTACTCTCGTAACGGCAGAGGAGACCAAGAGGATGCTCCTCTTGGTCGGACAGCTGGCGCTCGATGGCAGCTGGCAGGTCGCCTCTTCCCTCCTTCATCCTTCGGCTATAAATAGAGGACTCCTCCTTCAGGTTTAACATTCTGCTATCTCTCTATTTCACCTACAACACACACTATTCTCCTCAGAACAGTACTTATTCTCAGGCCGGATGGTGGTCACCAGGAGAACCCCCCTATCCCCCTTCTTGTGGCGAGTCACCGGTGTTCTGTTTTGCAGGAATCCAGCGATTGGCGAGTGGAGGAAGAGATTGAACCCTAATATACGAGACAACCTAGCTGGATAACCTTGTGTTAACCGGTGTTTCATCAAGTATGTAAACCTTTTCTTTTGTAAAAAAAAAGTTCTAAAACTTTATATGGATAATGAAAAACAATTTATATAAAAGGTCTTGTAAAATAATAATGAGAACATGTTCCGACAGCTACATAATTTATGTTGTTTGATATATTAATGATATATGATACTCTTGTGAACAAAGACCAAAAGTCCACAACAACTTAAACTGCATTAAAGTCATTTATGGAGAGGCTAAAGAAGTACCAGGGAGTGAACCGAAATTAAGTATCTTGAAAAATTATCAACTATCCAGAAAAACAAGGGTAAGGATAGTGTAAAAAGGGTCTAAAGTGTGAGAAGTGTATTATAACACTATATATAATACTATATAACACCATATAAACACTGTAACGCCCTAACACGTTATAATCGAAAGTCGCAGCGGAAACACGAACTTTAAAAATTTTCTTTCATTATATTCATTCCTTCACTTAAATACATTAATCCATTTTTATAAATTAATTAAAAACTAACATACTTATATAAAATTAAGTGACCACATTCCCACCCACTTACAATCCATGCGTTGACTCGATCTTCAACCGCGTACACTTCTTTATGAAACATCCATAAACCTGTACAACCTGCAGTCACCACATTCAATCACATAATTAGCAACCGGTTTCATCATATAAATAATATTTAAACATGCATAACTAGGCGTCAACATATCATGCTTTCGCTTAAGTTAGTCCATTCATCCATCCATTCAAACCACCTGCATTGGATTTCGGTGTCTACCTTCAACTTCCATCACTAGTATACCTGCATTCCCATTTCATTCTCAATAGGAAAACGGTTAGCATCATTAGATTTTATTCATACGAACCTATCCATGTATACACATAACAAGTCTCATTCATTTGCACATATAACTAAATTCCAATTCATGCATACATACCCTTTCTATTTGTACATGTACTTACAACTTACATTCTACATAATATTACTTACAAGTCCTTATCACACACGTCTATACATGTAAATCGTATACACATAATTCTCCATAGTTAATCGTTTATAGTCATACTCTCCTATGAGTCCCAATTACTTACTTACAAACTAACCCATACCTACGCGTATAACTACTTATTTCATCTTTATGCATAATACCATCATGTAAGCTTCTTTCTCACCTATACTTAATAGAAACTATTTCTAAACCACATTTCGACTCATTTACCGTAAACTTACCTTATTACTTCCATTGTTTCATACTGTCTCACGTGATTCACAATAATCATTATACTACAATACATTTTACATCTAAAGTGTAAGTTCGTGATTCACTTACCTCGTGCACCCGAGTTCAAGCATAGCTTCCGTGTTTATCCTTGGCATGTTGCCCTTCCATGCTCGTATCCATGTTAATATGACTCCTATCCGTACATGTCACCACATTCATCATAACATGATTAGCATACATGAGCATACATACTTTTTAATGAAGGTTTCTTGCCATATCATCTTATCAAACTAATTTCCCACTTGTAATCCATTCAAAACACATTCCTTATACAAATCTATTATCTAATACATCATCATCACATTCTATATACCTTTATTTATTATTAGCATACAATCTCACTTATCGTTTTCTCCTAAGCATTTCATCAAACACTTGGTGTGCGTATCATTAACAAAGCATAAGGTACAAGTGTTTTATTCATATCTTCCCTAGTAGCCTTCACAACTCTTTTTATCAATCCAAATCACATCATAAAATCACCCTATAACCTGGTAATTCATCCATTATCTTTATACTCAAACTTTCATCTATCACAACTACTCAATTTATAGAATTGCAAGAACACCACATCACTAGGTTAAATGGGTTTTACTTCAAACTTTCAATACAAACGAATTCAGGCATAGAACATCCTCTAAATGATAATTCTAAAGCATATACAAGCTTAATTTCATACAATTTCACGGATTGATCAAAACCCATAATCACTAAATAGCATCAATTCACAAAATCTGACTTACCCTATGTAGGAAACTCTTAGATAGTTGAGAATTCGCTCACATGCATTCGAATTAGGGCCAGAAACTCGTTCAATTGCTTGTGATTTGAGGAGCTAGGGCAAGAAGAAGGGTTTTCCCCTCCTGGTCGTTCCCCTGCGTCGCCCCCACCATTCCACCACATAAAAATCCTTTAATTTCTTATTTATTTGCTAATTTTACACATTCAGTCCCTTGGGATTAATCATGTTATAATTCTAGTACAATTTTACCAACATTCTAAACTTCCTTATTTATTATAACCTAATAAAATTTTTTTAAAACCTTTAAACATTCAAATAGTCTAATATTATATTTTGGGGTGTTACAAACACCGTATAACAATATGTAACACCATATAATACCATATAACACTATGTAAGACTATATATCATTATATAACAAATATAACACTATACATCTATCATAGACATGCTATCATACAACATATAGTGTTATATTTATTATATAATGATATATAGTGTTACAAAGTGTTATATGGTATTATATGGTGTTACATATTGTTATAAGGTGTTTATATGGTGTTATATAGTATTATATATAGTGTTATAATACACTTCTCACACTTTGAGACTTTTTACAGGATCCTCTAAACATAATACTTTTTGCAAATGTTTAAAAGCTGAAGGGTATGTTTGGCATGAAGCTTTTAGGAGCTTTTAGGAGCTTCTAGCTTTAAGCTTTTAAGAAAAAGCTCATACTCAATAAAAAGTCTTGTTTGGTTGAAGGAGCTTTAAGCTTTTAGGTTAGGAGCTTGAAGCTTTTGGTTAAACGCTACTACTAGTAGCGTTTAGAAGGAGCTACAAGCTTTTAGGGGAAAAATGACTATTTTAACCTCTAAAAATAGGAAACTTTTTAATGCATCAACTTTCTAAATTTTTAGTTATGTCCATTTTGGTCATTTTATACATTTTATTAAAAGCTCCAGCTACTCTACCAAACACCAAATATATCTAAAAAGCTACAGCTACTAACTACCAGCTACAGCTACCAGCTTACAGCTTCCAGCTAGCAGCCACCAGCTACTTTTGCCAAACATACCCGAAATGGCCATCTTGTATATCACTGTATCGATCAATCGGTTAGTCAGGTTTCAAAACCAAATGAAATCATAAATAGTTAGAAAATTTAATCATTAATTATTCTTTAACATTTAAAGTTATTTATTATTGAAACATAAAATAAATTTTAAAAGGGGATACCGGATTTAATCCCCTTTTTAAATAAACTCAAACTTTTACCAATTGGCCGATAGTACTCCCAACTTTTAACATATTTTTCGTTGACACTCACAAAATAACTAAACACTAACCTAGTTAGCTGATATCAGATGCCATGTCACTAATCAAGTGTTACGTCAGATGCCATGTCAGCAAAAACCCACATCAGATGTCACGTCAGAAAAAAAAAGTGTCATGTTAGATGACACGTTAACAAAAAAATTTGGCATGTCAGCAAAAAAAAATGCCATATGAGATGTCACATCAACAAAAACTAACTGAGTTAGGATTTAGTTAGTTTGGGAGTGACAACGGAAAATAAGTTGAAAGTTGAGAGTATTGTGGTACAAACCAAAAATTGAGAGTATTATCAGCCAATTGGTGAAAATTGGTGCTATTTAAATCCAATAATTCTTTAAAAAAATTTGTATTTAACAATTCGTTTTCACGACCATCCACATTAGGTACTTACCAGGACGGCAAAACCATGATGTGTGTACTCCAGTTTTAGTCGGTCCCAACTCGCGACCTAAGAAAACCGAAAGCGATTTTGAATACCCAAAAATTGAACCCAGTACGAGTGGCTAACCGGCTATGGTTTGTACCTTTCACATCACATTAGTGGTCGGTTTTTGTCCACCCTAAACTTCAATGGTGTACATACTATACATTACATAAAAGGTTTGACACGTATCCATGCCCATAAAAACAATTAAATTTTATTTTTCTCATTTTTTTTCTATATTTCTGGAAATTATAGAAAATTTTATTTTTCTCATTTTTTTTCTATATTTGTGAAAATTATAGAAAATATCCCACTCCTCTATTGCCTAACCCCTGATGTAAATCTAAAATACCATACTAGTCCCACTACATTTCCTCCACTTACTTTACACAACCATCACTACTTTATGTTTCTACTTTCTTCTTCAACCAATTGAATATGACACATGCTACAATTCATTTATAACACACCATTTCCATATAATTACACACATTCACAACAACAACAACAACAACAATAGTACTCCCATGACCAAAACATGTTCTTCCCCTACCTTCTTCTTTTTCCTATTCTCTTCACTCCATCTCTATCTTTCTCCTTCATCTTCACTGGATTCAAAAACCTTAACATATCCCTAAACGGAGCCGCGTGTGTCACACCCCGCCGCGGCATTCTAAAACTCACCGACAGCACCCCGCGCTTAATCGGCCATGGGTTTTACCCGAACCCAATCCGTTTCAAAAATAATAAAACACCTTTATCATTTTCCACATCTTTTGTTTTTGCCATATTGCCAGAATACAAAAAGTTAGGTGGTCATGGGCTGGCTTTTGCTATATCGCCATCGAAAGAGCTCGCCGGAGCCCAACCGAACCAGTATCTTGGCCTCCTTAACATCACAAACAATGGCAATACGTCAAACCATTTATTCGCTATAGAATTCGACACGGTTCAAGATTTGGAATTCGGTGATATTGATAACAACCATGTTGGTGTTAATATTAACTCCATGTTGTCAAAGAACACAACCAAATAGGGGTGAGCAAGTTTAGGTCCAGACCAAAAATAACCGAGAACCGAACCGAAAAAACCGAGAACCGAACCGAACCCAAGTACTTAGGTATTTAGATCGGTTCCAATTTTTCATATAAAATAGGGTCGGGTCGGGTCGGTTCTCGGTTCTTTTCATGGTGAAACCCGACTTGGACCTATGGACCGGAACCGACCCTATATTTAGGGTAGTGAATCGGTTCTGTATTTTATGTTTAATCGGTTCTCGGGTCGGGTCGGGTAATGGTCGGGTCGGGTCGGGTTTGTCCTTTTGCTCACCCCTACAACCAAAGCTGGCTATTATGTTGGTTCTACAAAGCATGATCTCAATTTGAAAAGTGGGAAAAAGATCCAAGCATGGGTGGATTATGATGGTTCAAAACATGAACTAAATGTAACTATTTCACCATCTTCAAGCAAACCCATTATGCCGATCTTGTCGGTTCGGGTGGATCTGTCACCCGTGTTGCAAGATGAGATGTACGTTGGGTTTTCAGCCTCAACAGGTGTGCTTGCAAGTTCTCATTTTGTATTTGGTTGGAGCTTTAACATGTCTGGAAAAGCTCAATCTTTTGATATTGATAAGCTCCCTTCACTACCAGGGGATAAAAATAATCACACACGTTTTGTAATTATTAGTGTTTCTGTGGGTGTCTTTTTAGCTCTTGTAATTCTAGTGGTTGCTGTTGTTTTTGTGGTGAAGAAGTTGAAAAATGTGGATGAGATTGAGGAATGGGAGCTTGATGTAGGCCCACATAGATATTCTTACAAAGAGTTGAAAAAGGCTACAAAGGGGTTTAAAAAAGAGGGGTTACTTGGGTTTGGTGGATTTGGGAGTGTTTACAAAGGGGTTTTGCCTAAATCTAGGACATTAGTTGCGGTGAAGCGAATTTCAAACGAAGCGCAACAAGGGATGAGGGCGTTTGTGTCGGAGATCAATACTATTGGCCGTCTTCGCCATAGAAATTTGGTTCAATTGTTGGGTTGGTGTAGAAAGAAAGGGGATCTATTGCTTGTGTATGATTACATGGCTAATGGTAGTTTAGATAAGTATATTTATGATAATCCTAGAGTTGTTTTAACTTGGGAACAACGGTTCAAGATTATAAAAGATGTATCGAGAGGTTTGTTATATTTACACGAAGAATGGGAGCAAACCGTGCTTCATAGAGACATCAAAGCGGGAAACGTGTTGTTAGATTCGGAGCTAAACGGGCGATTGGGTGATTTTGGGTTGGCTAAGTTGTGTGAGCACGGATCAAACCCGAGCACGACTAAAGTGGTGGGTACATTGGGTTATTTGGCTCCTGAACTGACTCGAACCGGTAAGCCCACCACAAACTCAGATGTGTTTGCATTTGGGGCCTTGTTGTTAGAGGTGGTTTGCGGAAGGAGGCCCACTGAGCCGAAGGCGTTGCCAGAGGAGCTTATCTTGGTGGATTGGGTTTGGGATAAGTGGGTCAAAGAGGCTGTTATTGAAGTGGTTGATTCAAAGTTGAAAGGGGAGTTTGATGAGGTGGAGGTTTTGATGGTAATTAAGTTGGGGTTAATGTGTTCTAGTAATTCACCGTCAGCGCGACCCTCTATGAGGCATGTGGTTAGGTACTTGGAAGGGGAGGTCCCCTTGCCCGAAAGTATAGTGGCGCCATGTGAGAACGTCGGGAAGGGTAGTCATGGGTGGGAGTTTGAGGATTATGTGCATTCCTATCCATCTTCCTCTATTATAGACAATGTAAGCAATTGGTCAGCTGGAATTGAGGAAGAGTATATTGATGTTGAAGCAGGTTTGACTACACCATCCTCTATTGAGAGCAAGTTAAGAAGTTAAATTTTCTGTTCTGTTCTGTTTTTTTTTTTTTTTTTTTTTTGGTTTTGGTTCTGTAGAATGTGGATAACTGTATGTAACTAGTTTTTTTTAAGGTTGGAATCAATAACTGTATTTCATAGCAACCAGTTTCTCAGCACATCTATTATCATGTTATCAGCAAAAATATGTCAAGAAATTACCCTTCGGATTACTCTACAACCATTCACCTGAAGACTGCGGGTTTCTTCTTGGACAACATCTTGAATGTGAATAACAAAATGCTATTCTGGGCCGGACCTATAGTATAAGTAACCCAGACTTGGGCCTAAGGTTCCCCAAAAATAGGGGCTCCACTTAAAAAAAATTAATATGCTAACTATAAATTACTAATATTAGTGCAAATTTATTGTTTTAGATTTGTTTGATTCATTATACAAGCAAACCGCTATCGGTTATAGTTTGTTAGATTTTTGTTTCGTTCCAAACACGGTTAAAGGAGTATTGTTTATAACAATTAAATAAGAAAAAGGCCCCAAAATTTCATTTCGCTTTGGGCACTCACACACGTTTGACAGATATTCCAGAAAATAGGAAACTTGAATAAGGCTAAAGAGTGTTGTCATGACCACCATGGCCCTCCATATAGACGCCATGTCACTCACCTCTAACCCAACATCCAAAACCACTACCCTAAAAACGCCCTGTTTCTGAGTTAACTTAACGAGGGAAAAGAATAAAAGTAAAAATGAGAAAGGAAAGGAAAGGAAGAGAAAGGGAAAAAAAAATGTTTTTCCTCCCATTTCCTTGCAAATCGAAAAGAAAGAAAAACTAAAGAATTTAGCCTAGTTTTCCTTTCATTTCCTTTGTTTTCCTTCCTTAAATGAAACTTGGGAACACGACATTTTTATTTTTCTTTCTTTTCCTTCCTTAGATGAAACTCTGGAACACAAAATACTTTTACTTTCTTTTTGTTTCTTTTCCTTTTCTTCCATTAGTAAACTCTGGAACACAGTGAAGGATGTGGTCATGACCCAATCCACTATCCCCTTTATTATTTTAATTTATTTTTTAAAGTGTCAAAATCTAGGAAAATGGAAAAAGTGGCCCGTGGTAATCGTGGTTTAATCCACGGCTACCACCATGAATCATTGTGAGGGGTAGTGTAGCCTTTCATTCATGTTTCTACGTTCCAAATCATGTTCCAACCGTAACCTCCACACCCTTCAGCCTAATGATAACTTTTTACAAACGAGGTATTTAAACATATCCAACCGTGGCCTCCTATTTGGGGTCGCGATGCTTAACCAACTTCCTAGATTCAAGGAATCTAATCCGTCGCAGCCTTGTGATCATGCAAAACCAGTTTTGTGGCCTAAGGCCCAACACAAACATAACAAACTGAAACAAGCCCAAGCTAATGCTTTAACTGACGAGATATAATAACTAAAGTACTAGGCCCAATTCAGGTTTGATGGATTAAGAAACCCCCCCCCCCCCCCCCCCCCCCCCCCCCCCTCTCTCTCGAAAAAAAAACTTTGAAATTTGCATTAACATTCAACATAGAATCCCTCAATCACTTAGGGAGTAATACATTTAATAAACTCCATGATACTCCTAGTCTCAAAACTCTTTGGTGTCATAGTTTTCAAAATTAAGAGAGATAACTCTGTAGAATAGAAACTAAGTTTCATGATTATTTTAATACTAGGTTATTAGACCCGTGTATTACACGCAATGTTTTAAAAACCGGTTTAAATCAGCCGGTTGAACTGGTTAAACCGGATGCCGGATGCATGGCCGGCACGAATCATACCGGTAAACTAAGGAAACGACAGAGAAGTTGTACCGCCGGTATACTGGGTTATACCGGTATCGGTTCATACCGGGCCAAAGGTCAAAATTTTAAACTTTTAATTTTTAGGTGCCTAAAAAATGTGACTATTTACCTTCTTAGTAAAAGTGTAAAACTTAGCGCTCACAATTGACAATCCACATCGATCGAACTTCTTCCTCACTCAAAGATAGAAAATCATTGGGTTTTTCAACTTTTTTTGACTTTTGTTCAATCATTCGACTTTTGTTCAATCATTCATGTTGTTAACTGTTATAGTGTTTGCAAATTGCTATATAATGGGTATTTGATTAATCATGAACTTTTGGATGATTTTTTGATTTTGGAATATTTTTTTATTATGGAATGATGTAGTTTTGAATTATTTTTTGAGTTGAAATTGTATTTTATGGATTTATAGAGTTAATTAGTTAACACGGTTGAACCGCCCGGTTTAACCATTTCTGAGTCTAAGTCGATACGATTAAAATACCGGTTTTTAAAACACTGATTACACGGGTTTAAGGATAGAAATTGTCACGGCCCCAGCCCGGTTTGACACGGTCAGGAGCCGCGGTGCAGGAACCCGTGGTATTTATAATGCGACAGCGGAAGATTTTTAACAGGATCTTTTAAAATTGAAAATACCCGATTATTTTATTTCATAATTCGGAATAACCCCGTAATTTACAATAAGGTGATTTCATTAGGAAATCTTTATTTTACAAAACATGTTTATTTATTTATTTTGAGCCACTTCCTTAAGCTTGTAGTGCTTCGCGGCACTTTTCCTAGATCACAACAGATCACCTGAAACATGTTTGAAAAAGGTTTTGTCAGCAGGGAAATACTGGTGAATCATTCTTTGTACTAAAAACGACGCGTTTGTTATAATTTACAGTATTAAGAGCGATTACAATGTTTCCATATATCAACCAACTACCCACAGTATTTGTCACTCGACCATCCATTGGTAACCTCATTGTCCAATGGTGTCTGTGACTATGGTCATATCACCCCTTGGCTAACTCGTTGTCCAATGATGACGGTTATCAAGTAATGTATACAAAACCCTACATACCGGCTGTAATTTGGAGATTACAAAGACTTAATCCCTGTAATTATAACTTTAAAAACATTTAAGAATTTATAAAGCACTTTGATAAAAAGAGAATGACTCACATTGCAGATTTAAGTGGACAGAGCTTTAGCCTACTGATTAGCCTTTTAACCTAAATTTAACCAACATGCACACGAACGAGGTTAGTAACTAATACAACATTTACGATAACTCACGAGATTAAACCCTCACAACGAATGACAAAGTGCGATACTTAAACATCCATCGAATTCACGACGAATGACAAAGCATAACCCTAATGTGGGCAGCACTTAAACATCCATTGGATAGTTTCAATCGATCGGACATTGAATCGTAGCAGCGATTGAGTTAATACCCGGTATCGAAGCAGTACACTACTAAAATTGAAAGTAATTTTGACTTTGGAACAGTAAGAACTCGTTTTTGAAAGTTTTCGTCGACACAGAATGAAAGCCCCTGAGACCAGCTATTTATAGGTGAAATTTAGGGTTCACGCGGCCCGCGTAAACCTTGGCTCGATCTTTACGCGGCCCGCCTAACCACCTATTCTATGCGTAGGCTTGATTGGTCACGAGTAGGTATGCCAGCTGGTCAACACGTGGATCCGGAACACTTATCCGGTCAACCCATGTTTGACGCGGCCCGCGTAAGCTTCCCTTAAGGCTTACGCGGCCCGCCTGAAACTTACAAATTCTGATTTCTTGGTTTTTCATGTACAGTAAGGTTTCAGGGGTCAGGGTTTTCACTTACGAATAGTATTGGGACATTTTTGAGAGTCCTTACATTCTCCCCACCTTATTTAAAATCTCGTCCTCGAGATTCAAGATTCTTTGGAATAAGTGAGGATACTTTCGCTTCAATTCTGATTCCAGCTCCCAAGTATATTCAGGTCCTCTCTTTGAATCCCATTTGACTTTGACCAGCACAAGCCGCTTGTGCTTGAGAAACTTGATCTTTCTATCTTCAATTTGAAGTGGTTTTTCAACGAACTTCAATTTCTCATTTACCTCTATGTCTTGGAGATGTATTACCAGTGATTCGTCTGATAAACATTTCTTGAGATTGGATACATGGAATACATCATGTACTCCTGCTAACTCTTCTGGTAGTTGTAAACGATAAGCAACTGGTCCTATACATTGGATCACTGAGAATGGTCCTACGTATCTTGGACTTAGCTTTCCTTTCTTTCCGAATCGGACTACTCCTTTCCAAGGAGAAACTTTCAAAAGTACCTTGTCTCCAACTTGGAACTCTAGTGGTTTGCGTCGATTATCGGCATAACTTTTCTGGCGATCTCGATCCGTCTTCAGTCTTTCCTTGATTTGAGTAATCTTGTCGGTAGTTTCTTGCACAATCTCTGGTCCTGATAATTGACTTTCTCCTATTTCTGCCCAACAAACTGGAGTTCTGCACTTTCGTCCATACAGTGCTTCGAATGGGGCAGCTTCGATGCTTGAATGATAACTATTGTTATAGAAGAATTCAATCAAAGATAGGTGATCATCCCAATTTCGACCAAAATCTATCACACATGCTCGGAGCATGTCTTCCAGAGTTTGGATTGTCCTTTCACTTTGTCCGTCTGTTTGAGGATGATATGCAGTACTTAAATTTAGTCGAGTTCCCATTGCTTCCTGGAAACTTTTCCAGAAATGGGAAGTGAAACGACTATCTCTATCCGATACAATGGAGAGTGGAACTCCATGTAAGGATACTACTTCGTCTACATACAACTTTGCTAACCTTTCCATGCTAAAGGTTTCCTTCATGGGTAGAAAATGAGCTGATTTGGTTAATCGATCCACGATTACCCAAATCGCATCATTACCTTTTCTGGTTTTGGGTAACTTAGTATCAAAGTCCATTGTTATGAGTTCCCATTTCCATACAGGCATTTCTAATTGTTGTAGTAGACCTGAAGGTTTCTGGTGTTCCGCCTTAACTTGTGAACAAGTCAAGCACTTAAATACATATTTAGCTATATCCTTTTTCATATCAATCCACCAGAAATTATTTCTTAAATCTTGGTACATCTTGTTGTTTCCTGGATCCATGGTATACCTAGATTTATGGGCTTCTTCTAAAATTTTATCTCTTAATTCTCTTTGTTTAGGTACCCAAATTCGTTTCTTATGAAATCTCCAAATTCCATCACTACCTTGTTCTAATTCCTTTATTCTTCCTTTCATTCCTTCAGCATCATCCTTGATTGTTGTTTCCTGAGTACTTTTTAATTGTTCCATTAAGTCTAATTGTAGACTTAATCTAAGAGCACGAACCCGTCGTTGTTTATCATGATACTTACGACTTAAGGCATCTGCAACTATGTTTGCTTTTCCTTCGTGATATTGAATATCACAATCGTAATCACTTAGGATTTCCATCCATCTCCTTTGCCTCATGTTTAACTCTTTTTGCCCAAATATGTATCTTAAACTTTTATGATCCGTATAGACAGTAAACTTACTTCCATACAGATAATGTCTCCAAATTTTAAGGGCAAAAATTATGGCTCCTAACTCTAAATCATGAGTCGTATAGTTTTCCTCGTGCTTTTTCAATTGCCTTGATGCATACGCGATTACCTTCTTGCGTTGCATTAACACACATCCTAATCCTAGCTTTGAAGCATCACAATATACTTCAAAGTCTTCTGTTCCTTCGGGTAAAGCTAGAATTGGAGCATTGGTTAACTTTTGCTTTAAAATCTTAAAAGCCTCTTCTTGCCTAGTTCCCCATTCAAACTTAACCGCTTTACAAGTTAGCTTAGTTAATGGCACTGCTATCTTGGAAAAATCCTTAATAAACCGTCTATAGTATCCGGCTAACCCTAGAAAACTTCTAATTTCCATAGCTGTTTGTGGAACCTTCCATTTGGTAATCGCTTCTATCTTAGCAGGATCTACATGAATACCTTCATGATTCACCATGTGTCCTAAAAATTGCACTTCCTGTAGCCAAAATTCACACTTCGAAAATTTAGCATAAAGCTTTCCTTTTCTTAACAAAGTTAAGAGTGCATGCAAGTGCTGACAATGTTCGTCCTGACTTTTGGAATAAATAAGTATATCGTCGATGAAGACAATTACAAATTTATCCAAGTACAGTTTACAAATTCTATTCATCATGTCCATGAATGCTGCAGGTGCATTCGTTAGTCCGAAGGGCAAGACTGTAAACTCGTAATGACCATACCTAGTTCTGAAAGCAGTTTAAGGTATGTCTTCTTCTTGTACCTTCAATTGATGATATCCGGCGCGTAAATCTATCTTAGAAAAGTATCTAGCTCCTTGAAGTTGATCAAAAAGATCATCAATCCTAGGTAATGGGTATCGATTCTTAATTGTAACTTTATTCAGTTCTCTATAATCGATACACATTCGCATCGAACCATCCTTTTTCTTTACAAACAACATCGGTGCTCCCCAAGGGGATGAACTAGGTAGTATGAATCCTTTACTTAACAATTCATCTAATTGTTTCTTTAGCTCTAACATTTCTGTGGGTGCTAACAGATAAGGTGCTTTAGCTATCGGTGTAGTTCCAGGAATTAGATGAATCCTAAATTCTACTTCCCTGTCGGGTGGTAATCCTGGGAGTTCTTCTGGGAATACATCTGGGTATTCAGATACTATGGGAATATCCTTAAGTTCTTTGCTCTTAGTGTTAATGATTACGGAAATCATATATACTATTCCTTGCTTTCGTTCATAACTAGCAACTTTCATTACTGAAATGAACTTCATAAGTTTTCGTGGCTTATCTCTTGTAACCATGATTACTTCTCCGGTGGGTGCATGAATTTCTATAGAGTTCTTATCACGTAGGATTCGAGCATGGTTGGCTACTAACCAATCCATTCCTAACACCACATCAAATCCTGCTAAATTCATGGGTAATAGGTTTGCATGAAATTTATGACCTGAAAGTTCTATATTTTCTTTTTGCAAAACCTTATCTATGTTAACAGAATTCCCATCAGCCGTTTCAACTGTAAAAATCTGCCTAAGTTGGGTTAGGGGTAAATTAAGAGCTTGGCAGAATGAAGTATTTATAAAACTTTGGTTTGCACCAGAGTCAAATAATACTTTTGCATAGATGTTGTGAACTAGGAACGTACCAGCTATCACATCTGGGATGAGTTCTGTCTCCTGAGTAGTTAATTGGAAGGCTCGAACATTCTTCTTGGTAGCTCCGTCGGCTGGTTTGGCTTTATTGTCTGCTGGTTTGACCAATTTAGGGCATTCTGGTTTAAAATGTCTCATTTCTCCACAGTTATAGCAGATTCTTGTTTTCTTTCTGCAGTCTTCTTCACGACGTCCTACAACTTTGCAAAAATTGCAGGTTACATTGCATCTTCCAAAATGTTTCTTTCTGCAATTCCTGCAGAACGGCGGAGTTGAGGATTGTCCCGTTCCTCTTCTCTTGAAGTTGTTATTATTACCCACACGAAATCCTTGGGTAATTTTATGAGCCAGTTCCTTTTTCCTATTTTCATCTCTTGTGCGTACCAACTCGTCAGTTAAGGTATTAGCTAATTATAGCGCATCGTCAATCGTGCGAGGTCTCGCAGCTTAAACGATATTACGGATTTCGCTAATCAATCCCCAAATATAGCGAGAAATAAGTACCGGTTCTGGCGAAGCCAGCGTTGGTACCACTCTAGCATATTCGAAGAATGTCGAAGTATACCCTCTACAGTCTACACCCATCATTCGATGATTCAGGAACATATTTGCCATTTGTTCTTTTTTCGTATTCGGGACATAATTTTCTTTCTATTAACTGCTTAAATTCTTCCCAACTCATGGCATAGGCCATATTTCTTCCTTTGGCTTGAAGTACTGTATTCCACCATTCTAGCGCCCCTTCTTTGAAAAGATTCGACGCATACATGACCTTGTCGTCTACAACACATTTACTTATTGTAATTACTGCTTCGGTTTTCTCTAACCAACGCAGTGCTGCAGTTGCCCCTTCATTGCCTGCAAATTCAGCTGGTTTACAAGCAAGAAATTCTTTGTAAGTGCAACCAGGCGTTGCAACTTTCATTTTCTTAGGGAGTGGGGCCTGTCGTGGATCATTATCGTGATTAGTATGATTGCCGCCTCCGTTTACACTATTACTAAAATTATCTTCAGAAGTACGTTTACTAGGAACAGTTTGTTGAGGTTCAACAGGTTTCTGGGCAGCAGCAAGGATTGCCGGAATAGCTTTAGCTATCCCTTGAGTAACGATATTTTCTATATCTTGCCTAGTCATAAATTGATCCTCCGGGTTTTGCTCAGATTGGTTAACCTCGTTAACTGGTTCATTATTAGCGTTTTCCATCTGATAATTAATATATAGAATTTATTAGTATAGAGTAAATAACAATTATACACAAAAAATCATGCAAATTTTTTCACAACATACATATAGCCAAAATTATCGATTTCTCGATTCCCATTTTATATATATTATGCATCATTACACACCGTTATCTTACAAAAGTTTTATTTGTAGGTTATTTACAGACTTATTTTATTATTATTATTATTATTATTATTATACAATCACAACTTCACCATCATCCTATCCTGGGTACATTAGTAGCGACGTTCCCTCTCATCGTACTTCCAAGAAATTTGCTCTCCTACCTCCTGAATCCTATTCCCTGCACCTATCAGTTCTTCGCCAAAATGGCGGAGTTCAGCTAAGTTTTCATTGCTCATTGGTGGGTTTGGTATAGGTTCTGGGTCGAACTGAGGGAAAAAGGTATAAGGATTATTTAGGAGGTTTTGAAACTGCCAGTCATTAGTCCACCACTCGTCCATTCCTAAAGGTTGAGTATGGATTAAAGGTTCTGGAATGGCTGGTTCCAAATTTATTGGAAGTTTAGTTTCAGCAGGATAAGGGTAAAGGTTGGTATGGATTGGACTAATGATATCACAGCCTGCCAGTATGCGATCCAACTCTTCTTGTAATGGCAACTCCTCGACTTGCCTTGAACTTTCCCCAATTTCCATTTCTGTTTGCCTAACACCTTCACTGATCATAATTCCTTTTCCTTTATCTATGGGATTCTCTATTTTGGGAATCCTTCTAGTTGCCGGTTTCCTCCTGCGTACACGTCTCCAGCCTACGAATCTTCTCCTTTTCTTAGGCTTTGGTTTCTCCAGAGGTGGAGCGTTGAATTCCATAGGTTCTTCTATATCGGGTATGTAACCAGTAAAATCTCTGGAAACCTCTATTTTCACTGGATAAAGATTGAGATTCTGAAGGGCTTCAGATAACTCATTCATGCTGTTTAGCATATATGCAAAATACTAAGTTAAAACGTTATAACAAAATTTCACATATAACTTTCAAGTATTATTGCATACCGTGTGATTAATTTAACTACAAAAGATAACTAAAAATTACAACATATAAAGGTTTATTGTAACTTATTTATTTACTGGGTAAAGTTTCTGGCTTGTAGGTGATAAAGGTGCTAAAACTGAGTCAGGGTATTTAAATTTCGTATTTACTGCTACCGTGGCTAACATATAGAGATCAGCCCATTTTTCATCTAATTTGTCTTCCCATGCTGGGTTACTGTCTAGTTTCTGGGTTTCTTGATTAACTCTCCTTTCTTTTGGTTGTGATTTCTTTATTTTCTCCTGACTTTTCCTAATAATCAAACTTCTTTTATTATGAGAAAGTGGCTCCTCATATTGTGCCTTTCTAACAAATATTCCTTCCTCAGTATTTGTTGGGCATCTTGAGGATGAAATTTCTTTTTCTTTCGGTGAAATATCTAATTTATGATAGATATCCGAAAGTCTTTGCTTACCCATACTGAAACAAATATTCAAATAATAAAACACATAATCACAAAATGGCAATCAGTAAAATTAAGTATTTTCTAAATACATAATTGGCTTAAATCAGTGGCTCTGATACCACTTTTTCCTGTCACGGCCCCAGCCCGGTTTGACACGGTCAGGAACCGCGGGACAGGAACCCGTGGTATTTATAATGCGACAGCGGAAGATTTTTAACAGGATCTTTTAAAATTGAAAATACCCGATTATTTTATTTCATAATTCGGAATAACCCCGTAATTTACAATAAGGTGATTTCACTAGGAAATCTTTATTTTACAAAACATGTTTCTTTATTTATTTTGAGCCACTTCCTTAAGCTTGTAGTGCTTCGCGGCACTTTTCCTGGATCACAACAGATCACCTGAAACATGTTTGAAAAAGGTTTTGTCAGCAGGGAAATACTGGTGAATCATTCTTTGTACTAAAAACGACGCGTTTGTTATAATTTACAGTATTAAGAGCGATTACAATGTTTCCATATATCAACCAACTACCCACAGTATTTGTCACTGGACCATCCATTGGTAACCTCATTTTCCAATGGTGTCTGTGACTATGGTCATATCACCCCTTGGCTAACTCGTTGTCCAATGGTGACGGTTATCAAGTAATGTATACAAAACCCCACATACCGGCTGTAATTTGGAGATTACAAAGACTTAATCCCTGTAATTATAACTTTAAAAACATTTAAGAATTTATAAAGCACTTTGATAAAAAGAGAATGACTCACATTGCAGATTTAAGTGGACAGAGCTTTAGCCTACTGATTAGCCTTTTAACCTAAATTTAACCAACATGCACACGAACGAGGTTAGTAACTAATACAGCATTTACGATAACGCACGAGATTAAACCTTCACAACGAATGGCAAAGTGCGATACTTAAACATCCATCGAATTCACGACGAATGACAAAGCATAACCCTAATGTGGGCAGCACTTAAACATCCATTGGATAGTTTCAATCGATCGGACATTGAATCGTAGCAGCGATTGAGTTAATACCCGGTATCGAAGCAGTACACTACTAAAATTGAAAGTAATTTCAACCTTGGAACAGTAAGAACTCGTTTTTGAAAGTTTTCGTCGACACAAAATGAAAGCCCCTGAGACCAGCTATTTATAGGTGAAATTTAGGGTTCACGCGGCCCGCGTAAACCTTGGCTCGATCTTTACGCGGCCCGCCTAACCACCTATTCTACGCGTAGGCTTGATTGGTCACGAGTAGGTATGCCAGCTGGTCAACACGTGGATCCAGAACACTTATCTGGTCAACCCATGTTTGACGCGGCCCGCGTAAGCTTCCCTTAAGGCTTACGCGGCCCGCCTGAAACCTACAAATTCTGATTTCTTGGTTTTTCATGTACAGTAAGGTTTCAGGGGTCAGGGTTTTCACTTACGAATAGTATTGGGACATTTTTTAGAGTCCTTACAGAAATTATGTAATTTTATAATGTTTTAAAAAATCTACAGAAATGTAAAAAAAACGATTCTTTGAGAAACAAACCAACTTTATATTGCAATTGTCCTTGACTTATAATTATCGTCATGAAAACATACGACGAGAAGAAACAAACTTCTTTTCAAATAAAACAGAATCCTTTTACCTGGTGGTATTAATAGAAATCTAGGGATAAACGTTCGAGCACCAATATTACATGAGTGCCTCAATAACCTGATCACCCAGTGATACGACTCTATAGTCGAGTTCCATTGCATAAACCATTCTTTGGATCAATATTTCTTAATAATATTACTGGAACACTACATTTGGTAATAATCTATGGTTTGGCAAGCCTGAAAACTTAAGTCAATTCAGGACATCCGATGAATATAGACTTGCATCAAAATTATTATGAAGATATTCTGACTCTGATAAACTATTAGAACTTAGATATTAACACATTAAAAAATATAATGATTGTTTGCTTAAATAATAATCAAAATAAATTGAATTAAAGTAATTATGGTTAAATAATAAATTAAGAAAAAACAAAAACCAAAATAAGTTAAAACATATTTGCTTAACCAAACAATAACATTAAATATGTTTTCTTAACCAAGCAATAACGTTAAATGTGTTTTCAAAGCATGGAAGTAAACCGGTTTTCAAGCGTCGGATTAACCTATTCTTTACCATTTTCATTATTACAATATGAAAATAATAGATTAACAGATATTATACTACATCTTAAATTCCAAAGTCGGTGTTGTCTTCTTCCTCACTATCAGCCAGCATTCTCCTTTTCCCCCTTTCAGCTACACGTGTATAGCCTATATTTTCTCCTTACTTAACATGTGTGCTCTACTCTTGAGGTTTCTTTCAGAACTACCGAAGATTTAGAAATGTATCAGATACAACCCTAGAATTGAACCTGCAGATTTCCAAATCGCCTATCAGATTTGTCCTTCAGGTCTGTTGCCTTCCTTTTAATTTATAGGCTAGGGTTTCCTACTACTGAAGAAAGCTTGAAAAATGAGATTCGATCATCCTCATTTGGAAATGTTCGGGTCATTATGATTTTGAACTGCTTTGTATTTCATTTTATATACCACGAAGAATTGTTCTTAGTTTATGATGGATTGATGATTGTTTTATGATTCTTCACATTGACCAACTAAAGATGTCAATTGTGCTTGTAGAAGTCATTGAGCAGGTGGAAGCATATCACACAAAACGAAAGCTTCCATTTTCTCATTCTCACCTAAATTAACAGCAGATGATGACATGCCCACCAAAAAAATTTGCACCATTAAACCTAGGATAACCAAAAAAAAAAGTTTCAATGTCTTTTGAAAAACATATAAAGATTAAACAAACATTTGAGATACTATTCTTGAATGACCACCGAAAAGAGATGAATTACCAATTTCAACCGAAAAGTTGATTCGGTACCGCAATTCCCGAAAACTGGGTATCGCTACCGGTTTCGAATATACCCGTTACGATTTGGAAATGGTATGGTATTGCTATTTTTGTGTAGCAACCGGTAAATACCGGTCCCGAATATCTCCCTGTCATACGACAAGAATTTAATGAAAATTGTCAAAAGTTCTTTATATTGAACACTTTAGGCACCATTGTTAGCTTACTTTTAGAGTTTTAGTTGCTTACAATGTGAATATGATATATGATCAGTCCTACGCCAACTTGCAACTTTCTTCTACCGGTACCGGTACCGAATATACCTCTTATGATTCGGAATCAGTACAGTAAATATCGGTTTCTTCGAGCGATTTGCCGCTAGGTTCGGGGGCCAAAAACGTGAATAACAATCCCAATGCATTGACTACACCCAACGCTTATCATGATAAATTAGTATTTTAGTTCCACAAAAAAAATTATACATTAGCGGACGTTCTTGCGCTTTAAGAATTTAAGTTTATGTAATTTCCTTTTTATGTTTCGTGATTGTCAACGTTTAACGTGTTTCTATTAAAAAAATATTTTTTCCACCTATTTTATAACTTCTTTTGACCTATTTTACCCCACAAACCTGCTTTTTTTTCCAGCAAAATAAACGTCAAAAAAAGTGCAGTTTTTTTTTAGCAAAAGAACAACCAAAAACTGCAGCCTTCTTTCAGCGAAAAAATGACCAAAAAATGCAGGTTTTTCCAGCTAAAAAAGGCCGAGAAACTGCCACTTTTCTCAGCAAAAAAACCTTAAAAAAGTACAGGTTTTTTGAATGGGAAAACTAAAAAAAACCCAGCATTCTGAAGGTTATTTCCGCGCTGCAGGTTGCAGCGTTTCTGCAAGTTCTGTTGCGGATGTTCTTGCGCATTAAGAATTTAAGTTTATGTAATTTCGTTTTTATGTTTCGTGATTGTCAACGTTTAACGTGTTTCTTTTAAAAAAAATACTTTTTCCACCTATTTTATAACTTTTTTTGACCTATTTAACCCCAAAAACCCTCTGTTTTTTCCAGCAAAATAAACGCCAAAAAAAGTGCAGTTTTTTTAGCAAAAGAACAGCCAAAAACTGCAGCCTTCTTCGAGCGAAAAAATGACCAAAAACTGCAGGTTTTCCCAGCTAAAAAAGGCCGAAAAACTGCCTCTTTTCTCAGCAAAAAATACCTTAAAAAGGTACAGGTTTTTTCAGCGGAAAAACTAAAAAAAACAAGCAGCATTCTGAAGGTTATTTCCGCGCTGCAGGTTGCAACGTTTCTGCAAGTTCTGTTTTACCGGATTTTTTTTTGGATCGGTTAAAAAAACACATTATTAATAATCGGTTTATTAACCAAACTGAATCGGTTATGATCAGTTTGGCTTTATGATTATAAAAACCAGTTTTACCGATTTGCTTTTACCTTCGTTTCACTGTTAGTAAAATATTTTAAACTCTCTTAGAACTGGATTTCGTGATTGTGTACGGTTTCCATTATGAGATATCCTCACATGCTAACTTGAAAACATAAACGTACTGTTAAATTGTATGCTATGTATTGATTGAATTAACAGGGTATAAAGATACGCGCAATGCTTTTTACTAATGCGCTTTTCTTTATCATCTCAGGCTTTCAGCTTTCAGTTGGTGCCTTCTAAAATCCAAAGAAAATATAACACTACAAGAAACATGCCCCTTGACGGTGACACCTAATTTATCGCCGCTAGAGGGTCGATCCGGAACGCAGGGTCCACAAACAATCCCAGTCGTTCACATGCTAAGTTGAAAACATAAACGTACTGTTCAATTGTATATTAAGTATTGATTAAATTAACAGGGTATAAAGATATGTGCAATGCTTTTTACTAATGAGTTTCTCTTTAACATCTCAGGCTTTCAGCTTTCAGTTGGTGCCATCCGCCCAGGTTAGTCTTTAATATGTTTTATTTTATTTCTCTTTTTCTTTTTTAGTTGTCTAGGTACTATTATCGGTACGATAACGGACACTACCGCTAGGTATAGTTTACGATACAAAATGACACCTTATTTTACGCAAAACTCCTTTTCGAATAAAATTTGTAATTAAATGTAAATTCGTATCTGGATTTTTTTTTAAGTCTGCTTGCTTTCGTATTAGTTTATTACGCAAGTTTTTAGTTAACTTTGTGTATGTTACATACCCTTATTCTTAACTATGTCTACCTCTCGAAAAAGAGGTCGTATACTTAACGTGTCTTTTCCTTCTCCTGATACGTCCACTTCAGTACATGTACGACAATCTTTCGCATCTGGTAGCAATGAGGTTCCTAATTCTATGTATATAGATAATGGCGATTGTACTAGCATATGCGAACATTGCCATGCCTTATTTTGGTACGATGAACGAGTCAATGCAATGTCTTCTGATCGTGTCACACCCCGGATTTCCACGTGTCACCGGTGGGCCCGGTGGGGGAGTATCGTGACGTGGTTGGCAACATAATAGTCAAACAACACAATATTTAATAATGCACAGCGGAAGCAATTGAAAATATAATACAACCGAATTTATTATTGTAATATCAAATGCCACAATATTCGGAAGTTTATCCACAGGAGGATCGAACATAAAATGGAAACAATAGTTCAACAGACTTTAGGCATCTTAAGCTTGCGAGACTTCTATTGATGCTAAGGAGAATATACCCAGCCAATTTCGTATAGTACCTGCGTTTAGCCTTTTTGGAAAATACGTCAGTTTACACTGGTAAATACATTCAACTGACTCATTTTGTAAAATGATTGAAAATTGGTTTGGATGCACGTGGCATAAACATTTTATTTAACTTGGGAGAATTATTTAATATTATAATCTTGTGAACGATTTACATGTTACTTATGCGTTCAGTAGCCCGGATCTTGTCCGGGTTAAAGATCAATAGACACACCACATTATTGAGTTATACACTGACAGGTGTACGCCTACACCCCGTGCTCAGGTCGTGGCCATCTCGTAAGATGATGCCAAGGATATCCGGGACATGGTCATTAACCCCCCAAAGGCTGTAAAGTAAACAAGACTGTTTAAACGAGCCAATCAAATTATTCAACTACCCACTTAATGTGGAGATTTGATGCCCGATCAAGCGGTATGCTATATACCGTAACCCAAGCCCGTATAGGGAAAATAAGTTAAAAGTATTTACCTGAGCAAAGTATAATTCACAATTAGCAAAATGCACGTAGCTTTTACTGGTCCTCCTAATCTGGAACGAAGGTTTTATAATAACCTATTAGAATCCTAACGGGTCTTTAATTAAGCTTAAGCTTAGACCGGCTAGTTCCAAAGATACGGTTCGTACGCACGATTAAGCGAAGACCGGATAGAATGTGATTTAGACCCGACGAGTTTGAAGACTTGTTTAATATGGGTTTATTATTCACATTCTGGATTTTGAGATAAAACCGTTAAGGTTTGACCCGTTTCGGCTAATTTATGTAAACTTGTTACATAAACCGAACCGTACGCGTAATAAGCGTGACGGGTATTCATGAGAGCTATATACAGGTTTCCTAAGTTAATTATGCCTCAAATATGTTGTGACATCAGTAATATGTCTTTCATTATGCCCGAAACGTGTTTAAACACAAACTAGGCCCCGTAGGGGTAGTTTGGTCATTTAAAAGTTTATAAAAGAGTTTAAGTAACAACCTGAGTTACAGGTCTGATGTAATCAGAAAATATACTCAATTTGCTAAGTTATATCAGTAGGTTAAAGCATGTATGTGAAATTTATCATTTTTAACCAAACTATGCCCCGTAGGGGTATTTTGGTAATTTCACATAAGCCGAAAAGCTCAAAACTGAAGTCTGAGTTTATCAACCTTTGCTTACTGTTAAAATATTATAATTTGCCTCATATATCAGTAGGTATCAACCCGGGTATGTTCAATATAATTTTTATACATACTATGCGTTAATAACGCTAAATAAGGCGATTTAAGGCCATTTCCGGGTTCGATACTTAAATCTGATATTTTTATATTTCCAGAAGGCTTAAAATAATTTATTTATCATATGTGATTAGTAGCAAAAGGTTTGGAGTCGTTTAGATGTGTAAAACTCATTTTATGTCCCGTAAGGGCAAAACCAACAATTACCGGATTAAGCCTACGACTACTAGTTATGCTCAGCCTAAAATTAATTAAAAATCTTTAAAAATCCCAAAATAATATATTACATCAGTGGGTATTAAGTTTGATACTAAAAAGTAGGCTTAACTAGGCTATACGCTAATTATGCCGTTTAATTAACATAAAGCTTTAAATTTGCGATATTGAGCATAACTCTTAATCTACAAGTCCAACTGATGTCAAACTTTGCATACAAGTTTATATATCAGTATTTAAGGTTTCTACACTTTTACATTTTCATAAATCACGTTTTAAGGTAATAAGGGCATAACGGTCAACATATGAGCAATTAACGGAAATATGCATATTAATTGGATAACTAATGAACTAAGGTGTATAATCACAGAGGGTTGTTCTAACATGTAACCTAGTCCAATTAAAGCTCTGAGGCATTTCTAAAACATGCCTTAACGGGTCAGAACTGAAAGTCAAAGTGAAAGTCAAACTATGTGACTTTCGGTTCCGAACCGGGTCTAAACAGGAAATCGTCGGGTTGAACATGTTTAGGCATGTTCTTACACTTATTACTAAGTTATAACAATGATCAAACAGGTTGTATATGGTCTATAATGTTAATTATGCATAAATGACATTTTAAGCTTCCTGTTGACTTTTTCTAAACTAGTTTGACCTGACTTTTGACCTGGTTAGAGTGGTGATCAGGGGAAACCCTTTTGAGGTTTTATTACCCACATAAATACCAAGCTATAACTACTTTTGATTCGAGAAATGACTGAGCCATTGTTGACTAATCTCGAAGTCAAACCGTAATTACGACGGTTTGACTTTTAGCTAATTAACTAAGCTAAAAGTAATTAGAGAAGGTTAGGCAACTTACAAAGGTACTAAGCTTGATTAGAGAACACTTGAGAGAAGGCTTTGAGTTCCAGAAGTGCTCCAAGAATGCAGATGAAGTTGTGATTTGAATGTTGTAACTCATGAGCTTTATATAGTGATTCAAGACACCATAAGGTATTGACAACAAAGTCTACCACTGCCCACAACATTCCCAAATGTGTCCCTAGTGTTTAGGGGTTGTTTAGAGGTCATGAGGTATGAGGAAAACCGTTTAAATGGGCTGCACACGCGCCAAACAGCAAACAACAACATTCTGGTCGCTGGGCATTAGCTTGCGCACCGTAACAATTATTTGTTGCGGTGCGCAACAAATCATCAGCAGCCAAAAATCTTGTTCCTTCATGCATTCGAAAGGGCAACCTCATAATTCGACTTTGGGACTTTCTTTTGTCAGTTTGGGGCCTCCAATATGGGTCTTTAACAGTTGGGTACCCTACCAATTAGTTATGTTTGTTTGCATCCCTTTCAAAAGTGCCGAATAATAAGGTTTACCGTAGAAATTTCCATACGCACCCTATCATGCACTTTGAATTCGATTATTGTCAACAATTTCCTGGATTTAAAAATATATTAGATGTTTAATATATAGATACTTAGGTCTTGGGATTTATAAATGAGGTCGTTCAGAGGTAAGAATTAACATGACGCCATTTTTAAATCCTGCCAAAACATCTTTATTAAATCCGGGTTTACAACGCTTTTTGTCTTATATGACACGTGTCGTTATATCGTTGAACACGAATTTTCGAGGTGTTACATCCTCACCCCCTTAAAATAAATCTCGACCCGAGATTTACTGAAATAAGTAAGGGTACTTTTCTTTCATTGTGGATTCAACTTCCCACGTGTATTCGGGACCTCTAAGGGCATCCCATTTGACCTTTACAATCGGTACTTGCTTCCTTCGAAGCTTCTTAACCCGTCGATCCTCAATCGACAAAGGTTTTTCAACAAATCTTAAGCTCTCATCTATATGCACGTCTGTATGTGGTATAACCAGTGATTCATCAGCGAAGCACTTCTTCAGATTGCAGATGTGGAACACATTGTGAATTCCACTGAGCTCTTCCGGTAAGTTTAACTTATAGGCAACTGACCCGACACGTTCGATAACCTCGAAAGGTCCTATGTATCTCGGGCTTAGCTTGCCTTTCTTACCAAATCGCACCACCCTCTTCCAGGGTGATACTTTAAGTAGGACTTTGTCACCTACTTCGAAGTGAAAATCCTTACGATTTGGATCAGCGTAACTCTTCTGCCTATCCCGGGCAGCTTTGAGACGGTCACGAATCTGGACAATCTTGTCCGTCGTTTCGAACACAATCTCTGGTCCAGATAATTGGACATCTCCAACTTCCGCCCAACACACGGGCGATCTACACTTTCTACCATATAATGCCTCGAAAGGCGCAGCCTTTATGCTGGTGTGGTAGCTATTGTTGTAGGAGAATTCGATTAGTGGTAAGTTCTTATCCCAACTACCACCCAAATCGATCGCACATGCACGTAGCATGTCTTCCAACGTTTGAATAGTACGCTCACTCTGACCGTCAGTCTGAGGATGATAAGCCGTACTAAAATTCAAACGTGTGCCCAAAGATTGTTGGAAACTCTTCCAAAAATGCGACGTGTACCTAGTATCTCGGTCAGAGATAATAGACACAGGTATGCCATGTAAGGCTACAATCTTATCAACGTACAGCTGGGCTAACATGTCGGAGCTATAAGTCTCCTTGATGGGTAAGAAATGTGCTGACTTAGTCAGTCTGTCAACTATAACCCATATCGTATCATTTCCTTTCCTGGTCTTAGGTAACTTGGTAATAAAATCCATCGTTACCATTTCCCACTTCCACGTAGGAAGTTCAGGCTGTTGTAGCAAACCTGACGGTTTCTGATGCTCGGCTTTGACTTGCGCACATGTCAAGCATTTAGCTACGTGAGTGGCTACAGACTTCTTCAAGCCTATCCACCAATAATTTGCCTTTAGATCCTGGTAATTGAACTTACCAATCTATTGCCCCTACAATAGATGTTTATCATTCTATCTTTACAGGGTCTCCAAGGGAACAGCCTTGATGCTTACATATCAACTATCATAGACAAGCTTATCTTAAGGTGAGATGGTTATTCCAACCACTACTTAACAAATTTTAAGGATTAGTTGATCCTTGAAGTTAGTTGAACAAATCGACGATTCAGAACAGCTGATGGCAATTTCTTGATTGTTGCCTAATTAGGGTTGCAGCAATTAATATATAAGCAATATGAACCGTCTTTATTCATTAATAATATAAAACCCTCAGAAGATTGAGTCAGGCTATAAGAGCCTATGTCTTAAAATCTACTTAATCAAGGTTTCGATTATTCCACAATCAATATGGAGTTTTCTCAATACTTCAGCCCACAGCGGGATGCTAATCTTAATTATACCTGCCTTCCAGGAGGTAAGCAGGGAAAACTTATGAGAAGATAGTCAAGATGTAAGGAGGTTACAGAGATTTTCCATATCTCAGGCTCCAGTTCATCCACCATTGCTCGTGTCAAATAAGTGACACATTTATGTTATAAGTCCACGAATTCCTTATTCGGGAATATTTACTTGGACAATTCCATTCTGGATATCTTCTTTGAACACTACTAGTCGACATTAGTACAATATGATCATTGGGATATCTTAGGGGTTCCATGTATTAAACCTCCATACTGATCAGGCATGGAATTAATCTATGGGACACACTAGAATACGCCAATCCTCATATGGCACTTTTATCAAACATAGTTTGGCATTCGCAGGCGATATAAAACAATGAGAAAAATAATTAAAATAACATATGTTGTCGTACTCTATGCGAAGAAAGAGTACTCTTAGATTTTTTGGAAGGATTCCTTGCCGATACGAGAAGAATCGGTTACCATGGTTTCCTTGGTAATTTATACCTTGTCGAAAATATAAAAGTTTACTAAGCTTATGGTTTATGAAGATTTATTATTGCCTGTATTTAGTCAAGACGCTTAGCAGAAATTATAATTGGTAAACGATAAGGGATGTACTTGATGACATCGTGAACTGCCTCTTGGCATTCATCAGGTGAGTTCAGGCATTTCTTCCTTTAGCCTTTCCAGTGTTTAGTCAACATAAGCAAGCCAAGAGTAATTAAAACATAGAGGTAAAATCTTGGATTCTAATACTTAGTCAACATAGGGAGGATAAGTAGGTGACTTATAGTAAGAAGTAAGGAAGTTATTGTACATGTGCTTATATTTAACCAAACATGGAAATTTCACAAACTAGGCACCTAGCTCGGTTGGCTAGGCGCGCGAAAGGGTGCGGCCTAGACCCATGTTCGATTCCGGGGACGGCCAATTCCACCATTTTTTTATGTTTAATATTAATTAATCGTACGGATACATGTAATTATGAGGGTTGTCTCATAAGGAGTCTTGATAATTAATCGCTTCTTATCATCCACAATATGGGCTTGATTTTAAGGTAACCAATCGATTTTTTTATCACTATATTGAGTCCTTATATTTAACGGAACTAGGACATCGAAAAACTGATTCCTAATGGATATAATAATGCTGAAGCAGTCTCTGAGGTATACAGGCTTCTTACTGAACTTACGTTGCTTTTTATTAGGCCTGTACTTGCTCTCTTTCCCAGATTTCTGGGAGTTATCCTCCTTCTTTGGTTCATCCTTCATATTTGAAGTGTGAATATAGCTCTCCTCATGAGCAATTAAACATGGTTTTTGAATGAGATTTAGAGCGAGAAGCATTCGGCTCTTTGGATTGTCTCATGACCTTTTCCCATGATCCCTCCAACTGCTGCGTCAACCACAGCCTGGAGATTAACTCCATTAATATTGAGGTTTACGTTTGTAGTTTTTTTTTTTTTAACATTCGTCGCATTAATAGTATTACGACTATCGTCTACCTCATTCGAGTTTTCCATACTCGAAACTTGGTACTAATCACCAAGATTTAACAATTATTAGTCATCATCCTGATGACCTGACTCAGATTAGCCACGGCATTCATAAACCGCATGGGCTATTCTGTTCCGAACATTCATAGTGAATGTTATTTAAACGTATTTCCATTATATTTAGCCTAGGTCACGAAAGGACCATCAATGGCATTCAAAGTTTGGAACGAGTCCAATATTTGCTTGACAGGGGATCATAATGTCACAACTGTCTTTGGCACACGAACGATCATGAATAGCTCAAAGGCTAGCCTTACAAGACTGTTATTATATATATACATATATGGCATCGAAGCCTGTCTCGATGGACGTAGAAAGATATGGCATAAAGCCCAGTCATGAAGGACATAAATGATTATACGGTACGAAGGCCTTGTCGTAAAGGTCATTTAGATATGGCACAAACGGCCTTGTCATAAGGACATTTATCAAATCTGGCACAAGGCATGTCACCAGGAATGTTAACATTTAATATGTTAGCTTGTCACGAATGACAAATTTTTGGCACATAGGCTTGTCATGAATGACTTTAAAACATAACTCGATGGTCTATCACCAAGGCCCTTAATTTATTAGTCGCAATCTTATTAGATTAGGGCTTCAAGGTTTGAACGTGGTTCTTCACCTTTGGATAGGGAGTCATAGACTACAACTGTCATCGTCTTGAAAGACGATTCATTTTGGCAGAAAATAAGCCAATCAACATCACTAATGGATGTTTATATATAACCATCGTATCGAACGATATTAGTCATGATCACATCGATCATATTGACTATTAGGTTTGGGTATAATCACACCATTTTGAATAGGGGATCATAAAGATCACTACTATCTTCGTCTTACCGATACTAGAATAAAGTATAGCCCGTAGGCATTTCACTACGAGGGATGTTAATATTATGATCATCATACTGATGATACTAATCAGGATCGCAATGATAATATAGATTATGGGATTTGAGTATAGCTCACCCCCTTGGGCAAAGAATCACAAAAGGTTACAATTGCCTTGTCTCAATTGGATAATATAATATAATCCTCAGGCAAAACATCATTAAGGATGTTAAAAATTTTTAATCATCGTATTGATGATTTTCGTCATGTTGGCATTGATCATATAGACTATTAGGCTTGAGCATAGCTCACTACCTTAGACAAGGAATCATAAAGATAACAATGTCAATGTCTCATATGGACAATATATTATAGCCCGTAGGCGAAACATCACTAAAGGATGTTAAATAATACTATCATCGTATTAGATGATATTAGTCATGATCGCATTGATCATATAGACTATTATGTTTGGACATAGTCCAACATGTTAGACAGGAGGTCAAAAGACCACCACTGTCGTTGTTTTATTGGAAAATAAGTTTAGCCCGTAGGCACTTCATCACTCACGGATGTTTATAATGTGATCATCTTATAAGATGATATAAGCCATGATTTCTAGATCATAAGGCAAATTAGGAAATAAAAAAAAATTCCAATATAGGGACGACTGTTGTGATTTTATCGAACCACATTTGTCAGGAGTGCTAACACGTTCTTAGGTGTTACCAAGGATCTGAATCCCTTGAGTAGGTTTCACCATCTTGGCCGCGTAGGCTAGGTTTCACCTTTAAGATTCTTTTTAAAATGCATACTGGCAGGGAAGGAAGGATATTTATTTTATTCAAGATTTTTATCATAAATCCTAATTTATAAGTTAATAATAGCACAAATGGCCTAGTTGTGTAGACAAGTTTAATTTATAAGCCATGATTTCAAAGAATCGCGGCATTAAGGTTTGAATCAAAGTTCATTACCTTTTCCTGACAGGGAGCTATAGGCTACCACTGTCTTTCTAAGGGATGTTTATTACGGAATTGCCCCTTAGGGAAATTCGTTAACCATGGCAAGCAGAGACCATATTTGGTTAATTTATTAATCATATTTATTTAGGATTTCTATTTTAATTTATCCTAATTATAAAACATTAACAGTTTTATTTGTGGCACCCAATGGCCTGGTCACATGGACATTTATAAATTATAAGCTTATGATTTCCGAGAATCAAAGCAACAACAACAGTTTTATTTAATAGCACAAAAGGCCTAGTCACAAGGACAATTTTTAGATCATAAGCCATGATTTCAGAGAATCAAGGCCTTTAAATTATATTAGCACAACAGGCTTAGTCACAAGGACATTTATAAATTATATGCTATGATTTCAGAGAATCAAAGCATTTGAGGTTTAAACCTAGTTCATTACCTTTTTCTGACAGGGAGTCATAGCTACCACTGTATTTTGGCTCATGTGGAAATGAGCAAGGCCCGTAGGCACTATATTACCACGTATGGTTAAAATATGATCATCTTAATTGATGATGTAAACCCAGGATTCAGCGATCATTAAACTGGGTTAGGAATCTTTTGAAGAATCCTTAATAACGTGTGTGATTTCCAACGAATCACATCTGCCGGGAGTGTTAACATGTTTTCAGATGTTAACTGGGATACGAATCTTTTAAACAGGTCTTACCATCTTGGCCAGGTCTTTATAATGACACTCAGGCTAGGTTTCACTCTTAAGATTCTTTTAATATTTATCGTAGAACATTTTCTAAATTGAAATGTTAATAAGGATCTGAATCTAAATTGAGGAACTGCCATCTTGGCCGGTCTTAATATGACCCGAAGCTAGGTCTTGTCCTTTTTAGATTTTTGCCATTTTATTATAATGGTATATCTTGTAAAAGGAAATGTTATTTCCCATTTATTTAATATTCTTGTTTAGAATGAAAGTTTAAACTTAATCATTCCACTATATAAAAATAAAAGTATAAAGTTGCCCTAAGCGGGACTTGAAAGGAATAGTGTTGTCCTCGAAGGGACTAAAAAGATAAATATGTCCTTATAAGGACTATTGAGGAAACGATTTTCAGCAAAGGAGTTTCTTCTTCATTCAATTCCTGAATGCTGTCTCCTTGGTTGCACGTCTCATCTTGGTCGCTGTACGAAGCTCAGCATTTCAAGGCTCCGGGTGTAGAGAATTCCTAGTTCAGCTTCCTCGCTTGGCGACGTATCCAATAATAATAAAAATTGGAAGCAAAAATTTCCATATTAGGATTAAGATTATTCCTATGTTAAGTCTAGACTCAGAAGTTTAGATTGTGCAATTGTGTAACTGAGATTAAACGCAAAGGCTAGTGTTTAATTCACTCAGTGTTGGCTCTGATACCAACCTGTCACACCCCGGATTTCCACGTGTCACCGGTGGGCCCAGTGGGGGAGTATCGTGACGTGGTTGGCAAAATAATAGTCAAACAACACAATATTTAATAATGCACAGCGGAAGCAATTGAAAATATAATACAACCGAATTTATTATTGTAATATCAAATGCCACAATATTCGGAAGTTTATCCACAGGAGGATCGAACATAAAATGGAAACAATAGTTCAACAGACTTTAGGCATCTTAAGCTTGCGAGACTTCTATTGATGCTAAGGAGAATATACCCAGCCAATTTCGTATAGTACCTGCATTTAGCCTTTTTGGAAAATACGTCAGTTTACACTGGTAAATACATTCAACTGACTCATTTTGTAAAATGATTGAAAATTGGTTTGGATGCACGTGGCATAAACATTTTATTTAACTTGGGAGAATTATTTAATATTATAATCTTGTGAACGATTTACATGTTACTTATGCGTTCAGTAGCCCGGATCTTGTCCGGGTTAAAGATCAATAGACACACCACATTATTGAGTTATACACTGACAGGTGTACGCCTATACCCCGTGCTCAGGTCGTGGCCATCTCGTAAGATGATGCCAAGGATATCTGGGACATGGTCATTAACCCCCCAAAGGCTGTAAAGTAAACAAGACTGTTTAAACGAGCCGATCAAATTATTCAACTACCCACTTAATGTGGAGATTTGATGCCCGATCAAGCGGTATGCTATATACCGTAACCCAAGCCCGTATAGGGAAAATAAGTTAAAAGTATTTACCTGAGCAAAGTATAATTCACAATTAGCAAAATGCACGTAGCTTTTACTGGTCCTCCTAATCTGGAACGAAGGTTTTATAATAACCTATTAGAATCCTAACGGGTCTTTAATTAAGCTTAAGCTTAGACCGGCTAGTTCCAAAGATACGGTTCGATACTTAAATCTGATATTTTTATATTTCCAGAAGGCTTAAAATAATTTATTTATCATATGTGATCAGTAGCAAAAGGTTTGGAGTCGTTTAGATGTGTAAAACTCATTTTATGGCTCGTAAGGGCAAAACCGACAATTACCGGATTAAGCCTACGACTACTAGTTATGCTCAGCCTAAAATTAATTAAAAATATTTAAAAATCCCAAAATAATATATTACATCAGTGGGTATTAAGTTTGATACTAAAAAGTAGGCTTAACTAGGCTATACGCTAATTATGCCGTTTAATTAACATAAAGCTTTAAATTTGCGATATTGAGCATAACTCTTAATCTACAAGTCCAACTGATGTCAAACTTTGCATACAAGTTTATATATCAGTATTTAAGGTTTCTACACTTTTACATTTTCATAAATCACGTTTTAAGGTAATAAGGGCATAACGGTCAACATATGAGCAATTAACGGAAATATGCATATTAATTGGATAACTAATGAACTAAGGTGTATAATCACAGAGGGTTGTTCTAACATGTAACCTAGTCCAATTAAAGCTCTGAGGCATTTCTAAAACATGCCTTAACGGGTCAGAACTTAAAGTCAAAGTGAAAGTCAAACTATGTGACTTTCGGTTCCGAACCGGGTCTAAACAGGAAATCGTCGGGTTGAACATGTTTAGGCATGTTCTTACACTTATTACTAAGTTATAACAATGATCAAACAGGTTGTATATGGTCTATAATGTTAATTATGCATAAATGACATTTTAAGCTTTCCTGTTGACTTTTTCTAAACTAGTTTGACCTGACTTTTGACCTGGTTAGAGTGGTGATCAGGGGAAACCCTTTTGAGGTTTTATTACCCACATAAATACCAAGCTATAACTACTTTTGATTCGAGAAATGACTGAGCCATTGTTGACTAATCTCGAAGTCAAACCGTAATTACGACGGTTTGACTTTTAGCTAATTAACTAAGCTAAAAGTAATTAGAGAAGGTTAGGCAACTTACAAAGGTCCTAAGCTTGATTAGAGAACACTTGAGAGAAGGCTTTGAGTTCCAGAAGTGCTCCAAGAATGCAGATGAAGTTGTGATTTGAATGTTGTAACTCATGAGCTTTATATAGTGATTCAAGACACCATAAGGTATTGACAACAAAGTCTACCACTGCCCACAACATTCCCACATGTGTCCCTAGTGTTTAGGGGTTGTTTAGAGGTCATGAGGTATGAGGAAAACCGTTTAAATGGGCTGCACACGCGCCAAACAGCAAACAGCAACATTCTGGTCGCTGGGCATTAGCTTGCGCACCGTAACAATTATTTGTTGCGGTGCGCAACAAATCATCAGCAGCCAAAAATCTTGTTCCTTCATGCATTCGAAAGGGCAACCTCATAATTCGACTTTGGGACTTTCTTTTGTCAGTTTGGGGCCTCCAATATGGGTCTTTAACAGTTGGGTACCCTACCAATTAGTTATGTTTGTTTGCATCCCTTTCAAAAGTGCCGAATAATAAGGTTTACCGTAGAAATTTCCATACACACCTATCATGCACTTTGAATTCGATTATTGTCAACAATTTCCTGGATTTAAAAATATATTAGATGTTTAATATATAGATACTTAGGTCTTGGGATTTATAAATGAGGTCGTTCAGAGGTAAGAATTAACATGACACCATTTTTAAATCATGCCAAAACATCTTTATTAAATCCGGGTTTACAACGCTTTTTGTCTTATATGACACGTGTCGTTATATCGTTGAACACGAATTTTCGAGGTGTTACAGATCGTTATTCCTATAGTCATTGCTGCAAACATGGTCGTGTCAAACTTGAATTTCCTACCCTTCCTCCACCGTCATTGTTACATCTATTTGATCAATCTGGTTTTCTTGATAATATACGTGCATATAATAGCATGTTCTCCATGACATCTTTTGGTGGGATAGTCAATGACTCTATCAACGATGGCTCCGCTCCTTACGTTTTCAAAATTGAAGGCCAAATATACCATTGGCTTGGTTCTTTTTTTCCTGCATCGAATGAACGTCCTCGGTTCTTGCAAATGTATATGTATGATACGGAGAATGAAGTTTGTAATAGACTAAGCGTATTCGGAAACGATAGCCGTTCACGCTTGACTTCTGACATTGTCACTATGCTTATTCAGATCCTTCAGAATAACAACAAGCTGGTTAAACTTTTTAGGGACGCAAGAGATTTTTTTCAGACAACTGATGTGACCTCATTCTACATTCGCTTGTATAAATCTTATAACTCTTTACGTTATGATAATCCAAGCCCAGGTTGCATTGGTGCTATTATCAATGACTCCGGTCCTCAGTCTGACGGCTTTGACATTGTCATTAGACATAAGGTCACTGGCCCTCAAAGAATAAACATATTACACCCATTGTATATGTCACTGCAATATCCTTTGTTGTTTATTCACGGTGAGAGTGGCTGGTCCCGCGACTTGCGCCTACAAGGTGATGGCTCAAAGAAAACTAACACTTTGACTAGGAATATGTTCTATAACTGCCAACTACATGATCGTGCCAATACATAATCTTTACTTCTAAGAGGTGGACGTCTTTTCCAACAGTACCTGGTAAATGCCTATGTCTGCATCGAGCAAGACAGACTTAACTACCTTAGATATAATCAAAATGCTCTTAGAAGTGAATACATGCAAGGAATACATGATGCCGTTACACATGGAGACACAGAAGGAAATGATATAGGCAAACGTATAATTTTGCCCTCAACGTTTACCGGTGGTCCACGATACATGTACAAACACTATCAGGATGCCTTGGCAATATGCAGAGTTCATGGAAACCCGCAATACTTTGTTACATACACCTGCAACGTAAAATGGACTGAGATTAGTATATACATGGCCAGATTTCTCGTTCTGAAGGCGGAAGATCGCCCTGATGTCATTGCAAGAGTGTTCCATATGAAAGTTATTTCATTTGTAAATTTTCTTAAAGTTAGAAGACCATTTGGGAAGGTTACTACAGGTAACTTATTTACCTCATATTACATAGAAAGCTCCATAGCTATTATACAAGTACACTCATGTCCTATGAAAGTTGTTCATTTATGTTGTGCAGACTTATACACCATAGAATTCCAAAAAAGAGGTTTGCCCCATTGTCACCTTCTCTTATGGGTTGATGAAGCCCACAAAATAAAGGACGCTTCACAATTGGATGAGTATATATCAGTGGAAATTCCAGATCCCATCAATGAGCCAACATTGTATAAAATTGTGACCGACTCCATGATGCATGGACCTTGCGGCATGGCCAGACCTAATTCACCATGCATGGCGTTAGGATCATGCAAGAAAAAATTCCCTAAGGATTACGAGCCTTTTACACGATTTGATGAGAATGGCTATGCACGCTATAGGAGACGTCAAAGTACTCACTTTGTCCAAAAAAATGGGCTTTCACTAGATAACGGTTACGTCGTACCGTACAATCGTTCGCTGTTGCTTCATTTTCATGCTCACATAAATGTCGAATACTGCGGTTGGAGTATGCTCATAAAGTACCTTTTCAAATACATATCTAAAGGAACAGACCGTATAAAATACACTGTTAAAAAAACGCCTGACACAACAGCCAATTCTACAGATAATACTACAACAGAAATTGACGAAATTAAAGACTTCGTTGATGGTAGATTCATTTGCCCCCATGAATCAGCATGGAGAATCTTTAACTTCATGATTCATGAACGAAACCCTCCCGTCCAGGTAACTTTTTGAAGTTACAAAAATCCATTAGAAATTTCTTTTGTTATTTACTAATAATGGAATTCCTTCCATATAGGTGCTTTCTGTCCACTTAGAGAATAGGCAAAATGTCACATTCAAAGATAATGAGAAGCTTGAGAATGTCTTACGTAATCCAAATGCCAAGCGCACCACTTTAACAGAATGGCTAAAAAATAACTGTCTAGACAATAGTGGACTCCATCTCCGTTACATTGACTACCTTTCAGAATACAGATGGGAACCTACGGGAAAATGCTGGCTTAGGAGAATCACAAATAGAACATCGGCAATCAGTAGACTTGTATACATACATCTAAGTGCCGGTGAGGTCTTTTACCTTCGAATGCTTTTGTCACATCAAAAAGGATGTAGGTCATTCGTAGACATACGAACCATTTCCGGTGAGGTCCTTCCAACATATCGCATGGCATGTGAGAAACTAGGCTTGCTTGGAGATGACAGTGAATGGTCACTTGCAATAGAGGAAGCTGCTACATGGGCAAATGCTTCTGAATTACGGTATTTATTCACTCATATGCTTTTGTTTTGTGAGATGTCAAACCCCAAACGACTTTTCGATCAACAATGGAAAAGAATGAGTGATGACACAAGTCACATACATGGCATAGTGAATGATGAGGACCAAATGCAATATGTTCTCTATGAAATTGAGTTATTGTTACAGTCTGGAACACCCTCAACTTCATTGTCTGATTACGGGTTACCCATGCCTAAACCAGAGGTTCTTACGTCTTTGACTAATCGACTGCTGATGGAAGAGAAAAATTACGATAGACAAACACTTAGAATCGAGCATGAGTCATTTCGCTCTAGCTTACATCCAGAGCAAAATCATATTTATGAACATGTCATAACGAGTTTACCACTAAATAGACAGGTCTTGGCATTTGTTTATGGGCACGGTGGAACTGGAAAGACCTTCCTGTGGAAAACAATTATTTCCAGACAACATTCTGAAGGCAAAATTGTTTTGGCAGTTGCAGCCTCCGGTATTGCATCATTGTTGCTTCCCTCTGGCAGAACAGCTCATTCACGATTTAAGATACCAATAGATCTCACCGATGAATCACTATGTTATATAAAGAAAAAAACACAACTCGCCCAGCTACTAATAGAAACCTCGCTTATAGTTTGGGATGAAGCCCCAATGAATGATCGCCGATGTTTTGAATCACTAGATAAAAGCCTGAAAGATTTACTGGGTGATTGTAGCAGGCCTTTCGGTGGCAAATCAGTCCTCTTAGGTGGCGATTTCCGTCAGACTTTACCTGTTAAACCAAAGGCCTCCAAAACGGAAATTTTAAACTCTGCATTACCTAGGTCGTATCTATGGCGCTACTTTAAAGTCTACAAGCTAACCGAGAACATGCGACTACACCGACCACACATGGATTTAGCAGACAGAATTCTGGTGGAATCTTTCTCAGCATGGTTACTGAAGGTGGGCGACGGGGTATTAGGCACAACAGACAATGACGAGACAATGACGACCCACTTAACGCCAAACAAATTGAAATACCATCAACGTACATTATACCTCCAAGTGACAATGCTATCAAAGAACTCACTGAATTCATCTACGATAGGCCAACTCTTGAAAATCCAACTGAATTCATCAAAGAACTCACTGAAAAAACAATAGTTTGCCCAAAAAATGCTACAGCAGATGAAATAAATACGATGATTCTTCGCATGACTCCAGGAAATAGCAAGACTTATTTGAGCATAGACTCAATAATCCCACATGCTGGCTGCCATGGTGACATCGACTTGCTTTACCCCACAGAGTACCTGGCTATGCTGAATTTTACCGGTTTACCAGCACATCAATTAGAGCTGAAGGTTAATGCTCCAGTAATACTTATTCGTAACATCAATCAGACATCTGGACTTTGCAATGGCACAAGGCTAATCGTCACTCAAATTTTGTCAAAGATCATTGAGGCACAAATTATGACTGGTACAGCAATAGAACGACGTGTCTATATACCTCGAATTACCTTGTCTCACGTAGACGAACAACTTCCTTTCACTTTCAAAAGAAAACAGTTTCCACTCAAACTTTGTTACGCAATGACAATAAACAAAAGTCAAGGTCAATCACTAAACAAAATTGGTGTCTATCTTCCTGAACCAGTGTTTGGCCATGGTCATCTCTATGTGGCACTTTCACGTGCCACATCTCCGCAATCACTAAAAATTTTAACTGTTCCAAATGCTGATGCGCCACTAAATTTTACAAAGAATATAGTATACTCAGACTTTTTAAAGGAAATAGATGATGCCTATGCCGATAATTAAGATACCTCTGTATTGTTTAATAATAATATGCCTACTTCCTACCTATGTTCGATTATTATGCCTCCCACCTGATAATAGCAGCTCTGCCTTCTCTTACTTACTTAGATATCTTACTAGACTTTACTAATCACCAGTAGACGGTTCTAAAGATAAGAGACTGCACACTAATCTTATAGTAAGCGTAATATCTAAAGAATTGTGACTTAGATACCCTTTTATTACTTAATAATTTTCAACCTGCAGAACCATTTGTTAATGCATTTAACATTTCTAATCACTAACTGATAATAAAAGTTATTAACACTAACTTCCTTTTTCCTTCAACAGGCACGCATTTTGCATCTTCCATCCTTTGGAATTTATACTAAAAGTATGTTTACTTTTTCCATCTTACTGATTCTTTCCCTATAACGATTCAATATAAAAACCATTATTACTTATGCATAATATTCCTCAGGTCACAAATCATGCAGCAAATACTTGATCTTAAACCCAATCAGGTGCCCATTCCACTACACATAAGAGTCATCAAGAAGTGGAAAACACAGACAACGGATTATCTGAAATCACAAACAGTGGATCAAGATTTGTACTACCTTTTTGTAGATAAACATGTATGTTAAATAAATAAATACCTGCTATCGAGATCGTTTATAATACATATTTTATTTTAATGCTGAACTAACCATAGGGGGGTGTAATAGAGGCAACTGCCAGCCCAAAAAAAGAGGCTTATCTTGAATCAAAGCTTAAAATCGGCTCATGCTACACGGTAGATAAATACGTTGCAATAAAATCTCGAGACTACATGAAAGTCGTCCCACACGATGCAACTCTGAGGCTTGGTGCTACAACAACTTTTGAACTGATTGACGACAACAGCATACCAACTTACTATTACAATTTTGCAACTTATGATATGCTCACAAGTCGAAAGGCAAATCCAAGACCATTGACAGGTAATCACAAAGCTCTGATCTTTTGTCAAAATTGTCATACTCAATTCATTAACATATGAACACATTATCATCTACAAAATACAATTCCTGCTGAAAATGCAATTACAAATCAACCCCTTTTGGCGATCCATATTAGATCATTCAATATATTAACACAAATTAGTACAGAATACATAGGACGTGTGGAAACAGTATCTCCTCCACTAAGAAGGGGAAGCAAGATTATCATCAAGGTCAAAATCCAAGATGAATGGTCAGTGATTCGCATGCCTAAAACATTACATTTTACCGTTATACAATCGATCACAAATAATCTGCCCTCTTTTCCTTTATTACATACCTAACGGAACAGGAAGAATGTCATAGAGATCACCTTCTGGACACAAACAATGTTCCCATATGAAAAAGAAAAGGCACTGGGCCAAATACTCGCGGTTACAGCAACCATGGTAACAGATTTCCAGCGTAAGTTACAAACCGTTTCACCTCAGATCCTTTACTATAAAGATACCGTTTCTCAATTAACAACAAACATGTCCCCTTAACAGAAAATCTCCAACTAGAATCTACTGATGCAACCACAGCTGTCCTAAACCCAGTTATTCCAGAACTACAAAGTTACATTGACAAGTAAGTATTCCCAGCTATTGCCCCATAAATGTTGATATTTATGCATTAGGCCCACTTAATTGATTACCTAACGTTCATAAATTTATTTATCATATAATACTTACGAATGATCTTAAAATTTTTCAATATTTCTTTATAGTTTTCAGTATTCTAACAAAGCTTGGATTATTATCAAATAAAGATGAGTATAGTACCCGTTCGTTAATGTTAAAACTTTTATAATTAGTCTTTGAGAAAAATGCCTACATAATCCATGTGGTTTTCCCAAATTTTATCTTTACCTCTCAACTTTTTCTTTGGGTATTTACACTTTCGAAGGGCCTGATGTTTTCAGATTCAATACGAAATCCAGTTCTAAGAGAGTTTAAAATATTTTACTAACAGTGAAACGAAGGTAAAAGCAAATCGGTAAAACTGGTTTTTATAATCATAAAGCCAAACTGATCCTAACCGATTCAGTTTGGTTAATAAACCGATTATTAATAACGTGTTTTTTTAACCGATCCAAAAAAAATCCGGTAAAACAGAACTTGCAGAAACGCTGCAACCTGCAGCGCGGAAATAACCTTAAGAATTCTGCTTTTTTTTTTAGTTTTTCCGCTGAAAAAACCTGTACTTTCTTAAGGTTTTTTTGCTGAGAAAAGAGGCAGTTTTTCGGCCTTTTTTTGCTGGGAAAACCTGCAGTTTTTTGTCATTTTTTCGCTGGAAGAAGCCTGCAATTTTTTGCTGTTCTTTTGCTAAAAAAAATTGCACTTTTTTTGGCGTTTATTTTGCTGGAAAAAACAGCAGGTTTTTGGGGTTAAATAGGTAAAAAAAAGTCATAAAATAGGTGGAAAAATATTTTTTTTTAAAAAGAAACACGTTAAACGTTGACAATCACGTAACATAAAAAGGAAATTTTAATTTCTGTTGATTATTCAGGTTTACCTTTTGTGTTTTCTATATATTAGTATGCTATATTAAACGGTAAACTCGCAATTGTAGATTCAGCCAATTGGAAAGATCAGAAACAGTTGGACAAAGGAAACCAGTCCTTCCAATAGCCGAAATCAAAGCAAAGTATAGGCAAGATACAACGGTACAACTTACTCCCTTATTACTCTTTGCTATTGGTAGATTAGTCGTTTCTAACATGCTACATTAAAACACATGGATTTACCAAATACAGCAAACCAAGTATATCTGCAAAGCAACAGTAATAGAAATCACTCCAAAACGTAAATGGTTTTATGTCACATGCCCAAAATGCAAAGGCAAAGTCCATTTACAAAGGGCTGAAATTCCACGATTTGTATGCGAGGACGATGGCCATGTTCCTAACCCATCCTTCATATAAGTCTCCTTGAACCCTTATATACAAAACCACATAATGTATTCCCTATTTCTATTTCTATATGACTTGAAAATATGACTCTGAAAAAACAACTCACCTCCAATCATTAGGTACTGCATTAACACAACTATAAAGGATGAAAGTGACGAGGCAAAGGTTGTTTTCTTCAATGAAGCAATGGAACAAATGCTGCAAAAATCTTGCTACGACATGGTAGTAAAATATGGACACACAGATCCGGAAATCATACCCGCGGATATCTATAAAATGAGGGGAAAACCGCAGTTTTAGACATCTCAATGAAGCAAGACTTCTCAATGAAACAAGACAGCTCAATGGCCGTAAACAAAGCCTCATTAACACCAGCCATTATTCCAGCAACCCCAGATCCTAAAACATCCACCAAAAGAAGAACACCAGCTTCGCCAGGTATATAAATTACACTCATGTAAATATTCTCAACTTTTATATGTAAAACGCAAAACGCATAAAACAACCTATAAACATCCTTTCACTATACACAGACAATGAAACAACAATTATTTTTGCCACACCATCCTTGCCAATTTTCCTGCTGAAATAGTAGCTCCTTCACAAATGCTTTCTCTTTTGTGACACACACATATTTTGACATCAACAACAACTTTAGAAAGGCCATCACATCAACATATGAATTAACGGAGCACATTTTGACTTCAGCAACAACGCAAGCAAACTATGAAAGCAACAAGCAAGGACTAGAACTTTAAATATCAAATAGATTTTATCTAAGTTGTAGTAAAGTTGTAGTATGAATCCTAATGTAACCTACTACCTCTATATGTCTATAACACAATTACTCTTATTTAAGTTGTCGAAATATTTATGCAACCAATTATCACCTAATGTACCCGCGCCGCAACGCGCGCGGGCACAATCCCTAGTTTTAAACATAAAGTAAAAGAATCCTTTTAAAGGATGTGGGGGTGTTGGCACACGATATTATTTCAAATTGTTTATTATAAAAATAGAGTTATTATTAAATAACTAGTTATATTTTAGATAATCAAAGTAAATGATCAATATCCATCTAAATCATAAGATATATATATATATATATACACATGAAAAAAAGTTACTGAACGTAACGTTAGTATTAGTAATAATATATGTGTGAGAAATTTATATCTTATTGATAATGATCATTGCCTCTTCTTTATGATTGATTCTTAGATGGATGTGTTTATATTGTTACCGAAGTATATCATAATCCTTCATTGATTGATTCGTAAATGAATCTTTCATTGTTTGTATTTATTAATTAAGGAAGTATACCGCATGAATCTTTCATTGTTTGTATTTATTAATTAACTAATAATATTATTATTGATTTGAATGAGAGAATGCCACGTGGCATGAAATGCTTTATTAGAATTATATAAATACTATTATTTTGTTATTAATAAGGACTAAGGAGTTTTATTATTACTAGCTAAGTTAATTTTATTATTATCATTTTCATTAAAATCTCTTTATATAATGAGAGAGTTTTTAATCATCTAACACACAAAATTATTATTCATTAATATTGTTTATTTTCTGTTACGATTCTTTAAGGTACAACTTGTAGCATACCCTTCCTACTACGATTCAATACACTTTCGTGGAGCTAACAAATCACATTGTGCCTGTTGCAGTGAACCATCAGGGAGGGATTTTTAATGCAACAACGGCTAAGGGTTGGAGTGTCACACCTCAACCGATGGCCGAAACATCGGGGCGCGGCATTAAGCGAATCAGATTGCTCAAGAGAATCTATAACACTACTTGTTTCGATATATATTAATCAGATTTCATAATAAGCACCAAAATGTCATTCACAAATTAATCAAACAAATTGTATCAAAACATGTTTCAGAATATTGTTTCTCTAAGATGAGTTTCTAAGTATCATCCTAGCTTCATTTCTTCACGTCAAACTTATCAACCTGCAACATGTATTAAAATAGAATCAACAAAAATGTTGGCGAGTATACAAGTTTGAATACATAGCATAATAGTTTAAACGTATAAAACTCATATCCAACATGAACAACATATCGCAACTTTCAACATGCTAGTTAACGTGGTTCATATGATAACCCAAGTCTCCAACGCGTTAACGTGCCTTTCCTACTTCGTCGCAACGAAGAGGAGGTAAAAGAATCAAAACTTAACAATACTCCCCAAGACTCAAAGGGCGGTGCGTTACCCCTATAGCGCTATAATTGTTAAGGCGAGCTACACATAAGAATCAAACGTTCACATAGCATAAAAGACTCAAGTATCACAAGTATCATGTTCTCGGGTTTAATGCAGATAGAGTATGTTTATAAACAAGTTTCAAGTGTCAAGTGTTTGATATAGAATACATGTTGCATCCCAAAAGTGTTTAAAACAAAAAGGGATCGAGTATACTCACAGTGGGTGCTTAGAATCCTAAACATAGTAGGATTGGATCGAAGGGAGCACTGAATCAGCCTACGTGCGGGGAACAGAGCATAAGTCCTCTAAGTGCTGACCCGGTCGGGAACAGAGTGTCAAATAATGCGAAAATCGAGTTAAAGTATCTGACAGACTACCCGAGTGGATGGTCATCCGGTCGGATGGTCATCCGAGCGGATGGCCATTCGAACAGTGTGTAGGTGTCTGTGAACTGTTTAAGTTTTTGATCATAGTGTCCTGTAAAAACAAATAGCTAGTGTTATCATAATCAGATCATCTGGACGGATGGTCATTCGATTGGATGGCCATTCGAACAGATGGTCAGTGGGTGAAGTTTCATAAAATTTTCTAAGCCTTGAGTTAACGAAGACGGTGTGACGACGTGTCGAACAATGGAAACATACCAATCCCAGCTCGTTCGATCGGATGGGTATCACCCCGTCGGACAGACGAACTGTTTTCAGTGAAATTTAATGTTTGACCCGTTAATCAGTCCATTTCTCCGGTGGAGATCAGTCTTCAAGCCGACTCTCGACCAAGGAACAAGTTGAGAGCCCGATTGAGTCCGATTTCTCCACTGTTTTGTAAAAACAGAGGAAAAGTTCAGGAATCAATTTGTAAAACGTGGAGATTATTATATCCGAGCCGGAAACATGTGAAATTCCGTTAGATCTGGCATAAAAGTGTGATAATCCTTTAGATCTTGTATAAAAGTTGTGAAAATCCGTTAGATCTGGAACCATTCTGGGTTAAATGGTGCTCCACGACAGTTTGCATAAGCAACCGAATGGAAACCACCTTCAAGAGGTCCAAATCAATTGGTTTTCGGAAAAAGTTGAAGTGTTCGTGTGATTTTGATGAAGAATATGGTGTTGAAGTGATTAAAGATGAAGGTTGTACAAGATTTGAGGAGAAATACTTACGAGATAAAGCATCGTTCATATATGAGAAGCATCACAAAAGCATCACATAGAGTAAAAGTTTCACATAGTTTGACAAAATTTAAGATTCAAATAGTATCATTTCTCATTATGATCGATCGTCTCGAGTGTAAAAGCATCACAAGATAGGAAGTATGATGAGACTTGCCGAGATAATAAAAGTATCGAAACGCTGGGCGTTACATGGAGAAAGGGTTAGACATTATTTTTTTTCTTCTTGAACCCAAGACCAGTCTACAAGGTGACGTTCTTGAAACAATTGTCGTTGAAAGCTACATGGCCGCAAGAAGTCACTAATTACGTATAGAGAATCTTGACGGCGATTTTTAGGTTAGAGTGCACCAATTTTACAAGGAAGGACAAGTATAGAATTCTTGCAGGGAATGACAGAGCGGTTTATGCAAAGGTTTGGTGTAAAGAAATGGGTTGGACCCTGAAAATGGGTAGCAAACGAGATGCCACTTTTGTCGGGTTGTTTTGGTTTTTGTTGCTAAGTAGATATATGGTTTATAATTTATGTTTTCGTAGCGAGACAAAGAAGGTGTCTAACAATTTATTTTTTAACGGCTAACTTACACTCACTAATTAATGTCACGGGGTTACTTTTCGACCCCCGTGTGGCGTCCCCAAGTCCCCGGGGACAAGCCAATATATCCCGCTTCTTTGTGTGGGTCACTGGTTTCGTCATGCCTTGGACTCATCAGGAGAGCGGCGCCAGCTCTCGACCAGTGGTGCGTTCGTCGTTTGCACGACTAGGCACGTACACCTCTTCATTGACACTGACTCCGTCCCCCGATAAAGTCCAGGACTAGCCAGTAACCCAAACGTTCAAGCACAACCCACAGCATTGCGACCTTCAAATATTTCTAAATCTACACTATAAGACCAATGTCTATAATAAGACTAGAACTATCAATCACTTAGAAATGAAGCATTTACTATACTTTATGATACACAAGACTACAAAACACTTCGCTATATGTACATATGTAGAAATACCAATACGAGATTTAGGAGAAAGATATAATAATTATATTATATTTGCAGTCTCTATATCGACATGATCGGTTGCTGTCAAAGAGACGGCACATGCTCTTCAACTCAAACCATTAGAACATTTAAATCAACCTTGCTATTTTTTTTTTTTTTTTTAATAATGAGAGTTAGGGTTTATATTTCAAACCAAAGTAGCAATTTACAAACAAGTGGCAGGTAAACGGGCAACAAGCTGCGCCGCAATCCCCTTTTGAATTGCAAAACCAATCCTACTAAAGACGAAACGACCCTTAAAGGTTGAGAGATTACTATTCACAACCTGTTGGACCCTGTTTAGAAATTCCACAGCCTCTGGGGCTAGGGAACCAAATGTATCAAAAGCGAATGGGATAAACACATGTTGATTCTCTAAACAAGCCTTCTCGTGTTTAGCGACTTTGCTTGATTCCGCTTTCAACGCAGCTTGGCCAGCAACAAACCCATTATCCCTGAGCCCAACAAGAGGGGACACTCCTGTAAGGTCCACACAAGCGTGTTTTCCCCTGGCCCACCCAAACACAAGAATATCAGCTGGTCGAAGAGTAGACCTCCCATCGAGCGGATCCGTCAGAAAGTTCACCGGAGCCTCTTTTTTTGCCGAAATCCCCGCCCGCTTTAAAACATCAAACAGAATATCCCTTACCAAATCATGTCTGTATTTAAAACCAGGCAACTCTTTACAATGAACCGCATGTTCGCCAAAAGTATCTAAACAAACCTTGCGGCAAACTGGGCAAGGCTCATCAACCGGAAATAGAGGGATCATTAGCCGGTACTTAAGAATTGCCCGGTATTCCACTGACGACATGTGTTGGCCTAGCCCTTCAATGGGGATGACTGTCAGGAAATCCTGAGCATGAGGAGCCCGGAGACAATCGAACACGGCTTTCTGACGAGGGGATAGACTAAACTTCTCTCCCAAACTTTGGACAGTTCTACTAAATAGGGCACTCGCCAAAGCATTCTGGGCTTTAGGAGGGGCGGTGTCCTTATTAGAGAAACCGCCAAGATCGAAATCCGGAAGGGACATATGCATGCAATCCAACGCACACACATAATCAGAATCTAACCCGACAATACCACAGTCCCGAAGAATGTGGTCCTGCAAACTCCAAGATTGTGCCCTCGAGGCCACGAAAGCATACGCAGATACATCCTCAGCCGAACATAAACCCAAACCCCCAAAACGGGTCGGAAGGGATGCAAGCCTCCATTGAAGATCCCCAAAAAATGGACCCCCGCAAACCACAATATCCTCGATAGCTCTTCTAAGGCCTTTGTCAAAAACCGAAACAGCCTCCCCAACAAACGTGGGTTGGCACGTTCTGAGGCCGAACAACAACTTAGCAACACCCATGCAAGAGCGCAGTAAGAGGAGCTCGCATTGAGGGTCCCGCAGATGAGGAAGATAGCTCATCAGATCCACTGCACAAGTTGCCCTTTTCACGGCCAACCTACTGATAAAACCCGCATCCCGACTAACAGCGCCCCCGAGGAGTTTGACACCCGACTCCGGCCTTCCAATCCCACTAGGAAACAAACCCTTTTGCGTCTTAACTCCATTGCACGATGGCCAAAAAACTTCTGTTTTCTTGACGTTAAGTTGAAGCCCCAAACAAGGCCCCTTAGTCCTGATGATTTCTAAAGCTTTAGCCACCTCTTTAGCGTCTCCTATAATCGTACCATCATCCAAGTACCAAGCATGGAAGAGTAACTTGCATCTATCTCGTATCTGATGAATGAGGGGATGCAAAACTAAGGCAAAGAGAAGAGGCCCTAAGGGGTCTCCCTGCTGAACCCCGGTGGTGGACCAAATATGATCATCTCCGACGTATAATCTAGCCGGCTGTCCATATAGAAAATCCACCCATAAAGAAATGGACGGGCATCGGGTCCGAACTTCTGACAAAAGGGCGGTTCTATCCACCAGGTTGAAAGCATTAGAGAAATCAACAGTAATCATGGCCAACGACCCATCCGAGTGGAACGCGTTTAAGAACCTGTTCGCACTATGGAGCATAGCCTCAGCCCCGCTAGGAATACCCACCCCAAATTGAAAATCACCGAGATATTTAGCCATCTCCTTCCCGACCCCCCTCATAGCCGCCTTAGAGACTAACCTCCTCCAAATTGCGCCCACGGCAATCGGCCTAATCCCGTTGTCTGGTTTAAGTAAGGGCGTGAGGGGCGCAGAAGCAACAAACTCCGCCAAAACCCTAGGGCACCTCCCACCCAAGCATAAGTTAACCACCTCAGAAATAGCCCTAAGCAACCCGCAAGCGATCACCGACCCCTCTCCACAAAGAGCATCCAAAATGTGTTGTGCCCTCAACCCATCCCTCCCACAAGAGGTCCCTTTGGGGAAAGATTTAATGCACCCAAGGACGTTATCAACATCCACAGTAAGGGGTGGCTCCGATAGTAAGGACCCAGGCATAACCGGAGGAGGTAGGACAGGATGTTTAGCCACCAACGCTTTCATAGTATCCTCACCAAGAGGTGCAACCCCCGAAGAACATAAAACCTTAACCGCCGCAGTGAAATGGCCATCTGCAACTTTCCGTAAACATTGCTTAACGTTGGTGCCCACCCTAGAATTATTAGACCCATGGGAAGGCTCGTTAGGGCGCGTAACCACCTCTGATGTTTCGGCAAAAAGTGATAGGATGAGTTCAGCAAAACCATCCCTATTGCCCCACGCAGCCAGGGCCCGCTGAATACTAAGACATTGTAAGGACTTCCTATTCCCCAACCTGCGCTCCTGACGGTTAGAAGGCCTGAAAATCCGCAACGTGCAACGTGGCAACAACAAAAGTCTCACCCACGCCTCAACAGACTCTGGCGTAGCCACCACCTTGCACAAAGATGTCGTAAAAGCCTGGGAAAAGGCCATTCGACAACTATAAGGGATGCTCTTAACTGTTTTGATGGGAAGAGAGAAGACACGTTCAAGCAAACCCACGTCCACCCCCAAACCTCCAAAAGAAACAATCTCATTTCCAACATGTGGCGTAGGAATCCCCACCATAAACTCCTCCGCATTTCCCGTATCCAACTTGAACCGTGCCACCCCATCTGCATGGTGGCACCCCCGACTAAGAGCATGTAAACACATACACTCCCCACATAACCATTGGCCGAAGACCTTAAGAGCCTCACCAACTGAAACAAACAAATCCCAATCCGCAGATATGGCATCCCGCATGGCCCACTTCTTGTCATCTGAAGACAAATGAATCCGCTTGATATGGGCCACCAACCTCGGGAACCCCTTAGCCCCTGCTTGTCCATCAGGGCAACAATGGAAGCTTTTAAAAGGGCACAACCAGACACCCCTTGAGGAACCAACACCCCCCTCCTCGGATGGAGCCCCACAAACAGTCAAAGCCCTAGATAAAACCCCCACTCCAGACCCGGGCATCAACAATTCAAAATACAAACGAAGTTTAAGGAAAATTCGCGCTGAGCTTGGGAAATAAATGACGAAAAGTAATGGGGTAGCGGGGGCAACGACAAGTTGCCCCACCTCCCTTTGAGGCACACCACACTCAATCCATTGCGGGCTTTCGAAACCTAAAACCCCAACTAGAAACTATTTGAAACAGCTGATTATTCAATCAATTGTAGTAAACATAAATACAAATTTCGCTTTCAAGAATTGTAGCATATTTCACGCAACTAATTTGCAAGAAAACTGTTATCCAAAAGCTTTGAGATGAACATAGAATAAATAATATTTTAACAAAAAGTGACCACACGTCTTCTCACTAGTTGTCACTAGTTTGTTTAAAGTTTTATAACTTAAAAAATAAAAATGCTTTTACTTCCGCGTTCTTTTTATGAGTGTGGTTGTCAAGCCGATGTGCATTCTACATGCTCTTTGTGCGTTGTCGCTACCAAATCTAGCTTTCCTAAATACACGTAACGAAAAAATTAAATATTTCGTTATACATCATTCATAATTTCATATTATACTCTCTTAATTCAATGACACTTATCATCCAATAAAAAAACTAAAGAACAACTTTGCAACCTGTCGAAATGACAGGACCATCGACTTTAAAATGCCAAGTGTTTCATATTTGGTTTCGACGTTGGTATATTTGGTTTTGACTTTGGTATCAAACTATATAATTATCGGATATTAATATTTTATGTTATTTTATTTAAGAATACATAGATTTAACATATATGCATGTCATGTGACAAACATGAAGTCACTAAGACCGTTAGAGATACCCTCAAATTTGTCTCAACTCCTCAAGCAAAACATCATGTCCATCGGACCCGTTTTAAGTGTGTGGGTTCTTGGCTTACTTTTTCTCTTCAAGTTGTTTCAAATCCTTAACAAGATTCATTTACAAGAAGTTTGAGTTAATGTTAAACGTTATGCCTAACCGAGAGCTCAAATTCGTGCATCATGGCTTTAGGACTGAAATATTCTTGATCAACGCACACCTTTAGAAGTAGAGCCTTGGTCGTTACATGTCATGTAAGTGTAAGTGATGCGAAGCTAATTCAATAGTTATCATACTTCTACTTGGATTAGCTAGACAGAAGAAAACGGCCAAACGTAAAAACCACACAACTTATGAGTGGAGTTTCCACAAGCCCAAAGCCCATCATTTAGAGCTTTGATTTCAACATTGATGATTTTCTCCCGACTTTCGCAATCTCTAGCCATTCTAAATTTAGTGCAAAAGCGCGTAAATGATTTATTATCTAAATTCATGTATTTATTTAATTTTATTATATATGTAACTTTCTAAATTTTAGATATATGATTATAGCTGGCAAATTTAGAATTCCAGAAGCAAGGGAACTTGATGTGATGACTTCCTTATTCAATAATATACTCTCTCAACACTTTTCTCTTTTGGTTTTCATGTTTCAACTCTACGAGTTAAATTGTTAAAATATCTTACATCGTGGCTCAAACGTACATAAAGTTTTTGCAATATTAAAAACTTTAGTTGGCATGTGACAACACTTCCTATTTATACAAGATAGGTGGGTTTGAAGAGTTCATATGAGCATGTTAGAGCTGTTCAAAATAAAACTTTCAATTATAATGCAATAAAGTTAAACGAGAAATAAAGATTTGTTTTGTATAGGGACCTTATAATGCAATAAAGTTAAACGAGAAATCAAGATTTGTTTTGTATTGGGACCTTGTTTTAATACACCAGTGATTTAACTTGGGATTTTTACGCCAGCTGACTAGGCAATGTAAACTGCAGTTTACCATATAGTCAGATTTAACCACAAAAAAATTAACTAAGTTAGGGCTAAATGACATAAATTGCAAGGGTTTGCAAATATCGAATACGTTTTCTGTAATTATTGAAGATAAAGGACACAGTTTGTAATAAGTGACATATATAAATGACGATTTTTATAATTTACTCATCATATTATTATTCGTCTTAGAACATTTCCAATAAAGCATTTTTAGCATATGTTTTTCTAGTTTTTTCACATCACACATTTTTCCTTATTGTGGAGCATGACACCCATTTTTAGAGTATGTACCAAAAACTTAAAAAAATGGATTGAAGGTAGGGATATTGTACTTTATAATTATAAATTATAAAATATTAATAAAGAGAGAGACGAGTCACTAAAAAAATAAAAGAGTGGTAATGATGTGAGACGAGTCATTAAAAAATAAAAGAGTGATAATGAATATATCAATGTTTTTTAGTTTTTTTATTGGGTGGGTTTTGAGTGTTATTAAAAAATGTGTGTTTTTCTATGTGACACGTGACTAAATATGTTTTTAGGTTTTACTATGCTTTCTTAGGGCACTCGGTGTGGGGGACGTCCCCGCCACGTCCAGGTTCGGCGCCGTCTCATCCTCCCATTTCCCCTGCTTCGTCGGCGTCCTCTTCGTCTTGCTCAAGCCGCTCCACCCCCTTCTCACACACACATATACATACAACACATGTATATACATGTATGGGCCCATCCTCCATTTCTCTTGGTCCATCCTTTGAGGAGTATCATCATTGGATGTTGACGTGACGCTGACGTGAAGAGACATCCTCCAAAGACTTGTCTCCTCCACATCGAGTAGCCTTATTGTGAATGCTCTTAAAAGTAACGAGACTTTAAAAATCAAATAGTTATGCTTTCTATTAGACTATGTGGTATGGGGCGGGGGTTGGGGCGTGGGTTGGGTACAAACGCCCACGTCACCACCCCGGGTGGGCTTGGGTTTCGGCGTGGCCCCTTGTGCGGGAGTTTCAGCCCGGGCGTTGGGCGGGGCTATCCACATGACATGGCGGAACCTCATTGGCCAAGAGCACTAGCTCTTTGAAATTGGTTTTTTTTTCCACGCCACCCCAGCCACGCCCAACCATACCCCTTTGAAATTGGCTTTTGGTCTTGGGTGCCCCATACTCTACGTGTCGCACCATGCCCCCAACCCACGCCCCACCATACCCCACGTTCTTAGAGAGAAAATATTACAAAGAACAAACGGTAGTGTGTCAAAAAGATAATCTGAATAAATTTTAAAGAGTAAACTTCTGTTTTGCTCCCTGTGATTTGGTCAATTTAATGGTTTTGCCCCAAACCTTTAAAAATAGCCAGTTTACTCCCTGATCTATGAAGCCTTTCATGATTTCACTCCCCGCCTCTAACTCCATCCAAAATATTTGTTAACTAAAAGGGTATTTCAGTAATTTTATAAATAAAAGCAAGGGTATTTTAGTAATATATAACACATAGATACACTCTCACTTTCTCATCTCACTGTCTCTTCTCCATCATAGAACCATCTCTCTCTATACTCTCTCTCCATCTTCACGATAACCAGCCACCACCAGATCACCACCAACAGCCACCATCCCCACCAACTCTACACCGACAGCAAGCACCACCATCGTCACCGCCAGTGACCCTCACCGCCGCCGTTTCAGATTTGACAGCATTCCTCACTTCTTGTTGAACTTTCTTCAATGATTTAGGGTTTTTAATGAAAAGTCATTGCCCAGATCATTGTCGAAGCACTTGTTTCTGTCCCGGCCGACAAGATATTCTACAAAACGGAACCAACATAGTTATAGCACCATTGATTAAATTTGAAATTAGAGATGAAAGGATTTTGCTTTTTTATATTTCTAGGAGGTGTAGGATGTTTTTCAGATTTCTCCGAATCTGATCCAGATCTGTTCATCTAGATCGACAACGGTGGCGTGGAAGTGGTGGTGGCTTCCAAAAGGTATAAGAGAAAGAGAGAGATAAGGAGAAATGGTGACGGCGATTCGTGGAGGTGGTGGTGTCTAATGGTGACGGCGGTTCGTGGAGGTGGTGGTGAAATTGATGTTCGATTGTTTTGTTTTGCTGTTGAAGGAATGTTATATACATAGTCAAAGCAGGTGATGATGATAGTGAGGTGGTTAGAAAGAGAGAGAAATAAAGATCGTGGTGGCCGGCTCCGATTTCAGGTGGTGGCCGACTGGGATGTTGATGGTGGTGGCCGGCTGGGATGGAGATGGTGGGGGCTGGTGGTGGTGGTGGCTAGGGTTAGAAAGGGTGATATAATAAATAAATAAATAAATAAGAAATGGATTGGATTTTTGTAGGTAATATAATAAATAAATAGTAGAATATTAATATGTAAAATTACTAAATTACCCTCACTTTGAACTGAAAATACAAGAGTGCCCTTACTTTTAACGATAAAAATGAACAGAGTTAAGGCCGAGGAGTATATTATAGAATCAATAGAAACATTAGGGAGTAAACTGGCTATTTTTAAAGGTTTGGGGCAAAACCATTAAAGTGACCAAACCACAGGGAGCAAAACGGAAGTTTACTCAATTTTAAAATTATAAATACCGAAAATTTATTTAAATGATAATAATGTTACAAAATCCAATTATTTTCCTCTAATTAGCTAGTTACTTACTAGCCAGTCAAAAATAAAATTTTCGCGTTAAAAGGTTGTCCACAGCAGTTGCTCATCAACAGGGGGGCAAAGGTTTGTCTTTAATAGGCTAGGGTTTGTTATTCAGAAAGGGGTAGCAGCGCAGCTTGTTGCTCGCTTACCTGCGATATTTATGTAACTCGGCCAGTATTTTATATCTCTATTGACAATATGAATGAAATTGAAGGAAAAAAAAAACATTAGAAAGTTAAATTTTCATTTGCATTTTGCCTTTGTTTACATTTTTATTATTCTTTGCTTTGCCTTATATTTTACGACGAATATATCTTTTACTAATATTTAATGGGGTTCTTTCATGCAATCATCCCTAAACTTTGGTTTCCCTTGGAAATACTAATGCTCGTTTTAATATACTTTATTTGGTAGTCGTTGCCACTTTCCAAAATTCCATATTCTTTTCTAATCTGGCTTAATTCAAAGTTCAAAGAGTAGTTGTATGTTCCAAACTTTGCATCAAATGGCTTCTATTATATTTTCAAAAAGATTAATTAGAATAATAGAAGAAAGCAAACATAATGTATGTTTGTAAATAGATTTGTATATTTGATTAAAAACATTCATAACAACCAGCACTTTAAGTTAAAGAAGAAATATATAAAATGCAGAAAAACTACACAAATGTAAACTAATAATTAAGGGTGTGATTTTTTTTACACGGCCAAAAACACAACACAAGTCTAACACGAAATTCGCAAGTTTAGATTTAATCTAAAAAGGGTCAGGCCAGTTTCAAGTTGCACCACAAACCCATTTAGTTAAATGGGTCTGGTTCTGTATTTTATGTCATAACAAAGTCACGTGTCATATATTTTTTCAGGAGTTAATTACACAGATAGACCATGTGGTTTATAGTTAGTTTCACATTTGGGTACTAACTTTTTTTAATTGGTTTAGGTTTTATGGTTTCAATTTTGTAACACTTTTGGGTACTAACACTAAAATTATCAATATAATGACTAAAATACCCTTCCATTTTTTTATCAATGTAACACATTTGGGTACTAACACCTAATTTTATTTAAGTTTAAATCAATTTAACAAAAATCTATTTTTTATTTTCATCTTTTTATTATATCTATTAATTAACATAAAATCTATTTATTTTTTATTTTTTTATAAGTAAATATTTATATATAATTTTTAAGAAATGATAAATAATTTAACACGATAGAAGTTGCTCAAAATCTTAAATAATTAAAAATTCAATAGGTATAATAATAGTTGGTAATGTGCAAATAAATTATTATTAAGATATTAGGTTAAAACTCCGTGTATTACACGTGTTTAATGTATAAAACTTAGTTTTAATTTTTGTATTTTAAATATATGGGATTAAATAATACAAAACCAATAATAATAATAATAATAATAATAATAAAAGACTGTATCTCATCGGAACTAAAGTGTTTCCTAAGCACATAGATACACAAATAAAATAGAGACGTCATGGTTTAATCACACAGTCTGAAAATGTGCCAAGTAATTGATCGTAACAAACAAATCAGATTAGATTATACATTTTTAAGATTTTACTTCAAAATATATTAAATTAGCTGTAGTTATTTTAAACAATTTTTTCTCGATTATGGTACATATCTTGATATATTAATTTAACTAATTTTCAGATATTATATTCGTGTGTTTTCAAGATTGCTATGGATTTTAATAGATACTTATTATATCATTTGTTTCATTATTTAATTTATATTTTAAAGATTTTTTTTATATATTCATAATATTAGTCAAATATTTATCTAGTATTATTTAGTAATATTATTAATAAATAAATAAAAAATGGAGCGGACTTTTCTGACTTTTTTAATTTATATTTATAAATAAAAAAATAAATAGATTTTATGTTAATTAAGAGATATAATAAAAAGATGAAAATAAAAAAATTGGATTTTGTAAAATTGATTTAAACTTAAATATAAAAATTGGATTTTGTAAAATTGATTTAAACTTAAATAAAAAAATTGGATTTTGTAAAATTGATTTAAACTTAAATAAAAAATAAATAGATTTTATGTTAATTAAGAGATATAATAAAAAGATGAAAATAAAAAAAATTGGATTTTGTAAAATTGATTTAAACTTAAATAAAAAATATTGGATTTTGTAAAATTGATTTAAACTTAAATAAAAAAATTGGATTTTGTAAAACCGAAGGAGCACTTCGCTGGATTTAGTTTGATATTCACCTCGCGCAACGTGTCAAACGTTTTTTGGATGTTCACCAACATCATATTTTCTTCTTTGCTCATGATGACCAGGTCATCCATGTATACTTCGATGTACTTACCGATGGCGTCGCTGAATGTTTCATTCATCAGTCTCTGATAAGTTGCACCTGCATTCTTTAGTCCAAAGGGCATTTTTGTATAACAGTATAACCCTGTTGGTGTGCAAAATGCAGTTTTGTCTTCATCCTGGATAGCCATCTGCACCTGATGGTATCCTTTATAACAATCGAGGAAACATTTACACCTGAAAGACGCCAGTGAATCGATTTTCTCGTCAATCTCTGACAGAGCGTAACAATCGCGCGGGCATGCTTTGTTCAAATCTTTATAATCTACGCACATTCTCCAACCGCCGTTTCCTTTAGGGACCATCACTGGTTCTGCACGCGGTGTGGGCTTACTTGTTTTTGTTGGTCTGATTTCACCAGTCACGAGGACCTCTTTGCTTGTGTAAATTATGGTTATCCCTGTTTCTGTTGGGAACCCAACAGCTGAATGTGGCCCTGAACAAATCATGCTAAAATCTCCTTGGGACTCTATTCCCAAAAGGATATCATGTCTTGAATTTGCTGGTAACAGCATGAATGTAACTTCTTCCGTTCTTGAGTTCTTTCCGTCTGAGAGCAGCACCGGGAACGATATTTGACTGAGAGGGAAAACGGTCTCGTTGTAGAAACCAGTGAGTGGGTAATCCACTGGCTCTAGGCGCGCTTTGTCTTCTTGGTCAAGTTGGTTAAAACATTGCTCATAAATGATGTCCGCGGTGCTCCCTGGATCTATAAAAATGTAGCCAGTCTGGTAATGGCCGAACACACCAGGAATGACTATAGGTCTTCTTTCTCTTGGACCCCCTCGTACCACAGGGAATACGACTTGTCTTTCGCGCCAAGAATCATCTTGGGCGCGCTTGTTGTAGTTCTTCCGTGGTCCTCTTTGACCACCTTGGATCATGTGAGTTTCTAACTTTCGGAGCTTTTTGTTGTCTGGGCCTTCTTCCCTTCTTTGAATTTGACGATTATCACGTTTTCCTCCTTTAACCAGATGGGTGAGTCTGCCATCTTTCAAAGCTCTTTCAATTTCTTGCCTCAAACTAAAGCAGTCATCGGTCAAATGACCTGTATCTTGTGGAACTCGCAGAAAAGATTTGGGTCTTGGCCCCTTTTGTTTCGCATCTGCAGAGGAGGTTTGAACTGGTGTTTCTCGGTTGACAGGACCTCGGAGGGGGTTTTTGTCAGAAGCGTCCACTGCTTATCTCTGTTTTCTTTCTTAACTTCTTTGCGGTGACTGATTTGGTTGATCGTAGCTCGCGCGTCTTCTTTTATCGGACTCCTTTCTCTGTAGCCAGATGTCTTCCATGACTGGCCTTTGCCTTTCTTGTTGCGTCGATCATGTTGGCTATAATTGTATTGACGGCTATCATCGCCGGTCAATTGTTTATCAGTTCTCGCAATTGTCTTTGCTGCTTCGATGAAGGTGTCCCAATCTTTGGGGCCTCCGTCTCTTCCTTTTAACCTTTTGATCAGGTCAGCACATTTTACGGCCCTCATGAAGTGTGCGCGCATCATCTTCTCACCTACATCTCCAATTTCCAGGCATTCTTTGTTATATCTGGTGATGAAATCTTCTATGCTCTCATGATCTTTCCTCCATATATTTAGGCAATCAGCTGGGTCTCTGGTGTGCCTGCGTTGTTGGGAGAAATGTGCGAGAAACTTGTCTCGAAAATCCATCCAAGATTTGATTCTTCCTTCAGGTAGACTATCAAACCAGACGCGCGCCACGCCGACGAAGGTTTGAGCGAAAAGATGACACCAAGTTGGTAATGTCCAACCACCTGTTAATCCTGCGCCGTTGAAGACTTGGAGGTGATCATCGGGGTCTGTTAAGCCATTATACTTGCCCACATTGTGTGGTAGCTTTGTCTTGTCGATATCAGTTGTTGCGATCTCTCTGATAAACTTCGATTTTCCAGTTATGCCTTCTGGGCGATAGCTTAACGAATAATCATGTTCTGCATTTGGATTGTACCCCGCGCGCTTATGCGGTTTGTATGCTTCGTGACTTGGCGCCAATCTGCTGAATACCGTGCTTTCTCTCTTGTACGTCGTGTCATCATCTTCATTGTAGCTGTCCCATTCATCATTTATGTTGCGCGGGCCCAGACGGCTGTGTACCGATTTCTTCTGCTGGTGGGTGTGTTGCACATAATTGCTCCCTGTTTCACCATAAGTGTCGCGCATGTCGTGTACACTTTGCCTCCTGATGTTGGGTGTTTTTTCAGGTTGCTGGTTCCGCGTGTGTGTCTGTTGAGGGATATGAGTACTTGGAGGCCTTTGTGTTGGAGTAACAAAAGCGGACTGATTTGCTTGCGCTTGGAGCAAAGCTTGCTGTGCGCTTAACTGCGCATAAACAAGGTTCAGAGATGCTGTCTGCTTGGCGTACCAGGAGGCCAGAGTTTCTCCTTCAGGTAGCCCTAAGAGTGCTGAAAAGTTCAACTGCATTTGACCCGATGGTGCTGAAGGGCCAGCCCCATGGTTTGGTGTTGGAACTTCCGGAGGTGTTTGGTTAACTACCCCGGGTGAAGGTTGGAAAGCAGCTCCGTTTGTTCTTTGATTGATAACTCTGGAGGTGCTCCCAAAGATATCGGGTAACTCATTGTTTACTTGCCCCTCTCTGACGGTCTCGTTCCCTTGATACCTTTGGACATGAGTGGTGTCCGTAATCAGTTCGAAAAAAGAGACTTCTCCGTCCATGTGAGGGGAAGGGTTTGGTTCAGTCATTTAGAGAGCTTTTTGAAGAAAAAGGAGATGAAAATGGTTTGCAAAAAAATGCGGTGGGCGCCAATGATGAAACACTGGTTAACACCGAAGGTTAACTAGCTGGGTCGTCTCTTATGTGGGTTCAATCTCCTTCTCTACTCGCCTAAAGCTGAGATCCTGCAAAACAGTAACACCGTTAGCTCGTTAAGAGGGGAATATGGGGGGTTTCCCTCTTAACCGGGCTCCGGCGTGAGAATAAGTACTGCCCTGAGGAAGAAATAGTATGTGTGTTGGTGAAAGGTGAAGAGAACAGAATGAATAACCTGAATGGTGAAGGGTCCTATTTATAGCCGGAGGGTGAAGGAGGGCGGAGAGACCTTGCCAGCTGCTATTAGGTGCCAGCTGTCCGACCAAGGAGAATATCCTCTTGGTCTCCTCTGCTGTGGTCAGGATAGTGGTACACGTGGCGCGTCGTCGTTGGTCCATGTAGGAGGATTGGTACTGCAGCTGTCGGTCTGCCCCCAGGTAGCGTTGCAGGTCCACATGGCGTCTGGACATTGGTGACACGTGTTGTCCTTTTTGTCTGGAGGAGCATCTTCGGTGCCACCTTGACGTCTTCCAAAAGCTTCTAGAAGCTTCTGGATTTACTTGCTGATGTAGGCGCCATATTGGAATGAAAAAATGGTGTGGTCCCTACCATGTGTGCATGGAATTGGGACCATACCTCTTCAAGTACCCAAAGGTGTTACATTGATAAAATTAAAAAAGAATGGAAGGGTATTTTAGTTATTATATTGACAATTTTGGTGTTAGTACCGAAAGGTGTTACAAAATTGAAATGATAAAACTTAAATCTGTTAAAAAAAGTTAATACACAAAGGTGAAACAACATATAAACCACAGGGTCCATCTGTGTAATTAACTATTTTTTAAATGTATCTTATGTTGTATATTATATTGGTTGTATGTTTTATGCCCTAGTTATAATTTAAAAGAGAAACTGACAAAAAAAAAATAATGATTAAAATTTAACTACTTATATACATTTGGCCATTTGGGTTAACCTACGAATATTCGTGTCGTTTGGGTCAACCTACGAAGTTAACTGCATATATACAGGTCTTGTTTGAGTCAACCTACGGATATTCGTGTCGTGCTCGGGTTCACATGTTTGGCACGATTTTTTGGTCTGAGTCGTGTCCGAGTTTGTGTAAAATTTATAGGTTCAGATCAGTTTAGACCTGTTAACCCCGAACATTACTTTTTCAGCACCCCTAAGAGCATCCACAACAATAAAACGGGTCCAATAACCAGACTATCTAATCAGCATATCACATCATTTCAAACCATTACCATTCCAAATCCTATTTTTTCCCACAACGATGAACCATTTCAAACATCCACATTACACATTACACCATTTTTTACACTAAAAAACAAAAAATAAAGATTTGTGAGTTGGTGGTCCTCACAATTCCAAACCATGCTCCTCCGCTCAAGCGGACCAACACCTACCAAACCACCTCCCCAACAAGGCAATCCGCTTTTGTTATGGTTTGATGAGCAAACCACTCTAGCGAACTCCTTGTCAGAGATGGTCTAAAAATAATAGCATGAAGCAAAAATTATATAATGACAAAGAATCTGAAAAAGGTAAAAATAAAGAGGAAACATACAACTGGCTTGACTAGTAAATCGATATAAGAGTTAAAATACATAAAATCATGAACAGATGACCTTTAAAGTATCTTGTTATTTTGTGTAAAATATATGCTTTTATTTTTTTCAGGAAAATGCGTCTTAAAATGAAAATTAATTAATAATAAAATGCTAAATAATCAACACATTAAAAAAATATCATGTGGTTACTTTAATTCTCTCTCGTTGTCTCTCCTCTTTTGTTTAAATTATAACTACAAGTCAATTTCAACTTCAATGCTAAAGTTTTCAACATTTTTTCGTATACTTCTTCAACGACTATACTTGTCAAGGTTTACATTGCTTTCACAATCTTGTATCTTGCTTTAAAAGTTCTTGTATGTATATAAATATAATATAATGGAGATTGAAACACTAAACTTATAACAAAACATGTATTAATATCAACAAGTGATCAATATATATTGAATGTGTTATTTTACCAAATTATTAGTAGAATCAAGTCTCGTTCAATAGAAGTGTATAGAGTAGATTGCGTGACTGAGTTCATCTTTGGAAATAAAACTAAGCAATGGTTTAATAAGAAACCGTTTATTTATATTTATTACTAATTTGATAAACCTCAGGTGTAATTATTTACATAAATAATCATCGATAATTTACCTTAAACCCCAATAAATGTAATATTATTGAAGGCTTAGGTTTCTCTACAAATGTTATTTTTTGTAAGAAGGCTAAGAAGACATAGAAACTTAGCACATGACAAATTATTTGCAATCAGGGGTATATTAGTTAATATAACCATGAACTATTTTCGCTATTTATCGTGCGTTTAGTTATATTTCCGTTTTTTGTATGTAAGGTCATTTGTCTTCTTCAATTTTGATTTATTCACACGTAATAACACAATATCAATACATGGTGTTTTAATCGCGTATGATGATGCTACATGTTTGCATAACATGGTGTTTTAATAAAGTTTTAGTTCATTTCATAGTGTTTTACAACCTTTGTTTTCTAGAAGATGATCTTAGTATGATGTTTTATTCAATCGTAATAACACAACATCAATACTGGTGTTTTAAAAAAGGCTTAGTTCAATTCATGATGTTTTAAAACATGCGTTTTCAGAAGATGTTTTTAGTATGATGTTTTATACATAATAAGATGTTTCTTAGTATAGTGTTTTATACATGCGTTAACACATGGTATTTTAAACTTGCATTTTCAGAATTTGTTTTTAATATAGTGTTTTATATATGTTTCTTCAGAAGGTACTATTATCATGATGTTTTATACCAGCGTAAATACATGGTGTTTTGCATCTGCATTATCATGGTGCAGTGGCGAATCCAGGATTTTTTTTACCGGGTTCCTTTTGGTAGATTTTCACTAATTCTCACTATTTTTTTCTAAATCATATAAAATTTCCACTATTTTTTGCATTTTTTTCCAAACCGAGGGGGTTCCCGGGAACCCCCAAAACACCCCTGGATCCGCCACTGTCATGGTGTATATTGTAACGGTGTTTATTTCATTCGACTGAGCGAGTTTCATCCTTATTCCTGCAAAACACTCAGAAAATGACATGAAAACGAGCAACTTTTTGAAGTAACCAACAATTGGAGAGACTCAGGATTACTTTTGCATGTAAACCCCCATTTATTTTGGTGATCATCCATTTGGTTTTGAGAAATCCCGATTTCAAAGGAAGAAAGAGAGCTTGATAATTGCGGTTGATTGAAATGATATAACAGTTTCTGATATTTAAACAAGATCAATTACCATTCTACCTCTACATACCTCAATAGTTAATTTAAAAAATACCATTTACAATTTTGTCACCGTCAAATATTAACCACACGTTAATGCATCCAATGGCCAAATCCATCTCACACTTTTTATATAAAACCCTCTTTTTTGTAAGATAACTCCAACCATTTATTTAATTATTCTTTAGAAAATAAAGTTTGAATAATATATACATCAAATAATAAAAAACTTATTCTCTTAACTATTATTACTTTATCATTTTTTATGTAAATTATTTAATTAGATCTTTCTAGTCTAACTTTTTTTTTAAATATTAGTTTGAATGGTCTTGCGAAAATTGGTGATGTGCAAGTTGGATTTATAAAATTTAATTTCAAAAGGTTTATTCATGCTAAATAACCACAAAAACAATCAATAAATCTTTATGTACATAACCTACGTTTTATCCAAGTACGTATTTGTAACAAATGCAACCAGAATTTTGTTATTACATAACTCCTTTTATAGACTTTAGTTGGTAAGAATAATAATGCAATTATAAAACAAAAAAAATGGACAACCTGTAAAATAACCATAGTCCATTTTGTTTTTTTTTTTTTTTTTCAGTTTAGAATTTTAAAATATTTGATTTCCAGAATAAAAGGTCTTCTAGAAAACATTTCACTTCATCCGTCCCTCTCAGTATCGTTCACATACAGTTAAGTTTTTTTGTATTATAATTTTCAAAATTAGGTTTCCATCATAAGTAGCTAAAACTATATCACCGTATCATGTGCCCTCACTTCAACTTCAATTATACATTTCGTAATGTCTAAGATACCTTTTTCCTAACAAACAATAAGTTGCATTTATTTGCTCAGGTGGTGTAACAACAAAAATACAATATTTTATAACTTTCTTATACAACACTATATATAACACTTATACGAATCATTTTAACTATATTGTACGTCTACATAAAAACACTTAATAAGTTATGATTGATTATATCGCTAGGTCTAGCATAACAAGTCAGACACGACACCATAACTTATCGTGTCTTTTTTCCAAACACAAACACGACCTGTTTAGAAACAAATCAACACAAAACGACTTGTTAACAAACCTGTTCTGAGACACGTTAAATATCACATATTTAAGAATCTGCTTAGTGAAACAAAAGCGCCAAAAGTTCATTAAAATCTTAACTAATACATAATACATAATGCTTAACATATTAATCCTAAGCAAATTTAAAAATAAAAATTCTATAAAAATCAAATCATAACATCTATTACATATACAAATAGGTTAGTAGGTCTTTAACATGTTTAGACACAAATTTTATCATGTCCCAAACGTATTGACTTGTTTAAGACACAAAACTTGTTAAGTAGAATCACAAAACCTCTTAAAAACATATCATTTCATGTCATGTTAACAGGTTCGTGTCTGAAATTCTCAGCGTTTATATCACACAATTTGGCAAGCAATCCTCCCCATATGTATGCTATATATACATACTTGATACACCACATGTATGCAATTTCAAATTCAAACAAAGAGTGACCACGCTCACGACCCCAAAAACAAGAAAGACGTCTCGTATGTGCCTTTTTTGGTAGGGCCTCCACAACCTACAAAAATCCTTAAATCGACACACACACCTAGTACAAAAGTATTGTGTCCTTTCTCACCATCTCCACTGTATAACACAAAACATACCCAACATTTCACACACACTCAAACGTGTTTCTATGTGAGAGAGAAATTAATCAAAATCCCAATCTTTTATTACATATTTCTGCATAAAACCCCTCTTATTTACACAACCAAATCTTTAATACCTGTAGCATGGCAACTGTTCATCATCTTCACCATCTTCATCTTTCTAACATATTCATCTTTTTTTGTTTAATTTTTCAACCAACACACTCAATTTCATCAAAAAACACAATCTTGCCCCTCAAGGTTCAATCAATTCCATCTGGGCCCTTCACAAAACCAGCGAAGAAACTATCTTTTCACCACAATGTTTCTCTAACAATCACCCTCACCGTCGGGTCACCGGCTCAGCCGGTCACCATGGTCTTGGATACCGGTAGCGAGCTCTCATGGCTACACTGTAAAAAAACACCAACCACCCCTTTATCGTACGACCCATTACATTCTACCTCGTACACCCCTGTCCCATGTTCCTCATCCATTTGCATGACCCGAACCCGAGACTTCACCGTACCCGCTTCTTGCGACCCGAAAAAACTCTGTCACGCCACCCTCTCCTACGCCGACGCCACCTCCGTCGACGGCAATCTCGCCTCCGACACATTCCGGTTCCCGGGTTCGGACCTACCCGGAGTTATATTCGGGTGCATGGATACGTATTCAAATTCTAACCAACCGGAGGATTTGTTATCAACCGGGTTAATTGGTATGAACCGGGGGTCTTTATCTTTTATTAATCAAATGGGTTACCCGAAATTCTCGTATTGCATTACGGGTCAGGACAATACGGGCGTGTTAATTTTAGGAGAATATAATTACACGCCGTTAACTTACACGCCCATGGTTAAAATCTCAACGCCGTTACCGTATTACGACCGGGTTGCATATACGGTTCAGCTTGAAGGAATAAAGGTTTCGGGTACGGTTTTACCGTTACCCAAAACCATATTTGAACCCGACCATACCGGAGCGGGTCAAACCATGATAGATACGGGTACCCAGTTTACGTTCCTTCTTGGGCCGGTTTACACCGCTTTGAGAAACGAGTTTTTGAAACAGACCCGGAATGTGTTACGGGTGTATGAGGATCCGAACTTTGTGTTTCAAGGTGTGATGGATCTTTGTTACCGGGTTGAGAAAAGTCGGGTCGGGTTGCCTGTTTTGCCTAGTGTGAGTTTGATGTTTCGGGGCGGTGAAATGGTTGTTTCGGGTCAGAAGTTATTAATTAAGGCGGGTTTAATGAAGGGTATTGATGACATATATTGCTTTACGTTTGGGAATTCAGATTTGTTAGGGATTGAAGCGTATGTGATCGGGCATCACCATCAACAAGATATGTGGATGGAGTTTGATCTTAAGAATAATCGGGTCGGGTTTGCTGAGGTTAGGTGTGATTCTGCTAGTCAAAAGCTTGGAATTGACTTGTAAAAGGACCCGACCAAGATTCACAAGGGGCTTATTTCTTATGTCATAACAACTTATTGCTTGATGTTTGATTAGTTTAATTCATTAGAGTTTTTTTCTATAAACATCATAAACGTGACTTGACCCAACCTATAAACTTAGATTACAAGTATATGTTGTATTTAGTGATGGGTATCATGGAAATAAAACTATTATTTTTTGTTTTTTTCTTAGTTTTGTCACGATTTTATGTTTATCTTGTTTTAATTAGAGAGATATGACCAAATACACCAACATGTCCTACCAAAAGGATCTTGTTGATTATTACAATCTCATTTAACTTGATTGCCATAAATGATATATCATATATGTCCTTGGACCATTCTAATATTATCTCTATTTTCTAGTGATACTAGGAACCATCTAATAATTTTGATACTTAGCTCATTTGTCCAACATCTAAACTCACCATAGGATTTGTTGTAGAACCAATTGGTAATATGAGAGTAACTTATAGGCTTGTATAGTTGTATTATGCATTTGCTTTGGTACTTTTCTGGCGTGAAATTTAGTTTGCATTCAAATTCTCAATACGAAGTCCGTTGCCACCTCTTCAACGATGATAAATATGATATGACCTTCTTATATACCGTCATATTTGTTCTCTTGATTCATTCTTAGGGCGCTTTACATAGAAACAAGCAAATCATGAAGACTTTTGATAAATGATGCCTAGATCGACTTTTTGATACAAGATCCATTTTCTCGGAGAAGCAAAAAGTCAGTGAGTACGATATATAGTTTACCTTTGAATGGTATCCACTTTTGTTCACATCGCCTGCATTATCCAGATCAACCTAGATTGTGACATTGATACCACTTGATAGAACATATACTTAACCCACACGCTCAAAATATATAGCTCGTATAAGGGATTGACAAATAGAGTGTGTAACTTGTAGTTTTATACATAAATGTTTCTTTATTTATGTGGAATAGGGTTTGCACCCAACACCATTTTCGACAAGTCAAAAACATTGGATGATTTGGTAGCGCGGGGCTCTTTTAACACATGAAGTGTAAAGAACCACTAAGGGTGAGAGGGGCACTCCCCTCTTAGGGGAATCCCCTCTCTTACGCACACCCAATCAGGTTATGCCACTTAAACTCCCCTCGCACTCCAATTTGATGGCGGCACTCCCCTCTTAGGGGAATTGGATTTTTATTCAAAAAAAAGGAAAAATGTTGATTGGTTGTTACAAGCTATGGGCCCACCATCTCCTCCCTCTTCATGCGGTGACCCCTCCCCGATTTGGGTCCCCGCAGGGATGGCGGCGGTGTTCCCGCTCGAGGAATGGGGTCACCGATCCGCCTCCCCGCTGGTGCCCCGCACACCCTAAGACAGTGAGTTCAAAATTAAAATATATGTATAGAAAATTTAGCTAAGTTTTTATATGTGTGAGTTTATATGGATAACATGATAACATGTTAATTAGATATGAATTAATGTAGAGTAAATTGCTAAAATGGTCTATGAGGTTTGGCATTTTAGCCCAAAACTTAAATCTTTTGAATTTGAGTCCTTTTAGTTTCAATTTTGTTATCATTTCATCCAAAGAAAAATTTGGTCGGATTTTTCAGTTAACATTCAGTTTTTTTTTCTTTTTCCTTCATTTTAATAAATGTCAAAATTGTCAAATTTTTTTAATTTGTTATAATAAAACGTTAAAAGACCATTTTGCCCTTCATTAAAGGGAGAAAAAGACAAAAAAAAAGTTGGGTGTTAACTAAAAAATTCGATCTGATTTTGATTTTAAATGAAAATGACAACAAAATTGAAACCACAGGTACCCATATTTAGAAGGTTTGAATTTTGGACTAAAGTGACAAAAGTGACCAAACCTTAGGGACCATTTTTGCAGTTTACTCATTAATGTATTATCATATATATTCACAAGTGTCGGTATGAGCATATTATTATATATATAATTTATAAAATTCTTAGCTACAATGATTTTATACTTTTGTGATACTTGTCTTTTGTGAATTTTTTTAATCTTTCTTTATTCTTTTCTATTTTTTGGTTTTTCTTTTTCTTTTTTAAGTTTCATTTGAACCTGGTGATGTACATGTAACAAAACGAATGGTTTAATACTGACCTAACAACGTTAGTACCGAAATTGATATTCGTTTTTGTTGTTTTGAATTGGTAAACACATCTCGGTATTTTTTTTTGGTTGTATCATGACTTTTTTTTTGTTTCTCTTTCAATAAGTATCAGTATCTTAATGAACCGAACCAATATCAAACGAATTTTTGTCATTAACGTTATTTTTACTATTGTGACTACGTTTCCATTCAAAATTAGGTCGCCCCGCCACATAGTACGGGTGTAACCCCACTAGTTTTTTTTTAAGAAATCACTTATGTGTATTATTGGAACTAGAAGATGGAAAGGAGGTTGTTGGTTGAGGTGGGTGCGTCAAGAGAGGGTTTAAGCCAATTGTTTGGTGGGAGGGGACCCAACAAAAATTATATCTTATTTTTTTCTGACCAAATTTGATTTACTTGAATATTCATGTTTTCACGTCATACAAATCCAATTGTTCATTTGTTTATGTGACCATGCAAAAACTTATTACCCTTGTTCTTTTAAAATGCATGGTCGGTGCAACAGCGTAATTACAAAATTGCCCCTTTTGCAAATTACAATACTATCCCTGTTTAATATTCCTTCCAACGTCTTGACAGGCAACGGTTGTTTTCTTTCTCCGATCATCACTACTACAAAAAGAGGCATTTGCTATGAAATTTTGCTATGGAAAAAAATGGTGGCAAATTTTGCTACGAGTTTGCTACAGATTAGCTACGGACACATTTTGCTACGAATTAGCTACGGATTAGCTACGAACTTCCGTCGCAAATGAATTTCATAGCAAATCCGTAGCAAAATTGATGAAATTAATATAAATCATATAATGTAGCAAAACCGGTAGCAAAATCCGTAGCAAAACCATGAAAATATGTATTAAGAAATAAACTAAAAAAAGTAAAATAAAATTTGTAGCAAAATCGATAGCAAAAAATGTGAAAATAAATTTAATAAAAAAAAACTTAGTAAAATTGGTAGCAAAGTCCATAGCTAAATCATAAAAATAAATATTAAAAACTAACTGAGGTTTAATAAGAATGATAGCAAAATCGGTAAGTAAATAGAGTCCGCAGAGAAATTGATAGCAAAATCTAGAAAAATTCTAAAAACTAACGTAGCAAAATCCGTAGCAAAACCAAGAAAATACATACTTATAAATTAACTAAAAAGCAGTTAAATAAAACCAGTAGCAAAATCTGTAGCAAAGTTGAGAATATAAGTATCTAAAAAATAATTAAATAAAAAGCCTAGCAAAATTCGTAGCAAAATTTATCAAAAAAAAAAAATTAAAACCAAGCGTAGAAAAAAGTTGTAGCAACATCCGTAGCAAATCTGAGGAAAAAAATATAAAAAAATAACGTAGCAAAATCGGTAGCAAAAAGAAATGTTTGAAAATTAAATAAAAAAGTTAAATAAACTTGGTAGCAAAATTGTAGAAAGTTGGATGTAAATAAAGCTTAAACCCCAAAATAGGGTTTTCTCATATGCAACCAGTTACTCTACCACCGTTCACGACCATCGCCGCCCACTCCACCGAAATCACGACCTTCAATTTTAATTTCCAAGGTCTAATTTCTTGTGACTCAGGTACACTTCCAATTTCTTTCAATCTATTTCTTCTAGGGGTGAGAAAAATCAAAACCCGACCCGACCCGAGCCGAGCAAGAACCAACCCAAACCGATACCCGACCTCACCTACGTACACTACCCGAAAAAAACCCACTTCTAAAACTCGGTTCATCTCCTTGTTGAAATCGGGTAGTTGGGTATTTGGGTAAAAACTTGAACCGACTCCTACCGACTCCCACAATTCATTTAATTTATTAATATTATATACATATGTAATATGTATAAATACTTAGATATGTATGTAATATTAATAAATTATTCATATAATTTTGCATAGATTCTTAAAGACGTTTATTTAACAATTTTATTTCCTATTTTTTTAAATCACAGATCTAAGTAAAATTTAATAGATTTGTTAAATTGGTATAATTTAATTTTGACTTCCTGTACTACTTGTATACCCACTCAATCCTAAAAAACACACATTCCAGCCCACGACCGCACCCTTACACTCGCCGGTGTTCTTGTTCCAGCCACCGGCCAACCTTCTAGTTCCGTTCGGCGACCAACATCTTGTTCCAACCAACCTCAATCGGACAGCGACTTCACCGCCGCTGCTGTTTCATCAGGTATCATCAATCCTTTTACCCGAATCCGAAATTTGTTTCGGTCATTTGTGTTAGGTTGGTAATTTTTAGGGATACACTTGGAGAGTAAGAAAGGTTTTCATACATAAAGGGAGAATGAGAGGCTGTTCTTTGACGGAATTTTGATGACGGCAATAGAATTGGAGAAATTTGTTTTTTTGAGCTCATTGCAAAATATGTTGTTAGGTTTTAAATTGAATTTGTTTTATTTGTTAATTTGCATTTGACATCAAGATGATGGATTAACATTTATGTATCAATTTGATTGTGTGTAATTTTAGCGTTGAAAATTTAAACGATTTAATGTATTCCTTCTAGGTTTCTGGTTATAAATTGCAAATTCACAGTTAAAAGATTTGAACTTTTTTTTTTCTGTAGTGTTTGTTTCTGTGTTTCGTTTCTTTGTTTGTCATAGGGGTAAAAAATTCACTCTCTATAGTTATTCAGAGGTGGCCTTAAAGAAGTATGCATCAGTGTTGTCCAGGCACATAGTCAATTAACACGCAGAGTATTTATTGTTGTAGTTAAGGGTGTAAACAAGCCTAAAGGCTCGAGAGCTACTCGTGATCGACTTGGTTAAAAGCTCGAACGAGTTGAGCCTTAACGAGCCCGAGCTCGAGCTTGAAATACGAAGCTCGTTTAGGCTCGCGAGCCTAAACGAGCCCAAACAAAATTATATATATATATATATATATATATATATATATATAATATAATAATAATGACGATAACATTGGCAACTGTAGCGGCATTTTTCGGTGACGGCGTCCGGCGGAGAACCTATGGTTCGTCGATACAAATGTGTGGGCATATTATTTGCCTAAGTTGGAGTTCGTTTAGGTCGATTTTGGTCTACTCGAATGTTAACGCGCAAAGCTGAACTCACGAATAGTTAGATCTTTGTTATGGCAGCAGTGACATCGTCGATAGTCGACGTTGATCATTTTCAGAGGCTTGGTACGTTGAGACAAATGTGTGGATAGGTGGATCGTGCGAAACGGAGTTCGTATGGTCAAAACAAAATTTTGTTCGTATTTTTTACAGGAGCTCTGAATAAACGCTTGAAGGACGGCATCTACGCAAATGTATAACCCCATAGAACTCTATATTTATTGTAGGAGACTATTTTGGGTTGTGGGAAAATCTTCGGGGGACAACTTTCAGGAACATTTTTTCGGTAACGTTGAATTGAATGTTTTTGTACGCGATTAGACGCATCGGTTATACAGTTTGGGGCGATTTAACCTGAGCTCGTGGATCTGGAATAAATGTATTGGTGATTTTGAGGTATAGGGATTTATCGGGATGATTTGTGCGACGAGAGTTTGGCGTTTGAGAGCGTATTCGTTAGACGCTTTGGTTGTGGAAGTAAAGTTTCGGAACTAGTGAGTTCTAATCCTTTTTTTTAAATGTTTCGGGGCTAGCATACATGTTTTTTCACATGTTTTCATACATGTTACTAGATTTATTATATTAACGAACTTTTGCAATTAATATGTTTTATAAACGTTTTTCTCACGGTTAATGGCTTTTACAACGTATTTGTTAACGAGCTATCATTGCTCTCAGATATCGGGTGACCCGTTAAGACGTGAATGACATATTGTAACGTATCACATCATAATATGACTCGTTACATACCATATCGACCATTTAAGGTCTAACCTCGGCATATCAAGGGCCACAAGACCACGGGATGTACCATCGTGGGATGGGGTGTGGTCCTACAGCCATGACAGGGAAACAAAAAAGTAATATATTTCTTTAACCAACATATAAACATTTTGTGAATGTGGAAAAAAGCTCGAGCCTAAAAATAAGTTTCTTTAGTAAATGACCCTGAGCCCAAGTTTCACTTATCGAACTTGAGCCGCCTCGTGAGTCTAAACGAGCCTATTTCTATTTAATATATATATATATATATATATATATATATATATATATATATTATACAAATTAATTTTGTTTGTAAATTATGATAGATGTATTAAATATATAAATTTATTATGTTATATGAATTTATAAAAAATAATAATTATAATTAATATAAATTATCTATTAAATAATAAACAACGAGCTCGAGTCTAGTCAAGCTTGGGCTCAACTTGACTCGTTTGCACCCCTAGTAAAAGTTTTTACACCTCATTTCCTCTTGACCATACCCGATGGTCCCACTAAGAATTAAAAATACTCTTAAATTTCAATAGATTAGTAAAACATGTATGAGTCATTAAAACTCGAACTAACCTATTATATATAAAAACTCAATTTGATTACTATTCAATAGATTAGTAAAACATGTATGAGTCATTAAAACTCGAACTAACCTATTATATATAAAGACTCAATTTGATTACTATAAATTAATTATTATATATTAAACTATTAATACACGTAACTAACTATCTATAGTTTCTAAGAAGTAACAATAATTTATGTATTTTTATACAATTTCTACTTATTATTTATATAATTTTTATAGAATTTATTTACAAAAATTGTTAAAAAGTGAATTTAAAAAGTCAAAAGTTGAAATTCCCGCCCCATAACCCCACTCCCTCACCGCTTAATTTTCCCTTCCAACTGCATCTCTCCACATAATTTGGAACCATGAAAAATTAAAATTCCCGCCTTGTAATCCCAATAAATCCCATGATCAGTGTGAATGAAAGTTTTCTATCATGCAGGTAGAATCCACACATCTCCATGCAGTGGCGGAACCAGAACTTCTTTGTCAGGGTTCATCATAAGACTCTCTTTTCTACCGGCAACAACTCAAGAGTCTAAAACATGTTTTTTCCTAGAAAAATCTCAGATTGTACATGTTTTGGTCAAAAATTACCGAAGCAATTTAGTGATCAAATTAGTAATGTGAGGTAGTGTGCTAGAAAGTGTATAGAAAATATGCTTGTTGAGTTATTTAAAAAATCAGTATTCAGGATACGGCTCAGGATATTGAGTTGTATCTGCGATCAAACAATGAGCAAACAATGAGCAAAAAGTAATGGAAATGACACGAGATGTACGAGGAAAGCCCTTGATCAATCTAGATCGCCGGCATAAAACCTCGGGAGCTGACAATCGCAGCTGCCTTGTTCTTCTTATTGCTTTAAACTTCAGGATACAGTGCAGGATATAGACCAGATCGCTAAGTGTTATAATGCCTTTGTATGAAAGTAAGAATTGCTCGAGAGCAAGTGTTAGAGTGTAGCGAGTGTGATTGTGATGTCCTATTTGATCTGGTATACCCACCTATTTATAGTAATGAATTACAAACAATAATCCCTACAAATATGGGGTACTTCGAATATTCCATTATGAACATTATTGACCGAGTAATACGGCTTCAACGTCTTCATTTGAACGACTTGGACCGAGTCTTCCGCGGAATGAGTCTTATGAACGTTGCCAGCTACCAACCCACGTACCTGCACATAATCCATTAGTAATCCTGAGGATACCATTCAGGATATTACCAATATCCTGAACCAGCATCCCGGATGTAAACAGATACTACATAACCAAGATATAAAGCAAGATATTTTCCAGGATATAGGGGTTCAGAGTTTCACCCATAACAATTGTCCCCAAAAATGTTACCGTTTGATATCCTGCACTAACGGTTACATTTTTCACGGTGGCCGAGGTAATTAAGAGATAAGACCATTGATGTGACAGCTTTCAACCACCCGGCCTATATTTACTCATCATGCCCTATATCTTCTCATCCTCATCTTCTTTTTTAACCACAATCGACAAGAAAAAGGTAATATTCTCTCCCTCATCTTCATATTCATCTTTTATCTTTCTCCGGTGAGAATTCAGGCGACCAAATGCCTAGGCAAACGAGGTCCAGTTCAGGCGACTCGGCTCCCACATTCATCCAACATAATCTTCTCCAAGAACCGGAGAACGAAACATGCACCTTTGACAGTGCTCATTTGTCGGCTTTGAAATCCTCCGGCTCATCTTCGTGCCATGGCTCATCTAGATTCCTATTTTATTCTACTTCCGGTGATCCATTGATACTTCGTGCCACTAGGAACGAGGATGGTTGGCAATCCAAGTTTTTCTTCGTAAAAAGGGATTCAATCCCTGGTGAAACGGATTATCCGATGAGATGGTTAAGAAAGGGTATGACTTAGGGTTTAAGAATGATCCTGTCTCTTATCCTGTCTCATATCCCCAGCTAATGAATTTTATTTCTTCTGTTTTTGTATGCAGCTGATTTCAGAAAGATCGCACCTCCCCTTGCTGATTCTCAAAAAAGGATAGACGCCATCAGACTGCTTTCAGAAACAGAGAGAAGTTTTAATCCGTCTCCACCAACTCCAAACCCTCTTTCAAGCGCAAACATGTCTGGTAAGAACCCTGCAAGATATCCTGCACACATATGTTTTTTATTTGCTATTCTTAGGAGAGATTTAGAAATTTACTCCCTGTGTGCAGATTCCAGCAAAGTCCCAGTCTATCTAGACCTTGATGAACTTGACAGCTATCCAACTCCAGCCACAGTCAAGAAGGAGACTCCTGCTGCTACTAGCTCCAAACCACTCCCGGCTCCCAAGGCCAATCCAAGAACCCGTGCTTCCACAGCGAAAAAGAGGAAGGGTCTTGAAGTCAGTGCTCCAGGCTCAGAAGGGTTCTCCTATGACGAACTCAGCTTCTCCGATTCCTTAGAGCCAATGACATCCTTCCTTAACAAGGTAATATCCTGACGCATATCCTTCATGTATATCTTGCACATATATCCTGCACGTATATCCTAACAGGATATCCTGGTAGGATATCTTGGTCAACATATATTCTAATTTTATACCTGTAATTGACGTGCAGGGCCTCCAGCATTTGCTCCACTTGTACAATGACGCTTGCGGTACCGTGGCACTCCATGAAGCCAGGATCAAACAGCTCAAAAGCACCGTTGCTGACCAAGGTGCCATTGCTGAAGCAAAGACTCGGCACTACGAAAGCCTGCTGAAGAAGGTCACCCAAGACGCTGAGGTGAAGCTTGCCACCGTTCAAATGGATCATGATCAGGCCTTGATCAATTTCCGGGAGGGAATCAAGGCTTCTGCTATCGTCTCCCTGTTACAAGCACGCATCAAGATGGCCTACGAAGCCAAGGAGACGGGCCTTGTTTGTCCATCTTGGCCAGTTGAATCCTGGGTGGCCAAGTTAAAGGAGCTCGGAGGCAAAGCTGTGCCGTTTCCTGCTGAAGCCGGTGAGTCTTCTAAGTCAGCAGAGGTGGTGGTCCAGGTCGGAGACAAGAAGGATGCTGGAGCTGATGCTGGGATGGACATAGGTCAGGATGCTGCGCAGGATGCTGGTCAGGATGCTGGTGCGGAGAAGTCTGAGAAGGTTGGAGGAGATGCCGCTGTGTGAGGGCATTTAGGTGGGCGATGACGGATATACGTGCCAAGGCCAGAGCCCACCTTTTTGAATTTGAATGTTGGTTTGTAGTCCCATAAACAATTTACTTTTCTGCACTTTACTTTCTCGCATCTGAACAATTTACATTTCCTGCATGCTTTTTGAACAATACAACAGTTGAAGGTGGATGGGTCTCGGTTTGAGATGAAGCCTTCAACTGTTGGGTAAATATGGTAATGAACTATTAGTGCTCTTAGTGGATGGGCCTTGTTTTGAGGTGAAACTAAGAGCACATCTTTTGGTATGTTAATAATATAACTTCTCTTTTGACCTTATTACTGTTGTCATTGCTATGAAAATCGTAGTTGTAAAAATTGTTTGGTTTGTACACTTTTAGGAATATATATTATAGATGTATCCTGAAAGGTATCCTGAAAGATATCTTGATAAGGATATTAAAATATCACCTATAAATTGTCCAAATAAAAAGGAGAGATCATACCAGAGATTCTTGTGAACTTGGATCCATTCTTTGAACAGTATAATGTATGTCCCCTGTGTTTGACACAGAAACGCAAATGCATTTATATCTTGCCTTAAGTAAATTCCACATACCCTGGGGAAAAACCCCTGATATCCTGAAATGAATCTTTAGCATACTTGGGATAGACCCTTAATACCCTGGGGATAAACCCTAAATTTCATGCGCTACAGGCGAGAGTGTACAAACTCCAATTCTTAGAAAGGTGAAAACCTTTAAACCTTTGAGAATATGAAAATACTCTTTCGTGAGAGAGGGTGATCAATCCTCATATACCTTTAGGATCCAGGATATAGCCAACAGTAACGAAATTGTCAGCCACTTTTACATGAACTGGTCCCGCTACCTTGAACTATACCTAGATAACTTGCGCTCCAGGCGAGGTGTTTAAACCCAATTCGAAAGAAAGGTGAATACCTTTAAACCTTTGAAGGGACCAGGATCCCTTAAACGTGAGAGAGGGGGCCAATCCTCTAATCTTTTGACTTATCCTGAGCATATATCCTGGAGCTATATCCTGAAACATATCCTGCAAAACAATTGTAAACTAAGGTGGGTGTTAGCTTGGCTAACACCCCTCCGATGCTTAAGTCAGTATTGGGTTCAATAAACAAATATATTTAAAGACAGAATACATACCATTCCGAGGTAGAAAATAAATTCTACTCTTACTTGAAATAGAGCTTCAAATGTATTGCATTCCAGGATCTTGGTAGCATATCCCCTTCCAGATTCTTGAGTCGATATGCTCCTTTCCCTGCTTCTGACTCGACTTCATAAGGTCCTTCCCATTTTGGAGCTAGCTTGCCATCGGCAGGATTAGTGGTATTTTGAAAAGCCTTTCTTAGCACCCAATCACCAACTCGAAATCTTCTAGTCCTTATGTTCTTATTATATGCTCTGGATATTCTTTGCTGATATGCTGCTATCCTTAGCCTTGCTGCATCTCTTTTTTCGTCTATAGTATCCAAATCCTGACATAAGACTTCAGGATTTTGTTCAGGATCCTGCAGCATAGATCTTGCGGTAGGTATCGTCATTTTCTGTTGGAATCATCGCCTCCGCTCCAAATACCAAGGAAAACGGGGTTTGGCCGGTTGCATTCTTTACCGTTGTCCTATCAGCCCACAAAATAAAGGGTAACTCTTCCGCCCATCTTCCTTTTTTAGCCCCAAGTCTCTTCTTTAAGTTATTGACTATTATCTTGTTTGAAGATTCAGCCTGTCCATTCGCTTGAGGATGTACTGGAGTAGATGTGATCATTTTAATTCCCCAACTTTTGCAAAAGTCAGTAGTCCTTTTGCTTATAAACTGGGACCCATTATCACAAATGATCTCAGCTGGTACTCCAAACCTAGTCAGGATATTCCTCTTTATGAAGGATACTACTTCTTGGTCTCTAACTTGGACAAATGCTTCAGCCTCAACCCACTTGGAGAAATAATTTGTCATAGCTAACATAAAGACTTTTCCTCCCGGAGCTTTTGGTAACTTCCCTACTATATCCATCCCCCACTTCATGAATGGCCAAGGGGAAACTACAGGATATAATGGTTCAGCTGGTTGATGTAGTATGTTACTATGTCTTTGACATGCATCACATCTTCGAGCATATTCTGCAGCATCTTTCCTCATCGTCGGCCAATAATATCCTGTCCTTAATACTTTCGAGAAAAATGATCTGCCCCCGGTGTGATTACCACAATCCCCTTCATGTATATCCTGAAGTACTTCCTTGGCTTCAGGATCCTCCAAGCATCTTAAATACGGTCCTGCAAGAGATTTCTTGTATAAAACGTTATTTATAATAGTGAATCGTGATACCTTCATGTAACACCCCGAAAATATAAAACTTTATATTGGAACTATAAAGTATAAATAAACAAGAATTTACTAACTAGGAATTTTAACCTAGTTGGTTAATAGTCTAGAAATAATCTAAAATAGGTTAAAAAAAGCCACCAATTTACATATTATCATAGTGGAGGGGTGTAGGTTGTTAAAAATTGAAACTTTAGTTATGTTAAACAAATAAAACACAACCAAACACCCCATTGTGGGGGTCTGGTCGACCAGAACATCAAAGGGGGCGACACCCACCTTCAAAACCAAGAATCTCACTAAAATTCTCAAATTGAAGGAGCAAATCTGGTCCAAACGAAAATCCGAGCTTAGAATCTTGATCCCTATCGCAAGGGGATTACAAGGTATGTAAAATTTAGTGAAAATTCTTAACTTGAAATTCTTATGAAATTGGGAAAAATCTGAATTTAGGGTTGCATGTATAGGTTGTGATGATTTAAGAACAACTATAGTGTCTAAGGACAAACCCTAAACAAACACAAGCTGAGATCATGTAAAATTTTAGTGCAAACCATGATCACCATTGTAGGTGATTAATGGGTTATGTGTTAATTGATGAATACTAGGGTTGTGGATGCTAATCTTGTGTAATTTGACAATTTGAAAGTGATTTCAGAAATCTAAAGACTAATAATCATGTAAAATTGTTGATAGAGGTGTGATTAGGGCTAAATGATAAGTTATAAACTTGTCATATAATCATATGAAAAATCTGCCTTTAAGGTGTTTGTGAAAATGCCTCAAAGAAGGCTTGAAATAGAAATCTAATGATTTAACGCATAATTACGATGTTTCGGTGTATTATGCGAAGTAAGGTTTAAATAGAGTTCTAAACATGTCTTAAATTGAACTCTATAGGAAAGGATACCGGGACGTCAAGTGGACAAGCCGGTAGTGATTTGCGGTTGAAGGGCGTACACTAAGGTATGTAACTTGACCCGTTACATTTAGTAGATTTTGATGATTGTATAATATGTATTCGAATTTTAGAACAAGAATGGTTTGAATTAAGTAGAGATGTCGCTATATTAAAATATTGGTCAAACTCGGTTGGAACTCGCTGGTAGTCGTCATATGGGAGGATTCTCTAGACGAGCCAACGGGTCGAATAAGCGTGTAAAGCATGGTTAATGTTTTGGAGTATGATAAATTGCTCTTTGATATTGGTTTAGGTATAATATGTTGGAAATATGAGAATTTGATGTAATGGTTTCTTAGAAAAGCGAAATCCGAGAAATTGGTTTGAGTAAGATGAACAAACCAAACAAAAACATAGATTTCCAGGAACTACCGTAAATTACGGTGATACCGTAATTTACGGTAGAGGTCATGTGTTTTACGGTGGTTTCCCCCAGGTTTACGGTGGACCAAGAACTTCCAGAACTCACCGTAAATTACGGTAACATCGTAATTTACGGTGGAACCTGAAATCTTATAATTTTCTTTATTTTTAATTGATGTTGGATCATATGTTTAAGTCTTATGTGTCTAAGTCAAAACTAATATTTTTAATGGTTTTGACCCTAGGTAACTAGATGGACCTTACGGATGGTGGTCAAGCAACGTCGAAGAACCGAACACGACTTTTGAAGCTTCCGCTATGTTCTTAATCTTATTTAAACTTTGTTCATGGGTTGTAAACAATTTCTTAATCAATTTTTGAATGTTTTAAACTTAGTCATTAGTTGACTAATGTTTATGATACTTGAAATCCTGACTTATGAAACTTATATAAAATGTATAAAATTAGTCTTATATTCAAGTAAAAATTTAAGGGTGTTACAAGTTGGTAATCAGAGCTCAAGGTTGTCAATAAGTGTTCGGTTCAAGCTTGATCGATCGTCCGGTAAGAACTAACTTATTTTGTTAATAAATTATGTACTATGTAGAAAATGAGAAATGAACAAATATGCATGAAAAGAGTGTGTAAGCTCACTCAAAAACAAGAAATGCATGAAACAAGAATTATTAAATCAAGTCACGAACTTGATTGAATTGAAACAAGAATGATTAAATCAAGTTACGAACTTGATTGAATTGAAACAAGAATGATTAAATCAAGTTACGAACTTGATTGAATTGAAACAAGAATGATTAAATCGAGTTATGAACTTGATTAAATCAAAACAAGTAAAGCATGTGTTATAAATGGAATGTTTAACAACTTATGTAAACATTTCAGAAATAGAGATGGCTGATAAAGGTAACGATGATGCGGTGCCAAGAGTCACCGAACAAGTGAGGGAAGTGATTGCCGAAGAGGTTGGAAAGGCGATCGAAAACAGTTTGTCGGGCTTTATTGATAAAATTCAAAACACAGTTTTATCAATAGTAGAAGATAGAATCAAGAAACTGGAAGATGATTCAAATGTAGCAAAGGAAAAGCATGGTGGACGAAAGCCTTGTTCATACAAGGAATTCATGGCCTGTAAACCACCAATATATAATGGGGAGGTTGATCCAATTGTGTGCCAACGATGGCTAAGTGATATCGAAGGAGTATTCGAGAGAACTCATTGTGATGAAAATGACTACGTAGCTTATGGTACGGGTCAATTAAGAGGTCAAGCGAAAGACTGGTGGGATAACAAAAAGAAGGAGATTGGAAGTGAAGCGGCTAAAGCCATGACATGGGAGGAGTTTAATACGCCGTTTCTTAAACACCATAGTCCCAAAGCGGTCATAAATAGAATCAAGGAAGAGTTCATGCAACTCAGACACAAGGGTGAATCCATAGACAAGATCACGGGGATGTTTATGGACAAGATAAAGTTATGTGATGATTTGGTGACAAATGAAGAACAAAAGGTCTATTACTACCATAACATGTTAAATGCGGAGTATAGAGAGTTCATAACCCCTTCAAAATACGAGACCCTTACCGAGATTGTCAATGCTGCTCGGGAAAGGGAGATCGAACTGAAAAAGAGCATAGAACGGGGTGAACGAAGGGCACAAGATGTGAATCCAAGCCCTACTAAGAAGGCACGAACAAACGAAAGCGGAAAGAAATCTGATATGAAAGGCGGGTCGCCAAGTTGCAAAATCTGCGGGAAGGGTCATAAAGGCGAATGCCGTTACAAGGATAAGCCTTGTCCCATATGCAAGAAAACGGGACATATGGCTATATCATGCCTGGAGAAAGTGACGGTTTGTTACAACTGTTATCGAACGGGTCACAAGAAGTCGGAATGCCCGGAACTGGTTGGAAATAAGGATGGGCAGGAATTGAAAGGTGAAGCCCCGAAAGCAAAGGCAAGATCTTTTCAACTAACCGCCGCAGAAGCAAAGGTTGAACCTGACGTGGTCTCAGGTATATTTGCTGTAAAATTCAATTCCTGCACACGTGTTATTTGATACGGGTGCGAATAAATCATTTGTTTCATATGGATTTATTCGACATCCTTCATTTGTTCTAACAAAATTACCAGTGCCCTTAGAAGTAGAGATAGGTAATAACAAGAGCTTTATTGTTTGTGATGTATGTAAAAACTATAAACTGAGCATTGACGACGAAGAATATTTGGTAAACCTGATTCCGATGTCAATGGGAGAATTTCAAGTAGTCGTTGGGATGGATTGGCTATCTCAACACCATGCAAAGATCGTGTGTTTTCGTAAAGAGATAAAACTAACATCTCCGAGCGGGAAACACGTCACCATTTATGGCGAAAAAGGAGGCAACCCTATAGTATGCTCAATGTTGAAAGCTCACAAGCTTATGAAGCGTGGATGCAAGGCATTCATAATATACGCTAATGAGCCCGAAAAAGAATCACGAAAGATTGGAGAGGTACCGGTAGTACGAGATTATGAAGATGTGTTTCCGGAGGATTTACCGGGAATACCGCCTGAAAGGGAAGTAGAGTTCGGGATCGAATTGATTCCGGGCGCGAAACCCGTAGCAAAAGCCCCGTACCGACTTGCACCGTCGGAATTACAAGAGTTGATGTCCCAAATTCAAGACCTGCTTGACAAGGGATTCATAAGGCCGAGTGTGTCTCCTTGGGGCGCACCGGTGTTGTTCATAAGAAAGAAAGACGGGAGCATGCGCATGTGTATCGATTACCGGGAGTTAAAGAAACTCACAGTAAAGAACCGATACCCGCTCCCAAGAATAGATGACTTATTCGACCAACTACAAGGCGCGAACTGGTTTTCAAAAATTGACCTTAGGTCGGGGTATCACCAACTAAAGGTCAAAGAAGAAGACGTGCCGAAGACGGCTTTCCGCACGAGATACGGACATTACGAATTCCTCGTGATGTCATTTGGGCTAACAAACGCACCCGCGGCTTTCATGGACCTCATGAACCGGGTTTGCAAGCCAATGTTAGATAAGTCGGTCATCGTGTTTATCGATGATATCTTGGTGTACTCGAAAAGTGAAGCTGAACACGCACACCACTTACGAGAAGTGTTAGAGACACTTAGACGAGAGAAGTTATATGCAAAATTCTCTAAATGTGCCTTTTGGTTACGAGAGGTTCAATTTTTAGGCCATGTCATAAATGCCGACGGAGTATTGGTGGATCCGTCAAAGATAGAGGCTGTGTCAAAATGGAATCCCCCGAAGAACCCTTCAGAAATTAGAAGCTTTTTGGGGCTAGCGGGGTACTATAGGAGATTCATTCAAGATTTCTCCAAGATTGCATCACCGCTAACAAAGCTAACCCAAAAGAAAGCAAAGTTTATTTGGGGAGTTGATCAAGAAAAAGCGTTTCAAACGCTACAGGAAAAGCTAACTCAAGCTCCGGTACTGACATTGCCAGACGGAGTCGAAGACATGGTGGTTTATTCGGATGCTTCACTATCGGGACTCGGTTGTGTGCTGATGCAACGGGGCAAGGTAATAGCCTATGCCTCGAGACAATTGAAGATACATGAGAAGAAATATCCCACGCACGATCTCGAGTTGGCTGCGGTGGTATTTGCCTTAAAAATATGGAGGCATTACTTGTATGGGGTAAAGTGCACCATATTCACCGACCACAAGAGCTTAAAATACTTCTTCGATCAAAAGGAGTTAAATATGCGATAAAGGCGATGGCTAGAAACGGTGAAAGACTACGATTGTGAAATACATTATCACCCCGGAAAGGCTAATGTGGTGGCGGATGCTCTAAGCAGAAAAGCGGACTATATCCCAATACGAGTAATATCGATGCAACTCGTGGTGACCTCAGGTATCCTTGAACGTATTCGAGAGGCGCAATTCGAAACAATGAAAGAAGAGAATTGGAAGAAAGAAAGAATAATCGGTCAATTGAAAGATTTGACGGATGGGAATCACGGGTTAAAGACTCGATCCGGAAGGATATGGGTCCCACATACCTGTGGAGTGAAAGCGCTTCTACTTAATGAAACTCATAAATCCCGTTATTCAATTCATCCGGGTGCGACCAAGATGTACAATGATTTGAAACAAAATTATTGGTGGCCCGGAATGAAGAGGGATGTGGCGAAGTATGTGGAGAAATGCTTGACATGTTTGCAAGTCAAGGCGGAGCATCAGAAACCATACGGAAAACTCCAACCGTTAGATATTCCGGTTTGGAAATGGGAACATATCACAATGGACCTACTGACCAAGTTTCCTAAAACGAATCGTGGTTTTGATGCCATATGGGTAGTGGTGGATCGATTGACGAAAAGTGCTCACTTCATTCCGATTCGTGAGACTTATACGTCAGAAAAGATGTCAGAAGTTTATACCAATGAAATCATAGCACGTCATGGGGTGCCGGTGTCCATCGTGTCTGATAGGGATACCCGGTTTACTTCGAATTTCTGGCGAGATTTCCAAGAACAAATGGGGACCAAATTATTCATTAGCACTGCGTACCATCCTCAAACGGATGGACAAAGTGAAAGAACGATACAAACATTGGGGGACATGCTACGGGCGTGTATAATCGACTTTGGAGGCAGTTGGGATGTTCACCTACCGTTAGTCGAGTTTTCGTATAACAACAGTTACCAATCTAGTATTAAGATGGCACCATACGAAATGCTTTACGGTAGGAAGTGTCGAACCCCGGTATGTTGGGGTGAAGTGGGTCCACGTGAACTCGCCCACCAAGATATAGTACGAGCCACGAATGAGAAGATCGATATAGTTCGGGCACACTTGAAAGCGGCTCAAGACAGGCAAAAGGCGTATGCTGATAAAAGGAAAAGGCCAATTGAATTCCAAGTTGGTGACATGGTCATGCTAAAAGTTTCCCCATGGAAGGGCGTTATTAGATTCAGAAAAAAGGGGGAAGCTAAGCCCAAGGTTTATTGGGCCATTTAAAATTATCGAAAGAGCCGGCAAGGTAGCTTACCGCCTTGAGCTACCGGAGGAATTAAGTGGGATTCATGGCACTTTTCACGTGTCACAATTAAGAAAATGCCTAGCAGACGAAACGACCTATATCCATTACGATGACATCGAAGTGGATAATAGTCTGAATTATACGGTGAGACCGGTGGAGATTTTAGATCGAAAGGTCAAACAATTACGAAATAAACAAATTGACCAAGTCAAAGTCAAATGGGAACATAGGAAAGGTTCGGACAGTACATGGGAGTCCGAAGAGGAGATGTGACGTCTTCACCCTACATTATTTGGTACGTACTTCGGTTTCGGGGACGAAACCCTTTTAAGAGGGGTGGACTTGTAACACCCCGAAAATATAAAACTTTATATTGGAACTATAAAGTATAAATAAACAAGAATTTACTAACTAGGAATTTTAACCTAGTTGGTTAATAGTCTAGAAATAATCTAAAATAGGTTAAAAAAAGCCACCAATTTACATATTATCATAGTGGAGGGGTGTAGATTGTTAAAAATTGAAACTTTAGTTATGTTAAACAAATAAAACACAACCAAACACCCCATTGTTGGGGTCTGGTCGACCAGAACATCAAAGGGGGCGACACCCACCTTCAAAACCAAGAATCTCACTAAAATTCTCAAATTGAAGGAGCAAATCTGGTCCAAACGAAAATCCGAGCTTAGAATCTTGATCCCTATCGCAAGGGGATTACAAGGTATGTAAAATTTAGTGAAAATTCTTAACTTGAAATTCTTATGAAATTGGGAAAAATCTGAATTTAGGGTTGCATGTATAGGTTGTGATGATTTAAGAACAACTATAGTGTCTAAGGACAAACCCTAAACAAACACAAGCTGAGATCATGTAAAATTTTAGTGGAAACCATGATCACCATTGTAGGTGATTAATGGGTTATGTGTTAATTGATGAATACTAGGGTTGTGGATGCTAATCTTGTGTAATTTGACAATTTGAAAGTGATTTCAGAAATCTAAAGACTAATAATCATGTAAAATTGTTGATAGAGGTGTGATTAGGGCTAAATGATAAGTTATAAACTTGTCATATAATCATATGAAAAATCTGCCTTTAAGGTGTTTGTGAAAATGCCTCAAAGAAGGCTTGAAATAGAAATCTAATGATTTAATGCATAATTACGATGTTTCGGTGTATTATGCGAAGTAAGGTTTAAATAGAGTTCTAAACATGTCTTAAATTGAACTCTATAGGAAAGGATACCGGGACGTCAAGTGGACAAGCCGGTAGTGATTTGCGGTTGAAGGGCGTACACTAAGGTATGTAACTTGACCCGTTACATTTAGTAGATTTTGATGATTGTATAATATGTATTTGAATTTTAGAACAAGAATGGTTTGAATTAAGTAGAGATGTCGCTATATTAAAATATTGGTCAAACTCGGTTGGAACTCGCTGGTAGTCGTCATATGGGAGGATTCTCTAGACGAGCCAACGGGTCGAATAAGCGTGTAAAGCATGGTTAATGTTTTGGAGTATGATAAATTGCTCTTTGATATTGGTTTAGGTATAATATGTTGGAAATATGAGAATTTGATGTAATGGTTTCTTAGAAAAGCGAAATCCGAGAAATTGGTTTGAGTAAGATGAACAAACCAAACAAAAAAATAGATTTCCAGGAACTACCGTAAATTACGGTGATACCGTAATTTACGGTAGAGGTCATGTGTTTTACGGTGGTTTCCCCCAGGTTTACGGTGGACCAAGAACTTCCAGAACTCACCGTAAATTACGGTAACACCGTAATTTACGGTGGAACCTGAAATCTTCTAATTTTCTTTATTTTTAATTGATGTTGGATCAAATGTTTAAGTCTTATGTGTCTAAGACAAAACTAATATTTTTAATGGTTTTGACCCTAGGTAACTAGATGGACCTTACGGATGGTGGTCAAGCAACGTCGAAGAACCGAACACGACTTTTGAAGCTTCCGCTATGTTCTTAATCTTATTTAAACTTTGTTCATGGGTTGTAAACAATTTCTTAATCAATTTTTGAATGTTTTAAACTTAGTCATTAGTTGACTAATGTTTATGATACTTGAAATCCTGACTTATGAAACTTATATAAAATGTATAAAATTAGTCTTATATTCAAGTAAAAATTTAAGGGTGTTACACTTCATCCTAAACGCCTTAGGATTTTCACTTCCGGGGATGTGTCATTCTTTGAGATATTTCACAATTGGAGCCGTCCAGGATTTAGGATCCTCTTTAGGATATTCCGCCCCAGGATCCTGAATACCCGCTACTTCTTTATCCTGAGGATTAGTTGCAGGATATAAGACATGTAATACTGGTATTTGGGTCCCTTCCGGTATCCTGATTGATGATCCCAGATTTGCTAAGGCATCCGCTTCAGCATTATCCTCTCTGGGTACCTGTTCAAGTGTAAAAATATCGAAATATCCTGCTAATTTTTTGAGAATATCAAGATATTCTATTAATTTCTCAACCTTAACTGCATAGGATCCATTAAAATGGTTAGTAATTAACAAAGAATCAACATATACTTGTAAATTTTTGATACCCATGCTCTTAGCCAACTCTAATCCTGCGATTAAAGCCTCATATTCTGCTTCATTATTGGTAGCAGGAAATTCACACCTAATAGCCTGGGGTAATATGTCCCCCTGTGGCGATTTTAGTAGTATTCCTAATCCTACTCCTCTTATATTAGATGCACCATCATTATATAATGTCCAGGATCCCGAGGATTCTCCTAACTGTTGAACTTCTAGGTCTACCTCATCCTGAATGTCACTTCTAAAATCAGCCACAAAGTCAGCTAAAGCCTGAGACTTTATGGCATTCCTAGGTTCATATACTAAATCATAGGCACTTAACTTTACTGACCACTTAGCCATTCTACCCGACATTTCCGGTTTCCTAAGTACATTTTTGACAGGATAATTTGTTTTAACGTGTATCCTATGTGTCTCAAAGTAGTGTCTAAGTTTTGTTGATGCCATAACTAATGCTAGTATTAATTTTTCTAAATGAGAGTACCTAGTTTCAGCATCTAACAAACTTTTACTAACATAATAAACAGGATATTGCTGACCTTCATGGTCTTTTATGAGAACGACACTTACAACATTCCCTGATACAGCAAGGTACATGGATAGTGGTTCACCATTTTCAGGTTTCATCAACAGAGGTGCGGTTGAGAGATATCGTTTCAAATCCTGTAGGGCTGCTTCATGCTTCTCACCCCACTCGAATTTTTTGTTCTTCTTCAGGATATCATAAAAATCTTTGCATTTTTCTGAAGATCTTGAGATAAATCTATTCAATGCTGCCACTCGCCCTGTTAATCGTTGAACATCCTTCATATTTGAGGGTGATTTAATATCCAAGATGGCTTTAATCTGCTCCGGGCTTGCTTCTATTCCTCTTTTGGTCACCATATATCCTAGGAATTTTCCTGCTCCTACTCCAAAATGGCACTTAGCAGGATTCAGCTTCATGTTATACTGATCCAGGATATCAAACGCTCCTTTAATATCCTGGAGGTGATCCTGAGCTTTCTTTGACTTTACCACCATATCGTCGATGTACACCTCCATGGTGTCCCCCAGTTTGTCTTTGAACATCATGTTTACCAATCTTTGGTATGTTGCACCTGCATTTTTCAAACCAAAAGGCATAGCTGTATAACAATAAATACATGTTGGTGTCATGAAGGCAGTATCCTCCTGGTCAGAAGGCTCCATTTGGATCTGTTGAAATCCTGAGGATGCGTCCATGAAAGTCAGCATTTCATGCCCGGCAGTGGCATCTACCATTGCATCAATGTGGGGAAGAGGAAATGGGTCTTTAGGACAAGCTTTGTTCAAGTCTGTGTAATCTACACACACTCTCCATTTCCCGTTTTTCTTCTATACCACAACCACGTTTGCTAGCCACCTTGGGAACTTAACCTCTCTGATCATCCTGGACTTCAATAATCTCTCAACTTCCTCTTGAATAATCATATTCCGCTCAGGAGCAAACTTCCTTCTTTTTTGTTGCACAGGCTTGAATGATTTATCAATTCCAAGCTTGTGAGTGATAATATCTTTGGATATGCCGGTCATATCCTCATGCTTCCATGCAAACGTTGACATCCTGCATTTTAAAAAGTTGATTAATTGCTCTTCAATATCCTGAGGGATATTGGTTCCCACGAGCACCGAAATATCGGGATTATCCTGGTCTAGGATAATTTTCTTCACATCCTGCTCCGAATCTTCCACGATATCCTGGGCCCGCGTCTTTAATTGCTATGCTGCACTAGGTTTGGTTGAGGATTTCATCGAGGATGAGTAGCATTCTTTCGCCTCCTGCTGATCACTATCAACTTTGACAACTCCCCAAGGGGTAGGTATCTTGATGCATTGGTGATATGTTGATGGCACAACCTTCATATCGTGAATCCACGGTCTTCCCAGTATGATGTTATAGCAGGATAGAGAATCCATCACACAGAAACGTTGTATCGAGTTGACTCCTTCAACGTACACTGGCAACTTTATCTCTCCCACTGTGTTTCTAGCCTCTCCGCTGAACCCAACAAGCACGGTAGACTTTGAAGTGATATCCATTGGAGATACATTCATTCTTTTCAGCGTCTCTAGTTGGATTATGTTGACGGAGCTGCCATTATCAACCAATATCCTGCGTACAAAATGGTTAGCCACATATAACGTTATTACCAGAGCATCATGGTGAGGATCCTGGACAGTATCCCTGTCATCAGCATCAAATGTGATCACTTTGTCAGTTGTGAGTGTAGTCATCCTGACAGGTTTATCTCCCCTTTCGGCCTTAGCTTCTTTTGCATGCCTCTTTGCTGCCGAATACGAAGTCCCACAAATGTCGGATCCTCCCGAAATGAAGTTGATTATCTTGGCATCCGCGGGAGGTGATGTTGCTCGCTCAGGATCCTTCTCAGTATCCTGACCCTTATTCTTCTTTCTTCCTAAGAGATCTTTCAAATATCCCTTGCTTAGAAGATAGCTTATTTCTTTCCTTAGAGCGATGCAATCCTCAGTCATATGTCCGAAATCTTCGTGGAAAGCACACCATTTTTATTTGTCTTTCCAATCGGCTTTTTGTTGATTCTTTCGAGGCCATCTAGCCTTGTCCCCTAGACCCTGTATGGCATACATCAATTCAGGAATGTTAACAGAAAAGCAATATTCAGATAATTCAGGATACTCTTCAGGATCCTCATCTTCGACAGCATTCACTCTCTTGTTTTCATTTCTACCATATGGCTTAGGCCGATATGACTTGAATGAGGATTCTGACTTCCTGTTAGTTGACTCATAAGTGTTAGATGAGTTCATCCTTTCTTGCATCTTTATGTCATCCTCCAACCGAATATATCTTAGGGCCCTGTTCCGAGCTTCATCCAAGTTCCTGCATGGGTTCATTACAAGGTCTTGATAAAATTGAGAATCTTTTTGCAGCCCCATCTTGAAAGCTTGCACAGCTGTTGCAACATCAAGATGAGGAATGTCTAGTGATTCCCGGCTGAACTTGTTCACATAATCCCTAAGGGATTCCTGAGGCCCCTGTGTTATCCTGTAGAGATCACTTGTTAATTTTTCAAAGCTTCTACTACAAGAAAACTGACTATTAAATAAATTTACTAAGTGAGCAAAAGATGTAATCGAATGTGGAGGAACATTCAAGAGCCATTTCAGGGCTGATCCTGTCAAGGTTGAACCAAAACCCTTGCACAAGCATGCTTCCTTGAGATCCGGAGGGATAGGGTTAATCTCCATCCTTTCCCTATACTGAGCAATATGCTCCTCAGGATCCGTTGTTCCGTCGTAAAGCTTCATGTTGGGGGTTTGGAACCTCTTTGGGATCTCAGCATCACAGATAGGATATGCAAAACGAGATATCTTGTGGCTGTCTTGAGACACTTCCGGGATCGGCTGGACCACCCCGGGTACACTTGATATCATGTCCTTCAACTTCTGAAGTTCCCTAGTAAGTGCTGATGTCACACCTGTATCCTGCAAAGATCCACTATTGTTAGTAGTATGAGTATTATTATTATTTGACACGTTACCCGTTGGAGGATTTTGCCCATATCCTGAAGCATATCCTGAGCTCCTTATGGTCGACATCCTGACCGAGGAGGGTATTTCAGGAGTATGATTCTGAGGAAGGCTGGGCACAAAATTCCCCCTGTTATCCTCAGTATACACAGCTGAACTGAAGTTCAACGTTCTGGGATGTAATGGAGTGACAATATCCTCAGCAGATCTGCTCGAGCCGGACTTCAGGAGTTGTATTTCCCTTAAAAGCATTTGGTTTGTTTCCTGTTGCTGCCTCATTTGTTCCTGCACACTTCCAAATAAGGTTAAAATTTCATCGTTAGAAGCTAAAACAGGAGCAGATTCATGAACACTGCGGGTAGGGATAATATCCTGAGGTCGTGTAGAGGCTGGCATCCTTGGAGGAGGTGGTGGAAGCACCGGACCGGTAGTTGCAGAAGTCATAGCGGACACAGTAGAGGAACTCATGTTTGATCTTGAGGCCATTATGGACAATGTGGCAAAAAGTTTTGAAAATAGAAAACCGATTAGCGATTTGACAAAAAATTTTAGTAAAGAGAGCACTACTTGCCCCACGGTGGGCGCCAAATTGTTTTGGTCAAAAATTACCGAAGCAATTTAGTGATCAAATTAGTAATGTGAGGTAGTGTGCTAGAAAGTGTATAGAAAATATGCTTGTTAAGTTATTTAAAAAATCAGTATTCAGGATACGGCTCAGGATATTGAGTTGTATCTGCGATCAAACAATGAGCAAACAATGAGCAAAAAGTAAAGGAAATGACACGAGATGTACGAGGAAAGCCCTTGATCAATCTAGATCGCCGGCATAAAACCTCGGGAGCTGACAATCGCAGCTGCCTTGTTCTTCTTATTGCTTTAAACTTCAGGATACAGTGCAGGATATAGACCAGATCGCTAAGTGTTACAATGCCTTTGTATGAAAGTAAGAATTGCTCGAGAGCAAGTGTTAGAGTGTAGCGAGTGTGATTGTGATGTCCTATTTGATCTGGTATACCCACCTATTTATAGTAATGAATTACAAACAATAATCCCTACAAATATGGGGTACTTCGAATATTCCATTATGAACGTTATTGACCGAGTAATACGGCTTCAACGTCTTCATTTGAACGACTTGGACCGAGTCTTCCGCAGAATGAGTCTTATGAACGTTGCCAGCTTCCAACCCACGTACCTGCACATAATCCATTAGTAATCCTGAGGATACCATTCAGGATATTACCAATATCCTGAACCAGCATCCCGGATGAAACAGATACTACATAACCAAGATATAAACCAAGATATTTTCCAGGATATAGGGGTTCAGAATTTCACCCATAACAGTACATATAAAAATCTTACAAATTTCTATGTCCGGGGGGTCAGCGGACCCTCTTGACCCCCCTCTGGTTCCGCCCCTGTCCATGGATGGATAAAGGTTTGACTTCTTTGAATCTTTGGTATGTTCTTTATATTTTATTTCTTTATCTAAGTTATTAATTAATTGCATATGAAATATGACAGGGTTCATGTATATGGGATTGATTGTTTATGGAGTTCATTAGAGATAACTGAAAAGAGAAAAGAGAAGTATTTCTATTATCCGATCTTTCAAGTTTCTTTCTTCCAAAATACACTTATTTTCTTAATTCATCCCCCAAACTAATTTCTCATTCAAACTACAGCGTCACGGGGTATGCGATCATTTCATTTTTTTTAATCTCTCTTCATAATTAATCATCATTACCACTAATATGTGTTTTTTAAGTCCCAGGTGCAATTTGCATTATTTAAGTACGAATCCCAATTAAATATATATTTTTATACTGTCGTGTTTTTGTTCTCAACCATTTGTACAAGATGGTTTTGAGATTTTGGATGGTTCTTAATGCTTCGCAGGCTCACAACTAAACAAATTAGTTATTGTGAGCCAAAGGTGTATATGCTTGGACATATAATTTGCTTCGAAGCATTTTTTTTTAACACCAAATGTTATTCCCCTATATTACACTAATAAATTTAAATTATGTCTTTGCCCATGTTCGAATCTCTAAGATGCATGTGCTTTGAAGCATTTGATTAGAAAAGATGGCAATGAAGGTTCTTGAAATGATGAAGATCAAGAGAAAGTCGTGCTGTTTATAAACATTATATTCTATGTTGCATTCATAAGAAGTTATGTTCTTGATGGGATGAAGTAGTGTTGTTTTCTTCATTTGGATATAGAAGTTGTATTTGAATAATTGTAGAATTTTATGTCATGTTATTGCGTTGTATACATCTTATAATTTTTATCAAATTGTAGAAACTCAGGTTTTATTTGTGATTGTAAATCTTTATGTGAATTTGGATATATTTTAATATAAAAATGGTAACAAAGTTCCGTAACTAAAAAACCGTAGCTAAAATCCATAGCAAAAAGACTCTGTAGCTAATAATCTGTAGCAAAAAATGGTAGCAAAGTTCCGTAGCTAAAAAATAAGCATAGCTAAAAGTATTAGTAGCTAAAATGTTCCGTAGCTACAAGTATCCGTTGCTAAAAAAACCGTAGCTAAAATTTTCCGTAGCTAAAAAACCATAGCGAAATTTCGTAGCAACCTTCTTCATAGCAAATTCGTGGCTAAAATACATACGACATTTTTTGTAGGTAAATTCGTCGCAAACATAATTTCCGTAGCTAAAGTTCGTAGCAAATAAATTCGCGACGGGACTTGTAGCTACGAACCAAATCCGTAGCAAATTCGTAGCAAAAAGGGTGTTAGCTACGGATTTGCTACGGATTTGGCCGTAGCAAATGCCTATTTCTGTAGTAGTGCATGAAATGAAGACAACCACCACCATGGAGGGCTGGGATCTAACCACCAATCAACGAGACAACGTAACTTTTTTAGGTCATTTCTGGTGTAAGAAAGAAGAATGGGGTGGCAGGAAAGTTCCAGTTTTAATCAAACAAAAACGATAACATTGTTTAATATCAGGAAACAACACAGTACAAATACTAAATAATCAAATAGAGTTTTGAATTTAGAGCTCCATCTCCGGCCAATAATATTTGTATAGAGAGAGAGTGTGGAGAGAGAAATGGGTTTACTTTAGTCTTTGTGAACGAGATCTGCCACAACCACGGTGGATCTGAACAATTGGTGATGGGGCTATGTCTCAGTGGTGAGGTGATTGGTGGTGATGATGACGGTTGTGTGGTGCGACGATGACGGTTCGGTGGGGGTGTGCCAGTGATGATGGGGCACTGGTAGTAGTTTCATGGTGGTGGTGTACTGGTGTTGTTGGTAGAAAGAAATTGTAAGAGAGGGAGTCAATAATTAAAATCAAATATTAATTTTGGTTAATAAAACATTTCAGATCCGTCAAAATTGATTCCACTCATTTCTCTATTACATCAATATTGATTTTAGTTTTTTTATCGCATCAATACAATAAAATATTTGAAACCGTTCATTTCTCAATACAATAGAACATAATTAGTTACATTAATATTGGTTTAATTTTTTTTTTCGTCGTCATCGTCATTCATCAATACAATGAAATATTAGAAGTATATCAATTTGGTGGATATGCTAATATTGTCTTTTTTTTTTCTAAACAAATAATGTGGTTTGAACCTAAAATTGTTGATATGCTTTTTATATAAAGTAAAATTGATAAAATAATTAAATAAAAAGTAAGTTTTAATATTATGTCAACTTTCTTTTTTTCGATTGCTATACCGAATGTCGTTACAATATTAATATATTCATAAAACAAACTGATACCGACCTAATTTCTGCTGCAATAAGCGTGGCGTTGCCGCCGCAACACGCGGCACGGGTAACAATCTAGTTTATCCTAAAGTATAAAACTTGTTCGCTACATAAGTAATAGCTAAAGTCAACTTTATTAAACTTCCATACAATTCAATTTATTTATTTTTTTTGTTAACAAATACATGGTTAGTTGAACCTAAGGTATACGGAGTGGTGCGGCAAAGGGTGTGGCAAAGGGGTTTGCCGCGCGGCAACACCGCCGCCGACCCCCTTTGCCGCTCGGTTTCAATCTTGATTGGTGAAGGGATGCTGCTGCGGTGAAGGGAGGAAGGAGAGAGAGAGGGGCTACGGTGAGGGGAGGAAGGAGAAAGAGAGGGGGTGTGTGGTGGGGTCCATGCCATCTCTCAACCAATCATACTTTTTTTTTAAGTTTACCACTTCACCAATAGTCTAACCATTGCCAACACTTTTAGCATAGTTTAAACACTTTTCACTCATTGACGTGGCGCACTCTGATTGGTTTTTTTTTTAGTTTTTCACTCTCAAGTGTCTAACCACTCCTTACCCTAAACTAAAAATAAAAATAAGAAGGAAAGTCTCTTTCACTTTAAAACTATTATATATATGCTTCAAAAATAAAAATTGGTGTATATATTTAAGTTCAAAATTTATGTTATATTCGAATGGGTCATTGTTTTGTCTTTAATTAACACGTTTGTAAATTATACGTATATACATAGATATAATATACATGGGCTTCTAATATATTTTATTTTTGGAGATGCACGCATGTAGCTTAATTTTGATACTAGAGCAATAAATAATCGAGTATCATGGGTATTTACCCAACCCACTGTATACCGAACCCCATAACTTCTCATTTCATAATATTCTACATTCCACTAAGTTGTTTTTTTACTTATGTGATTTTTGTTTTATGCACATATGCATATCACTAAAAGAATATGTGAACATAATTTAACTAGATAAATACAATTAAAGCAGAGAAACAAATGCTCTGTGAAAGAAACTAATTGTGAACTAAAGATGGTGACAAATGAATCTACTAAATATGAGCATTCATTATTATACGTATATATATAGCATTTTATATTAAATTAAAGAAGAAGAGTGGTAGAAGTTTGTTTATACTAGTTATAAACAAAGGAGCAGTTATATGTTTAAACCGAGTAATTTAAAATATCTATACTCGTTAACAAGAAGTTAATCAATTATGATTTCTTAGTTCTTACAGTGACAAGTTTTGATTTTCCTCTTTGTAATTTAACATATAAGAAGGTGACTTTATAGTGATAACTGGTTTGATTCTCCGTGCTGTGTTGCGGGCAAGGCCCGACCCATTAATGTAACTAAGTGAAGCAAGGGCTTAGGGACAAAATAAAATAAACCTTCCATTTTCTATTTTTTTAATTGGGTCAAGTTGCATTAAGTATTACAAGGGGCCTAAGGTTTTAGCATGATGAAATGTTATTTATATATTATAATATAGAGTTAATTACACAAATGGGTCCTGTGGTTTATACCTAATTTCGCCTTTGGGTACTAACTTTATTTTTTAACAGGTTTAGGTTCTATGGTTTCAATTTTGTAACAACTTTGGGTACTAACACCAAAATTAGTTAATTAATGACTAAAATACTCTTGTATTTTTTTAAGTTTATCAATGTAACACATTTGGGTACTCACACCTAATTTTATTTAAGTTTAAATCAATTTTACAAAAAAAAAAAAAAATTATTTTCATCTTTTTATTATATCTCTTAATTAACATAAACTCTATTTATTTTTTTATTTTCATATTTTTATTAAATTTCTTATTTAACATAAAATCTATTTGTTACACCAGTATTTTTTTAAATAGATTTTTTAAATAAAATCTACTAGCTATATAGTTTTATGTAAATTAAATTTCTTACTCGTTTTAAATAATGTAAACCTTACTCGTTTTCAATTTTGGATTGAAATGATTCATAATAATAAATATCTTTCATGTAAAATATTAAGCCTTTTTTAACTAGTTTTTTTTTTCATTTACATTTTACTATTTTAGAAAGATATTTAATTTACATAAAACCATATAGCTAGGTATTTTAGATAAAACTATATAGCTAGGTATTTTAGATAAAACTAAAAAACTTTAAGCCTTTTTTTAACTCGTTTTTTTTGTAAAAAGGATATTTAATTTACATAAAACTATATAGCTAGTAGATTTTACTGGTGCAACTAGTAGATTTTATGTAAATTAAATATCTTTCTAAAATAGTAAAATGTAAATGAACAAAAAAAACAAGTTAAAAATGGCTTAATTTTTTTTACATGAAAGATATTTATTATTATTATTATTATTATTATTATTATTATTATTATCAATCATATATATCCAAAATTGAAAACGAGTAAGGTTTACATTATTTAAAACTTGTAAGAAAATTAATTTACATAAAACTATATAGCTAGTAGATTTTATTTAAAAATATATTTAAAAAAATACTGGTATAACAAGTAGATTTTATGTTAAATAAGAAATTTAATAAAAATATGAAAATAAAAAAAATAAATAGAGTTTATGTTAATTAAGAGATATAATAAAAAGATGAAAATAAAAAAAATTGATTTTGTAAAATTGATTTAAACTTAAATAAAATTAGGTGTTAGTACCCAAATGTGTTACATTGATAAACTTAAAAAAATGCAAGGGTATTTTAGTCATTAATTAACTAATTTTGGTGTTAGTACCCAAAGGTGTTACAAAATTGAAACCATAGAACCTAAACCTGTTAAAAAATAAAGTTAGTACCCAAAGGCGAAATTAGGTATAAACCACAGGACCCATTTGTGTAATTAACTCTATAATATATTTACAATATAAGTATTTTAAAGGTAACGATAACATGCATGTTATTTATCATAATTTAATATATTATACAAATTTAAGAAAACATAATAATATTATAAAGTAAAGTAAAAATGTATATGTACAAGAAAATTCCAAAGGGTAATTTTTAAAACAAAAACGGGTACATCCGATACCAGCGTGCATGTCGATACCCGATGGATATATAAACGACAAATAAGTAGCAGGCCAGGTATAAGATAAAATTTTCAAACCGAGCATGAGACTAAAATTAATCATATATGTCCATTTCATCCATCAATATCAAGATCATGAGAATGGTTAGTAACATTGGTTTGGTTGATGGATTACAGATTTAATGTTAAAATAACAACCATGTAGTGAGAATGCATGATTTGACTTAAATAAGTCAAAGGGGGGAAGACAGGCTGGCTTGGTAGGATCACTAGATATGGATAACCGCGTGGCAAGTCGCAGTCAAATCCCACCTGCTTTTGACTTATGCTTCACGGTCTTTGTCCATTTCCTCTTCGTTCAACCACATTAACCATTCGATTTTATTTTTTTTTGAACGACTGATTTCATTAAAAAGAAAGCTAGCAAGAAGCTTAGACAAAACAAAACAAGGAAATAAATTTACAAGACATTAAGGCCCTGTTTGGTAGCATCTGACTAGCCTCTTATTCTTCCATGTCTGACTGAGTCAGAGTTCAGACTGTTTGTTTCATGCCTCTTAAAACTTATCATACCTCTTATTTTGCTCTGTCCGAGTCAGACATGGAGAGGAGTCTGACTGAACTCTGAATGACAATTGTGACTTGTATACCCCTCAATCCTAAGAAACACAAACATCTCCTTCTTCATCATTTCCGACGAGGCCTTCGAACTCCGGTCGTCTCCGGTGAAACTCCGGCGGCGTCTGATCCGAATTGGGTCAAGTCGAGTTCGTCGAAAGCTCCGGCGTGTTGACTGTGTTCTTTTAAAACCGAACAAGAACGAGGATCCGGTGGCGAAACAAGCCGAGTCTTGTAACTCCGATCTCCTTATCCGATCTCCACATCCCGGCGAAACAATTCTTGTATCTCTGGTACGTCGGGGAATCTTTCCGGCGTGGTGTTATTGAAACCGAGAGGGTGCGAGTGATGTGGATGTTCTCCGCTTTGTTCACCGATCTTTAAAACAAGAAACAAAGGTAGAGAGAGATGAAGTTCTGGAGCAACAATAGGCATAAAATCATTAAACACAAGTGGGTCTTCCACTTTAGGGATGAGAACGGGATGAGAACACTAAATGGTTTTTTTTTAATTAAAAGGGGTAAAAATGTCATTTTACACCGTCATTCAGATGTGCAACCAAACAGCACTTTACTGGTTCAACACTTACTGATTCAGAGCCTCTTACCCATTCAGACCTCTTATTCATTCAGCACTTATTGATTCAGATGTTGCCAAACAGCCCCTAAATCTGCACCAATCCGACCATTCTAAAGAGTGCATTTTTGCTCTGTTTCTCACCCAAAGGAAGCTTGTGGATTTTATTTCAGCAAGGAGTCTTGAGACATCCACCCGATTACCAGAGAAGATGACATCGTTACGAAGTTTCCAGATATTCCAGCATGAGATTATAACTATGGCCTGGACCATTTTCTTCATTTTCGGAGAACCCGAAATGATTTTGTGCACCCGAAGCAGATCTACAATAGTGAAGGCATATATGGGAGGAAACCCGAGCCAGCCGGACACCATTTGCCATGTAACAGAGCTCACCAAACATTCCGTGAAGAGATGCTGAACAGTTTCTTCACCTTCGCCACATAGTGGACAGCTTGTAGATGGTATACTAATATTTCTTCTGGCCAGGGCCGCCCGTGTTGGTAGACGATCGATAGCCGTCCGCCACCCAAAAATGTTCACTTTGCGTGGAACCCAACTGTTCCACTCGAAGTTATTGATAGTAGGCAGATTATTTGAATTGTTGAGTAGTTTCTTGACAGACTTTACCGAGAATACCCCTGTTGGATCTGATGTCCATCTCCATTCATCTTTGGAATCTGATAACAAAGTCTGCACAACAATAGAAGTGAGTTCTCCAAGCTCTGCCAGTTCCTGTGATGTCGATGGGTGACGAAGCCAGCCCCATGTGATGCTATTTATATTTTCTCCAGGCACCTTTTGCACCCGATCCCGAACAGTGCACCCTTTATGTTTTTCTAGCGAGTAAAGCAATGGGAAACGGTCTTTTAATGGGGTATTCACAGCCCAAGCATCAGTCCAGAACTGTGCATCGGACCCATTACCTATCTTGCATCTGAAAAGTAGGTTAAGGTGGATGTCCTTGTTTTTGAGAGCCTCCTCTCTTTTGATGATATTGTTCCATACTCCAGATAGACCATTTTTTGAAGGCAAGAATTTACCATGCTTTCGATTAAAATGAAGACTCATAATAATCGACCTCCAAAGCCTGTTAGATTCTGTTTTGTACCTCCAAGCCCATTTTGACAATAAGCTACAATTCATATTATATAGGGAATCCAAACCGAGCCCCCCACTTTTTATTGGTTGTGTTACCCGATCCCACCGTACCCAATGCATCCTTTTTCTTTCCACCGAATCGCCCCACAAAAAATCCCTCCTTATTTTCTCTAATTTATTTAGCACCGCCATTGGGGCTTGGTAAAGAGAAAAATAGTATAAAGGCAATGAATCCAAGACCGATTTGATAAGTGTAGTTCTTCCCCCGATTGATAAAGTACTTGCTTTCCAAAGTGAGAGTCGTGCTTCAAAAGTTTCAATAACCGGTGACCAGTTATTGAATTTGTTCATATTGCCTCCAACCTTGAGGCCCAGATACATGAAGGGAATGGAGCCCGAGTTACACCCTAGCCGACTTGCCATGTATTCACATTCGCTAGACGTAGTACCCACACCATATAGACAGGACTTGTGGAGGTTGATTTTCAGCCCGGAGACTAGGAAAAAGCATCTCATAAGCCTTCTGATATTAACGAAGTTATCTTCCTCCCATGTTCCCAAAAGCATGACATCATCCGCGAAGATAAGATGTGACACCTTGGGCCCATTATTCGGAAGAGAGATCCCTTTAATGAATCCCGCAGAAGTTGCACTTATCATGAAACTTGAGAGAGCCTCCATTGCCAGTATGAAAATGAAAGGTGAAAGTGGATCACCCTGCCTTACACCTCTGAAACATTGAAATTCCTCGGTCGGAGAGCCATTAACGAGTACCGAAGAGCGAGACGAAACTAATATACCATGAATCCACTGAATCCATTTGTCGGAAAAATTCATTTGCATAAAAACCGACTTGATGAAGCCCCAGTTAATCGTGTCAAAGGCTTTTTCGAAATCAATCTTGAATAGGAAAGCCCGATTCTTTGATTTTTTTATCCAAGATATAATTTCATTTGTAATGAGTGGCCCGTCCAGAATGTTCCTGTCGGATAAGTAGGCCGATTGTTCTTCCGAAATAACCGAAGCTATAACCGTTTTGAGACGGTTTGCTAAGACCTTCGAAATAACCTTACTTATACAACCAATGAGATTAATCGGCCGGAAATCATTAAGATTCTCAGGATCGTTTATCTTTGGAATTAAGGTAATAAATGAGGAGCTGCAGCCTTTTGATATGCTACCCGAATCATGGAACCGAACCAAGATATTGTGAAAATCATCCCCCAATAAGTCCCAGTATTGCTTTAAAAATGTGAAATTAAAACCATCCGGCCCCGGTGCCTTATCTCCACCACAATCCCAAACGATTTGTCCCAAAAAACAAATCACTTTAAGTATAAGTCGCTTATCTTCAAGAACATCACCGCCTGCAGCAAATCAAAAGCCCTAACTGCAGCAAACTAAACAGTTAACTGTTTTCAATCAAAAGCCCTAACTGCAGCAAATCCAGACCTCGTTCATCTTCAAACATCATCAAAACCCAGAAAATCAAGAACATCATCTTGAAGAACATCACCGCCTGCAGCAAATCAAAAGCCCTAACTGCAACAAATCATATCCAATTACTCACCGATGATACAAACTAAACAAAACCTAACAACAAGTTATCCAAAACCTAAAAACAACCAAATCTAAACAAATTAATCCAATTAAACCCTAACCTACACAATTCACTTACTTCAGCACCAAATTAACTACAACCAGATCACAATCAGAAACAAACAGATCCAAATCAACAACCACTAACCTTTAAAATACGAATCCAGATCCAGATCCTCGTGATTTTTGGAATTAGGGCTTTTTGTAAAATGGGAAATTCGAGAAAAGCGGTGGAAGCATCAGCAGATCTGAACCACCATCTCTCACGGCGCATCACCACGCCAACATATCTGAAACAAGCATCAGAGATCACGATGACGAGAGAGAGAGAGAGGGAGGAGGTGGCGGTGGTGGTGCTATAGAGAGAGAGAGAGAGAATAGAGAGATAGAGAGCTGATTATTTTTGGGGATAATGATGACGATGACGAAGCCGGTGGTTGGGTGGCCGGTGGTGGTGGTGGTGGTGGCGGGGTAGCCGTTGACTAGTCTGGATTGATCGGCCATGATGAGGATGATGCCGATGATGAAGATGATGACTGGTCTGCAGATGAAAGGGTGGGTTTGTGGTTTGGGAACTTTGAAGAAGATGATTTATGTTGAGAGAGAGAGAGATGTCTGTTTGAGAGATGAGGTTGAAGATAATGATGATAAGGGGTTTTATTATAATTGAGTTTTAATAAAGAGATGATAAATTTAAAATGACCAAAATGCCCCTGAGGGTAAAGACAAAATAGCAGGTCATTAATGGGAAATCTGGTCAAATTTGAAATTTGGACTAAAATGGCAACAAAATGCAAACCACAGGGACCCAGATGTAATAAGTTTGAGATTTGGACTAAAGTGGCAAAACTGGCCAAACCACAGGGACCAAAATGGCAGTTTACTCTATCTTCACTAAACGAGTATATGTATCTACAAACATATCAGCATAAATAATTTTGTCATATGTTTAGGTGACAAGATATTTATTATTTTATATGATGATTACAAGTAGAATGCACTAAATAAAAGTGAATGGTTTAGATGTTTACTTGTGTTTAGTTCTCCTATACGTGTTAAAAAAATTAATTTTTGGAAGTTAAATACAAATTAAACTAATTACTTTTTTAGAAATTTAAAATCGATACATAATCTTCTTTTATAATTCAGAATTATTTTGTAAATTGTATAGTTATAACTAGGTTATAACCCCGTGTATTACACGGGTTGAATAAATACATTTTATATACTAAATAATAAAACAATATATCTTTAAAAACCTCTTTATTGCACGAGTTGAATAAATATCATTTTTAAATATTAAGTAATAAAAAGTTATATATATAAGAACCATATTGTACGGGTTGAATAAATGTAATTTTGTATTCCAAATAATAATAAAAGTTTTATATTTAAAACCACGTGTATTGCACGAGTTGAATAAATGTAATATTGTTTATCAAATAATAAAAAAAAGTTATATCTTTAAAAATTCTTGTGTATTATACGGCTTGAATAAATATGATTTTATATACCAAATAAAGAAAATTATATTTAAAAAAACTAATAGATATACTCGGTACGCGATAGATATGGTGATTGCGGAGACGATTATTGAAAAGAAGATACAGTGGTCAAACATGTTATTCAAGAAACAAATAAACAGCCATTTGAGTGATAAAATATAAATTATATTTAAAATACTCGTAATAAATCTAGTTTTATATATAAAGTAATATTGAAAGTTATATACAATTTGTTAAAAATTATATAATAAAATTGATATAATAAATTTTTTAATAATGAAAATAAAAATAACTAATATATTAATACAAAGTTTCGTGTTGGTGATAAATAATTTGGTTATTTAAAAATATCTTAAATTAATAATATTTTGTAGGAGAGTTATCTATAATTAATTAGAACAGATTAAATTAAATAATAATTATCTATAAGATATTAAACTAAATAATATTTAGTATGAGGGTTATCTATAATTAATTAGAAGAGATTACACTAAAACAATAATTATCCATAAGACATGGCCTAATATGATGACAAGTGTCCCTAAAATGGTTTATTTTATTATATAGTACTAGCGGTAAGACCCGTGTGCAAACACGGGTCGTTTCTTAGAAAACTATGCATAACACATATTGACAGAAAGTAAAAAAATAATTAGTGCAGACTTACAAAATTGATATAAACTAATGGTCAATAGGTTTATTCAACGGCAATTCCATTATGTTGATAGCAAACCACTGTTATCTATTAACTGTTAAAAACCTCTGTTGCTTTCCAACAGACTTTACTAAAAACTGTTATCCATTATCTCCAACAGAGCTTGCCAGATTGTAAGACCCTTAATCCATTTTATACAATTATCAAATAAATTTCGATTATAATAGTGTATTTAAGATTAAACATACACTAAAAAATGCGAGTTTGTTAAAACATTTTACTAAATAAAGCGTTTCAACATTTTGAAATTTAATTCACCATTTAAAACGGGACAACGAAACTATTCGCGGAAGCTTTGTTCTTTATGTGTTCGGTTCATCGCTGAGCTTGATCGTCTTCCGGTAACTCGATTAGTACCTATATTTCATAAAACATGAAATAAGTTAGTTATAGGTAGTTTTTAACGCGTATAAACGAGTCTTAAACACAAAATAATTAAAATAACAATTTTTCGCCAGACCAGGACCCCGTCGCGTCGCGTGTCGCGACGCCTCTAATGTCACAGACTGTTTGCTGTTGCAGCTACATATTTCCAGCTAGCTTATCTTTTACGGAAACGAGCATAACTTGCTCGTTTTTAATCCGATTTAAGTCAAGTTTTTTTCCTACGTGACCGTAATTTAATTCTCCATTATATGAAGTTAAAATCCAACATCTGGATTAACAAAATTTCAGACTTTTAAGTCTTCGGCTTACTACCCTTTTTACCAAATTTTGACTCGTTCGTGATTTTATCATACAAACATGTTTATTTGATCTTTAAACTCATGAAATTCATAATTTCAATATCTCCTATCATATTAATCTCAAATCACGGGTTTCTTACATAATTAAAACCCGTTTACGCTCAAGTGCTTATTTTGACCCATTAAGGGTAATTAAGCACTTTAAAGCTTAAAATCGCTTTCATTCATTTTTAGCATCATATTCCTACATTTCTATCAAGTAATCTTCCACCACAACTATATGTGTGGTGGATTTAATGTGGATGTCTATATGTTCCGAGTTTTACCCCTCGGGTTATCGTTTTACGGCAAAGACTCATATAAAGTCATTCGACCCAAGAATTTACATCTTTCACTTTCTATACATATTTTAAGTATTTATTTAATCATAAACCTTGTTTCCGAATCACCTTTAAGGGTCGTTCATTCGAATTAACTTACAAGGGCATTTTGGTCAATTTTAATCCTTCTTTTACTACGAAGGACTTTTAAATACTTGTTTGACCCAAAAATCCGACCTTTTAACTATAATCTTGTTTAAAAACCAATATGTTTCTAAAACACCATAATCATAACTCAATTTATTCGGTTTACCTAAAAGATAACCGAATATCTATATTTTAACCTTGTCTAACTCTTATAGAACCTCAAGTTCTACATAATGAGTTGAATCATCATACATACCTGGCTCGGATCAATATATTGACCCATTTCGATACCTTGCCTTAGTGGCCGCTAAGTAATAGTGATGTAAACATCCATGTGTTATTTATTCCTAAAATCATACAACTCGACAAACCATTAATCGATATTGTCAAAGGGTGATAATTTCACATTTTGACCCGTTTGGTCTAAATGACCGTATATCTTTGCGAGATGGATTTATTATAATCTCGTCTACACGACTAGCACCGGTTTACACTGTACAGTCAATTAGTATATAAACAATTTTCTTAACTGTAACACCTCGAAATTCGTGTCCAATGGTGTATTGACACGTGTCATAAGCTTTGAACGTGTGAAAGAATACTCTAGAGGGACTAAAGTTGACAAATAAGAAACTATGTGAATAAAAGGATTCAAAGTGTCAACAATGGATAAATATACTTCCCAATAACCCTACATGATGTTTATACCCTTAAACGAATAAATCATGGATCATACGAAGCTAATTGTGAAAGAAAGTGAGAGATTACAAACTACAGGGGTTAAATGTGTCGACATGTTTAAAGTATACCTCTAAGTGACCTTTTAGCAAACCCGAAGCTTTGTAATGATTAATTATGCTCATTAGAATGTATGATGAAAGTTTCACCAAGTTTCGTTATCGTATGAGAAAGTTATGATAAAATTCGTATACGAGGGGTTAAAAGCGTCAACGTGGAAATTTAAGACTTTTCGGTAATCGTATGAATAACTGGGGACCTAACAAAGTTGTATTATGACTTGGAGTCCTTAAAAGTCAAGTTTGGGGGTTACAAGTGCAAGAAAGCATCTTAAAATCAAGTTTGGAAGGATTAGGGGCCAAATGTGTCAGTTTTTGAAAGTTCTGGTGAGCTGGCCGGTCCTTACGAACCGTATGGTTGGACCCTTACGGTCCGTAAGCCATGCCCAGATGCAGAAACTCGGACATGCGTCTGTTCGGCCATTTAACCGACTTATATTGATATTTTTCACTTCCATGAGCAACCCCTACTGGTTTTTAGGCACTAGGGACACATGTTTAACATCAGGGAACATGTATAGCATTGTTTGGCATGATCTTGAGCAATCAAGATCACTATATAAAGGCCACAATGTTTCAATTTTTGATCATTCATTCCCAACTCAACTTCTGATCATTTCTGGAGCTCAAGGCCTTTCCCTAAGCATCACGAGTCGTGCATAGGATCTTGGTAAGCTTCATTAACCTTCCTCAATCATGCTTTACTTAGTTTATAGCTTAAAAGTCAAACCGTCGTAATTAAGGTTTGACTTAACGATTAATCGCTAATGGTCCAACGATTAGTCAAAATAAAGGTAGTTATAAGTTGGTAATTATGTGGGCATTACACCCTTAAAAGGGCACCCTCTAATTTCCGCTCTAACTAGATCATTTGTCGGGTCAAAGTTGGTTATAAAAAGTCAACATAATCTTAATTTTCGATTTAATGCATAATTAACAATGTAGAAGACGTGTAACCTATTTTATCACTCATATAACTTGGTAATTAGTATAAGAACTGGTCTAAGCTTGTTTGATCCGACAATTTTCTGTTTAGGCTCGGTTCGGAACCGAAAGTCGCAAAACTTTGACTTTTGCTTTGACTTCAGTTCTGAGCCGATCTAGATGGATTTAGAAATGCCTTAAAGCTTCATTAGGACTAGGTTACATGATAGTATAACCCTCTGTGATTGGTTCGTTGTTTGTCTGATTCGTTTACACGTTTCCGTTGATTGCTTAATGTTGACCATAATGCCCTTTTGACCATAAAACAAGAATTTTGGAAATGTGAGAGGACAATAATCTTTGTTGCTGGTTTATAAACATGTCCCTAAATTTTTACATCAGTTGGAGGTCTAGATTTGGAGTTATGCTTAATAGCGTAATTAGAACGTTTTTATGAATTAAACGACATAATTAGCGTAAAGCCTATCTAAACCCAATTTTTGACACCAAACCTTTTAGTTTACCCACTGATGTAATATAATATTTTGGGATTTTTGAAGATTTTTAAACTGATCATAACCTAAGGTTATTGCCTTGATTCGGTTATTACCGATTACACCCTTTTGTTCATAAAATGAGTTTTACACGACAATTTAATACCCAATCTTTGGCTACTGATTTTATATGATAAATGAAGTATTTTGAACTTTATGACCTGATCAGAAAAACACAGATTTCCTGTTAAACCCGGAAATCCCTTAAAATGGTTTTTTACGCGTATTAAACACATAGTATAGGTTTAAAACCATTTTGTCATTTAAGACTTATCACCAACTGATGTAACCTATTACATTAAGTTGTTTTACTGATTATTTCAGACCCGAGTCTTAGGATTATAATTAATCTCTTTTATAATCTTTAAAAATGATCAAAATACCCCTACGGGGCTTAATGTGAGATTAAACTCGTTTTGGGCATAATGGAAGGTATCCTACTGATATCACAACATATTTAAAGCATATTAACTTAGGAAACCTGTTCGTGACTCATTCGGTTACCCGTTATGCGTTATTCACGTTCGGTTCGGTTTATGTAACTAGTTTGCATAAATTAGCCGAAACGGGTCGAACCTCATCATTTTTATCTCAAAATCCAGAATGTGTTTAGTTTACCCATATTATACAAGTCTTCAAACTTGTCGGGTCTAAATCACATTCTATCCCGGTCTTCGCTTAATCATGCGTCGAACCGTATCTTCCTTTAAAACTAACCGGTCTAAGTTTAGGCTTAATTAATGACCCGTTAGGATTCTAATAGGTTATTATAACCTTCGTTCCAGAATAGGGGACCCGGTAAAAGCTACGTGCACTTGCTTGTTGTGATTATTACTTGCAAAGGTAAATACTTTTAACTTATTTTCCCTATACGGGCTTGGGGTATGGTATATAAAATACCGCTTGGTTGGGCATTGAATCTTTAATCGAATAGAGGTTAATTCATTGAGATGTCCCGTTTGGAAATGTTTTGTTTGCTTAAAGCCTTTGGGGGGGTTAATGACCATGTCCCGGATATCCTTGGCATCATCTTACGAGATGGCCACGACCTGAGCACGGGGTGTAGGCGTACACCCGTCAGTGCATAAATAAATTATGTTGTGTGTCTATTAATCTTTAACCCGGTCTACGGATCGGGCTACTGAACGCATAAGGAACATGTAATTCTTTTACAAGATTATATTCAAATAATTATCCCAAGTTATAAAATGTTTGTGCCTTGTGCATTCAAATCAATTTACTAAACCCTTTTCAAAATGAGTCAGTTAATTGTATTTACCAGTGTAAACTGACGTATTTTCCCAAAAAGATTAAGTGCATGTATTACTCGAAATAGGCTGGCTTTCTCCTTAGCATCAATAAGAGTCTCGCAAGCTTGGATGCATTTTAATCTGTTGAACTACGTTTCCTTTTTATTTGATCCGCCTGTGGATCCGTCTCAACTATTTGTGATACTTGATATTACAATTTATTAAAGTTGAAATGAATCTATCTTTTGCTTCCACTGTGCATTTAAATATTGTGTTGTTTGACTATGATGATATCAACTACGTCACGATACTCCCCACCGGGCCCACCGGTAAAACGTGAAAATATCGGGGTGTGACAGGTTGGTATCAGAGCCAACATTGAGTGAATTAAACACTAGTCTTTGTTGTTTAATCTCAGTGACACAGTAGCACATTCCTTGACCTTCTGAGTCTAGACTTAACATAGGAATATTCCCAGCTCTATTCGGAGAATTATTGCTTTCAATTCTATATATTTTAAATATGTCGCCAAGCAAAGAAGCCATAATGGAAATTCTCCCCATTTGAGCCTAGGGAAGGCCGAGCTTCGTACTGCGACTAGGATTAACGTGCAACCAATGAGAGAGCATTCAGAAATGAAATGAAGAAGAAACTCCTTTTACTAAAGTTTATTTCCTTAGTAAGTCCTTATAAGGGCATACTTATCTTTCATCCCCTTCATGGACAACATCATCCTTTCAAGTCCCGTCCAGGGCAATTCTGTACCTCTTTTAGAAATCCTTGGAACGTTTTATCTAAAGGTTATTTACATCATTATGTATGAACATAAAATATGAATAGTAACATTCCTTTTATAAGATCTACCATTATAATAAAATGGCAAAACCTAAAAAGGACAAGACCTAGCCCACGTGTCATTTTAAGACAAGGCCAAGATGGTAGTTCCTCAATTAAGATTCAGATCCTTATTAACATCTCAATTTAGAATTGTTCTGCGTTAAATATTAAAAAGAATCTTAAGGGTAAGACCTAGCCACATGTCATTTTAGACATGGCCAAGATGGTAAAACCTATTCAAAAGATTCAAATCCCTGTTAACATTTGAACGCATATTAACATGCTTGACAAAATGTGATTCTATAAAATCACATAAGTCATTCTTAAATTGCGTTATTCTAATTTCCCTTATTTATATAATCATCCCTTAAGGATGAAGTGCCTATGGGCTGTAATTAACGTCCTCTGAGACTAAAGACATTCGTAGGCTACAACTCCCTGTCAAGAAAAGGTAATGAACTTTGATTCAAACCTTAATGCCTCGATTCCATAAAATCTGGGCTTATAAAATAAACTTGTCTACGTGACTAGGCCATTTGTGCTATTATTAACTTGTAAATTAGGATTTATGATAAAAATCCTGAATAAAATAAATATCATTCCTTTCCTACCAGTATACATATTGAAAAAAAAAATCTTAAAGGGTATAACCTAGCTTGAATGTCATTAAAGACCTGGCTACGATGGTAAAACCTGTTTAAAGGAGATTCAGATCCTTGTTAACATCTGAAAACTTGTTAACACTCCTGACAACGGTGGTGCAATAAAATCACACTTGTCATCTTTATATTAGGAACTTCCAAACCCCTTATTTTGCCTAAATGATCAATAGGAATCATGGCTAATAAACGTCGAACATGATGAGCACATCAAAACATCCATTGGGATGAATACCTTCGGGCAAAGATGTATACATGGAAAAGATAGTTTTATTTCATAACTTCTTGTCAAGACAATGAACTATGAAATTTTCCGATCCAAAGGAATCATTGATTATGTTTTAAGATTTCCCTAGTGACAAGGCATATATGCCATCAAAAAGTCCTTTGGAACAAGCCCTTGTGCTATATATATATATATAAAATGTCAGTACGACATTGACAGTCGTGACTTATGTCCCCTGTCTAATAAATATGAAGGATTATATTCCGTTTAAACACCAAAGATGGTTTATTTAAAAACCTAGGCAAAACATAATCAAATAAATTAAATACTATCTATTGGCCTATATGGTTTATTTGCACCATGGCTATTTAATCATCAAATTTGACAATCCGTTATATACTTAAACAAATTATTACTACTTAGTTTGTAGCCTTCAAAGCTTCACCATGGCTGGCTCCTCTGAAGCTCACAATCATCCAGTTGATCAGAATGATAATGCAAGACTGAACTTAACAGACACCGAGTTATAAGCTATGATAGATACAGCCGTAAACAACGTTGTGGACCGTGTATTAAAGGATCATAAGCAAAAATGCGATAATACCCCAAATAAGGGTTACAAAAAGGGTAAGACCGGTTCAAGCTATAACCAGTCCAAACTAAAGGAGGCAAAACCCGAATGTAAAACCTGCGGGAAGAAGCACTTTGGAAAATGTTTCTATGACTAGACCAGGGGATGTGTCATCTGTAAGGAGACGGATCACAAGACCCATGAATGCAAAGATTTGAAGGACAACCGGCAGACCGGTGAAAAGACCAGATGCAAAACCTGCAAGTCCAAGGAGCATAAGACCTTGGATTGCAAGAAGTTGGAAGATGCGACCTGCCATGGTTGTGGCGAAAAAGGGCACATATAGACCCGCTGCCCAAAGAAGGCGACTAAAGGAAAAGGCACTTTAAATGCGCAAGCTAAGCCTTGTGGAATTTGTAATAAGGAAGGGCACAAGACTTTGGAGTGCCAAGATATAAAGGACGCAACCAGCTATGGTTGCAATGAAATAGGGCACATCAAAACTAATTGCCCTAATAAAGCCAAGAAGTCTGGCAAGGCTAAAAAGACCAAAGCTGGAAGCTCTCAGATGAATGCTCAAGAGGCTATTCAGGATGACAATGTAACAACAGGTACTTCTTTATCAATAACGTTCATGCTAGAGTATTATTTGATTCAGGTTCAGATAAGTCTTTCATAGACAATAGATTTTGTAAATCATTAAATCTGCCTGTTAAAACTCTAAGCGTTAAGTATAAAGTAAAATTGGCCGATAGTACCTCAGAGACTGCTTCATCAATATTAGATGGATGCTTCATATCCAATAGGAATCATTCTTTTCTGCAATCCTTGTTTCCATTAAAATAAGAGGGACTCGATATAGTGATAGGAATGAATTGGTCGTCTTAAAAATCAACCCCATATTGTGTATGATAAGAAGCAAGTAGTTATCAAGACTCCTTATGGTGAGCCTTTGACCATTCAAGGAGATACTGGGCATGGAGTGCCTAAGCACTTGTTGAATTTGGTATTTAATACCAAAGCTTCGAGTATGGAAAACTCAGATGAGACAAACAATAGTCGCGATGCTAGAGATGCGACAAATGCCAATGGTGCATCAAATATGAACCTCATTGTTGAAGGAGTTAATCTCCAAAATTGTAATTAACGCAGCTGTTAGAAAGGCTATGAGAAAAGTCATGACAAGGTTTAAGAAGCCGAATGATGTTCGCTTTAAAACACATGTCACTGTTCATGAGAAGAGCTATGTTCATACTTCAAGTGCGAAGAATAACCCAAACATAATCATATGTGGCAAGAAACCCCTCTCCTTTTAGGATGTACTTAAAAGTACTTCGTCTCTTGGAAGTCAAGAGACTTCAATAGTAAAAAGGGGCCATCGATTTCAGGAAATTGTTGGATGAAGTAGAAACCATTAGGTATACCAGCGGTTATGCTGGAAAGGACATGGTAAGGTATACATCACAGTCATTCGATTGCAATACCCTTAATTAGTGAGGACATTAATGAAATCCTCAAGAAAGATCCTCTTATACATTGTGGGATGGTCCAAGTTTTAAGGACCTTATTAAAAAAAACCTATTGTCCGCATCGCGAAAGGGATGGAATAAGAGTTTTCTGACTCTCACCATAGAAGTTCTATACTGTCGACAGTATGTCGCAAATCTTAATTCATTGGCTGAAATAGTACCCCATTCAATTTACCCAAAATCTAAGCTACATGCAAATGATTATTGGTAGTTAGCATCGGCAATAAGAGGGCACATTAAAGTTTCAAAGCTTGCTTATTATAAATCCATTGTGGATCTACCTCAGCTGCTCACGTTATATAGGTTAAGAAATAACCAGTCAAAGCTAAGACTGCCCTAAAATTTGTCAAAGATTTCACAGCTAAGTTTAAAAGGATTAAGATTGAAGGCGTTTAATCCTCCTAATGAATGATTAGAGGCAATTCACATTAATAATGACACTAGGTAAATCCCTTACTGTGATTTATTTTTGCTAAAAATACGTTCGGTTTCAGGTGCTGCTAAGTCTCTCATAAGACCATAAGTTTAGCAAACTTTTAAAAATTTTCCATAAGAACCCCAAATATTAAGTGTAAGGTAAAACTTACAGGCAAAAATCATAAGAACCATTCCTCCTGTTAGAAACCCTCAGTGGTAGAATTCTAGAAGTATCCTCTCTCTAGAAAAAGTGCGTCAGCATATATAATTGATGTCTCCTTGATCTCAATCGATTAGGAATACCAGATGGGATGATAAAAACGCCTTATGAAGATTGGTGTATCTTAATATGTTCCATTGATTGCTTCCATGCCTGATCAGTATGGAGGTTTAATGCATGGGACCACAAAGATGTTCCGATGGTCATACGGTACTAAAGTCAGCTAATGGTGTTCAAAGAAGACATCCAGAATGGAATTGTCCAAGTAAATATTCCCAATTAAGGAATTCATGGACTTGTAACATAAACGTGTCACTTAATTGACACAAGCAATGGTGGAAGTACTGGAGCCTAAGATTTGGAAAAATCTCTGTAACCTCCTTGTATCTTGATTATCTTCTCCTAAGATTACCCTGCTTACCTCCTGAGAGGCCAGTAGAGTTAAGATTTATATCCCATTTAGGGCTGTATTATTATTATGAAATCTCCAAGACGGCTAGTACCATCATTGAGAGAATCGAAACCCTGATTAAGTAAGTTTTAAAAATAGAAGATTCATATAGCCTAACTCAATATTCTGAGAATTTGGTATAGTTAATTAAGAAAGATGGTTCATTTTGCTTATGCATTGATTACCGCAACCCTAATTAGGCAACAATTAAGAATTGCCATCAGCTGCCCAGGATCGTCGATTTGTTCGACTAGCAGCAAGGATTAGCTATTCCTTAAGATTAGTTTTAAGCAGTGGTTGGAATAACCACCTCAACTTAAAATAAGCTTTTCTATAATGGTTGTTATATAAGTATCAAGGCTGCTCCTTAGGATACCTTGTATAAATGGAATGTTAAACATCTATTAGTAGACAGAAGATTGGTAAGTCCAATTACCAGGATATGAAAGCAAATTTTTGGTGGATAGGCTTGAAGAAGTCTATAGCTGCCTATGTAGCTAAATGTTTGACGTGTGCGCAAGTCAAAGCTGAACATCAGAAGTCGTCAGGTTTGCTACAACAGCCTGAACTTCCCACGTGGAAATGGGAAATGGTGACAATGGATTTCATCACCAAGTTGCCAAAGACAAAGAAAGGAAATGATACTATATGGGTGATAGTGGATAGACCGACTAAGTCAGCACATTTCCTACCCACTAAGGAGACCTACAGCTCCGACATGTTAGCCCAATTGTACGTAGATAAGATTGTATCTTTGCATGGCATACCAGTGTTTATTATCTCTGATAAAGATACTAGATACACATCACATTTTTGGAAAATTTTCCAACAATCTTTGGGCACGCGCTTAAATTTTAGTACGGCTTACCATCCTCAGACGGACGGGCAGAGTGAGCGTGCAATCCAAACTTTGGAGGACATGCTTCGTGCATGTGTGATTGACTTAGGTGGTAGTTGGGATAACCACCTGCCATTAATCGAATTCTCCTACAACAATAGATACCATACAAGCATTAAGGTTGCGCCCTTCGAGGCCTTATACGGTAGAAAGTGCATAACGCCCGTTTGTTGGGCGGAGGTTGGAGATGTCCAGCTGACAGGACCTGAAATAGTCTTTGAAACGACGGACAAGATTGTCCAGATTCGTGATCGCCTGAAAGCTGCCAGAGATAGGCAGAAAAGCTACGCAGATTTAAAGCGTAAACCTCTGAAATTCGAGGTAGGTGACAAAGTGTTGCTTAAAGTATCACCCTGAAAGGGAGTGATGCGATTTGGTAAGGAAGGCAAGTTAAGCCCAAGATACATAGGACCATTCGAGATCATCGAATGTGTCGGATCAGTTGCCTATAAGTTACCTGAAGAGCTCAGTGGTATTCACAATGTATTCCACATCTGCAATCTGAAGAAGTGTCTGGCTGATGAATCACTAGTCATACCACATACAGATGTGCACATAGAAGAGAGCTTGAAGTTTGTTGAAAAACCTGTTTCGATCGAGGATCGACAGGTTAAGAAGCTTCGAAGGAAGCATGTACCTATCGTAAAGGTTAAATGGGATGCCCGTAGAGGTCCAGAGTACACGTGGGAGGTAGAATCCACAATGAAAGAAAAGTACCCTCAGTTGTTTCAGTAAATATCGAGGTTGAGATTTCTTTTAAGGGGGTGAGGATGTAACACCTCGAAATTCGTGTCCAATGGTGTATTGACATGTGTCATAAGCTTTGAAGGTGTGAAAGAATACTCTAGAGGGACTAAAGTTGACAAATAAGAAACTATGTGAATAAAAGGATTCAAAGTGTCAACAATGGATAAATATACTTCACAATAACCCTACATGATGTTTATACCCTTAAACGAATAAATCATGGATCATACGAAGCTAATTGTGAAAGAAAGTGAGAGATTACAAACTACAGGGGTTAAATGTGTCGACATGTTTAAAGTATACCTCTGAGTGACCTTTTAGCAAACCCGAAGCTTTGTAACGATTAATTATTCTCATTAGAATGTATGATGAAAGTTTCACCAAGTTTCGTTATCGTATGAGAAAGTTATGATAAAATTCGTATACGAGGGGTTAAAAGAGTCAACGTGGAAATTTAAGACTTTTCGATGATCCTATGAATAACTGGGGACCTAACAAAGTTGTATTATGACTTGGAGTCCTTAAAAGTCAAGTTTGGGGGTTAGAAGTGCAAGAAAGCATCTTAAAATCAAGTTTGGAAGGATTAGGGGCCAAATGTGTTAGTTTTTGAAAGTTCTGGTGAGCTGGCCGGTCCTTACGGACCGTATGGCTGGACCCTTACGGTCTGTAAGCCATGCCCAGATGCAGAAACTCGGACAGGCGTCTGTTCAGCCATTTAACCGACTTATATTGATATTTTTCACTTCCATGAGCGATCCCTACTGGTTTTTAGGCACTAGGGACACATGTTTAACATCAGGGAACATGTATAGAATTGTTTGGCATGATCTTGAGCAATCAAGATCACTATATAAAGGCCAAAATGTTTCAATTTTTGATCATTCATTCCCAACTCAACTTCTGATCATTTCTGGAGCTCAATGCCTTTCCCTAAGCATCACTAGTCGTGCATAGGACCTTGGTAAGCTTCCTTAACCTTCCTCAATCATGCTTTACTTAGTTTATAGCTTAAAAGTTAAACCGTCGTAATTAAGGTTTGACTTAACGATTAATCGCTAATGGTCCAGCGATTAGTCAAAATAAAGGTAGTTATAAGTTGGTAATTATGTGGGCATTACACCCTTAAAAGGGCACCCTCTAATTTCCGCTCTAACTAGATCATTTGTCGGGTCAAAGTTGGTTATAAAAAGTCAACAGAATCTTAATATTTAAAGCATATTAACTTAGGAAACCTGTTCGTGACTCATTCGGTTACCCGTTATGCGTTATTCACGTTCGGTTCGGTTTATGTAACTAGTTTGCATAAATTAGCCAAAACGGGTCGAACCTTATCTTTTTTATCTCAAAATCCAGAATGTGTTTAGTTTACCCATATTATACAAGTCTTCAAACTTGTCGGGTCCTAATCACATTCTATCCCGGTCTTCGCTTAATCATGCGTCGAACCGTATCTTCCTTTAAAACTAACCAGTCTAAGTTTAGGCTTAATTAAAGACCCGTTAGGATTCTAATAGGTTATTATAACCTTCGTTCCAGAATAGGAGACCCGGTAAAAGCTACGTGCACTTGCTTGTTGTGATTATTACTTGCAAAGGTAAATACTTTTAACTTATTTTCCCAATACGGGCTTGGGGTATGGTATATAAAATACCGCTTGGTCGGGCATTGAATCTTTAATCGAATAGAGGTTAATTCATTGAGATGTCCCGTTTGGAAATGTTTTGTTTGCTTAAAGCCTTTGGGGGGTTAATGACCATGTCCCGGATATCCTTGGCATCATCTTACGAGATGGCCACGACCTGAGCACGGGGTGTAGGCGTACACCCGTTAGTGCATAAATAAATTATGTGGTGTGTCTATTAATCTTTAACCCGGTCTACGGATCGGGCTACTGAACGCATAAGGAACATGTAATTCTTTTACAAGATTATATTCAAATAATTATCCCAAGTTATAAAATGTTTGTGCCTTGTGCATTCAAATCAATTTACTAAACCCTTTTCAAAATGAGTCAGTTAATTGTATTTACCAGTATAAACTGACGTATTTTCCCAAAAAGATTAAGTGAAGGTACCACTCGAAATAGGCTGGCTTTCTCCTTAGCATCAATAAGAGTCTCGCAAGCTTGGATGCATTTTAATTTGTTGAACTACGTTTCCTTTTTATTTGATCCGCCTATGGATCCGTCTCAACTATTTGTGATACTTGATATTACAATTTATTAAAGTTGAAATGAATCTATCTTTTGCTTCCGCTGTGCATTTAAATATTGTGTTGTTTGACTATGATGATATCAACTACGTCACGATACTCCCCACCGGGCCCACCTGTAAAACGTGGAAATATCGGGGTGTGACATTAACTCTTTTGACCCATTATGACTTACGCCATAAAATGTCTTTCAACACTAACGGTTCTTGTCAACGAGTGACTAATTTACCGTTTTACCCTTATTATTTGTATTGGTTTACCTTATAAGATACTCATTAAAAACTCGTTATCTTTTAGTCATTTCATGACTAAATAGCCGTATTAGCTCTTTTTAAACATTAAACATGGTTTATTATCATTGTATTTTGTTTCGAACCGCACATGTCGTGTCGGAACATCATACTTCAAACAAAACTTTATATTATTCATAACCTATAAAACCAATGGGTATTAAATAAAAGATGTAACCTTTACTTACCTAGCATCCAGATTATGCTTTTCCTTCATTCCTGATTCGTTTGACCCGCTTCATTTCCAAGCTTCCAACTAGCTTGTTAAGCGCCAAACTATCATTGTAATTTGTAAGATGGTTAGATTAGTCATAATCATTCAAGACTATTCCATCCTACGATCTTTATATCGAAATTATCATTCGATCCTATCATGGGTCAGTTTGACTTTATAAAGTCAACTGCCTGTTGACATAATCGATTTCACTTAGTAGTTTAACTACTCGTTTAAGAACTTAGCCAATTATCCGGTAAGCAACATACATATGTTACCGTTTTATTCAATTATTTTACCAAGTTCTTGTAACTATAAATTACCGAATTAATACTTGATGATATTAAACATCATTTAACATGAACTTATCATCAATTTTTTATAATATCTTACTAAACTCATATGCTAGTAAGTAGGATTACATACTCAAACACACAATTCGTTCAAGTATTTCCTGATTACTATCAGATATGATGATTCTAATCATAATTTTATCATCAAATTCATCATATGCTTAATACCCACTTATCCTAGTATGGTAAGTCATCAAATCATTCAAATTATATCATCATATGTAAAATTTTCACTTAGGGTTTGGTTCCTAAGCATGTATACATCATTAATTCAATCATAGCTTCAATAATTCATTCATAATTCGTGATTATGATGATTATCCAAATTTCACCACTTCTCAAATCATCAAAATTTGACATACCTTATGATCCCCTAGCTTGGGTGATCAATAATTCACGTTCAATTGTGAATTTAAGCTTCAATTGGGCCTTCAATTTGATGAAAAGTTTGAAACTAGGGTTTTGGATCCTGGGGAGCTCTCCAGATCGATACAGAACACACACCATGTGTGTGTGTTTTGTGTTTATCTTATTTTTATACTTAATTTTCAAGTTTATCCAAGTTTAGCCCCTTTTGTTTGGTTGGTTTATTAAGTAGGCCACAACCCACTTAATTTCTAACAATATTCCCACTTATTAACTAGGTTAAACATTCCTAGTTAATTTAGTGGGTTTGGGGAATTTATGACTCAGTTTATTTTAAATCCCGTTAACTCGGGCTTCTATAGACTTTATTTTCTTAAAAGTTTTATTTCAACTTTTATTTAATATTAGGCTTGTTTATTTAAAAAACCTAATATTCACCAAGTTACTTTTACCATTACGGTAATTTACCCGTCTTTTAGTATTAATATGGTTTGATTAACAAACCCGTTTTTGGGGTGTTACACAGATGGATAGATAGTAAGTAACAGATGTTAATCAACCCATGTTAAAAAGGCCAGTCAACATAAATTACAAAGGTTAGTAAACAGATGTTAAGAGAATAATGTTATTAACAAAGAATTTAGTACTCTCATTAAAAATGAGAGCTGCAAACACGGGTCGTTTCTTAGACAACTATGCATAACACATATTAATAGAACATATAGATTCGTGTATAGATATTGTACCAAAACGTGCTATCTATTATAGCTAAAAGACAACTATAAACATAGATTATCGGTTAATATATCAGTTACATACAATTTAACTGCTTACCCAAAAAGACAATATAAACTGTTTATAGACATAGGTACTTAATAGAATTTGAATACAACTTAAAGTTCAACAAACATTAACTACAAACACATAATCACCTGCCTCAACAACTTTCAGCAAAACTAAATCAACGAATCAGCAGACTTTAGAAATCAGCAGATCTTTATTCTCTCATCAACATTTCCCGGATTTGCCCTTTGAATTGGAGCTCAAAATCCAACGAATCGGTATCATCTTCATCCCTATCAAGCTGAAGGTTAAAAAGATCTTGGAGGTCAACTGGATTCAGACGAAGTGCATTCTCCCTTGATATCTTTTCAACACTACCATCAGACTTGATCAAAGTCAATTCATGGGTCTTTTTGTCAGACTTCCACTTTACTATTTTTGGATCTGATGGGTTTCTTGGGAGAAGTTTTATTTGAGAGGAGTTTGACGATTGAGGCCTGCTTGGTAACTTCTGAAGTGCTTGAGCAACTTGAGCTTGTAATTGCAACGAAGCATCATCCAATCCATATCGTAACTGATTTCTGATAGACTCTTTTCTGTACTCAGCATACCTATTTTCATCTTCCTCATCCATCAGTTGTTGTCTTTTTCTTTGGTTCAAGGCAGCGATGGATACATCTGCTGATGAGAACAACTTTTTAGATGTAACAGTCTGCCGACGTATAACAGTCGTTTCATCTTTGTATACTGGCTTTTTAGGAAGGGATGGATCTGTCTTTCTTCGCTCTTCTAACTTACTGTAAGCTCGATCAATATACTGCCTAGTCCATTTTCCAATTTGTCTAGCAGTCCCAACCTTAGCTGCTACAAGTTCTGCCTTCATTCTCTTATACTTCAACACTTCATCCACTTCAACCTTTTTGTATTGTTTCCAGTTGGGAGTAGATTTTGGCATTTGAGGATCTTTATTCGTCTTTTCAATTCTATTAACTTCCTCATTAAGAGCCTCAAGGGGCCAGTCTTTGAAATCAGACCTGTAGGCTTCGTAGGGCGAGGTTTCCATGATAGTGTTCAAGAAATCATTCCTTAATGTCTTTTCTAGCTCAGCATTTGGTGACAGATTTGACATATTCTTACTCAGGTCTCTAGCAAAATCTTCCAACTTCTTGAATTCACCAAGCTAGTGTTGCATGCGAGCTGATAACTTAATGTCTCCTAGCCCTTTACACTCTTCATTTGCCTTATATTCTGCTTGCTTGCCCTTTAGCTTCAGATATTCATAAATATTCTTTGGAGTTTCGAATCCCTGAAGAGATGGGAAGGTTCTTTTGGATGGATCATCCTCTGTGTAAAATTGAGTCATTTCATCTTGAACTGCAAGCAGTTCCAGAGGGAAAGTTACTGCCAATGGGTTGATCATTGTTGATGGAGGTGGGACGAATGATTTGGGTGAAGTTTGAATGAATGGAGTAGCTGATAACGGAATTGGTGCGGGTATATCTTTTTCTTCCTTCTCTTCTTCATGCACCATGAATTTTCTCTTTCTTGTGTAAACGAATTTTGGAGAAGGAGGAGTTAGGGAAGAAAAAGGTGCTATGAGTGTAAGGGATGATTCTGATGGGAATTGAAATTGGGTAGAATCAGTGGATTGACTAACAACTGTTGAAACAACTGGTGTCTCAACCGCAGTTGTCTTAACATATGCTGAAACATTTGTTGCATCAACAATTGTTTCAGTAGAGGTTGGCAGCGGTGATGAGGATTTTGTATTCTGATTTTTGACAGGTGTTTTTTCTGGTGAGAGTTTTGTTTTAGGTGTATCAGAATCTGACTTCTTAGGTTCAGCAGTGGTTTTAAGTTTCGTAGCAGTGGTTGGTTTTTCTGGTGGTGATATTGGTTTAGGAAATATGACAATAGGAGATTCGTTGTGTTTTTGTGATTTTCTTCTATTTGAAGTTCCAATGTTGAGCACTTCATCTTCCTCTTTTGTATGCTTCCTTTTCTGCTTTCGTTCAATCTCCTTATCTGTCTGTTTGTTGACGGTATCATCAATTCCTTTTTTCTTACCAGTATCAGATTTTTCAGGAGATTTTGCAGAAGTTTGCTTGGCAGGCTTTGTATTTTGTTTTGGCTGATTCCTTGGTGTTGGTTTGCCAAAGTTTTTCATGGAATCCTTTTCCCTCTTTTTAGCATCATCTTCATCGTCATTTTCAAACACAGGTGCAGGGGCAGTACCAGTTAACTTTGCAATGCATTCTTTTATGCCCATGATGTCAGCCTGTGTGTCTTTGTATCTTGCTTCAACCATAACTCAAATTAGCTTCATGTGGGAATTAAGTTGAATCTCAGCAAGTTCCCTTTGAGCTGTAAGAATGGGTTGTACCGAATTCCAAAGCTCTTGGCATAACTGCTGATGAGAAGGTCGACTTTTGAAAGCATCCACCAACTGCTTCAATTGATCTTTCATATCAGCAACAGTTGTTTCCAAGTTAGATATCCTCTCCGTCAAATCCTGGTATTTTAATCCATCACCTAACTTAATAGGATTATCTGAATTCCCACCAGAAGTGGTTGTATCTGCTTTTGAAAGAGGAGGTATCTCCAAATTTTCATTAGCAGATGCCCCTTGTTCTTGATTCTAGGGACTTCCCTCTGCATCAGTGGTTACCTTAGTGATCTCACACGTGGTTAACTTGAACTCACCAGTGGATACCTTGATAGACACAGCAGGGGTTGTCTTCAAGGGAGTCTGACTGATGAAACTACTGTCCAAATGTAAATCAGTGGATTTGACTTTTGTAGTAGCTGCTCCACTTGAAATACCATCAAGAATTTGCTGAAATTCAAGAGGTGTAGCCTCCTCAACTATTTATGGGTTACGTAATTGAAAAGGTTCAGACATAGCTATTGTTGAAGTTGAAGATGAACGGATTGCTGTCGAAAGAGACATTGCCCCGGGAGAAGGGCTTTTAAGTATACTCTCATATGAGGGTATGGCATTATATTGTGGTGTCTCTGTGAATACAACATGTTCCTTTTGTGAGGAATCATGAGGAGTTTGGTTTATGGGTTGAGATCTTTCCACATGTTGTGAGGAAGTAGCAACAGTGGTCTGTAGTGACATCTGTGTTGTCACATGGTTAACCTCTGGGATCTCATCTTCCAGAGGACCCGTTTTGCTGGTTTCAGTGGGCTTTTTGGATTTTGTTTTGGTCTTTTTGAGTTTTGTTGGTGGGGGTTTCACAGCAGTGTTTGTAGTGCTGTGATCACCAAGAGCAGTGGGCTCAGAAACAGAGGTTTCAGGAGCAGTTGTGGACTCATTTAAAATTTGCTCATTCCCATCTGCTTCAGTTCTGGAAACATCTGACTCTTTAGCCATAAGGCGAGTAAAAGTTTCAGATGTTAGACTATTCATTTTGATAGCTTTACCTTTTTCAAAAGCTTTTTGAGAAACATGTTTTTGCAGGTAATAGCTTAATAGTCTAGGAAACATAAGAAAACCAGCAGTTTTCCCCTTTCTAATAGCAGCAGTTTTCCCCTTTTTAATAGCAACAATTTTGCCCTTTCTTATTGTTTTTTTTAAATTTGCAACCAAATCAACAAACAGTGCTTGGGAGTAGTTAAAATCAGTATTTGTCAAAATTGCATACCCCAATGAATGAATTTTCAAAGGTATTTCATTAAAAGAAGTAGTTTTCTTTGAGAGATAGGTTAAGAGAGTATGGAACAGGAATTTCATTGGTGTTGGAAAATTACGTTTAAACATAGTTGCCTGATTCAACTGTCCATCATATCCCCTCCCAATCAAGTATGTTTGAATCTCATTTTTCGGGAAAGATATCTTACCTGCCAAATCGTTTACCTCAAATGTTGTTGATATGGTACTGGGGGTAATAACAACCGATTCACCTCCGACTTTTGAAGTTATACTTACGGACAGATTGTTTTGTTCTTCAATATTCGCATTAGCCTAAAAATCGCGAAGCGTCTCTTAGAAAATGGGTGCGTCGGCGGTAAGAATGGCCTTATATTTTGATGATGTAAGAACATCAATCATTGAATGATAGAGAGTATTGTTCTCGGTTTTCTAAAAAATACCCAGGTAGTTATGCGAATTTTTCATCGTCAAATTCATGATCGGAATTGAAAGTTGCGAGAGGTTGACGAAGAAGTGTTGAAGAAGAAGGAGGAAACCTCTCTGCTGAATTTTAAACTCAAGATGAAAGTAAAACCTCTGTTTGGGGATGAAACATGGGTTTATAAAGTGAAAAGGTGAATGCTGACGTGTCAGAAGTTACAAAGATCTGATGGCTAACATTTATGCACGTCACAACCTCTTCTCTGATAATGGATGACAATTGTTTGAAAACCACTGTTGGCCAACAACAGATGTTAGGCAACATTAGTAACTCAGCAGTCTTCAGATTAAACAGAACCTATGAGAACAGACAATACCCTTCAGCAGTGTTTGGAAACCACTGTTGGGCAACAACAGATCTTATACAACAATAGTAAGTCAGCAGTCCTTAGTCAAACACAAGTTTGGATAACAGTTGTTTTCAACAGGCTTTTAATATAAACGAATAAATTGATATTAAATATCAGCAGCCATTTAATGCAAAACATTTAAAAAATTAATTTTCTTAGGAAAACTATAAAATTAAATATCAAGAAACTGAAAGGACAAATTTTAAACCTCTACCATAATTTTTTTTTTAAAACTATCTTCATTTAAAGACCAACAATAATCTACATGGCAAACAAAGGCTACTACCACTTCATCGGACACAAATGTTGTAAACAGTGGTAAATCAACAATTGAGCAATAACGGATGTTCAGAACTGTTGAGCACTGGTAAATCAACAGTGGTAAAAAACCTCTTCATTTAAAGACGTTTTACAAACATCTGTTGAGCAATAACAGATGTTAAGAACTTCTATTGTGTTAATCCTTGGCAATTCTTTGGAAACTGTTGTTGCGAATAACAGATGTTCGCAACAATAGAAACTCAACAGTCGTTACAAAAAACAGAAATTATGAGAACAGACAATACCTTTAAACAGTGGATGAATTGTTTGCCAAACGGATGACTTAAAAACAGCTGTTTTCAACAGACTTTTAAAGATTTTTGTCAATTGTTTTCAAAATACCTATTTTTTAACAATGTTCAGAACTTCTATTGTGTTAATGGTTGGCAATTCTTTGGAAACTGTTGTTGGGAATAACAGATGTTGGCAACAGTAGCAACTCAACAGTCGTTACAAAAAACATGAATTATGAGAACAGACAATACCTTTAAACAATGGATGAATCTTTTACCAATCAGATGTTTTAAAAACAACTGTTTTCAACAGACTTTTAAAGATTTTTGTCTATTTTTTTAAGAATGTTCAGAACTTCTATCGTGTAAATGGTTGAATCTTCTTTGGAAACTGCTGTTGGGAATAACAGATGTTGGCAATAGTTGCAACTCAACATTTACAATAGCAGGTATCAACACTAACATCTATTGATGCTCAAATTAGTAAAAATAAAATGCTCTACAAAGATTAATAGAATTAAAATTTACATATCTCATAAGACGATAGATCAACAATTACATTGAGAACTGAACAACGAAATTTAATAATCTTCAGCTCTTGAACAGTAGCCCTATCCTCATATAGTTGATCCTCAACTTGCTTGATAAAGCGATACTTTAAATCATAAGAACCTACAGAAGGATATGATGACATTTTTAACTTGTATATTTCTTCAACTCTGATGTAAAAGAAGGATATAATGGTAGTAAAACGTGATGAAAAGCTTCTGCACTGTTTTTGAAGTCTGAAGTGCAGATAGACATCACCATCAGGTTTGTGGACACTTGGTCTCTCGTAAACAGACCAAGATGCAGTCCATCAAAACACCTCTTCAGCTCTTCAACAGTAGCCCTATCCTCATATACTTGATCCTCAACTTGCTTGATAAAGCGATACTTTAAATCATAAGAACCTACAGAAAGGTATGATGACATTTTTAACTCTTGAATGTGGAGCCAAATTCATATATGTTATTTAAGTTGTATATTTCTTCAAGTGTCATGTAAAAGAAGGATATAATAATCGTAGTAAAAAGTTAAATATCAAGAAACCGAAAGAACAAAAATAAAAATAAAAAACGGGTTCTCATAATTACCATTAACTTCTTCAATTATCATAAAGAAGTACTTCACTTTCTACATTTCAGACTTCAAAAACAGTGCAGAAGAACTCCCCACTGCTCGCTCGAAAAAAAAAGCTGAAATATATCCACACCTTAAAATAAATATTATCAACATATATCAACAATTTAAAAGAATCCACAAACCTAAAATAACCCGCAACTGATTGTTTGAATTTTAAACAACTCTGAATAGGGCTGAAATATAAACAGAGAATTAGAACAGATCAGTTCAAATTTTAAGAGTCAAAATCAGAGAAAAAAACATACCCTCAACGATGTTGCAACAATGATGTTGGAAAAAATTCGTGAAGTACAAAAAGCTGTAATCACAGATGAATAGACTGAATATACAAAGCCGAGGTCAAAGGTGAGTGTGTGAAACAGAGCTTCAATGAAACAACGATGTTGGAACAATGATTTTGTTACAAAGAACTGTAATCGAAGATTAACCGGCTCAATCATGAGAGCTATGCATTTGAGTAAGAGAGATATGATCGCAAATATAAAGGAGAGAGATAAATTAAAATTTGAACGTGGAACCAAATTCATATTCATATATGTTATTTATAGGGAGATAGATTCATATGTAGTTTGAATTTTGAATTTGGAGCCAGGATTTTGATTTTAAATTTTGAATATGGGCAGAGGTTTGAAGTGGTTTTATAACAGCTGCCCATTTGTAGATGTGGGCAGATGTTTAAATTGATTTTAAAGTTGAAGGGGTAAGGTCCTGTAAACCTCATAAAGAAAGGATTTGGACCATACCACAGACTAACCTTTCTAGCCTTTTGACCTTGCGCGGCCGCACACTGGTCCTACTAAAGGAACAAAGGAATCAGTAACTTATAGTCGCGCGCCCAAAAGATAAACATAAATCTTTGCGCCTTCTCCCATTCAATAAAGGATTAGAAAGCCTTTGTACAATACTCCCGCCACAACACCCAGACTTAGATATTATTTTACCCAGGCTTGGGGTTTATTTGCCTGTGTCCACACAGTAAGGTGTCACACCGGATTACGGCAGTAATCTTCTAGAAAGAAATACAATCATGCACTACCCAGACGGTTATAACCGTCTGGACACGTGTCATCACCACAGACAACCCTGGAATCACAACGAAGGCATGCAATTGGAGAGTAATCTCCAATTAATCACTTTCCACGTGGCAATCCCCCAGCCACAGATCAAACCACGATCCGTGTGCATTCACATCGGATCGAGGCTAGTTGACGTTAGATGAAAGAAATCAAACGGAAGAAAAAATAACCGCTACGGCGTTAGGCATTTTCCGTTATCTTTTCAATAACAGGTTTTCCCTCCCAAACTCCCGGTTATAAATAAGAGAACTGTTCAGGTATAAACTCAGACTACTCTCACTCTTCAAATACTTATCTTCTCCGATACCAATACTTATTCTCACGCCGGAGTCGGGTCAAGGAGAGAACCCTCTTCTCCCCTTGGCGAGGCTAACGGTGTTCTTTTTTGCAGAGCTACCGGAGAAGTAAATCCATTACGACTGAATCAACCGAGAGAGAGCTAACCTTTTATGCGAATTCAAACCCCCTAACTATCTCGGTTCCGACCATTTAGTTAGTGTTTCTTCATTGGCGCCCACCGTTTTCTCAGTTTTTCTAGTTTCTACCTCGTTTCGATTCAGTTCATTCTATTTTCTGTCTTGGCACATGGCAGAAAATTCGTCATCTCACCGGCAACCTGGTCCTCGACCAAACGTCGGAAACAATTTACGGCTCGAAGAATCTCCAGAACATTGGTTTAGCAGATGCCAAGCTGCTATAAGCACAATCGTTGTTCAAATCGCCAGATCTGATTTGTCAAACATCAGATCTGGAAAAGAAATTAATACCTCAGTATTGGATCTACCAACACCACGAAGGGAGGACATCCAATCCAGTCAATATAGCAGTTATCAAAAACAAATACACATGATTCAGGGAGGTCCATCACGAAGACCAAATAAACGAAACTATGATCAACATTGGAGAGAACAGCAAGTGGTTTTCCCCGTTGTTCCTGGGGGCCCTCAGGAAGAACGACCAGTAATTATCACCGGTATTTTCGGTCATTACCGAACTGACTTTATGTTCATCGATCCGGGAAGCTCGATGGATATCATATACGAACAGTGCTTTAAACAACTCGATCCAGAAGATAAAGCACGGTTAGAGCCGGTCGATTTTCCTCTCACCGGATTCTGTAATGAAGCTGTATTCCCATTAGGGCAAATCGTTTTCCCGGTAACCTTATCTGATGGTGAGCACTCACGAACAGTTACAGTCAATTTCATGGTCATGCCGGCAACATCACGTCATGATGTCTTGCTCGGGAGAAGGTCACAAAGGGAATTTAGCATGATCACTTCCATTCCACACGCTGCTTGCGGATTTCCGACAGAAACTGGAGTTGCAATACTCTATTCAAGCAAAGAGGTCATGTTCGTAGACGACGAACCACCAACAAAGGTAGTCAAACCTTCGACACCAAATGAACCAGAGAAATGGGTCCTAAACAACGAGTACCCAGAACAGACCATTCTGCTAGGACCAGCCATTTCACCAGCAACACGCGTATAACTAAAAGAATTATTGTCTAACAACAAAGACATATTTGCTTGGTGCCCAGCGGACATGACTGGAGTCCCACGCGACATCGCGCAACATTGTCTAAACATCAAGCCATCAGTAGAACCTGTTGCTCAGGGAAGGCGCAGTTTCAGCGAAGAAAAAGCAAAAGCAATGGACGAGCAAGTAGTAGAGTTACTTAACGCGGGCATCTTGCGCGAAGTAAAATACCATACATGGGTAGCCAACCCAGTAATGGTGCAGAAACATAGCGGCGGGTGGAGAATGTGCGTTGACTTCAAAGACCTGAATAAAGCATGCCCAAAAGATTGTTACGCGCTTCCAGAGATAGACAAGAAAGTCGACTCTCTAGCGTCATTCAGATGGAAATGTTTTCTTGACTGTTACAAGGGTTATCATCAGGTCCAGATGAAGGAAGAAGACGAAGACAAAACGGCGTTCCGCACAGATAAAGGCATTTTCTGTTATACAAAAATGCCGTTCGGCCTGCGCAACGCAGGCGCAACATATCAACGCCTAATGGACACAATTTTTAAAGATGACATTGGCAAGACTGTCGAAGTATACATGGATGACCTCGTCATCATGAGTCATGAGGAAAGCACAATGCTCGATAATATCCAGCGCACATTCGACTCCTTGCGCAGCGTGAGCTTAAAACTCAACCCAACCAAATGTTCCTTCGGCATGGAAGAAGGGAAATTTTTGGGATTTATCGTCACAAAAGATGGTTTTAAAGTAAACCCAGAAAAGGTGCAGGCTATTCAGCTAATGCCGTCACCCGCAACAGTTAAAGAAATGCAAAGGCTCGCTGGATGTTTAGCGGCTTTAAACAGATTTTTGGCTAATCATGCAGCAAAGTCTTATCCATTCATCAGTACGTTACGAAACTGCGCAAAGAAAACTAACTTTCAGTGGACATCTGAAGCGGAAACCGCATTCAAACAAATGAAAGAATGTTTAATTCAGCTGCCAACATTAACAGCACCAAAAGAAAAAGAGCCACTAATTTTATATCTATCTGCCGCGGAAGTAGCGGTCGGTGCTGTATTGATGGTAGAACGCGAGAACATCTAGACTCCAATCTATTACATCAGCAAAATGCTCACCGGCCCAGAAACTCGGTATTCAATGATAGAAAAACTAGTCCTAGCACTAGTACACGCATCTCGACGTCTACGCAGGTATTTTTCGGGTCACGTCATCACAGTTCTTACCAATTACCACCTAGGCCAGATCTTATCCAAGCCCGACATAGCGGGACGATTGGCCAAATGGGCAATTGAACTGGGAGATTACAACATTTTTTACAGACCAAGACCCGCAATTAAAGGGCAAGTGTTAGCAGACTTCGTCACTGAAGTTCCTATCGACAAAATACAAGAATGTGAGGCAATCCAGAACCCAACACCTGTTTTCGACGACAGAGTCTGGACCTTACACACAGATGGTGCTTCCAACGACGATGGAGCAGGAGCAGGTCTCCGATTAATCAGCCCAGACAATCACGAGCTCACGTATGCTATACGATTAGATTTCAAAAGTACGAATAACGAAGCCGAATATGAAGCCTTCTTGGCAGGTCTTCGCTTAGCATTAAAAATGGGGGCAAGAAATCTTGAAGCTAACGTCGATTCAAAACTGGTAGCCGAGCAAGTTAATGGCAATTACGATGCAAAAGAAGCTATGGCATTGTACCTTGAACAAGCGCGGATGTTAATCAGCCAATTTCAAACGTTCAAAGTTAATCACATAAACAGAAGCGAGAACAAACACGCTGATGCGTTAAGCAAGCTAGCTGCTACCAGCTTTCAGCACTTAGCAAAGGAAGTACGCATAGAGGTACTATCCAACCCTTCCATCCATCTCAAGCAAGTAAACGCTATAGAAATAGGAGATCCATCTTGGATGTCTCCGATTATCTTGTACCTCCAGCACGGAAGGCTACCAGAGGGAAAGGCAGAAGCTCGGAAAATACAACACAAGGCAGTAAATTACGAAATGGCGGATGGCGTCCTCTACCGAAAATCATTCATCGGCCCATTACTACGCTGTGTCAATAAAACAGACGCCCAATACCTTGTCAGAGAAATCCACGAAGGATTATGCGGGATACACGCGGGACCGCGCATGGTCGTGGCGAAAATAATGAGTGCTGGATACTACTGGCCAGGAATGCACATGGACGCAGTCGACCTGTTAAGAAGATGCGAAGCATGTCAACGACACGCACCAAAGACACTCCGACCTAAAAATCCATTAATACCTGTTACTTCCGCCTGGCCATTCCAACAGTGGGGCATCGATCTCGTCGGTCCATTCCCTGACGCGCCAGGTGCGGTAAAGTTCATCATCGTCGCGGTAGATTACTTCACAAAATGGGTGGAGGCTAAAGCCTTGGCCTCAACAACAGCAATGGTAATCCGTAAATTTATATGGGAACATATCATTTGCAGATTCGGATTACCATTGCGCATTATTTCCGACAATGGTACCAACTTCGCCGCAGAAGATCTTCAAAAATGGTTCAAAGAAATGAAGATCGAGCATAACTTCGCCTCCGTTGCGCATCCTCAAGCAAATGGACAGGTAGAAAGCGTTAACAAACAGATCGTCGACGGCATAAAAGCGCGACTCGGGACAGCGCGCAGAGGATGGGTTGACGAACTCCCCAGCATCCTCTGGGCGCATCGAACAATGCCAAAGACTAGCACTGGCGAGACTCCGTTCAGTTTAGTCTATGGATCTGAAGCTGTCATTCCAGCCGAGATAGGTTTACCATCACCGCGCATGATAGCCATGGAAACTCAAAACAACGAACAAGAGCGAAGAATGGATTTGGATCTTTTGGAAGAAAGGCGCGAGAACGCCGCAATAACAGAAGCAAGGTACAAGTCCAAGCTCGAAAAGTATTACAATGCACGCGTCCGCGTTTGCACATTTGTCCCCGGCGATTTCGTATTACGCGATAATGAGGCGTCAAACGCTGAAAAACCGGGCAAATTAGCGCCAAGATGGGAAGGACCATACGTCATTAACGAGGTCTTAGGCAAAGGGGCTTACACCCTAAAAAGGATCGATGGGACCCTTGTTCCCCGCACCTGGAACGCACAACAGTTGCGCAGGTGTTACATATGAACTAAGTCTTCAAAAGCGGAAAGAATACACAGGCAATGTCTTTCTTTATTATGTCTTATGATTACAAAGCCTTGCGCTTTTATCAAAATACAAACATCTTTCCTACTTATATTACTGTTTATTACAAATTGCATGTAATTTTTTGGGTTCGCGCGAAAACAATATGGTCAAACATTGTATACCTCATGAACAGTCTACAAAAGGCAAGCTGTTACGCCTTTTAGATAAACGTTCAAACATGAGCACAATACCATCTCTCATTCGCCTTACCTATTCAAAAAACAATTAAAAACATGCAACATATTGTAATTTAAACACGTATGAAGTACATACATTATCGATATATCACCAAGTGTAACAATACACTTCAAAAAACAAGATCATGACAATAATCTTCGCAATTTTAGTTCCAGAAACTAAAATAGTCAAACAAAAAACCTTGCCTCTACAAGATAGCAAGATGATCAAACAACAGACTTTAAACACCGATTACACCCGTGATCTTCAAAAAGATGAGTTTATACTAACAGACTTATATATACAATCAAAAGACAGGACGATACAGCTCCCAAACCTAACCAACCATAGGTTCATCTTCACCTATGTTCACCGAAGGATTTTTCCGGCGACGGTGATACATCAACTCACAGGTACTCGGACGGAGAGTCGGAAAACGAGCCATCAGTCCATCGACATCCAACACACCATCATCAGCGTCAACAACCCTATCTGGCCGGAAGATTTTATCACCAGCACCGGCAATCGGGGAAGGATCAACAACAACAGCATTTTCTTCCTCGGTTAACATCAACGGCGAAGAGTTAGCAAGAAGGAGTAAGGCCTCAGCAGCATCACGGACCGCTAAGATGTCTGAAAGACGACGGGAACGGACGGAACTTTTTCCCTTCATCTTCTCCAAGTTAATGACAAAAAGCATCCTAATATACATATATACAAAAATTCAACCTCGGAAAATGGAACCCTACTCATCATTAGTTGTCTGAATTGCGTCACATCCAAACGGCGCTACAGGAACCAAAGTCATATCCTCATTAATAAGGTCTGACAAGCGCCACTACGAATTCCAAGACAAAGAGAAAAATACTCATTCTAACTGCCAGTTGACATCATCACGTGTCAGAACATGACTGCAAAGATTTTTTCCTTCTTCCAACAAGATAAATCCTCTCATAGAAGATTTCTTATTTTGACGCACCCAAAAACATTTCCCTCTCATAAGTCCAGTGCTCCACTTACTTGCATAAGTACAACACTAGACTGGGGGGACTTGAAGGGGTAAGGTCCTATAAACCTCATAAAGAAAGGATTTGGACCATACCACAGACTAACCTTTCTAGCCTTTTGACCTTGCGCGGCCGCGCACTAGTCCTACTAAAGGAACAAAGGAATAAGTAACTTATAGTCGCGCGCCCAAAAGATAAACATAAATCTTTGCGCCTTCTCCCATTCAATAAAGGATTAGAAAGCCTTTGTACAATACTCCCGCCACAACACCCAGACTTAGATATTATTTTACCCAGGCTTGGGGTTTATTTGCCTGTGTCCACACAGTAAGGTGTCACACCGGATTACGGCAGTAATCTTCTAGAAAGAAATACAATCATGCACCACCCAGACGGTTATAACCGTCTGGACACGTGTCATCACCACAGACAACCCTGGAATCACAACGAAGGCATGCAATTGGAGAGTAATCTCCAATTAATCACTTTCCACGTGGCAATCCCCCAGCCACAGATCAAACCACGATCCGTGTGCATTCACATCGGATCGAGGCTAGTTGACGTTAGATCAAAGAAATCAAACGGAAGAAAAAATAACCGCTACGGCGTTAGGCATTTTCCGTTATCTTTTCAATAACAGGTTTTCCCTCCCAAACTCCCGGTTATAAATAAGAGAACTGTTCAGGTATAAACTCAGACTACTCTCACTCTTCAAATACTTATCTTCTCCGATACCAATACTTATTCTCACGCCGGAGTCGGGTCAAGGAGAGAACCCTCTTCTCCCCTTGGCGAGGCTAACGGTGTTCTTTTTTGCAGAGCTACCGGAGAAGTAAATCCATTACGACTGAATCAACCGAGAGAGAGCTAACCTTTTATGCGGATTCAAACCCCCTAACTATCTCGGTTCCGACCATTTAGTTAGTGTTTCTTCAAAAGTGATTTTCTAGATGTGGGCCAGACCTTTGAAAATTAAAGTGATTTTATATATTAAGGATTATGATGCGATAATGACATAAGAAAAGCTTTGTTGGACAGCCTCTCCTGCTGCACATCAGCTTTTCTTATGTCATTGGGATTTCTCCTTTTATAGAAAGTATAGATAGATTAAAAGGAAGAACAAATCAGATTAGCAATGAAACTTAAAGATTTAAGATTAGAGAATTCTTAAGAGATGGAACTCGTATAATTAGGGTGGAAGCGGTAAAGGGTGCGGTAAACCTCTTTACCGCTCGGGGAATACCGCCGCCACCATTCTATATACCGCATGGCAACCAAATTTCGGTGATGAAGCACCGTGTCACACCCATTCGATAATTTGACCGTTTGTGTTTATGTCAAACGACTTTATAGCCGTTACACCTCAAAAAAATTAATTGGTTTTTCTATTTAAAATCCATTTATCCATCTCATTTTCACCCAATTCACATACTTACACTTAAATCCCAATTTTCTCATACTCTATGGATAGACAAAACAAGGGTGATGGCAAGAAAAATGTTTCGCGTTCCATTTCTGTGACACCCTAGAACTTTTTGACCATAAGAGACGCAGCGGAAATACCGACTCAGAAATTATTTCTTATATTATCTATATGACATACTTGAAGGTTCATTTATAATTTGCCGGACACATCTTGAAAAGATTTACAACATTCGTTCTTGATTAACGCGTTAACTGTAATACATAAATGTAAGTTATGAGACCGCTCTTCCCGTACAATCCTTGCTCTTTGACTCGATCTTCAATCTCTTAGTCTTCGCAATGATATTAATTCCGTGCAACCTGCAATCACAACATACATGCGCATCATTAATATTTGGTAACACCATTTATACTCTAGGAATACGCAATTAAATAACCGTTCCGCATTCTTCTATTCATGCTCGTCCTTTCTATTATCCTTCCAAGTACAATCTTGCATCCCAATCATCAAATCTTCATAAGAACATAATAGTATACCTGCATTTTCATTTCATTCTCAAGGCACACTATTAGCAATGTAAATACTCAAACGTATTGACACCATGTATACATATATACAAGCTCTCGCATACCACTTACATTCCCATATAATTATACCAACATATCCTAGTCACAAACATCCATATAAATAAGTCTCATACTTATCAACTTAAGTGCATACTCATTTCTAAACGTGCTTACCTATGAATTCCATTGCTAACATGTAGGTAAATCCATACCCATATTTATACATGCCTCTAGACTTATTTCATTTCCACACATTCTTACGTACACGTTCATCGCACCTCATAAACACTCTTCAGTGAGTTTGGAATACCTATATGGTCTCTTTATAGGTTACGGAACAAGTTTTGGAAGGTATAGAACTCATGGTGAGCCAGATTAACAAAAAAACATTTCTGAACCAGTGAGGGGCGTCGGTGGCGCCCTACCATGCATCGGCGACGCACCCTAAAAACTCGCGTCGGGAAATTTTTGTGTAGACAGTCAAATAACGCGTCGAGAGCAGCACAACGCGTCGACGACGCACCAGGTGGAGTCGGCGATGCCTCCCCCATCTTTCAAACGCTGATTTTGTTATTTTAAGCTCATAAGACCCGTTTCCGAGTCCCATTCCAACCCGAACTGACCCATAACGTTCCGAAACATCCCGTAACATCCCGTAGCGCCCCGTAATACCCCGTAACATTATTCGTTGTATGAAATATTTAAAATTTCAAACTTACTTACTTGTTTTGCATTCTGAAGCAAACCACATTGCGTATGAGTTCATTCATTCAACTCTCTAACTGTGTGTTCCGGGGTTTTAATATGTGAAATAATCATTATTCAAATCTCCAGATCATTTCATACCTTTTCCAACTAAATTCCCATATTCTTTGGCTAAATCTTTGGACTAAAGTTTTGACTCGTTTACCCTATGACGAGGTTTCACAGGGTTAACATCGTACGGCCATTACAACCATTCTAATCCTAACATTTCCATTATTTGCAAATTCTTACTTGATTTCAATTATCATACTTAAATAACTGATACATAACTTCACTTAAACAAGATGAAGTGATTCGGAATCACTTACCTTAGCGTCCGTATTTGCATCTGTTACCTTGCCTCCTTTTGACCCGTTAGCCTTCCATGCTTCCATCCATTTAGATTAATCCCCATACTTTCATGTCATTGCAATCACATTCATGTTAGCATACATGATTGTACATATTAACGATCACATCAAATGCATAACTCACATTTGACTCTTTCTTTGTCAATTCTAACAAGCATAATGCATATACCCAAAATCACATCTTTTCAATTTCATATAAATCATCATATCACCACATATGACACATATTGATATAAAATGTCACGGCCCCCGCCCTGGTTTTACCCGGTTAGCCGCGGGACAGAAAATCCCGTGGTATTTATTTAATTGAGTTAACAGCGGAAGATTTTAACAGGATCTTTTTAAAACTGAAATTTCCCGATTATTTTATTTCACAATTCGGGATAAAACTAGGTAATTTACAATCAGGTGATTTCACTGGGAAATCCCTGTTTTACAAAACATGTTTCTTTATTTATATTGAGCCACTTCCTTAAGCTTGTAGTGCTTCATGACACTTTTCCTGGATCACAATAGATCACCTGAAACATGTTTGAAAAAGGTTTTGTCAGCAGGGAAATACTGGTGAATCATTCTTTTTACTAAAACGACACGTTGTTATAATTTACAGTATTAAGATCGATTACAATGTTTCCATATATCAACCAACTACCCACAGTATTTGTCACTCAAACTTCCATTGGTAACCTCATTGTCCAATGGTGTCTGTGAGTATGGTCATATCACCCCTTGGCTACCCCGTTGTCCAATGGTGAAGGTTATCAAGTAATGTATACAAAACCCCACATACCGGCTGTAATTTGGTGATTACAAAGACTTAATCCCTGTAATTATAACTTTGAAAATAAACATGCTTTTGGAAATAAATTTGATAAAAAGATAATGACTCACTTTGCAGATTTAATAATAGCAGAGTCTAGTCTATTGATTAGCCTTGTTAACCTAATTTAAATAACAATGCACACAAAACTAGGTTAGTAACTAATACAGCATTTACGATAACTCACGAGATTAAACCCTCACAACGAATGACAAAGTGCGATACTTAAACATCCATCGAATTCACGACGAATGACAAAGCAAAACCCTAATGTGGGCAGCACTTAAACATCCATTGGATAGTTTTAATCGATCGGACATTGAATCATAGCAGCGATCGAGTTATTACCCTGTTATAGCGGCAGCGTTTCGTGTCTGTGTGTGTTTTTATAGTAAATAGTGTGTAACTCAGTGTACGTTTTGAGTTTGAACGTAGAACGAACGCTGAATTGCAATTGCCAACCCCCTCTATTTATACCTGAAATTGGGCTCCCTCGCGTGGCGCGAGGGACACCCTACTACCATAGGGTAGCCTCGTGTACGGGTAGTGTAACACCTCGAAAATTCACGTCCTGTAATGTATTGACACGTGTCATAAGTTTGAACGTGTGAAAGAATGTTCTGAAAGGACTAAAGTTGACAAACATGGAAAGTATGTGAAAATACGTGTTCAAAATGTCAACAATGAATAAATATACCTTACAATATCCCTACATAGTATTTATACCCTTAGACGAATAAATCATGGATCATACGAAACTAATTGTGATGGAAAGTGAGAGATTACAAACTACAGGGGGTAAATGTGTCAACATGTTTAAAGTATACCTCTGAGTGACCTTTTAGCAAACCCGAAGCTTTGTAACTGATAATTATGCTCACTAGAATGCGCGATATAAATTTCATAAAGTTTCGTTATCGTATGAGAAAGTTATGATCAAATTCGTGTGCGAGTAGTTATTGTGTTAACGTTGAAAGTTAAGACTTTTTGGGTTAACCGGAAGTGTTCAGGGACTTGGAAAAGTGGGTATAAGTCCTAAAGCCCTTGTGGGTAATTATAAGGGGGTCAAAATGCAAGAAATAACCTTAGTTTCCCCTTCGTGAAGCCAAAGGTCAAGTTGCAAAACAAATAAAATGGAAAAATCTGATTTTATGTCCCAGGCGGCCCGCGTTAAGATGTGTTAATCGCGAGGCGGGCCGCGTCCGACCCCCAGTACCGTAAATTGTTAGTTGTTGTCTGCCATAGCCTTTGTGCGCGACCTTTACCCATTTTTCCACATCCCCTGACCCCTAAAACACCTCCTAAGCACTAGGCAACAAGTGTTGATCAGTTGTGGAGTGTGCTAGACCTTGTTGTCAACATGTTGTGGTGGATTAAACCACTATATAAGGCCTTAGTTGCAACAATTGTTCTTCACATCATTCAAGTGCAATTTGATCATTCCTGGAGCTCTCAAGCAGGTCCAACTGATCATAAGTCGTGCATAGGACTCTTGTAAGTCTGCTAGTCCTTCTTTAATTGAGTTTAGCTTGGTTAATTAGCTAAAAGTCAAACCGTCGTAATTACGGTTTGACTTCGAGATTAGTCAACAATGGCTCAGTCATATCTCGAATTAAAAGTAGTTATAAGTTGGTATTTATGTGGGTAATAAAACCTCAAAAGGGTTCCCCCTGATTCCCATCCTAACTAGGTCATTTGTCGAGTCAAAGATGATTAGAAAAAGTCAACAGAAATGTAATCTTTCGTTTAATGCATAATTAACGATGTAAAAGGTGTGTAACCTATTTTACCATTCATATAACTTGATAATAAGCATAAGAACTTGTCTAAGCTTGTTTGATTCGACAACTTTCTGTTTTGAACCGATTCGGAACCGAAAGTCGCAAAGCTTTGACTTTTGCTTTGACTTCAGTTCTGACCCGCTTTAGTATGATTTGGAGATGCCTTAGAGCTTCCTTAGGACCAGGCTACATGTTAGCATAACCCTCTGTGGTTGGTTCATTGATTGACCCATTCGTTTACGCGTTTCCGTTAATTGCTCATATGTTGACCATTATGCCCTTATTACCTTAAAACGTGATTTATCATCATCATCATACTCAGTATATCCCACCAATAGCAAAGCTAAGGTAGGGTCTGAGGAGGGTGAGATGTAGACAGCCTTACCTCTACCCCGTAGGAATAGAGAGGCTGCTTCCAATGAGACCCCCGGCTCGATTGTAGTTTTGCATCAAGCCTTGGACATAAGGCACATAACACTCAGCAATTGAGACAAACGCCGATTAGTGCATGTACCCTTGTCTTTCGGCTATCAACGCCACCACATGATGCATGATTAACCATCCCCCTCTTTTAACGTTATTTTCACGAAATTAGTAAAATAACGTTAAAATTAGTGCACTTTCACTTTTGCCCCCCGAGCGCCCACACATATATACATTATATGAGCATACCGCAAGCGGGGCGTTAAAGTGTAGAAACCTAAGTTACTGATATATAAACTTGTATGCAAAGTTTTACATCAGTTTGAGGTGTAGATTGAGAGTTATGCTCATTAGCGTAAATTGAAGGCTTTATGTTAATTAAACGTCGTAATTAGCGTATAGCCTAGTTAAGCCTACTTTTTGATATCAAACCTATTACCCACTGATCTAATATATTATTTTGGGATTTTTAAAGATTTTTAATTAATTTTAGGCTGAGCATAACCTATAGTCGTAGGCTTAATCTGGTAATTGTCGGTTTTGCCCTTACGGGCCATAAAATGAGTTGTACATATCTAAACGACTCCAAACCTTTTGCTACTGATCAAAAATGATAAATAAATTATTTTAAGCCTTATGGAAATATAAAAATAACAGATTTAAGTATCGAACCCGGAAATGACCTTTAATCGCCTTTTTTTTAGCGTTTTTAACGCATAGTATGTACTTAAACTATTTTAAACATACAAGGGCTGATACCTACTGATATTTGAGACAAATTATAATATTTTAACAGTAAGAAAAGGTTGATAAACTCAGACTTCAGTTTTGAGCTTTACGGCTTATGTGAAATTACCAAAATGCCCCTTCGGTGCATAGTTTGGTTATAATTGATAAATTTCACATATATACTTTATCCTACTGTTATAACTTATCAAAATAAGTATTTTCACTGATTATACCAGACCTGTAACTCAGATAAATACTTAAACTCTTTTATAACCTTTTAAATGACCAAACTACCCCTACGAGGCCTAGTTTGTGTTTAAATACGTTTTGGGCATAATGAAAGACATCTTACTGATGTCACAACATATTTGAGGCATAATTAACTTAGGAAACCTGTATATGACTCTCATAATTACCCGTCATGCGTTATTCGCGTTCGGTTCGATTTATGTAACTAGTTTGCATAAATTAGCCGAAACGGGTCAAACGTTATCGTTTTTATCTCAAAATCCAGAATGTGTTTAGTTTACCCATATTATACAAGTCTCCAAACTTGTCGGGTCTAAATCATATCCTATTCCGGTCTTCGCTTAATCATGCGTTTTGAACCGTAAACCTTTCCTTAAAACTAACCGGTCTAAGTTACGACTTAAATAAGACCCGTTAGGAATTTAATAGGTTAATAAAACCTTCGTTCCAGATTGAGAGCCCCAGTAGAAGTACTTGTGCTTGCTGATTAGAATATACGACTGAGTATAAATTGCATTGCTAGCTCAGGTAAATACTCTTAACTTATTTTCCCTTATACAGGCTTGGGATACGGTATTATAAAAATACCGCTTGGTCGGGTGTAGAAACCTTTTAATCGGAGATGATTAAATTGCATAATCCTGTTTTAATTTGTATTGTTTGATAACAAATAACATTGGGGGTTAATGACCGTGTCCTGGATATCCTTGGCTCATTTTAAAAAGTGAATGGCCACGACGTAAGCACAAGGTGTAGACATAACACCTCCTGTTGCATATGTATAACATTTACTCACTCGTAAGGGTATCTTCTTGTGAGATCATATTTGTGGTGTGTCGATTAATCTTGACCGCCTTGTATTGTATAATCACCGGCCCTAAATGTTGGACAAACATGTAAATCGGATACAAGATTTTTATTAATAAAATTGTCCCAAGTTATAAAAGATATTTTTGTGCCTTGTGCATTCAAATCAATTTTCTTAAACTCTTTTCAAAATGAGTCAGTTAATTGTATTTACCAGTGTAAACTGACGTATTTTCCAAAAGGTTAAGTGACAGGTACTATGCGTAATTGGCTGGGAGCTCAGGGCGTCATTAGGGAATCTTGCAAGTTCTAGATGCCTAAAGTCTGTTGAACAGTTTTGTTTTATTGATCCGCCTGTGGATCCTTTACCTTCCGTTGTAATACTTTGACATTACTTATATTCGGAATGTAATATATTTATCTTTTGCTTCCGTTGTGCATTATTATATTGTGTTGTTTGACTATGATGTTGCCAACCACGTCACGATACTCCCCACCGGGCCCACCGGTGACACGTGGAAATCCGGGGTGTGACAGGTTGGTATCAGAGCCAACATTGAGTGAATTGAACACTAGCCTTATGTGTTTAATCTCAATGACACAGTAGCACATTCCTTGACCTTCTTAGTCTAGACTTAACATAGGAATACTTTCAATCCTAATCTGGAAATCCAGGGACTCGTCAGATAGACATTTCTTGAGATTGGATACATGAAATACATCATGTACTCCGGCTAGTTCTTCTGGTAGTTGTAAACGATAAGTAACTGGTCCTATACGTTGGATTACTGGAAATGGTCCTACGTACCTTGGACTTAGCTTTCCTTTCTTACCGAATCTAACAACTCCTTTCCAAGGAGAAACTTTTAACAGTATTCTGTCTCTAACTTGGAATTCTAACGGCTTGCGTCGATTGTCGGCATAACTTTTCTGGCGATCTCGAGCCGTCTTTAACCTTTCCTTGATTTGAGTGATCTTGTCGGTTGTTTCTTGTACTATTTCAGGACCTGATAATTGACTTTCTCCTATTTCTGCCCAACAAACTGGAGTTCTGCATTTGTGTCTATACAGTGCTTCAAATGGGGCAACTTCAATGCTTGAGTGATAACTATTGTTATAGGAGAATTCGATCAAAGGTAAATGATCGTCCCAATTTCCACCAAAATCTATCACACATGCTCGGAGCATGTCTTTTAGAGTTTGTATCGTCCTTTCACTTTGCCCATCTGTTTGTGGATGATATGCAGTACTCAGATTTAGTCGAGTTCCCATTGCTTCCTGAAAACTTGTCCAGAAATGAGAAGTGAAACGACTATCTCTATCCGATACAATGGATAGTGGAACTCCATGTAAGGATACTACTTCATCTACATACAACTTGGCTAACCTTTCCATGTTAAAGGTTTCCTTCATGGGTAGAAAATGAGCTGACTTGGTTAATCGATCCACAATTACCCAAATCGCATCATTACCCTTTCTGGTTTTGGGTAACTTAGTAACAAAATCCATTGTTATGAGCTCCCATTTCCAAACAGGCATTTCTAATTGTTGTAGTAGACCTGAAGGTTTCTGGTGTTCTGCCTTAACTTGTGAACAAGTAAGACACTTAGAAACATATCTAGCTATGTCCTTTTTCATTCCTATCCACCAGAAATTATTTCTTAGATCTTGGTACATCTTATTATTTCCCGGGTGCATGGTATACCTAGATTTATGGGCTTCCTCTAAGATCTTATGTCTTAAATCTCCTTGCTTAGGTACCCAAATCCTTTTCTTATGGAATCTCCAATTTCCATCACGTCCTTGTTCTAATTCTTTTATTCGTCCCTTCATTCCTTCAGCGTCATCCTTGATTGCTGTTTCTTGAATATTCTTCAGTTGTTCCATTAAATCTAACTGTAGATTTAATCTAAGAGCACGAACCCGTCGTTGTTTCTCATGATACTTACGACTTAAGGCATCTGCAACTACATTTGCCTTTCCTTCGTGATATTGAATATCACAGTCGTAGTCGCTTAGAATTTCCATCCATCTTCTCTGTCTCATGTTTAATTCTTTTTGCCCAAAGATGTATCTTAAGCTCTTATGATTCGTATAGACAGTAAATTTACTTCCGTACAGATAATGTCTCCAAATCTTAAGGGCAAAAATTATGGCTCCTAACTCTAAGTCATGAGTCGTATAATTTTCCTCGTGCTTTTTCAATTGTCTTGAGGCATACGCAATTACCTTTTGCGTTGCATTAGCACACATCCTAATCCTAGCTTAGAAGCATCACAATATACTTCAAAATCTTCAGTTCCTTCTGGCAAAGCTAGAATTGGAGCATTGGTTAACTTTTGTTTTAAAATTCTAAACGCCTCTTCTTGCCTAGGTCCCCATTCAAACTTAACCGTTTTACAGGTTAGCTTAGTTAATGGTACTGCTATTTTGGAAAAATCCTTAATAAACCGTCTATAGTAACCAGCTAATCCTATAAAACTTATAATTTCCATTGCGGATTGCGGAACCTTCCATTTGGTAATTGCCTCTATCTTAGCAGGGTCTACGTGAATACCTTCGTGATTCACCGTGTGTCCTAAAAATTGCACTTCTTGTAGCCAAAATTCACATTTTGAAAATTTGGCTTAAAGCTTTTCTTTTCTTAACAAAGTTAAGAGTGCATGCAAGTGCTGACAGTGTTCTTTCTGACTTTTGGAATAAATAAGTATATCATCTATGAAGACAATTACAAATTTATCCAAGTATGGTTTACAGATTCTGTTCATCATGTCCATGAATGCTGCAGGCGCATTCGTTAATCCGAAGGGCATGACTGTAAACTCGTAATGACCATACCTAGTCCTGAAAGCAGTTTTAGGTATGTCTTCTTCTTGTACCTTCAATTGATGATATCCGGAGCGTAAATCTATCTTAGAAAAATATCTAGCTCCTTGAAGTTGATCAAACAGATCATCAATCCTAGGTAATGGGTATCGATTCTTAATTGTAATCTTATTTAATTCCCTATAATCGATACACATTCGCATTGACCCGTCCTTTTTCTTTACAAACAACACTGGTGCTCCCCAAGGGGATGAACTAGGTTGTATGAATCCTTTACTTAGTAATTCATCTAATTGCTTTTTCAATTCTAGCATTTCAGTAGGTGCTAACCGATAAGGTGCCTTGGTTATCGGTGTAGTTCCAGGAATTAAATGAATTCTAAATTCTACTTCCCTGTCAGGTGGTAATCCCGGGAGTTCTTCCGGAAATACATCTGGGTATCTTGAGACTATAGGAATATCCTTAAGTTCCTTATCCTTAGTGCTAATGATTACAGAAATCATATACATTATTCCTTGCTTTTGTTCATAACTAGCAAATTTCATTACTGAAATGAACTTCATGGGTTTACGTGGCTTATCTCCTATAATCATAATTACTTCTCCGGTGGGTGCACGAATTTCTATGGAATTCTTATCACATAGAATTCGAGCATGGTTGGCTACTAACCAATCCATTCCTAACACAACATCGAATTCGGCTAATTTCATAGGTAACAGGGTTGCAGAGAATTTATGACCTGAAAGTTCAATATTTTCTTTTTGCAAAACCTTATTTATGCTAACTGAATTCCCATCTGCCGTTTCGACTGTAAAAATTTGCCTAAGGTTGGTTAAAGGTAAATTAAGAGCTTGGCAGAATGAAGTATTGATAAAACTTTGGTTTGCACCAGAGTCAAATAATACTTTTGCATACACGTTGTGAACTAAGAACGTACCAGCTATCACATCTGGAATGAGTTCTGCTTCTTGAGTGGTTAGCTGGAATGCTCTGACATTCTTTTTAGTAGCTCCGTCGACCGTCTTGACTTTGTTGTCTGCTGGTTTGACCAATTTAGGACATTCTGTTTTGAAATGTCCTGCTTCTCCACAGTTAAAGCAGATTCTTGTTTTCTTTCTGCAGTCTTCTTCACGATGTCCTACCATTTTGCAAAAGTTGCAGGTTATATTGCATCTTCCATAATGTTTCTTTTTGCAATTCCTGCAGAACGGCGGAGTTGAGGATTGCCCTGTTCCTCTTCTCTTGAAGTTGCTACTATTACCCATACGAATTCCTTGGGTAATTTTCTGAGCCAGTTCCTTTTTCCTATTCTCATCTCTTGTGCGTACCAGCTCATCAGTTAGGGTGTTAGCTAATTCTACCGCATCGTCAATAGTACGAGGTCTCGCAGCTTTAACGATATTACGGATTTCGCCAATTAATCCCCAAATATAGCGAGAAATGAGTACCGGTTCTGGCGAAGCCAGTGTTGGTACCACTCTAGCATATTCGAAGAATGTCGAAGTATATCCTCGACAGTCTACACCCATCATCCTATGGTTCAGGAACTTATTCGCCATTTGTTCCTTTTCATACTCAGGACATAATTTTCTCTCCATCAAACTTTTAAATTCTTCCCAATTTATGGCATAAGCCACATTTCTTCCTTTGGCTTGAAGTACCGTGTTCCACCATTCTAGTGCCCCTTCTTTAAACAAATGTGATGTGTACATCACTTTGTCTTTCTCTGCACATTTACTTATTGCAATTACTGCCTCAGTTTTCTCTAACCAACGCAGTGCCGCAGTCGCTCCTTCATTTCCTGGAAACTCAGATGGTTTACAAGCAAGAAAATTCTTTGTAAGTGCAACCAGGTGTTGCAGCTTTCATTTTCTTACGGAGCGGAGCCTGCCTTGGATCGTTATTGTTATTAGTATGATTACCGCCTCCATTTACACTATTACTGAAGTTATCTTCAGAAGTACGTTTGCTAGGAACGATTTGTTGAGCTTCAACTTGATTTCTAGCAGCAGCAAGTATTGCTGGAATAACATTGGCTATCCCTTGAGTAACAATATTTTCTATATCTTGCTTAGTCATAAATTGCTCTTCCTGGTGATGCTCAGACTGGTTAACCTCGTTAACTGGTTCATTATTAGCGTTTTCCATCTGATAATTAATATATATAATTTATTAGTATAGAATAAATAACAATTATACACAAAACAATCATCCACATTTCACAAAAAATATATATATCCAAAATTATCGATTTTTTTTTCGATTCCCTTTTTATATATATATTATGCCTCCTTACACACTGATTATTTTACACAAGTTTTATTATTTATTTTACACGTTTTATTTTGATGATTATTATATTATTATACAATCATAACTTCACAACCACATTATCCCTAATCCACTGGCATTTCAAAAACGATGTTCCCTCTCATCGTATTTCCAGGAGATTTGTCCTCCTATTTCCCGGATCCTATTCCCAGCATCCATCAGCTCTTCGCCAAAAGGGCGGAGTTCAGCCATATTCTCATTACTCATCGGTGGATTTGGTATAGGTTCTGGGTCAAACTGAGGGAAAAACGTATAAGGATTATTAAGTAGGTTTTGAAACTGCCAATCATTCGTCCACCACTCGTCCATTCCTAAAGGTTGGGTATGGATTAAAGGTTCTGGGATGACTGGTTCCAAATTTATTGGAATTTGAGTTTCGGCAGGATAAGGGTAAAGGTTGTTATTAACAGGTCTAACGATATCACAGCTCGCCAATATCTGATCCAACTCTTCTTGTAATGGCAAATCCTCGACTTGCCTCGAACTTTCCCCAATTTCTCTTTCTACTTGCTTAGTATTTTCCTCAACCTCGATTCCTTTTCCTTTATCCATGGGATTCTCTATTTTGGGAACTCTCATAGTTGCGGGTTTCCTCCTGCGTACACGTCTCCAACCTACCAATCTTCTCCTTTTCTTAGGCTTTGGTTTCTCTAGAGGTGGAGCACAAAATTCCATAGGTTGTTCCACATCAGCAAAGTAACCCGTAAAATCTTTGGAAACTTCTATGTTTACAGGGTAGAGGTTGAGATTCTCTAGGGCTCCAGATAACTCATTCATGCTGTTTAGCATATATGCAAAATACTAAGTTAAAATTTTATAACAAAATTTCACAGATAACATTCAAGTATTATTGCATATCGTGTAGCTAATTTAATACAAAGGACAACTGACAAGTAAAACACACTAGAGTTTATTGTAATTTATTTATTTACTGGGTAAAGTTTCTGGCTTGTAGGTGATAAGGGTGCTAATACTGGGTCAAAATATTTTAAAGATTTGCATTTACTGCTACAGTAGCTAGCATATAGAGATCTGCCTATTTTTCATCTAACTTGTCTTCCCATGGTGGGTTACTACCGAGTTTCTGAATTTCCTGATTAACTTTCATTTCCTTTCTTTTGATTTTATTTTATCTTGGCTTTTCCTAATAATCAAACTTCTTTTATTAGGAGAAAGTGGTTCCTCATAATGGGCTTTACGAACAAATATTCCCTCCTCAGTATCTACTGAGTATCTTGAGGATTGGGATGAACTTCCTTTCTCTTTTTGCGAACTATCTAATTTAAGATAGATATTTGAAAGCTTTTGCTTACCTATACTGTAACTAACAAATAGTCAGTTAATAAAACACATAATCACAATTAACAATCAGGAAAATTAAGTATTTCTAAATACTTAATTAGCTTAACTCAGTGGCTCTGATACCACCTTTTTCTGTCACGGCCCCCGCGGGACAGAAAATCCCGTGGTATTTATTTAATTGAGTTAACAGCGGAAGATTTTAACAGGATCTTTTTAATACTGAAATTTCCCGATTATTTTATTTCACAATTCGGGATAAAACCCGGTAATTTACAATCAGGTGATTTCACTGGGAAATCCATGTTTTACAAAACATGTTTCTTTATTTATAATGAGCCACTTCCTTAAGCTTGTAGTGCTTCACGACACTTTTCCTGGATCACAATAGATCACCTGAAACATGTTTGAAAAAGGTTTTGTCAGCAGGGAAATACTGGTGAATCATTCTTTTTACTAAAACGACACGTTGTTATAATTTACAGTATTAAGATCGATTACAATGTTTCCATATATCAACCAACTACCCACAGTATTTGTCACTCGACCTTCCATTGGTAACCTCATTGTCCAATGGTGTCTGTGACTATGGTCATATCACCCCTTGGCTACCCCGTTGTCCAATGGTGAAGGTTATCAAGTAATGTATACAAAACCCCACATACCGGCTGTAATTTGGTGATTACAAAGACTTAATCCCTGTAATTATAACTTTGAAAATAAACATGCTTTTGGAAATAAATTTGATAAAAAGAGAATGACTCACTTTGCAGATTTAATACGAGCAGAGACTAGTCTATTGATTAGCCTTGTTAACCAAATTTAAATAACAATGCACACAAAACTAGGTTAGTAACTAATACAGCATTTACGATAACTCACGAGATTAAACCCTCACAACGAATGCCAAAGTGCGATACTTAAACATCCATCGAATTCACGACGAATGACAAAGCATAACCATAATGTGGGTAGCACTTAAACATCCATTGGATAGTTTTAATCGATCGGACATTGAATCGTAGCAGCGATCGAGTTATTACCCTGTTATAGCGGCAGCGTTTCGTGTCTGTGTGTGTTTTTATAGTAAACAGTGTGTAACTCGGTGTATGTTTAGAGTTTGAACGTCGAACGAACGCAGAATTGCAATTGCCAACCCCCTCTATTTATACCTGAAATTGGGCTCCCTCGCGTGGCGCGAGGCCCTGTCGCGTGGCGCGAGGGACACCCTACTACCATAGGGTAGCCTCGTGTACGGGTAGCTTAGCTGAGTTAGTCTTGCGTTCAATTTCAATTTACACGTAAAACTGTCAAGATATTATCAACTAGGGTTTACCCCCCCCCCCCCCCCCCTGAGTTTTAGGGGCCCTGATCCTGATTCCGACTGTTCTGAAAATTTTAGGGTTTATGCATAATCACTTGGGTTTCTTAATTAGGGTTTCCTATTGGACAATTAAAGTAATAAATAGGACTTTTAATGAGAGTTGTACATAAAACGTACCATATGACTTTCTATAATCTTACAATTATGACAACAAGTCTAATCATGCTTCTTGTGCGCAGTTGACTTTCAGAAGTCAACGGTTTATCAAATGGACTTTCGATTTAAACTCATATATCTGTGTCATCATATTAGACTATACTCATGATGCAATATACTTGCAACCACATGATCACCTAGTTAGATCATGCACATGTATAATCGATTCAACACATACTAATGCTTTCATGATCCTACAATAGACAACCATATTTGGAGTAAACAATCAACATGACTCTACCATCCTTACTTGTTATAGATTAACACCAATTTCATTTCGCAATCCCAACTAAACCATCCACTAAACAGATAATGTGTATTATACAATGCAAGCCACTAGTGCACATTTCTACCCAAACGAGAAATCAACAAAAACTCCACATGGATTCAATCTTACACATGTTCCTTATGTAAGTTTACTAACAATTTAATAATTTGCACATTATATGCATATTCATCTACTACTTGCATACATTTTCACATAATATTGTCATTTAGTCATTTCATCAAACACTTGGTGTGCGCACTACTATCTAAGCATAATGTACAAGTAGTTCATGCCTAATCTTCCTAGTTTATACATAATTCATCAAATCTTCTTACTAATCAACAAGTATCATTCACACATAAACATCAACATGACAAAATCTCTAGTTCATCCAACTCATTCATATTAAACCATAAATCATCAAAACCCCTAGTTCTTGAACATGGTTTCTTTCTTAAAAACTCCTAATTGAGATGATTAAATCATTATTAACACTATATTAAGGGCCTCTTAACCCAAATTCAACCATCCCATTCCTTCAATTCATCCAAGTAAGGGAAATTCCTCAAAACCCAACAATAACTTCATTCAAAAGATTCAAGAGATGATTTGGGTACTTACTAAATGCTTAAGAGATGATGAACACTTCCAAACCCATGGATCATCCATGCAAACATTCGAATTCATTCTCTTCTCCTTCTTCCTTGATTCACACAAGAACACACGTGTGTCGACCATGCCCCCCCCCCCAAAAAAAAAAACTACTGACCATGTGTTTTTATAACAAATGGTACACATTGAGCCCTCCTAATTTGATGAATTCCTTCTTTTTATTCTTACTTTCTATTTCTTTCTATTTAGCACATATTTTAACTAAGTTAATTAGACTAGTTGGACCACTTCATGCCATGTACAAGAAACTTACTAACAAACCAAACATTCGGGTTTTTGGGGTGTTACAAGTCTACCCCCTTAAAGGAGGTTTCGTCCCCGAAACCTTTCTCATTCCTACTTTTGCCTTTTCATTGTACTCATTCAAAGTGCATCCACAACATGTATACATTCAGGACCTTGGCAAAAGGTTTTATTCATGAATAAACATAGTCGCACGTATTGTCCTTACCTTCTTGAATTAAGCAAAATTCTTTCATGCATTCATTTGATAATGGCAATTCGATTACTTCTACCTTTACCCATAAATCATGCTTGATATTTCAGTATTACATTAGTTATACTAGTATTCCTAATAAAACTACCATAATATTCCATTATTAACATTCCTTATAATTTCTTCCATAATCACATAAAAGTCAAAATCTGATCGCACGCATATTATAAACATTCGGTTATGGTATCACTATCGCAATATGACTACTATTTCATACTCACTTCTTCGTACTTAACCCGAGCTTCAAACATCTTACTACGTTTGTTACCAACATGTACTACGCACATTCTTAGGTCGAATTCAAGATCATTTCATTCATGTCACTCTATGATTAACTCCCTTTATGCACTTACTTTTACTATACATGTAAGCATGAAACGCAAGTTCATCGTACGAGTATTTAACCATTACCTTCAAATTCTCACTCAAGAATTTTGATAGTTCCTCTTAATGACAACAAATATGGGTTGAAATTTCCTCCTAAATTGACCTTTAAAGGTCATACATTCCATATTATACCGTACTTATTATACCATTTGTTTATTTGTGGGTAATCTTCTATCTACCAATTCTTACTTATCAATCATCAGCTAAACATTTTACTGACCTCGATTTCATTGCATAAATCAATGATCCGTAAGCCGGATCGATCCGCTTCTTCATAAGTACTTTTCGTACCAAAATTGATTTCATTCATTCGTGTAATATGCTCCCACTCGTGAGCATCCTTTTCATCAGCTCTACTACTTTCATTCGAGTAAATTACACTAGCCCGAAAACGCGAGATCGCAAAACAATTTCTAATTTTTTATGGTTTTAATTTATTTTACTAGTTTTAATTTTATATATTATCTTTTTTAAATTTAGTTTAATGTAAGGTCTTTCTTTAATTAATGTCATTTATTTTTAAAATATGTTTTATTTATTTTGTTTAAATACATAATTTAAATTAATTTTTTTTACCTGTACCTAAGAGAGGTGACCACCCCTTATGTTTTTATGCAAGAGGGGACTTAAAGAGGGGACTTGACATAGAAAAAGATGAATGAATGGGTGAAAAATTTATATCTCCATTCTCCACAAGAGGTGACCACCCCTTACACCCTTATGTGATAAACTTATATTGTATTAGCTGAGTGCGACTAATAGCAAGGGGAGGGGAGAGTGTTAGGTGTGACTGGGAAGTTAAAGAGAAAGGGATAAAGTTAAATGTGTAAACATGATGAAAAAGTGAGAAGGGCAAAATTTACACAAGTTTTTTTTTTTTTTTAGAAAACTTCAATAGAAATAACCAACCCACAAACGGGCGACCAAAAGAATAATAAATGCCACAAAATAAGTGTCTTTTAGCTTTGGACTACGTAAAATAAGTTTTTTTTTTTAAATAAAACTTTATTAAAACAACCTCCCACTCAAACAGGCTAAAGGCCAAACAAAACAGCACCCCCGACCCAAACGAGTAAAGGGCCAGAACTTACAACGTATACATAACATATTTACACCACTCATTCCAACTTATATATTTACATGAAGATCTATTTTTAACCCATCCAAAACCCCTCGATTTAATATCTGCGATAATTTTTTGCGGACTTCTCCTGATCTGATTGAAGACCAACTCGTTCCTACCTTTCCAAATACACCAGCATGAAATTATAACCAACCCCAGGATAATCTTTTTCGCTTTCTTCCCCACCTGTATAGAGTTATGAGAATCCATTAAATCTTTGAAATCGAAAGCGAAGATCGGGGGAATGTTGCACCACGCACTAACAACCCCCACACCCTAATAGCCACCGAACATGCCGTGAATAAATGATCCACCGATTCCTCCTACTCATAAAAAAAAAGCACATGACCGAAGTAATTTCCATATTAGTGCCACGAAAAAAAATAATAAGTTATAAAAAAACAACACATAATATTCCATAAACCACAGAAACATCAAAGAATCAAGGATACCTTGATTTTAAAAGCTTCAATAATAAAGTTTTTATTGGGTTATATACATAAGAAGTTATTAAAAAAAGTTCTTGCTCGGGCTGATTCATAATAATACGTAGTAAGTATAGATTTAAATTAGTACAGCTGATGTAGCAAACTTCGTGTATCTTTTAAGTGTAATTCGAATATTTGTTTTTCCGTAACTGTCAAGTATATGAAATGTAATTATAAGTTCATGGTTACTTGAGAACAAACTACAATAGTACAATACTTTGGTGGCGTTTGGTTTGTGGATTTGAAATCTGGAAGGGTATTGTACACCGGAGAACTTTTATAAAAAGATTAGTTGATAAGAAGTAAAATAAAAATTTGTACGTAATATGTGTTTAAATTGTGTTTAATTAATCACTTTAGTAACTTAAACAGACATCCATGTTGTCTCATATGCGTTGACGGTTAGTGATCTTCAGAGGTGGGAGGGCGTTCATGGCCTCTGATTGGCCATACGTTGCTTTCAGGATGTCCTTATTGTCTCTCTCATGTCAACCGTTATTGGAGGTTCGGTAGGATATGAATCCGCAATATATGATTCGCTAGGTATGGCTTTCACATGTACCTCATGTCTCCTCTACGATAACCTTTAGTGGAGATCACCTAGTACAGCGATCCACAGACTGCCATAGGCTACATGTCGCTTTCATGTTGTACTTTGTCTCCTTCATGCTGGCATATCGTCACGTGGCGAGTGGTTCCCACAAATGACTTATCAAGGCCAGTTGGTTGCTTATTGGGTCGGATTTGGGTTTTGCCCGGACTCACAAGGGGTCCGTGACCATATTTCTTCACTAACCTATTTAAATTATTAACTTTTGAATTTAGAAAGACCTGACATCTCACACCATGTATAGAAATCTTTTATTCTTAAGATTTCATTAGTGTGTAAAACCATTTCGTTTTACATATCAACCATTCTGATTCCATTATGTCACTAGAAATTTCATGTATTACATATCTGTACTAAATCCATAAAACGTCAGTTTTTTTATAAACTTGTTTCTTTCGATTACATATATTCTTCTAAAAGATAACGTACAATTACTTATAGATTGTGTCATGTTTTCTAAGTATTATCTGAACATAAAGATTGACAATTGATGTGAATTGTGATGATAGAGATCAAAAGATGAAAACCTATCACCTTCATGAAGATAAAAATACATACATGTAACTCACAAACGAAGCCTATAATGGAATGTTTGCTTCCATTTATGAGTCTCTTTTGGGCAGTTCATGTGCAATTAAATAATTGTCTATCGTCCATGTCCATATATCTAAAAGTGGAAAAGAAAAAAGTTAAAGTAAAGCATAGGTTGCATAAAAGTGAATCTAAAATTTAACAAGTTAAGATTTTATTTATATAGCGACTCATTGAGTGTAACAAACAACTTTTTTAGGCTACTATTGCAGTGTTGGTTTTAATAAAATTTCTTTGGCTATTAAAAAATGACTACCATATTTAAAGCATATGAAACTTTGGGTTCTTAAAGTTGAGATTGTCCAGGGCCTGCATTAATGACATGTGTAAGTGAAAAATTAAAATAAAACATTTAAGTAAACTTTAAATAATCAATAGGGTCTATTGGGATGAGGAGATGTTCGGAGGCGCATAGCAGTGGCAAAGAGATTTGGAGACGGAGATAGAGTGGCTAGAATGGCAGGAGTGTCAGGATTCTTTAGCGGAGGTGCAGCTGTCTAATGGTATCGACGAATGGAAATGGACATAAAACGACACCGGAATGTTTTCAGTTAAATTGCTCAATAAACTTATGGAAGTCGACAAAGGAGGCGGAACGGGCATAGATTTCAAGTGGTGCAAGAGGGTGCCGCTGAAATGTAACATTATGGTTTGGAGGGCTAATGTAGATAGAATAGCCACCCGAGTGAATATGAAGAGAAGAAACGTGAACATCCCATCGGTCCTATGCTTGATGTGCGAAGAGCTTGAGGAAACGGTAAAACATTTATTCATGGCATGCATCTTCTCAAATTGAGTTTGATTGAGTTTTAGCTCCTAGTGTAAAATCCCTCCTATGTTCGTGTTCACGGTAAAAGATTTAATGGAAATGCACGGTTATTTACAGATGGGAAACAAAGCGAAGAAAATTATTCATGGTTTAACTTTAATCATGGTTTGGTGTATTTGGAAATGAAGAAATGAGGCCATGTTTCAAAATAAAAAAAATGTAGCCTACAAGATGTGTTAGGTGAAGTTAAATCCAGAGGTTATATTTGATTTAAGAATAGGTCTTCCTTTAAAAACATTAGATGGAAGGATTGGTGTAAATCGCATTTGTATACGTTGTAAATTTGGCCTCTTGCTCGTTTAGGTCAGGGTTTGTATATTGTTTAGTCTTTTTTACCTGTTTGGGTCAGGGTGCGTTTAATGAAGTTTACTTTAAAAAAATAATAATGAAGGATTAATGTTATGCATTGTTTTTCGGTCTTAGAATTAAATGGAAAACAAATGACTTCCAGGAAAATTGGTAAACATGTCTCAAATGTAGAAAAAAGTTTCATACCTTAAGTAAAAGAATAATTACTGCAAATTCATATTATAATTTCATAACGAAAATTGTTGCTGCAACGTTTCGACCACCATCACTTTACCCTTATTAACATATTACCCTTACAAACATTTTGTTTCCATTGAATAATACATACATAAGATCATCATCCTTTAAAAATCACTGTTTAACTCTTAATCGAACTAGAAATTCTAGTATGAAATATTTCACATCAAATCATAAGCAATAAACTTAACGATTTCCTTAGGCCGGATGCTATACCAACGACAGTGTCCCCGAGAGACACCTCACAATCCCTTGGTCCCACGGTATTTCTGGGTGAGCGTGGTCTTCAGCCCTGGCTCACTGCAATCTCTTCCTCTCACTCTCTCTCCCTTCTTTCTCTCTCTCTATATTTAATTTTTAAAAATATCATAAAAGGGTGAAGAATGAGGGATGAGTATAACATAGGTTGAGTGATTGATGAGAGGAAATGGTTATGCGACACTAATGTGACACTCGGGGTTAGTGATCAGGGTTGTGTATAACACATTGGTTTAGTTAACGGGTTACGTTCGATTTAATAATGCATATTTTGACGTGTATTAATTCAATAGATAATCTTTTAATTAAAATCTTCAACTACCCTTAAACCACATTGAAAGTGTCATTAATATCATATCAAAGATCAACAATAATGAAAAATAATTTTTATATATAGACAAAATTGCTAAATTCGTCCCTGAGGTTTTACACAAATTGCTAGATCAGTCCAAAATCAAGATTTGTTGCTAAAACAGTCCAAAATCAAGATTTGTTTTGCTAATACAGTCCAAAAAACAAACGCCGTTAAATTATCCTTGTTTTGTTTTGCTAAATTCGTCCATGAGGTTTTACACAAATTGCTAGATCAGTCCAAAATCAAGATTAGTTAAATGAACGAACATGAACAGAGGTCTCGTTCGTTCGATTGTGTTCGTGAATGTTCGATAATGTGTTCGTGAACGTACCTTTCTGGTATTCCATCACCCCGTCCATTCATCCTCATGTTCCAAATGCAAGCAACATCATGCCTACATTGTAAGATTAAATATATTATGTCTTAATATTTAATCTAGTAGCCATTATAATCATTTACATTATATAGATCAAAATATATAACAACCTATTAAATAATTAGTTGGTAATTGTTGATGGACATGAATCTTCTTATGGATGGTAGGTTTTTTCTTTTGTTTTTCCTTTTTGTTTTGTCTTTTAGTTTTTTTTTGTTTCTTTGTTGATGTCATTGGATTCGGTATTGATATTTGCTTTTATCGATTTTTTCTTCTATGGTTTCCTATAAGTTGAGCCGATAACGACCAAAGCCACTCTGCGTAGCAGAGGGGGAAAACGATCAAACACTTGTCGCGTAGCGCAGTGGGAAAACGTATTTTAAATTTTCTAATTGTTATTATCGGAACCAATATTAATATTCGCTTTTATGATTTTCCGATGAATCGAGCCGATAGTGACTAAAGTCACGTCGCGTTACAAGAGGGAAACCAATCAGACTCACGCCGAATAGCACGAGCGAAAAACCCGACATCCATTTTTTTTTGCGATCTTCGCTTTTAGGGTTTTTAGGGAAAGACTAGGAGTGGCTAGTATATCGGAGAAGATTAAGGAGGGGAGATTGAGATGGTTTGGGCATGTGAAGCGGAGGGAAGCGACGGCTCCAGTTAGAGTAGTGGAAACTCTTATTGTGCAGGGGAGGAGAGGAAGAGGCAGACCCAAACTGACATGGGATGAGCAGATTAGGCATGATTCACTAGAGTTGCATCTTTCTGAGGACATGGTCCACGATAGGACTTCGTGGAGGCGTAGGATTAGGGTTAAGGACTTCTAGAGGATATTGTAGTAAGGTCTTAGGTGGATTTTCAGGGACGTAGGTTTTTCTTATTCTCTAAGGGACCTTTCCAGTGTTTGCCTTATTGTGTTTATGACCAAATAAAGTTGTATGCTATTATACATGATTTACATTGTGTTTATGCCCAAATGATGTTGTATGCTATGATTCATGATTTACATTATATTGTGCCACTCTGATCACTTTCCTGCTAATGGGCGACTTCTTTTTTCTATATTCTTTGACTTGTTGTGTTGGTTAGCTGTTCGTTGTCGAGCCGAGGGTCTCTCTGGAAGCAGCCTCTCTATCCCTAGGGATAGAGGCAAGGCCTGTCTACATCCCACCCTCCCCAGACCCTATAAGTAGCTCTGCTATTTGTGGGACTTACTGGGCATGGTTGTTGTTGTTGTTGCTTTTAGGGTTTTCTTTCAATGAGTCGAGCCGATTACGACCAAATTCACGCCGCGTAGCACGGGGGAAAGTGATCAAACCCCCACCTTCGCTTTTATGGTTTCCGATGAGTCGAGCCAATAACGACCAAAGTCATGTCACGAAGCCGGGGGCTGTTTTTTTCATTGGTATTATCGTTATCGTTATTCGCTTTTGTAGGCTCTGATAAGTTCATCCGATAATGACAAGTCACATCGCGTACCATGGGAAAAAACCATCAAACTTCCGCCGTGTAGCGCGAGAGAAAAAAAACCTATTATTGTTAAAAAGGAAAACAAACTTTATAAATTAATCAATGGATCAAAAAATAGAGTTAAATGTCATTTTAGTCCCTGTGGTTTGGGTCATTTTGCCATTTTAGTCCAAAAGTTTCATTTTTAGCATCTGGATCCAAAATGGTTTCATCGTTGCCATTTTGGTCCTGCTGACTTAACCCCATCCATGCTTCTCAGTTAGTCAAGGGGTATTTTTGTCATTTTGTACTCTATTTTAATTAAAGGTTTATTTTTATCATTGTTAAAACCCAGCTTAATAAACCACCACAACACCCATCTCCACCCCTCTGAAACACAACCACACCACTGCCACCTATCTCTGCCCCTCATCAACCACCATGCCCCACCGTCACCAACCTTCACAACACCAAACCCTAACCCTTTTCCTTTTTCTATCTGTTACCACCCAACACCAACACCTCACCATTATCACCACCACACCATTGTCACCCATCTTCCACCCCTCTGGAAAAAAAAAACCACCACAACAACCACCCATCCCGAGCCTTAACAAACCACCACCACAACCCATCTTTACCTCTTTGAAACACAACAACCACAACACTACCACATATATCCGCCCCTTACCAACCACCGTTCACCACCACAGCCACCGTACCCCACCGTCATCAACCACCACATCACCAAACCCTAACCTTCTCCTTTTTCAATTTGTTTATACCCAACACCAACACCCCACCATTATCTTTTACCACCCAACACCAACGTCCCGCTAATCAAAAGAGAACCGAGAAGAGAGAAAGAACCGTTCACCACCACCATTATCTTTCCGATCTGTGGTCTTTCCGATTTGTTCCAATCTGGCGGTTTCAAAGAGAGAGAGACCTAGCCGTCGGACTTGTTGTGGATGTGTTGTCTTCCTGAACTTGTTGTCTTCCTGAACTGTTCCGGTTGGGGTGGTAGCGGTGGAGATATGCCGACGGCCGGTGGGGGTGGAGGTGATGGTGTTAGATAGAGAGATAAAGAGGTGTAGAAGGGGGGAGGGGGTTGGGTTTTATAACCAGATCTATATGTTTTTATATAAAAACCCAAAAAGAGTTAAAGAATAAAAATAAAGCTTTAATTAAAATAATAAATGAAATGACAAAAATACCCCTTGACTAACTGAGAAGTATGGATGGGGTTAAGTCAGTTAGACTAAAATGGCAACGATGAAACATTATTTGATCCAGATACGAAAAATAAAACATTTGAACTAAACTAACAAAATGGTCCAAACTACAGCGACTAAAATGACATTCAACTCAGAAAAAATATATATAAAAAATAAATTAAAAAGTCACATTTTAGATGTATGTATATCTATCTAGTGGCAAAAAAACAGAAGAGTTGTCTAGAAACTGATACAGCGACCGTTTCGACTCCGGCGACAACTACAACTCATATCTCCCATTTCTCTCTTTAATCGCAGATCAATCACTCCACATCAATCTCTACTCTGTAAGTATATCATTTCTTTTTCTTTTCTTTTTTTAACCCATTTTTGCAACTGTTTAGGGTTTTCTGTTTCTATAAATTGAACCTCTATTTGTGGATTTGAATCATATTATTTGCTTCAATTCATTGCTAGTTATAATCACAGGTCTGTTTTGTCCATTTCATTTGTTACAACTTAGAATCAGTTTATGGAGTTTGTTTTAGGGGAAAATCCATGCGAGTTAAGGGGGTTTTAGGGTTTCGTAATTCGGAAAGATGATCAATCATCGATATCTTGTTTCTGAATGTTGGAGTAGTGCTGTTATCCCGATAGATCGTAGGATCTTGCAGTCGCTGTGTTTAAAATAACTTTACTCTTTAGTCGGGTTCGGGTTAAACGGGTCGGGTACATCGGGTTGAAGGAAGAAATACTGAGCTGCTACAAAATTACAAGAAAACCACAATGCAAATGGAATAAGTTACTAGTGATGTTGTGAAGGGTACTAGTAGTAGATCATAATATCTGTCGGGATATCGGGCTTATCAGCATCTTAAGTGATCATCCATGAACCTTAAGTAACCCTTTAAGACATCACTGGTATCTGTTAATGTTTATACCGTTTGCATTGTGTTTTTCTTGGAGTTTTGTAGCAGCCCATTATTTTTTCCTTTAACCCGAACCCAACTAAACGAATAAAGATACATGTCGGTATTCGGTTTAGCCGTGAAATTTCTGAAAGCCGGTTAACACGAAATCTGTTTAACTAACCCGAAGAACACCTGTGTACTGTCAGTGACATAAATTCTTCGAACACCTCTTCATGACATTAGTTTCATATTGTATGCTGTTATCAACTTATCACTTCCTTTTTGTTGGCACACTGTCACACACCCTGATTTACTTGATAATTGGAATAGAACTACAATGGCTTTGTTATAGAATCTGCTGATTTACTGAAGATTTTGGTGCAGGACTGATTATTACTGAAAAGTAGCCGACAAAATACTGACGTAAAACTCAACAATCATGAGCTTTGTATTTCGAGGAACCAGGGGAGACATAGAAACCGGGTTTCCTGGATTTATTCCTGAACGTCGTGCAGTGGTATTGAATATCTTTTTTTTTTCTATATTTTACCATGTAGCTCATTTCATTTAGAGTATATAGCCATCATGTTATCTGATACTTTGTATTTTGTTTGTGATACTATTGTCAGCGAATCCATGCACCTCGTCCTGTCAATACAAATTCCCTTGCCTTTCTTGTTACAGGTACACGCAGGTTCTTAGTTTTTATTTATTTTTTTTATTGCATTTCACTAATAATGGCTTTAGTCAATTTCCACTAATTATCTGTTTTCATGTTACAGTTCTTTTGTTGTTCATGATATTGAACTCGCACCAAATGTCACCAAACTTCCTGGTAACTATCCACTTCAACTTTTTGGTTGTTTTATGCTTACTGTTCTTTTGTATATCACGTTTCATCAATATCTAAGTATCTTTTGCTTTTTTTTTCTTGATTTAAGCTTTGGCTAGTACTTGGTGTGTTCTTGATGGCTACAAGCTTGAGAATGTATGCCACCTGTCAGCAGCTCCAAGCCCAGGCCCAAGCAAATGCTGTGGCAGCCAGTGGTCTTCTTGGTCATACTGAACTTAGGTTGCAAATGCCACCTTCAATAGCACTTGCAACACGAGGCCGGTTGCAAGGGTTAAGGCTACAGCTTGCACTTCTTGACAGGGAATTTGATGATTTGGGTACATTCTTACTGTGGTTTCTTCTTTAGTTTGTATGATTTCTGGACTGTGACAATTCACTTATTACGAGGCAGGTATTATTATTTACTTATTAATTTGTTAGGTATATTCACGTATATGCAGATTATGAGACTTTAAGAGCACTGGATACTGACAATGCTCCAACTGCTAACTCAATGAGCGAGGAAGATGTGAATTCTCTTCCTATTCATAAGTACAAGGTAGCCAACTCTAAAAGGTAAGTTATATGATTCATTGATTGCTTTCATTCAACATGTACCGAAGTATCTGAGAAACAACTTGGAGATTCAAATGCTGGCTTAACAATTTAGTTGTCAGATATATGCTTGATATAACTTAATATTGATATATGTTACTTCCAATGTCAGTATATTGGTGCCCCCCTGAAATTTGATTTTGTTTAAATAATAACAGTGGTAGCTCATTAGTGGAACAAGGTTCATCCTCAGCCACACCTGAGGTAATTATGCTTTTCTTTCTTATACTTCGGCAGTTTTTAATATTAAAACTCTGGTTTTTTCATGATCCAATTTCGTATTCTTTTTGTGAACACTTGTTCATCTATACACTGACAAACGGCAATTTTGATTTGTTACCATTTCTTTTTGTGGTGGCAGAAGGTTGAGACTGGTGGTGGAAAAACTTCAGAAGATGAGTTGACTTGCAGTGTTTGCTTGGAGCAAGTTAATGTAGGGGAACTAGTTCGTAGTTTGCCATGCTTGCATCAGGTATGTTGATGCATTCATGCCTTCAGAACAAGTAGTAATACAAAAGCAAATTGATAAGAGGCGCATTAGCTTTTGTCGATTCTCATTAATATACAAAATAGAATTGACTGATACATTGTATTGTTGCAGTTTCATGCAAGTTGCATTGATCCATGGCTGCGGCAGCAAGGAACCTGCCCTGTTTGTAAGTTCAGAGTTGGATCTGCATGGCAAGACAATGAAGAAGAAGAAGAAGAAGAGATGGATGGCTCGCTTAGGGTTTGATACATTTAACCTTTTTAGCTCTTGCCTCTTGGCATTGGTTGGTGTATACTATTGTTAGGTTTCTTTTGGGAAGAAAGTGTTTTAACGTTGATACCATAATTGACTTGGATGCATCTTGGCTGGGTAAATGCATAAAAGCCAACAAATTTTAGCATATCATTCTGGCAAAATAGTTATTCATAAAAGATAAAGAGGCAGGCTCGGGTTAAATGTTATACATGGAGTCAAAAGCTAACGATGGCTAACTATGAGGCCTGCCATCGCCATGTAGACCTTGTGGGATTTGCCCTCCACATTACAAAAACTATGGGGTGATGTTGGGGCATGAAGGGCTTTGAAAAAAAATCAAGTTCTCAAAGAAACCAAGACGCCTGTGGAAATCTCCATGGAGAAAAGGGCAACGCCCAAGGTGAAGAGGAGGCGGGGTGGTGTGGGTGGTGTGGCATGGCATTGAGGGACTTGCCCTCCCCTCTCCACGCCCCCACTCCGTGTGGTCTTAAGATAGTCTCTATGAGGGAAACCATAGTAGCGTTGTAAGAGGGAGGCTCGGGTTAACTGTTAAAGAGGGAGGACCGGGTTAACGTGAACCTCCTTTGTCACTTTGTTGCTAATAAGATGCAACAAAAATCATTGTCGCTAATAAAACGTTGTAAACCAAGATTAAATAAAGGGCAAGTGAGCCATGTTCAACAACTTGTATGTTTCTTCAAGTATTCAAAGATAAGTTAAAAAAAACAAGTTAAATCTGAAATATGTTTTATTCAAACAAAGATTAATCATGCTTTAGTTATTGATGGCCTACTTTCCTTTCCCCTTTCCTTTGCCGCCTTTCTTAGCTTCCATCTTGGCTTGAATACGAGCAGCAGCCGCTGCCTTTGCTTCTTCACGCTTCTTTTTCTCTTCTTCCTTCTGTGCAGCAGCCATTTCCCTTTGCTTCTTCAGCTCACTGGTTATTAAACATGATCCATTTGAGCATGCAAATATAAGTTCAAGTGTATTAAGTTGGATAAATAACTTACTCTAGTCTAGCCCGCTCATCTGAGGCACTAGCCATGCTAGAACCTTTTCTTGGCCTGCAAGCCACTAGCTCCACCTCAAAGATCAGAGTTGCACTGCACATTTTTTAAGTGAAATCAATAACCATATAGTCTGTCAACTAAGCTGATCATCAAACTATGCTAGTCAAGCGGTATTACTATTAGACTTTAGACACAAAAAGCTATGAGGTAATTACTCTGGTGGAATCTCTGGCGGAGAGCCAGCACTACCATAGGCATAATCTGACTTGCAAGTTATTTTGGCAACCTCCCCAACCTAAATATTAAGATTATGAACTCGTAAAAATTCAACTTAAAAGTGGAGTAGTTGTAATTCCGAGTGAAAAACACAAACGGGCCAACCTTCATTGTTCTAAGAGCAACATCCCATGCCTTGATCACAGAGCCTTTGCCAATTTCAAAGGTGAATATTGTATTGTCTTCATGTGTAGTATCAAAAACTTCACCTGTTTCAGCCAGACTCCCTTCGTAATGCACTGCCCAACAAGAGTCCACACACACCCCATGAGTTCCCATTATCACAATTAGAGGTCTACTAATATTAATATAAACGTGATGTAAATAAACACATGATGGTGTTGTGTCTGTCACCTAAACAATAAGAATTCAAGTCTACTGACGAACAGATATTAACACCAATTCAAGACAACGAAACTAGATTCACAGCCACATTAGTAAACAGTTTTAGTCTAAAAGTTTTAAATAACATTACCATCAACAAGAGGAAGGCTCTCTGAAGGAGCAATCGCATCAGGTTTAGCGCTCTTTACAATCGTCTTCAAGACACCTCCATCTCCAGTCAAATCAATTGCTTCAGCCATATCACCTAAATGTTCACAGGCCTGACCATAAAACATCAGACACAGTTCAAACATGTATTGTAATCACAACCGACACGTAGCAGAAATAACGACGTAGAACCACATAACAAAACACACATCTTTAATATTCTTATAGCAAACTAATTTACATTCATTTGCCAGAAAGATTCCTTTTCACATATAATTTTAATCACTATATTCAGATTGCAAACTATTGTTTAACGTATCTTCAAATCTGAACTCACAACTTAGTTTGAAAATTGAAAAGTAAAAACCCTAATTAAAGCACTTCATAACTTAAAAGTCTTAAATTCACACAAATTTTAACTAGCATGGTTACACATAGCAGAAAACTAACAGTTCCGAAACAATTACAACTGAATATAAACTTATACACGTCGAATTCGATACAGATGACGTAATTTAAGACCTATCTAATTGGGGAAAAAACACAATAGTGTGATTCAGATTCAGATTAATAGTCGATTAAGAAGAGTAGAGATACCGGTTGCAGAAGACGATGAAGGAAGCGTGAAAAAGCAGCGGCGACAATGGAAGAAATCGGAGCGACGATTTGCCGGAAAAATCGCAGGCCATAACCCTCTCGGTTTGTATCTTTTTTATTATAGGCGGAATATTAATAAGAACAAACTCATCACCAACCCTACGCGCGCGTGTGAGGCACGGATAGTTTGTTGATGATCATAACCAATCCCTCTGGTTTTCAAGTTGTCAACCTTTGTCCAATCGTTTTGTAATAATGTCAAATTTTCTCGGTGTTTTATCGTTTCGACAAAATGTTTAGGCAAAATAATTAGGGGGATCCTTTATAATTTTTAAGCATTTTGACAAAAAATTGTTAATTCTACACTTCTAACCGAAACATTTGGGGGAGGGGAGGGGGGGGGGGGGGGGGGGGGGGGGCACCCTCGGGTATCAACTAAGCTACGCCCCTAAAGTTGAGGTTGTAGCTTTGAGCAATGTAAAAAAGGTGTGAGGCTTTGCTTTCATTAGTTTATAACAACTAATAGTGGTATGCGACATTAGTTATTGTAAAGAGCATATACATGAACTAAAAATGTAGGTTAAAGATACCTATGTATTTACCAATGTTTCGATAACATAGCTGACGGTATGTTTTCCTGATATTAAATACCACTAAATTGACAAATAGATAAGGTGAGATTGATGATTTTATATGGCTTGGACATAGTTTCCACCGTTTGTCCAGATTATTTAGAACCAATTGTTTTTTTTCCTCGGATCCATTAAGTCATTAACTAGTTGTTAAACTAAAAGAACCAAAGGTTTGTTTTCAACCGGTCGAACCATCACCGTTCAATCCTTAAAACGCATATTTACAAAGCTATTATTAGGTATAAGAATTGTGTGTATCTTCCTCTTGTTAGCATAATAACAATGACCACAATAATCCAAAATATTTAGTATTGATTTGGTGTGGGATAAAAATATTGCATGATACATGCCGTTTAACATTTAATCGTTTATTTTTATTATTTCTTTTTTAATCACAATGTGATGTTAATTGAGTAGTTTAAAACTTTAAATAGTAACAAGAGGTAGAAGTAATCAACCTTATTGGAAAAAAGAGCGTGACTTGCACTCACACCCTCCATCTCTGACTGGCGAGTATGAAGGAGGGTTTCATCCACACCTTTTGATTTGTTGCATCATGTTGACAATTTCTTGCAGAAAGTCTTTAAAAGATGTCCAGTTCTACACAAAGAAGACAAGGAATTTTAAATGCATGGCCCAATTCACAGGCCCAATAGTCTCAAACTTAATTGCAGCAAGTAAGATAGGTGATAGGCCCCATAAAACAAGGTCTCACGGGATCACAGAAAAAAGTCATGTCCAGTTGTCCACGTCCTGAGAGAAGGCGTTACAGAAAAAAATTCATGAAGACAAAGTTCCTTTGCTAAAAAATTAAACCCCCCCCCCCCCTCCCAAACACGGAGACGTTCATTGTAAAATGATATTATCTTAAGAAACTGAAACCGTGTAATACATTTGTACATAGTGTATGAAAGAGACTAGTGGCTGGTTTGAAATCTATACGGTTCGGTTCACTGTTTAGTTTTGACGGCCAGGTCAATGATTTGAAACTTGAAACCAGTCAAACTGACCACTTAACTTTTTTTTTTCATTTTTGAAAAAAAATGAGAAAGCGTGCCTTGACAACCAGCACATGTTTATCTCATTTGCTTTTGATACTTTTGGTTTTCTGGCGCGAGAGGCTGTGGAACTACTTAGTCGAGTTCAAAGGGTCATGCATAGTAATGTTATGACCTCGAGATCTATGAGCGTAGTTTTTAAAAGGCTTAGTTTTGCTATTAAAAAAGAGGTAGCGGCGCAGCTTGTTGTCCGTTTACCAACTATCTCGATGTAAATTCATAACACGACTCTAAATAGATATCATCATTTTTGAAATATGCATTTATGTGTAGATATTATATTGATAAACATACTTATCATTTTAATACAATATAGATTTTGAAAAAAGATGGTTCAAGACTTCAAACTGCCAAATTGCTAAAAATCGGATGGTCCCGACCAAGCCATCAAACCTACCGGTTTTGATTTTTATGTTTCAAAAAACAGTAGTTAGCGATTTGACCCAAAATATTGTTAAAAACCAGCACAACAAGATCACGGGCATCTTATAATGATCATTGATGAACTCAAAACCTCCCATAGTTCGCTTGTTTGCATTTAGAATTTTATGCAAGATGAATATATCGAAGATTGCTAGCAAACACATAAAAGTTTAGCAGGATCTCGTGGAATTGTTCCATTAAAACAATTTTGACGATTTAGCCGATGACACAATCACGTCAACCTAATCGGTGAAGGGACATGTGTATGTTTAAAGACGATCTTAGAATGCTAATTACAATAGATCACGTATGAGATTCGTACTCTTTGGCACAAGTTGTAGTATTTCATGTTGTTTGCCAGAGTATTAGGAGAGGTCCACATTGCCTTCTTCTTGGTACCTTTAATTCGATCTAAAGTTCTATGGTATTATACCTTAATCTGTCACACTACATATGTCTTTAGTTATTTATTTGTGATCTGATACGGTATTGACATTTTTATCTTGTTACACTCTTATGTATTTCCTTAAGTTAAAACATATTTAGAAACATTAGTAGTCGGACCCGTGTAAAACACGGGTAGTTTTAGTAACGTTTTATTATATTAATTAGTAAGTAATTATCGGTTCATTTAGATTGTCGGGGATTTGATATATATTGACATTCAAAGTCATTATCCAGACTATAAAACACTGATTTGATAAATACTGTTACATATAAACACTGTTAAGATAAACACTGATGCAATATCTGCTGTTGATGTTGAACCACTGTTGTTGTTGGGCAGTGGTTCACCTTTGGTTCAACAGGCCTTTGGTCTTCATCAGTGCTTTGGTCTTCAACAGTGGATGATATTCATCAGTGCTTTAGTGATGAAGGCCTGCTCATGAATGTCTTGGCTATTTCTTTTAGCTTTGCTGAGTCAGGATTTTCTACCAACATCTGCTTGATGGCCACTTTCAATATTTCGGATTCTTTTTGTGCTTCTTCTTCATCCATTCTTTGATAGACAGCAATAGCAGATGGAATAGTGGGTTTAGCAGATCTTTTAGTTGGTAGGGTCTGTTTGATTGAAACCTCTGATGCTGGATAATCTGGCTTTTTAGGAACAGAGGGATCTTTCTTTCTTCTTTCTTCCAATTTTTTGTATGTGTCTATCACTTTAACCTCTGTCCACCTTGTGATTTGATTCCTTGAGCCATAATTTGCAGTTATAAGCTCTTCCTTCATTTTCTTCAATTTCAAAACCCTTTCAGGTACATTCTTTTTATACTGGGACCAGACTGGTGGGGTTGGTTTTATTGTTGAATCATCAAGCATCTTTTGTATTCTTCCAATTTCTTGCTTGAGCTCACTTATGGTCCAGTCTTTGAATTGATACATTTCTGCCTTGTATTTCTTGTTTTCCATGATGTGTTAAATGTAATCTTGCCTTAGGCTTTCATCATCTCTTTCTGATAACTACTGATAAAGATCTTTTGAAAACTGTTCTAATGTTCTGACTTGGCTGAACAGATATTGCAGATTTCTCTGTATTTCTTTATCAGATTTTCCTTTTGTGTCTCTTTTTGAGACATCCTCTACTTGTTTAGCTTTCAATTGAAGGTATTCATCAATGTTCTTTGGCAAAGGATAACCAAACACGGAGACGTTCATTGTAAAATGATATTATCTTAAGAAACTGAAACCGTGTAATACATTTGTACATAGTGTATGAAAGAGACTAGTGGCTGGTTTGAAATCTATATGGTTCGGTTCACTGTTTAGTTTTGATGACCAGGTCAGTGATTTGAAACTTGAAACCAGTCAAACTGACCACTTAACTTTTTTTTCATTTTTGAAATATGTGTAGGACATCCGTTCACAAAATAAATAAAATAACAATTTTATTTATCAATATTCTGATTACAATACATAAAGAAGAAGTGAACTAAACAGAAAGGAAATACAATACAGGAAATGTAAATTAAACTAAAAGTACAGGTTACAAAAAGAAAGAAGAAAGAAAACTTAAAACAATGGTGACTGGGGCACGTGAAGATCACGTTTCCCTTAAAACAGATTTCGGGCCACCCAGGTGAACCCATCTGTTTCCCAGGGTACAACAGCCTAAGCAGATTGTACTGCCGAGATTAGCCTAGCACCTGAAAGGATACTTAAAACAAGAGTGTGCAGAGATGCAAAGTTAGGAAATTCGTTTGATGTGTGGGTTGTATGAACCATACGATTTCAGTGTGTCAAAAACAAAGCACAAAGCTTTGTATATATACTAGTTAGAATTCGAAATCATATCTGTATATTAAATGCACCATTCAATTCTAGAATTCAATAGCACAATGAATTCTGAAACTTATAAAAATAAATTTTAGAATTCAATGGCATAATGAATTCTGTAACTCATCATTTGACTTGTGGAATTAGAACAGTCTCTAGCTGACAACACCAGGCCAAGACGCATCTAAAAAATACTAAAGGCGTCTCCAAGCGGCTCGCGGCGATGCGGGCGTGCGAACTGCGAAGTGCAAAGTGCGTCATCAAAGCGCCACATTGCGCCCATCGCCCTCGTCCCGGTCCCGTGTACGGGCCCGGGCGAGGGCGCGTGCGCGTGTCGGGTGATTCGCACCCTCCTGGCTACCACTGGGTGTGAGTTGTCACACAAGAATACATTTATAACAACCCTCCAAAATATTTCTGACACTCCTAAATCTAGTTAGGGTATCCTTATACGTTTTTAAAAATACACTTATATGTGTACATGTTTAAAGATAACTAAACATAGGTAGGCAACTAGATATGACAACAAATCTAACATAAAATTTAAAGTCATGTATTTCATTACCTCCACAGATAAAGCAGCTCTCCCGGAACCTTTAAAGTGACCCTAAACGCTCCTAAATATACCCCGTATGTAAAAATCGAGCCCGAATACCTTTATTTTTATAAAAATTACATAAAAACAAGAAAAATAGGTCTCTCGCGGGACGCGTAAGCCACCCCCTTGACCTTACGCGGGCCGCGACAGCAAGGAGTCAGGGCCGCACCCGGTGCTGCCACGTGTCGTGCAGCGTGTCGAAGCTAGGGCTGAGTCGGACAAGCTAGGGCCTACCCTAGGGAGCCTCGCGGGACGCGGGCCGCGTACCCCTTGCTACACTTTACGCGGGCCGCGTAAAACCCGAAATCAGGCCCTATATAATGGGAGCTCGGGCTTTCAGTTTCAATCGCTCAAAATCTTTTCTTTCTCTCGAATTTCTGAGTAATAGGCATAATTCCCGGGTATAATATCCCCCTAAATAACGAAGTTCTTCTCCGTTGTAAGTATTATAACCCCGGATACGTATTAGATACGCTGCCCGATTGATCCAGGGTTCCGTAATGGCTGTCGTGGTTCTGCCCGACGTAGTCGTTGGAATGCCGTCTCGGGGAGGGTATCATTAATATAAATAATGGGTTATTATACTAACACGTGTGCATTTGTGTAAATTATAGATAATCACCAGGAAACCCTAAAGGATAACCTAAGACAGCAATGTGAGTAATCTCCTTTTTGTAAACTGTTTTTACAAAACCTTAAATGTGATTAAGCAGTGATTGAGTCTTTGTAGTTCTCCAATTACTGCCGGTATGTTGGGGTTTGTATACAAAATGTGGAACACGTTACCATTGGACAAAGAGTTAGCCAATGTGTAATCGCTCTCAATACTGTTAATTGATAAAACTCTTCTTGATTAAACTGGGATCCACTCACCAGTATTTCCCACTGACAAATGTTTTTAAAACGCATTTCAGGTAACAAAATGTAAAAGCCAATTAGAAGAAAGCCAGCTGGAGAGCACTGACGGCTTGGAAAAATGTGGCTATAAAAGTTACCTAAAACACGATGTTTTAAATTCTATAATATAGGGTTTATCCCTATAAACATGTTGTAATAAGAAACTTGGGTTTTACCCATGTGGTTATTAATATAAAATATGGTGGTTTTACTCTGATAAAATATTTCCTAACTATGGTCCTGATGAAATTTCCGCTGCCAAAATGATAAACAAATGATACCACCAATACTGGTTTCGCGGCCGCCCGTTCCCGGGACAGATAAGGGGGCGGGGGTTGCGACAACATTCGTGTAGAGAATTCTAATTATAAATCCACAAAAGATTTATCTCTCCACCTATGTGGGACAAGCTCAATTTCCCACATGTTTATGGTTCCAACACACAAACTTAATGCACAAGATCTCTAATTCATCTTGGCTTAATTATTAAATAATTATTATATTAACTCATAATATAATATTATTTATTAAATTTCCAACAATCCCCCACATGAATGGAGATCTTCCCATACACTCAAGTTTCATGATAAAATTTCAGCGGTTAAGTAATGCAGGATAGGTAGGTTTCCCTTTGAACCCTCCTTTGTGACATATACTTAGTCTCCTAGCGGTTAGTAGACGCGATGTCATTGAACCAACCCCTTTTTACGTAGACGTTATTACACATCACACATTACTCTTCCTGGTCTGGCTAACCCCTCATAGTTGTGTCCGTTATGGTCATGGAGCACCATCCTGGTTCTGCGAGAGCTCTAGGAATTGTGCCCCCGATTCCATTTGAAGCGACCCCACTTCTCTCTAACATATGTGATTTACAAATCATTAAAATCCATATGCTTAACCTCTCTTGATATCACTGATTTTAAGTAGGAATGGACTAGGAAGTTTGTAACTCCCTTTGTATGTTAAGGTACTCCCCCACAGTGATCTCAGTTCGTACAGTTAGGTGGTCATATTGAGCCTAGATCATGGGATCTCCAATCTTCTAGGATAGGTTTTTCGTTGTACAAACTTACTCCAAGGGCTTTAGACCCATTCCCATCGACGACTTATGTACTACCTCTCTGCTTAAGCCTTTTGTAAGCGGATCCGCAATGTTATCCTTTGACCTCACATAGTCAATCGTGATAACTCCAGTTGAGAGTAGTTGTCGTATCGTGTTATGCCGACGTCGCATGTGTCTTGATCTGCCATTATACATTGCACTTTGAGCTCTACCAATAGCTGATTGGCAATCACAATGTATGCAAATAAGAGTCAAAGGCTTAGGCCATCTTGGAACATATTCCAAGAATTGACGCAACCATTCTGCCTCTTCTCCAGCTTTATCTAACGCGATAAACTCAGATTCCATCGTGGATCTAGCTATAAGAGTTTGTTTGGATGACTTCCAAGATATAGCTGCTCCTCCAAGGGTAAACACATAACCACTTGTAGATCTAGAATCTTTCGTATCAGATATCCAGTTGGCATCACTGAATCCTTCCACAACAGCTGGATTTTGGCCATAATGCAGTCCATAATTTCTCGTGTATCTCAAATACCTTAACAATCTTGTCATACCCTTCCAGTGCTCTGAACTAGGATTACTAGTATATCTACTTAGCCTACTCACATCATATGCTAAGTCTGGTCGAGTACATGACATGAGATACATAAGACTGCCAATGATCCTTGAGTACTCCAATTGAGCAACACTCCCGCCTCTATTCTTTGACAAATGTTGAGAGGTATCAATTGGAGTTTGAGCCACACTCGTGTCCCTAGGATTGAACTTCTTAAGGATCTTATCCAAATAATGAGATTGACTTAGCACCAAACCAGTTTGGGTTCTAATGATCTTTACTCCAAGAATCACATCAGCTAGACCCATATCTTTCATGTCAAATCTCGCTTTCAACATGTCTTTAGTAGATCTGATCATCTTATCATCACTCCCAATGATAAGCATATCATCTACATAAAGGCATAAGATCACATAACCTTTAGAAGTGTCTTTCACATAGACACATTTGTCGCATTCATTTATTTTGAAACCACTGTTAAGCATAACTTGGTCAAATTTTTGATGCCATTGTTTTGGAGCTTGCTTCAAGCCATATAATGACTTGACGAGTTTACACATTTTGCCCTCTTGGCCAGGAGCAGAAAAACCCTCTGGTTGCTCCATGTAAATCTCTTCCTCTAATTCCCCATTGAGAAATGCAGTTTTTACATCCATTTGATGTATTTCCAAATTCTTCAAAGCTGCAATTGCAAGCACCAATCTAATTGAGGTTATTCTGGTCACAGGCAAGTATGTGTCAAAATAGTCAAGACCTTCCTTTTGTCTAAACCCTTTGATCACAAGCCTTGCCTTATACTTGTCGACAGAGACATCAGATTTCATCCTTTTCTTGAATATCCATCGATATCCAAGTGGCTTGCACCCTGGTGGAAGATCTACTAGTTCTCAAGTATGATTCTGCAATATAGAATCAATTTCACTCTTGATGGCTTTTTTCCATTGAGGTCCATCTGAAGAGGTGACTGCTTCTCGATAGGTTTGAGGCTCACTCTCAACCATGAATGTAAGAAAGTCAGGCCCAAAAGATTTCTCAGTCCTTTGCGTTTTACTTCTTCTTGGCTCACCCTCTTCGACCTCTAATTGTTCTTGAGTTTCCTCTCGAACAGTCTCATCAACCATTATTGATGAACTTGTATGATTGGTTGTTGAAGAACTCGCATGAGTTTGTACTAACATTGGAAACTCTTCTTCAAAGTAAGTCACATTTCCTGGCCTTGTCTCTATGATAGAGTCCTTGTGCACATCAGGATTCTTGGATTCATATACAAGAAAACGATGTGAGCTACCGTTTTTGGCATATCCAATGAAAATACAATCAACAATTTTTGGCCCTATTCTAAGTGCCTTAGGGGGTGTAACAATCACCTTGGCCAGGCACCCCCACACTTTCAAGTATTTATAGGATGATTTATGTCCCCACCACAACTCATGAGGTGTTATGTCCTTATTCTTGAAAGGTATTTTATTTAACAAAAAATTAGCCGACAAAATGGCCTCCCCCCACATGTCCTGGCTCATCCCAGAACTTATCAACATGGCATTCATCATTTCTCTTAGTGTACGATTATTTCGCTCCGCGATGCCATTTGATTGGGGTGTATAAGGAGGGGTACACTCGTGTATTATGCCACTTTTTGCACATAATTCCCCAAATGGTGAAACATATTCACCTCCTCTATCACTTCTCACACATTTTATTTTCTTGTTGAGTTGATTCTCAATTTCAGCTTTATACAAGATAAACTTGTCAATTGTTTCATCCTTACTCTTAAGTAAGCAAACATAACAATATCTTGTATTGTCATCGATAAAGGTAATAAAATATTTATTACCACCTCTAGTGGGAATTGATTTTAAGTCACACACATCAGTGTGAATCAGATCAAGGGGTTCAGTTATTCTTACAACTGATTTGAAGGATGATCTTGTTTGTTTGGCTTCAACACAAGTTTTACATTTTGTTTTAGAGTCAATGGCAAAAGTTGGTATGTAATCTAATTTAATTAAACGACGCATCGAATTAAAATTTACATGACCAAGACGTCCATGCCAAACATTAGGAGACTCAACTACGTAAGCAGAAGTACTAGCACTTTTATTCATGTTTTTCTTAACAGCCATTACATTAAGTTTAAACATGCCATTTTGGGCATAGACCTTTCCAACAAACATACCACGCTTAGTTAAAACAAAATTATCACTTTAAAAACCAAACGAAAGCCATGCTTGTTAAGCATCCAACCCGACACAAGACTCTTGCGCAGGTCTGGAACATAAAGCACATTCTTCAAAGTGAGCTCTTTCCTCTAAGTCCACTTCAAGATCACATCACCTTCTCCCTTGATATCAGCTGTAGCAGCATTACCCATGTACAACTTTTCTCCCACCACCTCTTTAAACGTATTAAAGAGGGTCCTATCTGGGCACACATGGCGGGTTGCCCCAGTATCAACTCACCACCCTTTTGGCTCGTTAGCCACCAAATTTACCTCCTCCGCCATGGCAGTGAGGTCTGAAATCATGGCCACTAATGGCATACCATCATCATCAACCATAAGAGCCGTGTCACGTTTAGGCTCTTTACATTGGTCAGCACGGTGACCAGTTTGTCCACAGTTGTAACACTTCCCTTTAAAGGGACCAACCTTCTTCTTCACACCAGATTTCTTTGGCCCAAGGTCAACACCTTTGTTTTTCCCTTTTCCATTGAACTTGTGGCCTTTGTTACCCTTGTGACCCCTTGAGGATTGACCATGTTCCACAAGGTTCGCTTTTGCAGAAGCTTCAACTTGACTTCCTTTGTGTGATATTCTGTTGTCCTCTTCAATACGGAGACGAACCACAAGGTCTTCGATAGTCATTTCCTTTCACTTATGCTTAAGGTAATTCTTGAAGTCCACCCAACTAGGAGGCAACTTTTCAAAAATTGCTGCCACTTGGAATGTTTCACTCAGATTCATTCCTTCTAACAGAATATCACTAAGAATAATCTGCAGTTCTTGGACTTGACTCATCACAGTTTTTGAATCAATCATTTTATAGTCCAAAAACCTAGCCACAACATGCTTTTTAGTACCCGCATCCTCAGTCCTGTATTTCCGTTCCAATGACTCCCATAATTCTTTGGCAGTTGGAACCTTGAGATACACGTTATACAAGGCATCTGAGAGGCCATTCAACACATAGTTGCGGCATAGGTACTCAGAATGTTTCCAAGCCTCCACAGCACTCACAGATTGGACTTCAGTTATCCCTTCTGCGAGAACAGGAGGGGACTCCGTCAAAAACCTCGCAAGGTTTAGAGTGGTCAGATAGAACAACATCTTTTGTTGCCATATCTTAAAATTCAAACCAGTGAACTTCTCTGGTTTTTCAGCATGGTTAGCAACTGCTTGAGCCGCTTGGGTACCAACCAATGGTCCCATGGTAGTGGATGTGGATCCAACAGTGGATGATGTGGTTGCTGCAACAGTAGCCATTTCTGAAACAAGAGTAAAAAAAAATTCAATCAGTTTATGGCAGAAACAAATTGGTTTACAAAAAACCAATACAAACTACAAAAGTTTACTAATAAAGAAAAGAAACTGTTTATAAGAATTTTTAAAAACCAAAACAGTGAACGGGTTTTAGAAATCTGTTTTAAGCTTGTAGGACATCCGTTCACAAAATAAATAAAATAACAATTTTATTTATCAATATTCTGATTACAATACATAAAGAAGAAGTGAACTAAACTGAAAGGAAATACAATACAGAAAATGTAAATTAAACTAAGTACAGGTTACAAAAAGAAAGAAGAAAGAAAACTTAAACCTACGGTGACTGAGGCACGTGAAGATCACGCTTCCCTTAAAACAGATTTCGGGCCACCCAGGTGAATCCGTCTGTTTCCCAGGGTACAACAGCCTAAGCAGATTGTACTGCCGGGATTAGCCTAGCACCTAAAAGGATACCTGAAACAAGAGTGTGCAAAGATGCAAAGTTAGGAAATTCGTTTGATGTGTGTGTTGTATGAACCATACGATTTCAGTGTGTCAAAAACAAAGCACAAAGCTTTGTATATATACTAGTTAGAATTCGAAATCATAACTGTATATTGAATGCACCATTCAATTATAGAATTCAATAGCATAATGAATTCTGAAACTTATAAAAAGAAATTTTAGAATTCAATGGCATAATGAATTCTGTAACTCATCATTTGACTTGTGGAATTAGAACAGTCTCTAGCTGACAACACCAGGCCAAGACGCATCTAAAACATTTGTCTGTGGGAAATACTGGTGAGTGAATCCCAGTTTAATTAAGAAACATTAATTTAATTTAAACAGTATTGAGAGCGATCACAATGTTTATATCTACCCAATTACTCATTCAGTACTGTCAATCCTGACTTGTGGGTCATATTACACATTGGCTAACTCTTCGTCCAATGGTAACGTGTCTCACATTTTGTATACAAAACCCCAACATACCGGCAGTAATCGTAGAATTACAAAGACTCAATCACTGCTAAATTGCATTGTAAAATAGTTAAGGTTTTGTAAAAACAGTTTACAAAAAGGAGATTACTCACATTGATGTCTTAGGTTTTCAGTAAGGGTTCCCTGGGAATTATCTATAAATTACACAAATGCACACGTGTTAGTATAATAACCCATTTTAACATTAGTTATACCCTCCCCGAGACGACATTCAAACGACTACGTCGGGCAGAACCACGACAGCCATTACGGAACCCTAGATCAATCGGGCAGCGTATCTAATACGTATCCAGGGGTTATAATACTTACAATGGAGCAGAACTTCGCTAATTAGAGGGTATTATACCCGAGTATAGCTTCTACTATGTGGAAATTCGTAAGAAAGAAAAGAAATTGAGCGACTGAAAGTGATATCCCGAGCTCCCATTATATAGGGCCTCATCTCGAGTTTCTCGCGGCCCGCGTAAAAGTAGGCTAAGGCCTACGCGGCCCGCGTCAACGTTGGTCAACGGTGTAGCTGATCCGGGTCATCAACTAGCCTCGCCACGATGATGACACGTGTCATCACCGGGTGTTGCCACGTTCTCGATCGCTCGCGGCCCGCGTAAACTAACGGGGTGGCTTACGCGCCGCGCGACAACCCCAAACTTTTGATTTTTAATTAATTTTGTTAATATTCAAGGTATTCGGGGTCCGTTTTCGCGTATGGGGTGTATTTTAGGACATATTGGAATATTTTAAATATTTTTAAGGTGTTAGAAAATTTATAAGGGTGTCGGTTTTCTTTAGGGTTGTTATATCCTCCCCACCTTGTTTTAGAGCTCGTCCTCGAGATCTACTGGAATAAGTGTGGATATTTCCTTAGCATTTTTTATTCAAGCTCCCATGTATACTCTGGTCCTCTTTTGGAGTCCCACTTCACTTTGACCAGAACTAATCTCTTGTGCTTGAGGTTCTTGACTTTCCTGTCTTCATTCTGCAGAGGCCTTTCTACAAACTTGAGTTGTTCATTTACCTCTATATCCTTAAGAGGCACTACAAGTGATTCATCGGCTAAGCATTTCTTGAGATTAGATACATGAAATACATCATGTATTCCTGCCATTTCCTCTGGCAGTTGTAGCTGATAGGCTACAGGTCCTATTCTTCTAATAATCTCAAAAGGTCCAACATACCTGGGACTTAGCTTTCCTCTTTTGATGAATCTTACCACTCCTTTCCAAGGAGAGACTTTTAACAATACTTTATCTCCTATTTGAAATTCCAAGGGTTTGCGTCGGTTGTCAGCATAGCTCTTTTGTCGATCACGTGCTGCTTTCAGTCGTTCTTTGACTTGAATAATCTTGTCAGTTGTTTCTTGCACTATCTCAGGTCCAGATAGTTGTTTTTCCCCAATTTCTGCCCAACAGACTGGGGTTCGGCATTTTCGTCCATAAAGTGCTTCAAATGGTGCAACAATGATACTTGTGCGATAACTATTATTATAAGAAAATTCTATTAAAGATAGGTAATCGTCCCAATTACCTCCAAAATCAATTACACAAGCTCTAAGCATGTCTTCCATTGTCTGAATCGTCCTTTCACTTTGTCCGTCCGTTTGAGGATGATAAGTGGTGCTTAGATTTAACTTGGTTCCCATTGCTTTTTGGAAACTTGACAAAAAATGAGAGGTAAAACGGCTATCTCTATCAGAAACAATTGATAAAGGAATTCCATGTAATGAAACTATTTCATTTACATATAATTTAGCTAGCTGTTCCATACTGAAAGTTTCTTTCATTGGTAGGAAATGAGCTGACTTGGTTAACCTATCTACAATCACCCAGATTGATCATTGCCTTTTCTTGTTTTGGGTAATTTGGTAACAAAATCCATTGTAATTAATTCCCATTTCCATACGAGCATTTCTAACTGTTGTAACAAACCTGAGGGTTTCTGATGTTCAGCTTTAACTTGTGAACAAGTTAAACATTTAGAAACATAGGTTGCTATGTCCTTTTTCATTCCTATCCACCAGAAATTATTTCTCAAATCCTGGTACATCTTATCATTTCCTGGATGCATCGTATATTTGGACTTATGGGCTTCTTCTAATATACGATGACGCAGGTTCCCTAATTTAGGTATCCACATTCTCTTTTTATGGAATCTCCAAATTCTATCTGTTCCTTGTTCTAATTCCTTAATCATTCCTTTTAGTTTTTCAGTATCATCCTTGATTACTGATTCTTGTGCTTTTCTAATTTGCTCATTTAAATCTACTTGTAGATTTAATTTAAGAGAACGTACCCTTTTTGGCTTTTCGTGATACTTTCGGCTTAAAGCATCTGCCACTACATTTGCTTTTCCTTCATGATACTGGATATCACAATCATAATCACTGAGCATTTCCATCCAGCGTCTTTGTCTCATATTCAATTTTTTTTTCCTGACAACATACCTTAAACTTTTATGATCGGTGAATATGGTAAACTTACTACCATAAAGATAATGTCTCCAAATCTTAAGGGCAAAAATTATGGCTCCTAATTCTAGATCATGGGTTGAATAATTTTCTTCATGATTCTTAAGTTGTCTAGATGCGTAAGCTATAACCTTTTGGCGTTGCATCAACACACATCCATAACCTAACTTAGAAGCGTCATAATAAACTACTAAATCTTCAGTTCCCTCTGGTAATGCTAGTATGGGTGCGTGGGTTAATCTTTGCTTAAGAATTCTAAATGCTTCTTCTTGTTTTGGTCCACATTCAAACTTAATGGATTTACAGGTTAACTTAGTTAAAGGAATGTCTATTCTAGAAAAATATTGAATAAATCTTCTATAATAACCGGCCAATCCTAAGAAACTTCTAACCTCGGTTGGTGATTCAGGGGGTTTCCACTTAGTAATTGCCTCGATTTTTGTTGGATCCACATGAATTCCTTCATGATTAACTAAATGTCCAAGAAACTGTACTTGTTCTAAACAAAACTCGCACTTGGAAAACTTTGCATAAAGCTTTTCTCTTCTTAATAGACTTAAAAGTAAGTGCAAATGTTTTGCATGATCTTCCTTACTTTTAGAATAGATGAGAATATCATCAATAAAAACAATTATGAATTTATCCAAATATGGCTTGCATATTCGGTTCATCATGTCCATAAATGCGGCTGGGGCATTGGTTAAACCAAATGGCATGACAGTAAATTCGTAATGACCATACCTTGTTCTAAATGCGGTTTTAGGAATGTCCTCTTCCTGTACCTTTAATTGATGATATCCTGATCTTAAATCGATTTTTGAGAAAAATTGAGCTCCTTGCAATTGATCAAACAGGTCATCGATTCTTGGTAATGGATACCGATTCTTAATTGTGACCTTGTTCAATTCACGGTAGTAAATGCACATACGCATTGACCCGTCTTTCTTTTTAACGAATAAAATCGATGCTCCCTAAGGCGATGAGCTTGGCTGTATAAATCCTTTCTCCAACAATTCGTCTAACTGTTTCTTCAGTTCCTGCATTTCGGCGGGTGCCAAACGGTTGGGTGATTTGGAAATTGGTGTTGTTCTGGTTAACAGTTGGATTCTGAATTCGACTTCTCTGTCTGGCGGTAGTCCTAGTAATTCTTCTGGAAATACATCTGAAAACTGGGACACTACTGGAATGTCTTTTAATTCTTTTCCTTTAGTGTTAGTGATTATAGAAATCAAATATACTATAGACCATTTTCTTATATAACTTGCAGTTTTCATCACAGAGATGAATTTCGTGGATCTGGAGGGTTTATCTCCTTTAATTGTGATCTTTTCACCTTTTGGTGAATTTACTTGGATTGACTTTTGATCACATAAAATACTGGCTTTATTGGCTATTAACCAATCCATTCCTAAAACGACATCAAATCCTGCCAGATTCATTGGGTAAAGGTTTGCAATAAACTTTTGGTTTAAAAATTCTATTCTTGCTCCCTGCAAGATTTCAGAAATCCTAACCGTTTCTCCATTTGCGGTCTCTACTAGACATTCTTGTGGAAGTTTAGTTTATGATTGATTAAGAAGTTTGCAAAACGTAGTATTAATAAAACTTTGGTTTGCACCAGAGTCAAATAATACTTTAGCAAAAACATCATTAACTAAAAACGTACCGGCTATGACGTCCGGGATCATTTTGGCATCATCTGCTGTTAGAACAAATGCTCTAGCATTTTTAGTGTTCTTGTTGTTTGCAGCTGGAGCCACTTTCGGACAGTTCGGCTTGATATGGCCTTGTTCCCCACAGTTGTAGCATATCTTGTTGTTGGCTTTCCTCCTGCAGTCTTCTTCCTTGTGTCCTGATATTTTGCATAAATTGCAATATATGGAGCATCTTCTAGAATGCTTCCTTTTGCAATACTTGCAATAAGGTGCAGATGTGGAACCTACATTTTTCCCACGGTTGGAATTTCCAGATCGGAATTCCTGGGTAAGTCTTTGAGCTAGGTTTCTTTTCTGGTCTTCTTCTCTAGTACGGATTAATTCATCTGTCAAGGTATTTGCTAGTTCTACAGCTTCTTCTATAATTTGGGGTCTAACTGCCTTGACTACATGTTTAATTTCTCCAATTAATCCCCATATGTAACGGGAGATTAATACCGGTTTAGGTGATGCAAGGGTTGGTACTATTCTAGCATATTCAAAGAATGTAGTAGTATAACCCTTACTATCCACCCCTGTCATTCTAAGGTTCAGAAACTTATTTGCTATCTGTTCCTTTTCATTGGGAGGGCAGAATTTCCTTTCTACCATATTCTTAAATTCTTCCCATTCCATGTTGTATACCCTATCACTTCCTCTTGACTGGAGGATAGTGTTCCACAATTCTAAGGCTGAGTTTTTAAATAAATTAGAAGCAAACATTATTTTGTCTTCTTCAGCACACTTGCTTATTTTTAAAACAGCCTCAGTCTTTTCTATCCAGCGCATAGTTGCAATGGGTCCTTCATTGCCCGAGAATTCTATTGGTTTGCAGGACCAGAATTTTTTATAAGAACAACCATAAGACATGGTTCTTCTTCTTTTAGGAATGGGCACTTGAAGTACAGGTCCATTGTTTACGCTGTTTTCTGGTTCAGTTGGTCGCTTACTGCTATGTTTACTTTTATTATTCGCTTCCTGAACCGTTTGAATAATAAATGGCATTGCATCTATAATTCCTTGTGCCACTATGTGTTGAATGGCACTATTATCCACTTGGTTTCCATTGTTATTGATGCTCGGATTCTCATTAACCAAGTTAATGTTACTCTGGTTATCGTTATTCTGATTTCCTTGATTTCCTTCGTCGGCCATCTGAATTTTAAACATTTACCATTATTAATATCACAAAATAATATTTAATATATGTAACACCTCGAAAATTTACGTCCTATGATGTGTTGACACGTGTCATAGGTTTGAACGTGTGAAAGAATGTTCTTGAAGGACTAAAGTTGACAAACAATGAAACTATGTAAATATAAGGGTTCAAAGTGTCAACAATGAATAAATATACTTTACAATAACCCTACATGATGTTTATAACCTTAAACGAATGGATCATGGATCATACGAAGCGAATTGTGAAAGAAAGTGAGAGATTACAAACTACAGGGGTTAAATGTGTCAACATATTAAGATATACCTCTGAGTGACCTTTTAGCAAACCCGAAGCCTTGTAACGATTAATTATGCTCACTAGAATGTACCATAAAAATTTCACCAAGTTTCGTTACCGTATGAGAAAGTTATGATAAAATTCGTGTGTGAGGGTTAGAATCGTCAACATTGAAAATTAGGGCTTTTCGGGTGATCACAAAGTTACCCGGGGACTTGAAAAAGATGTTATAAGCCTTAAAGCCCCCATATGTCAAATATAAAGGCTTAGAATGCAAGAATAGAAGTGAAAGCGATGTTTAGAAGGACCGAGGACCAAAAATGCAATTAAGGAAAGTTGGGTAACCTGATCCGGAGGCTAAGGCGGGCCGCGTAAGGTCATGAAGACCTTTACGCGGGCCGCGTGACAGGTACAGCGACAGAAACCAACAGACAACTGTCTGTTGATGTTTTAACAGACTTTGATCACTTGTATTGCATACTATGGGCGGCCTAAAGTGGTTTATAGGCTGTAGATGACACTTGTAAGGATCCATGATCAATCATAGACATAAATGGCATGATCTTGGACAACCAAAGCTTATATAAAAAGCTCATAATGTTGCAACTTTCATACATTCATTTCCAAACTCATTTCTGATCATACCTGGAACTCCACAGCCGACCCAAGACCTTCCTAATCATCCATTAGACAAGTGTAAGTACCCTTGACCCTTCTTAATTAAGTTATGCTTAGTATTTAGCTTAGAAGTCAAACTGTCGTAATTACGGTTTGACTTAACGATAAAACACAAACGGTCCAGTGTTTTGCCGAAATGAAAGTTGTTATAAGTAGGTAATTAAGTGGGTAATAAACCCTTAAAAGGGTACTCACTGATTCCCGATCTAACCAGGTCAAATGACGAGTCAAACGTTGTCCGAAAAAGTCAACAGAATTGTTATTTTCAAATTAACACGTGATTAACAATGAAAAAGACGTGTAACCTATTTTATCATTCATATAACCTGATAATAAGCTTGTTTGATTCGACAACTTTCCGTTTTGAACCGATTCGGAACCGAAAGACGCAAAAGTTTGACTTTTGCTTTGACCTCAGTTCTGACCCGGTTTAGATAGGTTTAGACATGCCTTAAAGTTCCATTAGGACCTAGTTACATGTTGGTATAACCCTCTGTGTTTATACCACTTGAACCCTCGATTGTCCGACGTTTCCGTTAAGTGCTTAAATATGGACCATAATGCCCTTATGACCATACAAAGAGAATTTTGAAAATGTGAAAGTACAATAATCTTTGTTACTGATTATAAAACATGTCCCTAAATTTTCACATCAGTTGGAGGTCTAGATTAGGAGCCATGCTTAATGACGTCATTAGAACGCTTCTTAGTGATTAAAGGGCGTCATTAGCGTAAAGCCTACCTAAACCCAATCTTTGACACCAAAAATTTTACCCACTGATGTAATAAAATATTTTGGGATTTTTGAAGATTTTTAATCATTTTTAAACTGATCATAAGCGAGGATTAGTGCCTTGATTCGGTAAATACCGAATTTACCCTTTTCGGCCATAAAATGAGTTTTACAAGTCCTTTTGCTACGAATCCAATTGCTACTGATTTTAAATAATAAATGAAGTGTTTTGAACCTGCTTAACTAATCAGAAAACTCAGAATCCTATTTTAACCCGTACGTCGCTTAAAACGGCTTTATACGCGTATTATACGCATAGTTTGGGTTTAAAACTATTTTGGCATATAAGACTTATAACTAAATGTTATAACCTGTTAAAATAAACTATTTTACTGATTTATTCAGACTTGGATCACAGAAGCTTAATTGATCCCTTTTATAATCTTTAAAATGACCAAAATACCCCTACGGGGCTTAATATGAGATTAAACTCGTTTTGGGCATAATGGAAGGTATCCTACTGATATCACAACATATTCAAGGCATGTTAACTTAGGAAACCTGTTTAGGACTCTTATGGTTACCCGTTACGCTTCATGCGCGTTCGGTTAGGTTTATGTAACTAGTTTACATAAATTAGCCGAAACGGGTCAAACCTTATCGGTTTTATCTCAAAATCCAGAATGTGTATAATATACTCATATTAAGCAAGTCTTCAAACTTGTCGGGTCTAAATCACATTCTATCCGGTCTTCGCTAAATCGTGCGTGCGAACCGTATCTTTAAAACTAACCGGTCTAAGCTTAAGCTTAACTAAAGACCCGTTAGGATTCTAATAGGTTATTATAAACCTTCGTTCCAGATTAGGAGAACCAGTAAAAGATACTTGCACTCGCTGATTTTGATTTATACTTGCTCAGGTAAATACTTTTAACTTATTTTCCCTATACGGGCTTGGGGTACGGTATATAAAATACCGCTTGGTCGGGCATTGAATCTTTAATTGTATGATGGTTAAAGTATTGAGATGTCTCATTTAATTTGTTTTGTTTGCTTAAAGCCTTTGGGGGGTTAATGACCGTGTCCCGGATATCCCTGGCATCATTTTACGAAATGGCCACGACCTAAGCACGGGGCGTAGGCGTACGCCCGTCGGTGTCTCATATACATAATGTGGTGTGTCTATTGATCTTTAACCCGGCTCGATCCGGGCTACTGAACGCATAAGAAACATGTAAATCCTTTACAAGAATTATATTCAAATAATTATCCCAAGTTATAAAATATTATTTGTGCCTTGTGCCTTAAATGCATTTTCTTAAACTCTTTTCAAAATGAGTCGGTAGATTGTATTTACCAGTGTAAACTGACGTATTTTCTCAAAAAGGTTAGGTGCAGGTACTACGCGTAATAGGCTGGCTTTTCTCCTAGCATCCACAATAAGTCTCGCAAGCTTGGATGTCATAGACTGTTGAACATTGTTTCATTTTTATTTTGATCTACCTGTGATTTATATTCGACTACTTTTGATACTTAATATTACAATATTGTTTGGTTGAAATGAATCTATACTTTGCTTCCGTTGTGCATTTAAATATTGTGTTGTTTGACTATTATGTTGCCAACCACGTCACGATACTCCCCCACCGGGCCCACCGGTGACACGTGGAAATCGGGGTGTGACAATATAGCTAATCACATGACACGCATTTTGATCAAAAGCGTCGATCATTGCGACTTACTCTATTCATATACTATGCATCTATTACACACCAGTACTGAAATTAAAATTACAATACCGACTGAAATAAAATTACACTAATAATAGTAGGCATCCGTAGTTTTTTTTTTCATACACATACACACATATTATATTATTTTATTATTATTATTACTACTACCGTTTCCACCATCACATTCGTGGATATGGATTCATCCAGAAATCCATATTGCGCTCGTCGTACTTCCAGACGAGTCGCTCTCCCACCTGTCGCATTCTTTCACTGCTCTCTAAAATTTCCTCACCAAATGTCCTAAGTTCTTGTACATTGTCTGCACTCATAGGGGGTGCAGGTTCTAGGACTGGGTTCGGAATCTGGGGTGCGGATTCCTGGTACGGAGGTGTAGGTGCCTGAAATTGGTAAGGATTTTCTAAAATCTCCCTAATGAATACATCGTGGTAATAGGGATCTAAAGGATCCAAACCTGGGTAAGCTCCTATGTTTGGCATGGGCATGTCTTCGTGTATCGGGTAGCGTTGCACACAGTCCCTATTATCGTCCCACCAGGGGTCGTAATTTGGGTCTAAGGGATTTGGTGCGGGTACCCTAGGTATTTCCTCCGGGTTGAAATCATGCATTTCTACTTGATTTTCAGGGTTTTCTATTTCCATTGGTTGGACAGGAATTGGTGGTTGTGGTTGGGGTGCTATCATTTGCTCCAGGTTAGGGTCAGCTGCAGTGGTTGCTAGGATGTGAATGTTAGCTATACCCCTATTAATCATATCCTGGGCATAGGCATCGGTTTCTCTTTTGGCTGCGGCTAGTACTCTCTGGTCTTGTAACTTTTTCATACGTTTTCTACGCTCGTGTGCCCCTCGACTGAACCATCCTCTATTTTTCTGAGGGAATGGCTCCTCGGACTGAGCCTTAAACACGAATATTCCTTCTTCCGTATCAGCAGAGTACCCTGAGAGGGCAGGCTGAGAAGAGGAGGTGCCCTCGCTTCTAGGCGAACCAGACAATTGACGATACGCGTCAGATGGTCCTTGGTCGCTCATACTGTAAATTAACAAATAGTCAAATAACACATAACAAGAAAATACAATTATGCACGTATTCCCGTAATTTATTTCCTAACAATTTGAATTTTGATGTCAGCAGAACGCTTCTGTGGCTGAATCAGTGGCTTAGCTCTGATACCACCTTCTGTCGCAACCCCCGCCCCCTATCTGTCCCGGGAACGGGCGGCCGCGAACTCAGTGTCGGTGGTATCGATGTTTATTAATTTGGCATCGGAAATTACATCAGGATCGTAGTTAGGAAATATTTTATCAGAGTAAAACACCACATTTTATAGAAATAAACACATTGGGATAAAACTCAAGTTTTCATTACAAACTGATTTATAGGGATAAATCCCATTTTATTGAATTAAAACGCCTTCTTTATTTAGGTAACTTTTTTAGCCACTTTTCCAAGCCTTCAGTGCTATCCAGCTGGCTTCTAATTGGCTTTCACATTGTGTTACCTGAAACGCGTTTTAAAAACATTTGTCTGTGGGAAATACTGGTGAGTGAATCCCAGTTTAATTAAGAAACATTAATTTAATTTAAACAGTATTGAGAGCGATCACAATGTTTATATCTACCCAATTACTCATTCAGTACTGTCAATCCTGACTTGTGGGTCATATTACACATTGGCTAACTCTTCGTCCAATGGTAACGTGTCTCACATTTTGTATACAAAACCCCAACATACCGGCAGTAATCGTAGAATTACAAAGACTCAATCACTGCTAAATTGCATTGTAAAATAGTTAAGGTTTTGTAAAAACAGTTTACAAAAAGGAGATTACTCACATTGCTGTCTTAGGTTTTCACTAAGGGTTCCCTGGGAATTATCTATAAATTACACAAATGCACACGTGTTAGTATAATAACCCATTTTAACATTAGTAATACCCTCCCCGAGACGGCATTCCAACGAGTACGTCGGGCAGAACCACGACAGCCGTTACGGAACCCTAGATCAATCGGGCAGCGTATCTAATACGTATCCAGGGGTTATAATACTTACAACGGAGCAGAACTTCGCTAATTAGGGGGTATTATACCCGAGTATAGCTTCTACTATGAGGAAATTCGTAAGAAAGAAAAGAAATTGAGCGACTGAAACTGATATCCCGAGCTCCCATTATATAGGGCCTCATCTCGAGTTTCTCGCGGCCCGCGTAAAAGTAGGCTAAGGCCTACGCGGCCCGCGTCAACGTTGGTCAACGGTGTAGTTGATCCGGGTCATCAACTAGCCTCGCCACGATGATGACACGTGTCATCACCGGGTGTTGCCGCGTTCTCGATCGCTCGCGGCCCGGTAAACTAACGGGGTGGCTTACGCGCCCCGCGACAGCCCCAAACTTTTGATTTTTAATTAATTTTGTTAATATTCAAGGTATTCGGAGTCCGTTTTCGCGTATGGGGTGTATTTTATGACATATTGGAATATTTTAAATATTTTTAAGGTGTCGAAAAATTTATAAGGGTGTCGGTTTTCTTTAGGGTTGTTATAGTATAGATTTTGAAAAAAGATGGTTCAAGACTTCAAACTGCTAAATTGCTAAAATCGGGTGGTCCAGACCAACCCATCAAACCTACCGGTTTTGATTTTTTTGTTTCAGAAAACAGTAGTTACTAGTTAGCGATTTGACCCAAAATATTGTTAAAAACCAGCACAACAAGATCACGGGCATCTTATAATGATCATTGATGAACTCAAAACCTCGCATAGTTCTCTTGTTTGCATTTAGAATTTTATACAAGATGAATATATCGAAGATTGCTAGCAAACACATAAAAGTTTAGCAGGATCTCGTGGGATTGTTCCATTAAAACAATTTTGACGATTTAGCCGATGACACAATCACGTCAGCCTAATCAGTGAAGGGACATGTGTATGTTTAAAGAGGATCTTAGAATGCTAACTACAATAGATCACGTATGAGATTCGTACTCTTTGGCACAAGTTGTAGTATTTCATGTTGTTTGTCGGAGTATTAGGAGAGGTCCACATTGCCTTCTTCTTGGTACCTTTCGTTCAGTCTAAAGTTCTATGGTATTATACCTTAATTTGTCACACTACATATGTCTTTAGCTATTTATTTGTGATTTGATACGGTATTGACATTTTTATCTTGTTACACTCTTATGTATTGTCTTAAGTTAAAACATATTTAGAAACATTGGTATGGGTCTTTAATGATTCCGTAATGTGGACAAAGGAAGTGACACATAAATAAATGCATTTTTTTAAATACCACAAGTTATCTAAAACATCGATTTTAGGTATTTTATAAACATTTATCAAACACACAAAGTTTGAAAATAAAAAGTTTAAGACAATGACATGTGACTCGCAATGGTACTAACAATAAAAGTGCATAAAGGACAAAATGAACAATAACTCCCGACACATTTTATCCAAATTAATTCCAAAATATCATATCCTCGAATGGGTATCTTCAACTTCAAACATATTCCAAAAAACAAGCAATAAAATTATGTCATTATTCTTCTAAATATCTAACATGTAAGTTATGAAAAATAATAATCTAGTCACGGATCGATATATTGAATGACCTTCTTCACATGTTTTTCGTGTTCACGTTTGTGTACTCGTTCTTTTCTTCTACTTATTATTATTATTATTATTATTATTATTATTATTATTATTATTATTATTATTATTATTATTATTATTATTATCAAACTGTTATTCTAATTTCAAATTGAAAATAACATAAAAGATTTGATTCAAATTGAAAAAATATATTAAATAATGTATCACATATTCACATAAATTACACAGAATACATTGCCCATAATATCAAACTAGATATGATAAAGCTTGAGTTAAGTTGAGAGAACACTAGACCCCATCATCAAACAATATATGATAAAGCTTGAGTTAAGTTGAGAGAACACTAAGACCCCATCAACAATATTTCTTATTTTTTAAACATATTTTGTCTATTTGTTGGCAATGAGATATAGCTTAATTGATATTGGAGGAGAAGTGAAGATTCGGTTGAAGGCTACATGTCTGAAGTTTGAATCCAATCTTAACCGGGTTTTACCGCAATGTGCCTTCGGGTGGCTGGTTTTCCCTAGAGCTGAATATGGTGGGCTTGGATTACCCAACGTTGTCTGTGATCGTGGCGTATAGGATCGCCTTTTGCCATTGGGTTACCCGGATAGCCAACTTTTTTTCGTTGGTTGTTTATTTTATTTTTTATTTTTTTTGTCTATTTGTTCAGCCTCCTTTACTTTTATAAGTCCATTTAAGTTTTTTTTTTTTTTTTTTTACAGTCTTATACTTTTGTAGAGGTTTATCAATTAATGCTCCTTTTATGTCAAACATCTTTGGATAGTTTCAATTTGCAATCAAATACCTTTGTACCAAACATCTTTGTTTAGTTTCAGCTTACAATCCTATACCTCTGTAGAGGTTTATCAATCTATGCTCCTTTTATGTCAAACCATCTTTGTTTAGTTTTGTTGAATCCAAAATCAACATAACTGTAGTCACCGACTTTGGGATCGGCATGGTCCGGTTCAGATTCATCCTCTCGTTGTTATGATGACGGTTCCTCTTACTGGATCATAGATCTAGAGTTGAATTCACATGTCTCGTTGGAGGGCTCGGGTGGATTGCCTCGAGGGCACTCCGACATTCAAGTCACTACCATACCAACAATGAAAAACGTAAATGTAAGCATAATGTCACGGGGTTATCTTTTGATCCTTGTGTGGCGTCCCTATTTCCCCGGGTACAAGCCAATACATCATGCTCCTTGTGTGAGTCATTGGTTTTGTCTTGTCTTGTCTTGTCTTGGACTCATGAGGATAGTGATGCCAACTCACAACAAGTGGTGCGTTCGTCGCATAGACACGACTAGGCATGTACACCTTTTTATCTGCTGAGGTCGTGCCCGATAAAGACCTGGACTAGCCAGTAAACCCAAGCGTTTAAATACATCCGATAGCAAAACAACCTTCGAACATTTGGTTCGTGACACTCTCCCACCACCATTTCATGCACCTTCTCATGCATGCGAGCCGTCCCATACCAGATCGCATACTTAGACGATGCATCTTTCCCGAATTGTAAGGACTTGCAAAAATGTCCCTAAACGACCCGTAAGTGAAAACCCGGACCCCTGAAACCCTAATGTGCATGAAAAACTAAGAAAACAAAATTTCTGGTCTTCACGCGGGCCGCGTAAAGGATAGTTTATAGCTCACGCGGGTCGCGTCAACTTGAAGTTCGACCGGATAAGTATTAGAGCCACGTGTCGTCCACCTGGCAACCCTACTCGTGACCCATCAAGCCTACACGTAGACTAGGTGTCCATGCGGGCCATGTAAGGGTCAAGCAAGGGTTTATGCGGGCCGCGTAAAACCCAAAATCTGGCTATAAGTAGCCTGTGCATGGGGCTTTCATTCTGTGTTGAAAATTTTTCTAAAAACGAAGAATACTGCATAAATTCGAATTTTTAAGATATCGAGGCGCTGCTACGATACAGGGTATTAACTCGATCACTGCTACGATTCAATGTCCGATCGATTGAAACCAATCTGATGGATGTTTAAGTGCTGCTCAAACTCGGGTTATACTTTGTCATTCGTCGTGAGAGTTTTGATCTCGTGAGTTATCGTAAATGTTGTATTAAGTTACTGACCTAGTTCGTATGCATTGTCATTTAAATTAGGTTGCAAGGCTAATCAGTAGGCTAAACTCTGCCCGTTTAAATCTGCAATGTGAGTCATTCTCTTTTTATCAAATTGCTTTACAAAACCCTATTTATTTTCAAGGTTATAATTACAGGGATTAAGTCTTTGTAATCTTCAATTACTGCCGGTATGTGGGGTTTTGTATACATTACTTGATACCCGTCACCATTGGACAACGAGTTAGCCAATGGGTGATCTGACCATAGTCACAGATACAGTCGAGTGACAAATACCGATTTGGGGTAATTGGTTGATAGAAACAATGTAATCACCCTTAATACTGTAAATTATAACAATGTGTCGTTTTGTGCAACTTGAGTGACTCGCCAGTATTTCCCTGCTGATAAAATCTTTTTAAAACATGTTTCAGGTGATCTGCTGTGATCAAGGAAAAAGTGCCGTGTAGCACTACAAGCTTGAAGAAGTGGCTCAATAAAATAAAGAAACATGTTTTTTGTAAAACAGGGATTTCCCAGTGAAATCCCCTTATTGTAAATTATGGGTGTTATTCCCAATTTGTGAAATAAAAATAAATTGGGTATTTTCAAGTTTTAACCGATCCTGTTAAAATTCCGCTGCCAACATAATAATCACCACGGATTTCTGTCCCGCGGCTCCTGAAACGGGTAAAACCGGGCCGGGGGCCGTGACAGAAAAATGTGGTATCAGAGCCACTGATTTAAGCCAATTAAGTATTTAGAAATACTTAATTTTTCTGATTGCCATTCTGTGATTATGTGAAAATTCAATTTACAAAATTTTAACTTAGAAATTTGTGTGTTTCTTCGTATCTGCTAAACATCATGAATGAGTTGTCTGAAGCTCTTCAGAATCTCAATCTCTATTCTGTTAATGTGGAAGTTTCCAAAGACTTTACCGGTTATTGTGCCGACACTGATGAACCTATGGAATTTCAAGCCCAACCTCCGGAGAAACCCAAACCGAAAAAGAAAAGAAGATTCGTGGGCTGGAGGCGTGTGCGTAGGAGGAAACCAGCAACACGGAAAGTTATAAAGACTGAGGATCCCAAAGATAAAGGCAAAGGAATAGAGATTGGGGAAAGTTCCAGGCAAGACCAGGAAATGCCATCTTGGGAAGAGATGGATCATAAACTGGCACTTAGTGACCTCATCGGACCTGCCGGTGAAAACCTCTTTAATTACCCAGCGGAAGCACAACTTCCAGTTGATCTAGAGCCTGATATCCCAGACCCTATTATCCATTCCCAACCTCTACCAGCAGAGCTAGAAGTGTGGTGGACCACCGACTGGCAGTTTCAGAATCTCCTAAATAACCCTAATACCTTTTTCACTCAGTTCGACCCGGAGCCTGCCCAAAACCCACCAATGAGCAGTGAGAATTTGGCTGAACTCCGCCATTTTGGCGAGGAGCTGGTGGATGCAGGGAATCAAATCCGGGAGGTGGGAGAACAGATCTCCTGGAAGTACGACGAGAGGGAACGTCGTTTCTGAGATGCCAGCTGATGGGGATGGTGTGACTGTGTAGTTGTGGTTGTATAATAATAAAATAAAAATATAATGATAAAAATATAATAATGTAAAATAACTAAAAAATAAAACTTGTGTAATATAACTGGTTTGTACGGACGCATATTAGAATATATAAAAATATGAAAGTCGAAAAATCGACAATTTTGGCTATATGTGTTGCCATGGTTATGTGCGATTATTTTAGTGTGTTTGGTTGTTATTTAATTTGCGCTAATCACTTATATATATTAATTACCAGATGGAACACGCTGGTAATGAACAAGTTAACGAGGGTAACCAATCCACGCAAAACCATGAAGATCAATTTCTGAATAAGCAAGATATAGAGAATATCATTGCTCAGGGAATAGCCAATGTTATTCCAGCAATCATTGCTGCTGCCCGAAATCCAGTTGAGCCTCAACAAATTATTCCCAGCAAACTTACTCATGAAGACAACTTCAGTAATAGCGTAAATGGAGGCGGCAACATTAACAATAACGATGATGAGATGCAAGCCCCAATTCCTAAGAGAATGAAAGCTGCAACGCCTGGTTGCACTTATAAGGAATTTCTTGCCTGTAAACCTGTTGAATTTGCAGGCAACGAAGGGGCGACTGCTGCACTGCGTTGGTTAGAGAAAACTGAAGCAGTAATTAAAATAAGTAAATGTGCCGAGGAAGACAAGGTCATGTACGCGTCGAATCTTTTCAAAGAAGGGGCACTAGAATGGTGGAATACGATACTAAAAGCCAAGGGAAGTGATGTGGCTTATGCTATGAATTGGGAAGAATTTAAAAGTTTGGTGGAAAGAAAATTATGTCCCGAATATGAAAATGAACAAATGGCAAATAAGTTCCTAAACCACCGGATGGTGGATGTTGATTGTCGAGGGTATACTTCGACTTTCTTCGAATATGCCAGAATAGTACCAACTTTGGCCTCGCCAGAACCGGTACTTATTTCTCGCTACATCTGGGGTTTGATTAGCGAGATCCGTGATATTGTCAAAGCTGCGAGACCCCGCACAATTGATGATGCGGTGGAATTAGCCAACACTTTGACTGACGGACTGGTGCGTACGCGAGAAGAAAATAGGAAGAAGGAATTGGCTCAGAAAATTACCCAAGGATTTCGTGTGGGTAATAATAGCAATTTCAAGAAAAGAGGAACTGGGCAATCATCCACTCCGCCGTTCTGCAGGAACTGTAAAAAAGAAACATTTTGGAAAATGTAATGAACCCTGCAACTTCTGCAAATCGATAGGACATCGTGAAGAAGATTGCAGAAAGAAGACAAAGATATGCTACAATTGCGGAGAAGCTGGCCATTTCAGACCAGAATGCCCTAAATTGGTCAAACCAGCAGATAACAAGGCAAAACCTGCTGAAGGGACTAACAAGAAGAACGCAAGAGCCTTCCAACTGACTACGCAGGAAGCTGAACTGATTCCTGACGTAATAGCTGGTACGTTCTTAGTTCATGACGTTTATGCGAAAGTATTATTTGACTCTGGTGCGAACCAAAGTTTTATAAATAATTCATTCTGCCAAGCTCTTAAGCTACCCTTAACAAAACTTAGGCAAGTTTTTACGGTAGAAACGGCAGACAGGAATTCTGTTAACATAAATACGGTTTTGCAAAAAGAAAATATAGAACTTTTAGGTCATAAATTTTCTGCAAACCTATTACCCATGAATTTAGCTGGATTCGATGTTGTATTAGGAATGGATTGGTTAGTAGCCAACCATGCTCGAATCCTTTGTGATAAGAACTCTATAGAAATTCATACACCCACAGGAGAAGTAGTGGTGATTACAGGAGATAAGCCACGTAAGCCAATGAAATTCATTTCAGTAATGAAGGTGGGTAGTTATTCAAGAAAACAAGGAATAGTGTATATGATTTCGGTAATCATTAACACTAAAGGTAAGGAACTTAAGGAAATTCCAGTAGTATCAGAATAACCGGATGTATTCCCAGAAGAACTACCTGGATTACCACCCGATAGGGAAGTAGAATTTAGAATTCATCTAATTCCTGGAACTACACCGATAGCTAAGGCACCTTATCGGTTAGCACCCACCGAAATGTTAGAATTGAAAAAGCAATTAGATGAATTGCTCAGTAAAGGATTCATACAACCTAGTTCATCTCCTTGGGGAGCACCAGTGTTGTTCGTAAAGAAGAAGGATGGTTCGATGCGAATGTGTATCGATTATAGGGAATTGAATAAGGTTACAATTAAGAATCGATACCCTTTGCCTAGGATTGATGATCTCTTTGATCAACTTCAGGGGGCTAGATATTTTTCTAAGATAGATTTACGCTCCGGATATCATCAATTGAAGGTACAAGAATAAGACATACCTAAAACCGCTTTCAGAACTAGGTATGGTCATTACGAGTTTACAGCCATGCCCTTTGGACTAACAAATGCTCCTGCAGCATTCATGGACATGATGAATAGGATCTGTAAACCGTACTTGGATAAATTTGTAATTGTCTTCATCGACGATATACTTATTTATTCCAAAAGTCAGGACGAGCATTGTCAGCACCTGCATGCACTCTTAACTTTGTTAAAAAAGGAGAAGCTTTACGCCAAATTCTCGAAGTGTGAATTTTGGCTACAGGAGGTGCAATTTTTAGGTCACATGGTGAATCACGAAGGTATTCACGTAGATCTTGCTAAGATAGAAGCAATCACCAAATGGAAGGTCCCGCAATCAGCTACAGAAGTTAGAAGTTTTCTAGGATTAGCTGGATATTATAGACGATTTATTAAGGATTTTTCTAAAATAGCTGTACCATTAACTAGGCTAACCTGTAAAACAGTAAAGTTTGAATGGGGACCTAAGCAAGAAGAGGCTTTTAAGATTTTAAAACAAAGGTTAACAAACACCCCAATTCTTGCCTTACCCGAAGGAACAGAAGATTTTGAAGTTTACTGTGATGCTTCTAAGCTAGGATTATGATGTGTGTTAATGCAACGCAAGAAGGTAATTGCGTACGCCTCAAGACAATTGAAGAAGCACGAAGAAAATTATACGACTCATGATTTAGAATTAGGATCGATAATTTTTGCCCTTAAGATTTGGAGACACTATCTATATGGCAGTAAGTTTATAGTCTATACAAACCATAAGAGTTTAAGATACATATTTGGGCAAAAAGAATTAAACATGAGGCAAATAAGATGGATGGAAATTCTAAGTGACTACGACTGTGATATTCAATATCACGAAGGAAAAGCAAACGTAGTAGCGGATGCCTTAAGTCGTAAGTATCACAAAAAGCAAAAGCGAGTTCGTGCTCTTAGATTAAGTTTACAATTAGACTTAATGGAACAATTGAAAAATGTTCAAGAAACAGCAATCAAGGATGATGCTGAAGGAATGAAAGGACGAACAAAGGAACTAGAGCAAGGAAGTAATGGAATTTGGAGATTCCATAAAAGAAGAATTTGGGTACCTAAGCAAGGAGAATTATGAAATAAGATTTTAGAGGAAGCCCATAAATCTAGGTATACTATGCACCCTGGAAATAATAAGACGTACTAAGATTTAAGGAATAATTTCTGGTGGATATGTATGAAAAAGGACATAGCGAGATATGTATCTAAGTGTCTAACTTGTTCACAAGTTAAGGCAGAACACCAGAAACCTTCAGGTCTACTACAACAATTAGAAATGCCTGTATGGAAATGGGAGCTTATAACAATGGATTTCGTTACTAAGTTGCCCAAAACCAGAAAAGATAACGACGCGATTTGGGTAATTGTGGATCGATTAACCAAATCAGCTCATTTTCTACCCATGAAGGAAACCTTTAGGATGGAAAGGTTAGCCAAGTTATACGTAGACGAGGTAGTATCCTTACATGGAGTCCCACTCTCCATTGTATCGGATAGTGTCACACCCTGAATTCCACGTGTCACCGGTGGGCCCAGTGGGGAGTATAGTGACGTGGTTGGCAATATAATAGTCAAACAACACAATATTTAAATGCACAGCGGAAGCAATTGAAAGATATAATTCAACCGAATAAAATATTGTAATATCGTGTATCACAAACAGTTGAAAGTTTATCCACAGACGGATCGAAATAAATAGGAAACAGTAGTTCAACAGACGATAGGCATCTTAAGCTTGCGAGACTCTTTTGATGCTAAGGAGCTATCCAGCCAATTACGAGTAGTGCCTGCACTTAATCTTTTTTGGAAAATACGTCAGTTTACACTGGTAAATACAATCAACTGACTCATTTTGAAAATGATTAAAAATTGATTTGGATGCACGTGGTATAAACATTTTATAACTTGGGATAATTATTTAAATATATAATCTTGTAAAAGAATTACATGTTCCTTATACGTTCAGTAGCCCGGATCGTGCCGGGTTAAAGATCAATAGACACACCACATTATTTCTTTATGCACTGACGAGTGTACGCCTACACTCCGCGCTTAGGTCATGGCCATTTCGTAAAATGATGCCAAGGATATCCGGGACATGGTCATTAACCCCCCAAAGGCTTTAAGTAAACAAAAAAATTTAAACGGGCCGATCAAATTATTCAATTAACCACTAAACGATGGAAGATTTGATGCCCGACCAAGCGGTATTTTATATACCGTAACCCAAGCCCGTATAGGGAAAATAAGTTAAGAGTATTTACCTGAGCAAAGTAATAATCACAATAAGCAAATGCAAGTAGCTTTTACTGGTCCTCCTAATCTGGAACGAAGGTTTATAATAACCTATTAGAATCCTAACGGGTCTTTAATTAAGCTTAAGCTTAGACCGGTTAGTTTCAAAGATACGGTTCGTACGCACGATTAAGCGAAGACCGGAATAGAATGTGATTTAGACCCGACAAGTTTGAAGACTTGCTTAATATGGGTATTTCATACACATTCTGGATTTTGAGATAAAACCGATAAGGTTTGACCCGTTTCGGCTAATTTATGCAAACTAGTTACATAAACCGAACCGAACGCTTAAGAGGCGTAACGGGTAATTATTAGAGCCATATACAGGTTTCCTAAGTTAATATGCCTCAAATATGTTGTGACATTAGTACGATATCTTTTATTATGCCCGTAACGAATTTAAACACAAACTATGCCCCGTAAGGGTAGTTTGGTCATTTACAAGGTTGTAAAAGAGTTTAAGTATTAATCTGAGTTACAGGTCTGATGTAATCAGCAAAAATACTTAATTTAATAAGTTATAACAGTAGGGTAAAGTATATATGTGAAATTTATTAATTATAACCAAACTATGCACCGTAGGGGCATTTTGGTAATTTCACATAAGCCGTAAAGCTCAAAACTGAAGTCTGAGTTAAAAAACTTTTGCTTACTGTTAAAATATTATAATTTACCCAAAATATCAGTAGGTATCAACCCTTGTATGTTTAAAATAGTTCTAGTACATACTATGCGTTAAAAACGCTTAAAAAGGCGATTAGAAGCCATTTCCGGGTTCTATACATAAAGCTGATATTTTTATTATTCCAGAAGGATTAAAATAATTTATTTATCATGTGTAATTAGTAGCAAAAGGTTTGGAGTCAATTAGATATATAAAACTCATTTTATAGCCCGTAAGGGCAAAATCGACAATTACCGGATCAAGCCTATGACTATAAGTTATGCTCAGCCTAAAATTAATTAAAAATCTTCAAAAATCCCAAAATAATATATTACATCAGTGGGTAATAAGTTTGATAACAAAAAGTAGGTTTAAATAGGCTATACGCTAATTATGTCGTTTAATTAACATAAAGCTTTCAATTTACGCTAATGAGCATAACTCTCAAACTACACCTCAAACTGATGTCAAACTTTGGGTGCAAGTTTATAATTCAGTAACTAAGGTTTCTACTCTTTTATATTATCAAAAATCACGTTTTAAGGTGAAAAGGGCATAATGGTCAACATATGAGCAATTAACGGGAACATACATATTAATTGGATAACTAATGAACCAAGGTGTATTATCACAGAGGGTTATACTAGCATGTAACCTAGTCCAATTAAAGCTCTAAGGTATTTCTAAAACATACCAAAATGGGTCAGAACTGAAGTCAAAGCAAAAGTCAAAGCTTTGCGACTTTCGGTTCCGAACCGGGTCTAAACAGAAAATTGTCGGGTTGAACATGTTTAGACACGTTCTTACACTAATTACCAAGTTATATTAATGATCAAACAGGCTGTATGTGTTCTACATTGCTAATTATGCATAAATTGGAAATTAAGCATTCTGTTGACTTTTTAATAACAAGTTTGACCCGACAAATGGTCTAGTTAGAGTAGGAATCAGAGGGTGCCCTTTTAAGGGTTTAATGCCCACATAATTACCAACTTATAACTACTTTCAAATCGACTAATCACTGAACCATCAATGATTAATCGCTAAGTCAACCGTTAATTACGACGGTTTGACTTTTAAGCTAAAACTAAGCAAAAACTTAACTAAGAAAGGTTAAGCAAACTTACTGAAGTCCTATGCATGATTTGTGAAGCTTAGAGAGAAGTCTTGAGCTCCAGAAATGTTCCAAAGTGCAGATGGAAGGTGTGAAGAAATGGTTGCAACCTTGTGGCCTTTTATAGTGTTCATATCTTCATAGATTGTTGACAACAAGGTCTACCATTGATGTTTAATCACTAACAAGTGTCCCTAAGTGACTAGGGGTTGTCTAGGGGTCGTCCAAGATGAGGAAAATCGGATTAAAGTCGGTTACAAGAGCTATGGTAGACAAAAACCCAAGGATTTCGGATCAGAGGGGCCTTCGCGCGACGCGTAGCCCCCCCTAGGGGCCTTCGCGTGCCGCGAAGCCCTTCTGATCAAATCTCAATTTTTGATTTTTTATACTTTGGTCCTTGGCTCTTGAAAACTTTGTTTCGACTTTATTTATTGCACTTTGAACCCTCCAAATTGACTTATAAGGGCTTTAAGATATATACCCATTTTGTTAAGTCCTCGGTTAACTTTATTGTTACCCGAAAAGTCATAACTTTCAACGTTGACGCTTTAACCCCTTGTATACGAATTTGATCATAACTTTCTCATACGATAACGAAACTTTATGAAATTTATATCGTGCATTCTAGTGAGCATAATTTACCGTTACAAAGCTTCGGGTTTGCTAAAAGGTCACTCAGAGGTATAACTTAAACATGTTGACACATTTAGCCCCTGTAGTTTGTAATCTCTCACCTTTAGCTTCGTACGATCCATGATTTATTCGTTTGAAGGTATGAGCATCATGTAGGGTTAATGTACAATATATTTATTCACTGTTGAGATTTAGAACTCGTATATTCACATACTTTCCATGATTGTCAACTTTAATCCTTTTATAACATTCTTTCACACGTTCAAACATACGACACGTGTCAACTCATTATAGGACGTGAATTTTCGAGGTGTTACATCCTCACCCCCTTAAAAGAAATCTCGACCTCGAGATTTACTGAAATAAATAAGGGTATTTTTCTTTCATTGTGGACTCAACCTCCCACGTATACTCGGGACCTCTACGGGCATCCCATTTGACCTTTACAATCGGTACATGCTTCCTTCGAAGCTTTTTAACCTGTCGATCCTCGATCGACAATGGTTTTTCCACAAATTTTAAGCTCTCATCTATATGCACATCTGTATGTGGTATGACCAGTGATTCGTCAGCGAAACACTTCTTCAGATTGCAGATGTGGAATACATTATGAATACCACTGAGCTCTTCAGGTAAGTTTAACTTATAGGCAACTGATCCGACACGTTCGATGACTTCGAACGGTCCTATGTATCTCGGGCTTAACTTGCCTTTCTTACCAAATCGCATCACTCCCTTCCAGGGTGATACTTTAAGCAACACTTTATCACCAATTTCAAATCTCATAGCTTTACGTTTTGGATCTGCGTAGCTCTTCTGCCTATCTCGGGAAGCTTTGAGACGGTCACGAATCTGGACAATCTTGTCTGTCGTTTCAAAGACTATCTCTGGTCTTGATAATTGGATATCTCCAACTTCCGCCCAACAAACGGGCGTTCTACACTTTCTACCGTATAAAGCCTCGAAAGGCGCAGCCTTAATGCTGGTATGGTAGCTATTGTTATATGAGAACTCAATCAATGGTAGGTGGTTATCCCAACTACCACCTAAATCAATTACACATGCACGTAGCATGTCCTCCAATGTCTGGATGGTACGCTCACTCTGTCCGTCAGTCTGAGGGTGGTAAGCCGTACTGAAATTTAAGCGCGTGCCCAAAGATTGTTGGAAACTTTTCCAAAAATGTGACGTGTATCTAGTATCTCTGTCAGAGATAATAGACACAGGTATGCCATGTAAAGCTACAATCTTATCTACATACAGTTGGGCTAACATGTCGGAGCTATAAGTCTCCTTTATGGGTAGGAAATGTGCTGACTTAGTCAGTCTATCCACGATCACCCATATCGTATCATTTCCTTTCCTTGTCTTGGGTAACTTGGTGATAAAATCCATAGTTACCATTTCCCACTTCCAAGTAGGAAGTTCAGGCTGTTGTAGCAAACCTGACGGCTTCTGATGTTCTGCTTTGACTTGCGCACACGTCAAGCATTTAGCTACATAGGTAGCTACAGACTTCTTTAAGCCTATACACCAATAGTTGGCCCTTAGATCCTGGTACATCTTATCAGCTCCAGGATGAACAGAATATTTGGAACTATGGGCTTCCTGGAGGATAACATCCCGAAGTCCTCCATAAATTGGAACCCATATTCGTCCATTCAATCTCAGAATTCCATCCTTGCCAAGAGATAACTGCTCCTCGGTTACTCCTAGCTTTTCATTAGGATAGTTAGCTTCCAGCACAGCTTCCTTCTGTGCAGCTAACAACCTTTCATTTAAACTGTTCTTTATTTCAATGCTCTTGGCATTGATTCGGATGGGTTTAACCCTTTCCTTTCTACTTAAGGCATCAGCAACCACATTTGCCTTGCCTGGATGGTATCGGATTTCACAATCATAATCATTCAACGTCTCCGTCCATTGGCGTTGCCTCATGTTTAAATCCTTCTGATTAAACAGGTGCTGGAGGCTCTTGTGATCAGAATAGATCACAAACTTGATCCCATACAAATAGTGCCTCCATAGCTTCAGTGCAAATACAACGGCACCCAACTCCAAGTCATGGGTGGTGTAATTCTTTTCGTGCACTTTTAACTGTCGTGAAGCATAGCCAATAACTTTGCCTTTCTGCATAAGCACACACCCCATTCCGGTGTGTGATGCATCACAATAAACTACAAATTCTTCGATTCCATCAGGTAACGTCAGTACAGGAGCGTTGCTCAACTTTTGCTTTAGGATATCAAAGGATTCTTGCTGCTTAGGGCCCCAAACAAACTTAACTTTCTTCTTTGTCAAAGAAGTTAGGGGTGCAGCAATCCTAGAGAAATTTTCAATGAAACGCCTGTAATATCCTGCCAATCCCAGGAAGCTACGAATCTCTGTAGGTGTCTTTGGCTCTTGCCAGTTCATGACAGCTTCCACCTTAGCGGGATCAACTTGGATTCCACGTTCGCTAACCACATGTCCAAGAAATTGGACTTCTCGAAGCCAAAATTCACATTTAGAGAATTTGGCATAGAGCTTCTCCTGCTGAAGTAATGAAAGAATACATCGAAGATGCTTCTCATGATCAGCCTTGTTCTTCGAGTAGATGAGGATGTCATCTATGAAGACGATGACAAATTTGTCCAAGTAGGGCTTGCAGACGCGATTCTTGAGATCCATGAATGCGGCAGGTGCATTAGTGAGCCCAAAAGGCATCACTAGGAACTCGTAATGACCATAACGAGTCCTAAATGCAGTCTTGTGCACATCTTCATCTTTAACCTTCAATTGATGATAGCCTGACCTTAAGTCGATTTTGGAGAAATAACTTGCCCCTTGGAGTTGATCGAACAGATCGTCGATTCTGGGCAAAGGGTATCTATTCTTGATCGTGACCTTGTTAAGCTCACGGTAGTCGATGCACAGACGCATCAATCCATCCTTCTTCTTGACAAACAAGATTGGTGCTCCCCAAGGAGACGAACTAGGTCTAATGAAATCTTTGGCCAGCAACTCATCTAGTTGCGTTCTTAATTCCTTCATCTCCGTTGGTGCCAATCTATAAGGTGCTCTAGCAACAGGTGCTGCCCCAGGGATGATGTCAATTCTGAATTCCACTTGCCTATCTGGTGGTAAACCAGGTAGTTCTTCAGGAAAAACTTCAGGGTATTTAGAAATGACGGGGATATCTTCTATCTTTGGTTTCGGCTCATTAATAATCACTTGTGCCATGTAGATGACACAACCCTTCTTTAAACACTTGGAGGCCTTGAGCATAGTCACTTGCTCAGGCAGTCCATACTGGGTATCTCCCCGAATGGTAAGTGATTCACCAGACGGAGTCTTAATCACCACTTGCTTTTTGTTGCAGACAATTTGGGCATGGTTATGAGATAACCAGTCCATACCCAAAACTATGTCAAAACCGGCTAACTTAAAGGGAAGAAGGGACAGAGGAAAAGAATGGTTCTTAATGGATATAACACATCCATCTAACACAGTTGAGACGGTTTCTATGGTGCCGTCTGCTAACTCCACTTCATAATTCATACTTAAGGTTTTGACAGGTAAATTCAGCAATTTGCAAAACTTATTATCTACGAAAGACTTATCAGCGCCTGAATCAAAAAGTACTCTTGCATAGACATCATTTACAAGGAAAGTACCTGTAATCACATTGTCGTCTAGAACCGCTTCCTTTGCATCCATTCTGAAGACTCTAGCATTTGTCTTCTTTCCTTCGTCGTCTTTCTTTGCATATTTCGGGCAGTTGGTCTTAATGTGCCCCTTTTCATTGCAACGGTAGCACGTTGCGTCTTTCAGCTTCTTGCAATCCAAGGTCTTGTGCTCCTTGGACTTGCATATACCACATGCAAAAGTTTTTGACTGAGTCTGCGAGTTTGATTCAAACCTGCACTTCCCGAAGTGCTATTTCTTGCAGACTTTGCACTTGGGCTTATCACCAGACTGATGCCCATCCTTCCTGGATTCAGACCCCTTCTTGTTGTCACTGTTTCCTCGGTGCTTCTTGTTTGACCTCCGTGAATTATCATCTTCACGTTTTCTTTTCTCGGCATCTTTGTTCCTCGGCGATCTTTATCTGACCGCGTCCAGAGTGAGGGGCAGAGATATGTCAGCTACAGATCTGAAAGTAGCTGGCCGAGAGGCCTTCACGCTTGCCTTTATCTCGGGGGCTAAACCCCCAATGAAACGAGCGATTCGTTTGGGTTCCGGGGTCACCAAATACGGAACCAACCTCGACATTGTATTAAAGCTCGTGAGGTAAGCTTGGCAATCTAGATTGGTCATTACCAACGAAAGAAAATCTGACTCAATCTTCTCAACCTCATGTTGAGGACAGTAATTCTCCCTGATGAGGGCAACGAATTGTTCCCATGACATGTTGTACAATGGGATTTTCCCAGTGGCTTGAATCAGTGATCTCCACCAGGCTAAAGCTTCGCCTTTAAAAGATTGCGACACAAACTTGACTATATCCCTCCCAGCGCACCCGCTGATATCCACAACTGTATCCATCTCATCTAACCACGTCATGCAGTCAATGGCTCCTTTTTCCCCAGTGAAATCTCTGGGTTTGCATGAAACAAAGTATTTATAGGAGCAACCCTTACTACGGGGTTCTTGATTTAGTACAATCTGTTGAGATGGAGCACTGTGGTGGTTTGAGGAGAGTCGATCATCATCTTTCTTCGGTTCTTCCTTCTTGGAAGGTGGCTTCGAATGCGGTGTAGATAGGGTCCTACGTCGAGTCCCACTATATTCTTCGTACTGCAGCTCTAAGGCCTTTGTAACTGCGTCGTCTACTAACGCTTTCAGTTCAGCACCCGTTAGATTAATCCGGGCGTTATCATTATTCTCCACTGGGTGACTATTAATTTCATCCGAGTCAGCCATTTTAATTGAACTGTTACATAAAACAAGGACAATAGTTTACTTGGGAGTTTATTATGGAATTGTCTTTTATGGCAATTCATTAACCATGGTATACATAGACCATATTTGGTTAATTTATAAATCATATTTATTTAGGATTTTATTACAATTTATCCTAATTATAAAACAATAATAGTTTTATTTGTGGCTCAAAAGGCCTAGTCACAAGGACATTTATCAATTATAAGCTATAATTTCAGAGAATCAAAGCTTTTAAGGCTTGAACATAGTTCATTACCTTTTTCGGACAGGGAGTCATAGCTACCACTGACTTTTGGCTCATGTAGAAATGAGCAAGGCCCGTAGGCATTATATTACCAATGTATGGTCAAAATATGATCATCTTAATTGATGATTTAAACCCATGATTCAGAGATCATTAAATTGGGTTAGGAATCTTTTGAAGAATCCTTATATAAAAATGACGTGTGTGATTTTAACGAATCACATCTGCCAGGAGTGTTAACATGTTTACAGATGTTAACAAGGGTTTGAATCTTTTAAACAGGTCTTACCATTTTGGCCAGGTCTTTACAATGACACTCTGGCTAGGTTTCACTCTTAAGATTCTTATTCAATATTTAATAGGCAGATCATTATTAAAAGGAATGATTTTGATTTATTTATTTCATGTAATATATTTATGCAGATAATAGCAAAATGAAATTTATAAACATAACATTCCATTAATTATTAAAAGATTACATACTGCCCTAAACGGGTCTTTTTAATAAAGCACCATACCCACGCAGGGGTCAAATTGAAATACTAGTCCACGCAGGGACTTATACAAACAACACACCCTCGTAGGGGTTAACAGAAAAATAGATCCACGCAGGGGTCAAAACAAACAAACAAACATACCCACACAGGGGCTAATACAGCAAGACAGGCCCATGCAGGGGCTCAACTGATACAAGGAAATTACAACAACAGTGGAAGGATTCAATGGTCCTTCTTGCTCTTCCCTTTTATTAGGCTTGTCAATCCTTGGAAGAAGGTCTGTCGCTCCCTGCGATCTCGGTGAAAGTCTCGCTCGACCTGGTCCAGTCTCTGGAGAATTTCCTCCCGTTCTGGGGGAGAAAACCGTGGCGGCTGCGATTGCGTCCGTATTATAGGTCTGGCAGGTATCTGGTAACCCTGGATTGGGTAACCTGCTCCCCAAGGAGCTCCATACGGTCCTTCAGGGTTAAAGGCGTTGTAATTGGACGCTGCCAAGTATGGGTCGGCTTCAGCGTAATTGTAGTTGGTGTGAACCGGCGGCCCAAACGGGTTATACGTCATCGAACCCGTGTATGCTGGAATCGGGTTATCAAAACCCATCGGTGGTGGTTGCGGTGCAACTGGGTTCGAAGGTCCACCCATTTGTGGATCTTCTTGAAGTGGCGGATAATGACTGCCACTTGATTGTCGCGGATAGCTAAAATGAAAGTCTCCTCCTCGCGCGGACATCCGCGCTCCGGTTCTCCTACGCCTCGGCGGTTGCGGAGGTGCCGGCTGAACTGGTGGCGGTGGAGGCGGTGGCGTGACTGCCACGAATCGTGAATCCTCAGAGGGATCCTGCTGCTGCTGCTGTTGGTGAGGCGACGAATGATGCGAGGGTGTAAAATACCACTCGTACTGATTAAATCGTGCCCGGTAACTGTCCGGACCATGGTAGGGTGATCCATGAAAGGACGAACTATCCGAGACCTCGATAGGATGGTTGGGAGTTCCGGTTGCGGGCTCGACGGGATCGGTGTCCTCGTCCATATCCTCTGCATGATCGCCGGAGTAATGATCCTCTGGCCCCAATGGGTTAAAACCCACTGGTTCTTGTATGTAATTTGCCGGGTTAAACCGGACCCTAAAAACAGGTGTGGGGTTACCAAAGGAATTATGCGACAGGGATCGCTGAAGAGGTATGTAAGAAGGTTGAGGGTTATCGGGCTCATTTTCCGACTGTGGCCCATATGAGTTGTGAATGGGAGGAGTCGAACTGTGCGAGGCAGATCGTCTAGCAGGTTCAAAAAGGTTCCTCCGGTTTTCTCTAGGGTCATCACTCGCAGTGGTGGAAGGAGCTCGCATGTGCGAAGGTCCTGCCTCGTCGTCGTTAGGGGCGGTGATTGGCCCCTTGCCTCGTCCTCTTCGTCGAAAGAATCTTGGCGGCATATTTAATCCTGTCAATACAACATAAGATAACGACAAGAATATATATAAAATAAAAGACAAAGTTAAAATCAATTGAAACAAATCTGGATCGTTCCTATGTTCTTTGTCTAGACTCGAAAGTTTTGAAATGTGCAATTGTGTAACTGAGATTAAACACAAAAGGCTAGTGTTTAATTCACTCAGCGTTGGCTCTGATACCAACCTGTCACACCCCCGAATTCCACGTGTCACCGGAGGGCCCGGTGGGGAGTATCGTGACGTGGTTGGCAACATAATAGTCAAACAACACAATATTTAAATGCACAGCGGAAGCAATTGAAAGATATAATTCAACCGAATAAAATATTGTAATATCGTGTATCACAAACAGTTAAAAGTTTATCCACAGACGGATCGAAATAAATAGGAAACAGTAGTTCAACAGACGATATGCATCTTAAGCTTGCGAGACTCTTTTGATGCTAAGGAGCTATCCAGCCAATTACGAGTAGTACCTGCACTTAATCTTTTTGGGAAAATACGTCAGTTTACACTGGTAAATACAATCAACTGACTCATTTTGGAAATGATTAAAAATTGATTTGGATGCACGTGGCATAAACATTTTATAACTTGGGATAATTATTTAAATATATAATCTTGTAAAAGAATTACATGTTCCTTATACGTTCAGTAGCCCGGATCGTGCCGGGTTAAAGATCAATAGACACACCACATTATTTCTTTATGCACTGACGAGTGTACGCCTACATTCCGTGCTTAGGTCGTGGCCATTTCGTAAAATGATGCCAAGGATATCCGGGACATGGTCATTAACCCCCCAAAGGCTTTAAGTAAACAAAAAAATTTAAACGGGCCGATCAAATTATTCAATTAACCACTAAACGATGGAAGATTTGATGCCCGACCAAGCGGTATTTTATATACCGTAACCCAAGCCCGTATAGGGAAAATAAGTTAAGAGTATTTACCTGAGCAAAGTAATAATCACAATAAGAAAATGCAAGTAGCTTTTACTGGTCCTCCTAATCTGGAACGAAGGTTTATAATAACCTATTAGAATCCTAACGGGTCTTTAATTAAGCTTAAGTTTAGACCGGTTAGTTTCAAAGATACGGTTCGTACGCACGATTAAGCGAAGACCGGAATAGAATGTGATTTAGACCCGACAAGTTTGAAGACTTGCTTAATATGGGTATTTCATACACATTCTGGATTTTGAGATAAAACCGATAAGGTTTGACCCGTTTCGGCTAATTTATGCAAACTAGTTACATAAACCGAACCGAACGCGCAAGAGGCGTAACGGGTAATTATTAGAGCCATATACAGGTTTCCTAAGTTAATGTGCCTCAAATATGTTGTGACATCAGTACGATATCTTTTATTATGCCCGTAACGAATTTAAACACAAACTATGCCCCGTAAGGGTAGTTTGGTCATTTACAAGGTTGTAAAAGAGTTTAAGTATTAATCTGAGTTACAGGTCTGATGTAATCAGCAAAAATACTTAATTTAATAAGTTATAATAGTAGGGTAAAGTATATATGTGAAATTTATTAATTATAACCAAACTATGCACCGTAGGGGCATTTTGGTAATTTCACATAAGCCGTAAAGCTCAAAACTGAAGTCTGAGTTAAAAAACTTTTGCTTACTGTTAAAATATTATAATTTACCCAAAATATCAGTAGGTATCAACCCTTGTATGTTTAAAATAGTTCTAGTACATACTATGCGTTAAAAACGCTTAAAAAGGCGATTAGAAGCCATTTCCGGGTTCTATACATAAAGCTGATATTTTTATTATTCCAGAAGGATTAAAATAATTTATTTATCATGTGTAATCAGTAGCAAAAGGTTTGGAGTCAATTAGATATGTAAAACTCATTTTATAGCCCGAAAGGGCAAAACCGACAATTACCGGATCAAGCCTATGACTATAAGTTATGCTCAGCCTAAAATTAATTAAAAATCTTCAAAAATCCCAAAATAATATATTACATCAGTGGGTAATAAGTTTGATATCAAAAAGTAGGTTTAAATAGGCTATACGCTAATTATGTCGTTTAATTAACATAAAGCTTTCAATTTACGCTAATGAGCATAACTCTCAAACTACACCTCAAACTGATGTCAAACTTTGGGTGCAAGTTTATAATTCAGTAACTAAGGTTTCTACTCTTTTATATTATCAAAAATCACGTTTTAAGGTGAAAAGGGCATAATGGTCAACATATGAGCAATTAACGGGAACATGCATATTAATTGGATAACTAATGAACCAAGGTGTATAATCACAGAGGGTTATACTAGCATGTAACCTAGTCCAATTAAAGCTCTAAGGTATTTCTAAAACATACCAAAATGGGTCAGAACTGAAGTCAAAGCAAAAGTCAAAGCTTTGCGACTTTCGGTTCCGAACCGGGTCTAAACAGAAAATTGTCGGGTTGAACATGTTTAGACACGTTCTTACACTATTTACCAAGTTATATTAATGATCAAACAGGGTGTATGTGTTCTACATTGCTAATTATGCATAAATTGGAAATTAAGCATTCTGTTGACTTTTTAATAACAAGTTTGACCCGACAAATGGTCTAGTTAGAGTGGGAATCAAAGGGTGCCCTTTTAAGGTTTTAATGCCCACATAATTACCAACTTATAACTACTTTCAAATCGACTAATCACTGAACCATCAATGATTAATCGCTAAGTCAACCGTTAATTACGACGGTTTGACTTTTAAGCTAAAACTAAGCAAAAACTTAACTAAGAAAGGTTAAGCAAACTTACTGAAGTCCTATGCATGATTTGTGAAGCTTAGAGAGAAGTCTTGAGCTCCAGAAATGTTCCAAAGTGCAGATGGAAGGTGTGAAGAAATGGTTGCAACCTTGTGGCCTTTTATAGTGTTCATATCTTCATAGATTGTTGACAACAAGGTCTACCATTGATGTTTGATCACTAACAAGTGTCCCTAAGTGACTAGGGGTTGTCTAGGGGCATCCAAGATGAGGAAAATCGGATTAAAGTCGGTTACAAGAGCTATGGCAGACAAAAACCCAAGGATTTCGGATCAGAGGGGCCTTCGCGCGACGCGTAGCCCCCCCTAGGGGCCTTCGCGTGCCGCGAAGCCCTTCTGATCAAATCTCAATTTTTGATTTTTTATACTTTGGTCCTTGGCTCTTGAAAACTTTGTTTCGACTTTATTTATTGCACTTTGAACCCTCCAAATTGACTTATAAGGGCTTTAAGATATATACCCATTTTGTTAAGTCCTCGGTTAACTTTATTGTTACCCGAAAAGTCATAACTTTCAACGTTGACGCTTTAACCCCTTGTATACGAATTTGATCATAACTTTCTCATACGATAACAAAACTTTATGAAATTTATATCGTGCATTCTAGTGAGCATAATTTACCGTTACAAAGCTTCGGGTTTGCTAAAAGGTCACTCAGAGGTATAACTTAAACATGTTGACACATTTAGCCCCTGTAGTTTGTAATCTCTCACCTTTAGCTTCGTACGATCCATGATTTATTCGTTTGAAGGTATGAGCATCATGTAGGGTTAATGTACAATATATTTATTCACTGTTGACATTTAGAACTTGTATATTCACATACTTTCCATGATTGTCAACTTTAATCCTTTTATAACATTCTTTCACACGTTCAAACACACGACACGTGTCAACTCATTATAGGACGTGAATTTTCGAGGTGTTACAGATAGGGATAGTCGTTTCACTTCGCACTTTTGGACAAGTTTCCAAGAAGCCATGGGGACGCGATTAAATTTAAGTACAGCTTATCATCCCCAAACAGATGGACAAAGTGAAAGGACGATTCAAACCCTGGAAGACATGCTTAGGGCATGTGTGATAGATTTTGGTGGAAACTGGGATGACCACCTACCCTTAATTGAATTCTCCTATAACAATAGTTATCATTCAAGCATCGAAGCTGCCCCATTCGAAGCACTGTATGGGCAAAAATGCAGAACTCCAGTTTGCTGGGCAGAAATAGGAGAAAGTCAATTATCAGGTCCTGAAATCGTGCAAGAGACCACCGACAAAATCACTCAAATCAAGGAAAGACTGAAAACGGCTCGAGATCGCCAGAAGAGTTATGCAGACAATCGACGCAAGCCACTGGAATTTCAAGTTGGAGACAAGGTACTCTTAAAAGTTTTTCCTTGGAAAGGAGTAGTTCGGTTCGGTAAGAAAGGAAAGCTAAGTCCAAGATACGTAGGACCCTTCCCAGTAATTAAGCGAATAGGACCGGTCGCCTATCACTTACGACTACCAGAAGAGCTAGCAGGGGTACATGACGTATTTCATGTATCTAACCTCAAGAAATGTCTATCGGACAAATCACTAGTGGTCCCTCTTCAAAACATACAGGTGAATGAAAAGCTGAGGTTCGTAGAGAAACCGCTGCAAATAGAAGACAGAAAGATCAAGTTTCTCAAACACAAAAGATTGGTACTTGTCAAAGTCAAGTGGGATTCAAAGAAAGGACCAGAATACACTTGGGAGCTGGAATCAGAGATGAAGCAAAAACATCCTCACTTATTTCAGTAAATCTCGAGGACGAGATTTTAAATAAGGTGGGGAGGATGTAAGGACTTGCAAAAATGTCCCTAAACGACCCGTAAGTGAAAACCCGGACACCTAAAACCCTAATGTGCATGAAAAACTAAGAAAACAAGATTTCTGGTCTTCACGCGTCAACTTGAAGTTCGACTGGATAAGTATTAGAGCCACGTCTCGTCCACCTGGCAACCCTACTCGTGACCCATCAAGCCTACACGTAGACTAGGTGTCCACGCGGGCCGCGTAAAGGATAGTTTATAGCTCACGCGGGCCGCGTCAACTTGAAGTTCGACCGGATAAGTATTAGAGCCACGTCTCGTCCACCTGGCAACCCTACTCATGACCCATCAAGCCTACACGTAGACTAGGTGTCCACGCGGGCCGCGTAAGGGTCAAGCAAGGGTTTACGCGGGCCGCGTAAAACCCAAAATCTGGCTATAAGTAGCCTGTGCATGGGGCTTTCATTCTGTGTTGAAAACTTTTCTAAAAACGAAGAATACTACATAAATTCGAATTTTTAAGATATCGAGGCGCTGCTACGATACAGGGTATTAACTCGATCACTGCTACGATTCAATGTCCGATCGATTGAAACCAATCCGATGGATGTTTAAGTGCTGCTCAAACTCGGGTTATACTTTGTCATTCGTTGTGAATTCGATGGATGTTTAAGTATCGCACTTTGTCATTCGTCGTGAGGGTTTTGATCTCGTGAGTTATCGTAAATGTTGTATTAAGTTACTGACCTAGTTCGTATGCATTGTCATTTAAATTAGGTTACAAGGCTAATCAGTAGGCTAAACTCTGCCCGTTTAAATCTTCAATGTGAGTTATTCTCTTTTTATCAAATTGCTTTACAAAACCCTATTTATTTTCAAGGTTATAATTACAGGGATTAAGTCTTTGTAATCTTCAATTACTGCCGGTATGTGGGGTTTTGTATACATTACTTGATACCCGTCACCATTGGACAACGAGTTAGCCAATGGGTAATCTGACCATAGTCACAGATACAGTCGAGTGACAAATACCGATTTGGGGTAATTGGTTGATAGAAACAATGTAATCACCCTTAATACTGTAAATTATAACAATGTGTCGTTTTGTGCAACTTGAGTGACTCGCCAGTATTTCCCTGCTGATAAAATCTTTTTAAAACATGTTTCAGGTGATCTGCTGTGATCAAGGAAAAAGTGCCGTGTAGCACTACAAGCTTGAAGAAGTGGCTCAATAAAATAAAGAAACATGTTTTTGTAAAACAGGGATTTCCCAGTGAAATCCCCTTATTGTAAATTATGGGTGTTATTCCCAATTTGTGAAATAAAAATAAATTGGGTATTTTCAAGTTTTAAACGATCCTGTTAAAATTCCGCTGCCAACATAATAATCACCACGGATTTCTGTCCCGCGGCTCCTGAAACGGGTAAAATCGGGCCGGGGGCCGTGACACGAATGTTGAGCATGATTCATTTTGGGAGGGCGGGACACCCGATAGAACAACAATATGATCTTCTTTTGTGTTGGTTCAAAGTCCCTTGGTTAATTTTTGGAGTTAGCGTTGAGGATCCCGTAAGTAGTTTCAAGAATATGGGAAACCAGAAGAATGTAGTTGCTTTCACCATGGTTGTAAAAACCCCGACTAGGCGCTGATTAATCGTCGATTTAATCCCCGAACAATCACAATTAATCCCGATTAATTCCAATTAGTTCTGATCCCATACGCATGGCGTACAAAGACCTTCACCGAAGTGCCCCATATTCGGTCTTCCCCCACCATCAATGCGTAACCATATTCTAAATGTTAACCTCATTTTGGTTAAGAGTCACGTTCCAACGTATCCGAGAATTGACCTGCTCTGATACCACTTTATCACGGGGTTATCTTTCATTCCCCGTGTGGTGTCCCCATTTCCCTGGGGACAAGCCAACCCATCCGGTTCTTTGTGAGGGTCACTGGTTTCGTCCTGCCTTGGACTTATCAGGAAAGCGGCGCTAGCTCTCAATCAGTGGTGCATTTGTCGCAGAGACACGACTAGACACCTACACCATCTTATCCACTGAGGTTGTTCCTGATAAAGTCCCGAAGTAGCCAGTAAATCCAGGCGTTCAAGTACTTTCCATAGCAAAACGACCTTCGAACATTTGGCTCTTGACAATAAGTTATATTTCTCAAAGAGAGGTAGAAAGAAGGAGATTTAGAGGGAGAAAAACACATTCTTTCTTTAAGAGAAGAAGTTTCCTATCTGTAGGAAGGTTCTTAGGCTATAACCCTAATTGGTTGGCCTCTGGCCTTATTAGAACTTGGCCCGCTAGAGCTTATTAAATAAGTTGGGCCTCTAGTCCAGTATCGAGGGCAGCTCAACAAGATTCAACATCAGCTTGTTGTTCTGCTCCAACTTTAGAAGATCGAATTAATTAATTAGCCTATATTATTTGGATTTTTATATAACAAATCTTATTGTATTCTTCTATATAGGGGGTATATTATTTGGATTTTTATATAACAAATCTTATTGTATTCTTCTATATAGGGGGTGTTTGGTGTTGCGTTTTCAAAATAGATTATGCATTTTCAAAACTGCGTTTTGAAAAAGCATGTAGGTACATGCTTCTCCGAAACTGCATTTTGGAGGCAGATAATCACTTTTTCATGTAAACATTTTTTTAGATTATTTATGTTTTACAAACGCAATAATCAAATAATCACTTCGAGACGTAATCCCAAACACCCTCATAGTTGATAATAATAAACGTAAACGTTATTTATATGGTTTTTAATTATTCTGTAATGTATAATGGTGATTTTTTTAGGGGGGGGGGGGGGTAGTCGGGGCTTAACCAAATTTTTAAGAGTGTGTGTAAGGGGAGGGGACAGATTTTTTCCTAAAATTAACATTATATTTTTAGGGGGGTGGCTGCTCTCCTTCCTCTACATCTAGGTAGGCATTGGTGGTGGCTAAACATAAGGAATGATGGCTTTTTCTTCTTCTTATAACATCACTAATCATAAGCATAATAAATTTTTAAAGTGGCGGTAACAATAACGCCTAGCGGTGTATATGAGTCGATTTTAGGAAATTGTTCTGCCTTAGTTTTTTTCTTTTGGTTTTATATGTGAATTCGGGTTGGTTTTCGGCTTTACAATCGAACTTGAAATATTTGAGTTAAAAAACTCGACCAAAATTATGATTTGGATTTGAAACATTGTTCGATTTGGAACAAGGTATAACGAAAACCAAAACTTAATTTTTGGTGTTAACGAAAACAAAACTGAATTGTCGGTTTTAATTTCAATTTGGTTTTATCAGTTGTTTCAATTTCGATTCGGTTTTATAAATTATTTCAGTTTTGATTATGTTAACAATTTTTTCCTCACCACTATTATATATATTGCAACTAGGTTATTCCCCGGGTAGGAAAATTTAAATTACAATCAAAAGATGCTTAGATCAATCGGGCTGGAAAATTTAAATTATATTAATTATAAGTGTATCAATAAAAGTAATGCAAATAAAATGTTATTAGGTATGAAGTTTTATTTGTAAGCCGTGTACAAAAACATCAAGAAAAAGACATAATTTTACATTTACAATTTACTAAAAGTAACATGAGATTAGTCCACTCTTTACTATCGATCTTCGCAATGGCCGTATTTGAAGCTGCAATAAAATTTAAAAATGACTTTAATAATATAATAATCATATAAACAAAAATGATATTAGCAGCCAACTTACAACCAAGAAAAACAATGAGAAATTTTGTTTTTTTTTTGTTTTGGTAATGATAAGCAAAAAATAAAAGTAACACAATCAGCTACCTCGAGGTGTTTTGTCCAACGTAATGACGTATGTTGCCGTATAGGCTATCACTTGGCAATTGTGATTTGTGGTCGACAAATCGTTAACTTGTTACAATTTTGGGTTTGCAAAAGCCTTTTAATCAATGTATCACATATTTGAATGACCCAAATTGTACTTAGACTTTTGCAAACCCAAATTGTTAACTTGTTACAATTTTTGAATGACTGCAAGCTATACTTTGTTTGAACCATGTGTTCACATATTTGAAAGATAAAAATAAGTTATCTTATATAAAAGTGCATTCGGCAATAAAAGAGACTCTAAGTTTCAATTAGATCAAATTACTTAAAATAAGACGATTTAAAAAAATTAATACAATGTTTAGTGAAAAAAATATTAAATCGCTCTAAATAATCCCATGGAGTACAATTAACTACTGGGTCAAAGTATTTACCAAGTTTTCATCTGGTGCATAAGGTATTGAGCCGAGCCACTTCGTCCTCACCCACATCTTCAATGCAGAAGTTTGGATTCAGCTCTAGCTCGGCACATTTGTCCCATAAAAAAAGCCCATTCACCCTCAACCAATCATCTTGATCTTTCACTCCAACCGCCTTCCCATCACTACAAAGGCAGTCTATGATGCCTGTTTTGGTTCTCCGTAATCCCATAATCTTTATTCGCATACTCTGAAGCATTGAGTTTACACCACTCTGCTAATATACGACTCAGGTCAATGGTATTTTGAGAATTTGTAGTGCATGTAAAAACATCGTCATTGAAAGAGTCATGAGGATACAAATCAGATTGGGTAATAACTAAATTAGAGCATTTAACACCCGTAGGAATATCAAGAATAGAAAAACGGTTTACCATTAGTTCCACTTCCTTAGCCACTTCCCTACAAGATGGTATGAGAATGTCAAATATATACACAAATGCCTTTCAACAAAATTTAAAATAGGAAAAAAAATGTTATTATTTTAGAATCATCTCAGCCTATTATGGTGTCTTCGTTTATTTCAGTAAAAAAAAGGTTGTTATAAAAGTGCTAATTAAAGTTCTTTTATAAAAACAATAAAATACAATACTTTTAGTGTTTTAAAATAGTCAATATGAAAATCGGTAACCATGTTGACCCATGCCTAGAGGGTTGCTTGTATGGATGGAACACTCCCTCCACCACTTAACTCACTTCTTGATATCACAAGATAATTGTAACAAAATAGAGGTTAAGATGCGTCTTAACATCGGACATGACACAATATTAGCTAACAATTTAACAATATTAAGTAACAGACATAGTCGTGTGTTGCATTATGTAACACCCGTTCTTATAAATCAAGGATTAACATATACTTTACGAATAACAATCATGTAATTGAGATTACATAAACGTTGGAAATACGGGTTTATTAAAACTTTTACAAATCATAAGTTATTCTACATAACGTGATCGGGTTTGTCGTTAAAATTTTACAACGAGGTAATGTGCGGAAGCGTGTATCTTTATCGTGTTCGGTTCTTTGTTGAGCTTGATCGTCTTCCGGCATCTAAGTGTACCTACATTTCAAAGACATGAAATGCTTTAGTCTTACGGGCTTTAAAACGTATCCAAACGAGTCCGGGAAACCATTGAATCCAAAAACAAAAGTTTGAAAATGACCTCCACCGTAAATTACGGTGGTACCGTAATTTACGGTGGCCCCTGGGTTCATCTTCTTCTACCGTAAATCAGAAGGTTACCACCGTAACCATATCAGCTCCACCGTAAATTACGGTGGCACCGTAATTTACGGTGGACCCTGCATCCAGTTTTTCCATTTCGCCGTAATTTGACACGAAATCTTTCGTATCTTTCAAACCGCTTATCCATTTGACCTACCGTTTCTTCCTACATGTTTGAAATTTGATTCTCCATCACATGGAGTTAAAATCCGACATCCGGCGTAATAAATTTTGAGACTTTTATGCATGAGGCTTAAACTAGAATTTACCCATTTTAACCCATTCATGTATTTATCAAACAAACTTATTTGTTTGATCCCAAATTCTCATGAATCTTCTAATTTCTATTTCATCTATCATAATTGGCTTAAACCACGGGTTTCCTACGCATTTTAAACTCGCTTATACTCAAGTGCTTATTTTGACCCGTTAAGGACATTTAAGCACTTTTACGCATAACTCCCACCCATCTCTTTCTAACATTTTATTTCCACATTAGTTATCAAATGATCTTCCATCACATCTATTGCTATGATGGTTTTAATATGACGATCTATCTAATCCTAGTTTTTCTTCGGATTATCAATTTACGACAAAGACTCATATAGAGTCTTTTGACCATGGATATACATCTCACGCTATTATACTTATTCTAAGTATTAACTTGATTGTAAAACTCGTTTTCAAGCGACTTCTAAGGGTTGTTTGCTTAATTTTGCTTACAAGGGCGTTTTAGTGATTCTTAACCTTTCTTTTACAACTAAGGGCTTGCTTAAGCCATGTACGCCCAAAATCTCATTTTTAACCAAATCTTGTTTTCAAAACACTCTGTCTATAATTTAAATCCTTCGGTTTACCTTTTAAGGTGACCGAATGTCCCTTTTTACTTTGCCAAAATCTCATAGATCTCCAAGTTCTAAATGAGGAGTTGATCTATTATACATACCTGGCCCGGATCAACTTATTAACCCGGTTTTAATACCTTGCTTTATATTCGCTAATTTAGAACGATGCGAATATCCATTGGATATCTATTCCTGCAAGCATATAACTTGACAAAGAATTTATTAGTCTATATAATCAAAAGGTGTTGTCTACACCTTTTGACCCGTTTGGCCGAATTTACCATTTATCTTTACGAGATGATATTTATTATCACCTCCTCTACATGACTCGTTCCATTTAACACCGTACGGTCATTTTAACATATAACCGTTTAGTACTTTCGACATAATATGACTGAATTACCGATTTACTTCTTTTTAACCATTATTACGGTTTCTTTCATCTTTGATTGTCTTGTTCCGTTTGACTACACGACGGAACATCATATTTCAATTGTTTAGATATCTCATTCGTAATTTATATGATGAGAAAATGTTCCACAATTTAAGACTAGTGTAAGCTATACTTACCTTGCATCCAAATTATGCTTTTCCGTCATTCTTGCTTCGTTTGACCCGCTTCCTTCCCCAAGCCTTCACCTAGCTTGCCAAGCGTCAAACTATCATTGTAATTGTAAGATGGTTAGGTTAGTCATAATCATTTACGACTATTCCATCCTACTCTTCTTATATCGAATTTACCATCCGATCATACACTTGGTCGATTTGACTTTTTTAGGTCAATCGACTTATCAACTTATTCATTGCACATTTTCACTCTAATTTCAACACTTTAGTTTTCATTTAGGCATTTTAACAAACACCTAATGTGCATACATTGCTTTTACACATTTTACAACTAGGTAACATGATTTCAAGCATCGATATCACGATCTTAACATCAATTCTTTTATATCATATAACAACCCATTTCATGGTAAATATGATTTATGTACCCAAACACCTAAATTGTTCAAGTAATTTGTCTTACTAACTAATATGATGATTCTAATCACAAGTTTGACACTAACATCATTATATCATAAAAACCCATCTCAAGTCATGTATGTTCAACACTCAAACTTGCTAATTGTTCAAGTATCTTGTTTCTTCTAGCAATTATGATGATTTTAAACATGTGTAAGCCATCATCTTCACTATATAATAAAAACCCACTTGTCTAAAAGTGGTAAATCACCTAATTACTCAAATCATAGCAATTTTACTTCAATTTTCTACTTAGGGTTTGTTCCTAAGCAATCATACTTCATTAATTTGGCCATAGCCTCTATGATTCTTGCATAAATCGCATCATGCAAATTTAACAAATTTTCACAACTTCATGAATGTTAGAAATTCGACATACCTTACGATCCCCACGACTAGGTGATCGTTTCTATGTATTAAATTCCGAATTTGGCCTTCATTTGATCTTCCAATTTGAAGATTTGTTGAAGAACTAGGGTTTGCTCCATGGAGCTCCCTCCTGGCTTCTCACGCACGCACACACACATATGTGTGTGTTTGTTTTATTTTTAAGTTTATAAAACCATTTGTAAGTTACCCGGCTTTGGTCCCTCGTGTTTGGTTAGTTATTAATTAGGTCACAACCTAATTATTTTCGACCATAGTCCCACTTATTAACTAGGTTTAATATTCCTAGTCAACTTAGCGGATTCGGGAATATTTATGACTAGGTTTATTTTGGGTCCCGTTAACTCGGGCCTTTTATCCATTTTATTACCTTAAAAGCTTTTATTCACTTTTTATTTAATATTAGGATTAATTGTTTAAATCCTAATATTTACCGGGTAAATTCTGCCACTAACGGTACTTTACCCGTCTTTCAGTATTAACGGAGTTTGATTATCAAACCCGTTTTCGGGGTGTTACACATTATTTTTTACCTTGTGAAAACGTATATTTGCTATGCAAATATCTATCATGTCTCTCACAGATGCTAACACCTTTCTTTCATCAATCTTTAATTTCACAAAATCCGGCTGTTGAAACACAAAACAAACAAAACCATTTTTAGGGTTTCGAAAATCAAAGGATGGATCTAGATAATCATGATAGATAGAAAGCTTACCAAGATCGATACCAAGATCGGCACTGCCACAAATCTCTAACACAACGCATCCATAATAAACTAATTAACAACAACATTCGATTAAAACAACACAGGAAGCACAAAAAACTTACAGTTCGTCAAAACCCTAGATAGTTGAGGATCTGAACACAGTGCCGGAACCCAACCCTAGCGATTACTTGTCTTCGGGTGATCGGAACAAAGTGACAAATCTGAACATAGTGCCGGAAACCATAAAACGAGCTTCCTTAGTATGAATTGGAAATGCCTTAGAGCTTCCTTAGGACCAGGTTACATGATAGTATAACCCTCTGTGGTTGGATCGTTGATTGTCTGATTCGTTTACACGTTTCCGTTAATTGCTTAATGTTGACCATAATGCCCTTTTAACCATAAAACGAGAATTTTGGAAATATGAAAGGACAATAATCGTTATTACTGATTTCTAAACTTGTCCCTAAATTTTCACATCAGTTTGAGGTCTAGATTAGGAGTTATGCTCAATGACGTAATTAGAACGCTTTTTAGTAATTAAACGGCGTCATTAGCATAAAGCCTATCTAAACCCAATTTTTGACACCAAACCTTTTACCCAATGAAGTAACATAATATTTTGGGATTTTTGAAGATTTTTAATTATTTTTAACCTGCTCATAACCTAAGGTTATGACCTTGATTCGGTAAATACCGAATATACCCTTTTTGTTCATAAAATGAGTTCTACATAATATTTTGACACCAATCCAATTGCTACTGATTTTATATAATAAATAAAGTATTTTGAACTTTATAACCTGATCAGAAAACTCAGATTTCCTGTATAACCCGGAAATCGCTTAAAATGGCTTTTTACGCGTATTAAACGCCTAGTATGGGTTTAAAACCATTTTATCACATAAGACTTATCACCAACTGATATAACCTATTTAATTAAGTTGTTTTACTGATTATTTCAGACCCGAGTCTCAGAACTTTATTTAATCTCTTTTATAATCTTTAAAATGACCAAAATACCCCTACGGGGCTTAAATTGAGATTAAACTCGTTTTGGGCATAATGGAAGGTATCCTACTGATATCACAACATATTTAAGGCATATTAACTTAGGAAACCTGTATATGATTCTTTTGGTTACTCGTTACGCACTTTTCACGTTTGGATCGGCTTATGTAACTAGTTTGCATATATTAGCCGAAACGGGTCAAACCATATCATTTTTGTCTCAAAATCCAGAATGTGTTTAAGTTACCCATATTAAACAAGCATACAAGCTTGTCGGGTCAAAACCACATTCTAATCCGGTCTTCACTTTATCATGCGTTTGAACCGTATCTTCCTTTGAAAACTAACCGGTCTAAGTCAAGGCTTAATTAAAGACCTGTTAGGATTCTAATAGGTTATTAAAAACCTTCGTTCCAGATTAGGAGCCCAGTAAAAGCTATCTGTACTTGCTGAATTGATATACGGCTGGGATTGAATTTATATTTAGCTCAGGTAAATACTTTTAACTTATTTTTCCTTATACGGGCTTGGGGTACGGTATATAAAATACCGCTTGGTCGGGCATTCGACCTTAATCGATTGGTGGTTAAGTATTATCGAGATGACCCGTTTAAATATGTTTTGTTGCTTAACGCCTTTGGGAGGTTAATGACCATGTCCCGGATATCCTTGGCATCATTTTATGAAATGGCCACGACCTAAGCGCGGGGTGTAGGCGTACACTCGTCAGTGCATAAATAAATAATGTGGTGTGTCTATTGATCTTTAACCCAACACGAACCGGGCTACTGAACGCATAAGGAACATGTAATTCTTTTACAAGTTTATATATTCAAATAATTATCCCAAGTTATAAAATATTTTGTGCCACGTGCATTCAAATCAATTTTCACTAAACTTTCAAAATGAGTCAGTTAATTGTATTTACCAGTGTAAACTGACGTATTTTTCCAAAAAAAAAAAGGTTAAGTGCAGGTACTAATCGGAATAGGCTGGCTACTCCTAGCATCAATAAAGAGTCTCGCAAGCTTAGATGCCTAAAGTCTGTTGAACAATGTTTCATTTTAATTTCGATCCGCCTGTGGATCCTTTACTTTCCGTTGTAATACTTGATATTACTTTATATTCGGATTGTAATATATTTATCTTTTGCTTCCGCTGTGCATTTATATATTGTGTTGTTTGACTATAATGATATCAACTACGTCATGATACTCCCTACCGGGCCCACCGGTCAAACGTGGAAATATCAGGGTGTGACAATGAGTGAAGAACAATGATAATGATTTGAAACAGACCTTGGTGAGTGGAGAAAAGCCCTGCAGTACGTGAGGTATCGGGTTGAGGCTTTCTTCTCCTACGATTGTTGAGGCTTTCAACAATCAACCCCATGAGATTAGCCGGCTGAATGCACCACACGTAATGAGGAAAACCGTGCAGCATTTGAGGCAGTCGTAAGTTCTACAAATCAGTTTTATCCCACAATTAGATCAAATATAATGTGTGAAATTTCATATAGAATTATAGAACACATATGATCTTCATATGCAGTAGTATTTTCAGATTTCTCAAGCCGTAGATACTGTCAATTGATTGTGATTATTAGCAGAACAAATTAGTTCACTCACTTAACAGATTTCAATTATTCCTTCACTTAGGTTAAAAAAACTACACAATCACAACTGATCGTTTGTATCCGACTAACCAATTAAAGCGAGCATAGATTACAATCATAACTTCCAAAAGCTTGTTACAAAGTAGAAACTTACGATGCCTACATCCATACATACGTATCTACTAACGCATCAAATCATCAAAATCAAACAACAAAACTGAAGTAGAAAGTTTCATCCGATAATTCAGACCGTAGATGCTGTCAATTCATAGTGATTATTATCATAACAAATTAGTCCATTCACTTGACAGATTTCAGTTATTCATCCACTCTAGGTTATAAAAAAAACTACACAATCACAAATCACCATCAGATTAATAAACAAAATATATAAACAATCACATAATGTTATACAAAAGCTTTTCAATCAAACTACTGGCAAATTTATTTTACATTTGTAATTGAATACTCTTAAAACAGATCATTTTCATCCGATCACAACATCCAAAACCTTATTACAATGACCTTAAAAAAAACAAACAATAAAAACCCTAAAACGATTAGAATTGAGGAACTCACAGTAAATCATGAACAAAATTATATGAAAAATAGAGAAATTACTACCTGATGTCGTTGCTCTAGGTTTGAGGGAATAATCAGATCAGCGAGATATGCAACAAATCAAATCTGAATAAGAGGATTAAAAATGAAATAGAAAGATACCGATTTATGTGTTGGTGAAACCCTAGCCGCCGCCCTTTCGTTGTTGCGTTAAACCACAACCATCATAAGACCACCACTGGGAAAACCCTAAATCAACCAATGTCGTTGTCATCGTTCCTCTTCAGGCCACCACCATCACCATCTTCCTCATACGATGAAACAGTCAAAATTTTAGAAAAAAACTGAGACGATGAAACAAATAAAACGTATAAAATCAATATCGACTAAAGAATCCACATACTTGTAAGTGAATCGGTTTGATTTTGGAACCCTTTATCAGTCGATTCAAAGCACAAGCGACACCTATCTTTTCAGAGAAAATGAGATGTAGAAGCTTCAAGCCAAAGAAATGGGGCTACATGAACAATATCAAACAGAAAATGGTAACGATTAACAAATCTTATTACATTAACAATAAAAATCACAGAGAGAATGAAATAAACAATATACCTTCGATTATCAATGATGAATCGGTGAGAACAGATGAATCGGGTTTGCGATTTTGGGATTTAGGGTTTGAGAGAAGAGAGTTTGTGATTCGTATGGGAAGTATATATATATGATCCGAACCTTGGATGATCAAACCTGCGATTGAACCAGAAATCAAGTTTTGCGATTTATGGAAACTCAGAACCAAGGGGAGAAGAGAAGAGTATAGGAGAAGGAGAAGATACAAATCTAGGGTTTTACAAAAGAAACATATATGTGAATGGGTAGGAATACGGATCCCGTGTCAACCCATATACCAAAAACTTTGACCCGTGATTTTTCCCGCCAAAAAGCAAAATTCAGGGCCCTCGTAGCTTGACACATCAGCAAAATTAAACACATTTATTATATATAATAGATTATCAATTTGTGTGAATAATACTTTCATTTTTTCCTTTTTTTTTTTCTTTTTTATGTTTTTGTCTTTACACATATACTTTTAGTATTTACACTTATAACCCATTATCTTTCTAAAGACGTAGTAATCGAACCCTAAACCCTCAACTTTCAACATTTACACTTACAACCCCTCAACTTTTAGCATTTACACATACAACCTCTTAACTTTCTAAAGACGTTGCAATCGAGTTTTACATGTTTTGATGTACGTGTCGGTATAAATCAAGTTGATTTACGTTTCGATTTAATTTTTTCCCTTAAATGAATTGGGTCAAATATAATATGTTCTTATGCTTATTATTATGTACGTTTTCGGTTGGTCTATGTTTTAACGTAAATTTTATTTTTTTCCCCGAAATGAGTCAAGTCAAATATAATATAATACGTTTCCGTGCTTATTTTTAGGAAAAATAACACATTTTGTCCTTTATCTTGATACATTTTTTCAGGCATTGTCCTTTTTAATGAATTTTGACAAATTTTGCACTTTATAGGAAATATCCTTGCACGTTACGTCCTTTAGCCCTAAGCTAGTTAATTTTTTTGGTTAAATCAAGTCACACACAAGGGCAGTTTAGTCATTTCACCTATTATTTGATAAGTTTTAATAAATAAAACAAAATAATAATTAACACAGTTAACACCACCATCATCTCCCACCTCTCACCACCACCGCCACCAACACCCACTGTCTCCCACCCACACCATTTGCCACCGTCCCCCACCCACACCATCTGCCACTGTCCCCCACCCTACCACCACCACAACCATCTGCTACCCTTCTCAGCCTTCATCTACCACCACCATCATCTCCCGCCTCCACCAACACACACCGTCCCCCACCCATACCATCTGCCACCGTCCCACCACCACAACCATCTGCTACCCTTCTCAGCCTTCATCTACCACCACCATTTCCCACCTCCACCAACACCCATCGTCCCCCACCCATACCATCTGCCACCGTCCTCCACCCTCCCACCACCACAATCATCTGCTACCCTTCCTTCATCTACCAGCACCATCTCCCACCTCCACCACCACCACCACAACTACCAACAACATCCACCGTCCCCCACCCACACCATCTACCACCGTCCCCTGATACGTGGTCGAAAACCAGTGTTTAATCGTATTTAAGTTTATGTTTTTACATGACTTTTGATTTCTAATGGCCTAGTTTTGATTAGAATTGTGTTTTGCAGGTCTAACGAAGTTTAATGAGCTATTCGGGAGATCTACGGAGCATCGGGGAGCGAACAAGATCAACCGGGAACGCGAAATGAAGAAAATAGAAACCAAGCATTGGGCATAGCATCGGCAATGCCCCTTAATCATGTGCGTCTGCCAGAAATCTCCGTAGACAGTCGATTAAGGAGTCCGAAAATTTGGAGTTTCTGGGGACCGTCGGCGACGCCTGGATAAGCCGTCGCCGCCTCCTCGTGCCCGATGGGTTTTTCCTTTGTTTTGCGTTTGTAACGAGTTTAAACCCATTTTTTGGGGTCTGGAGTGGGGGTTAAGAGTTTTTGAATAGTATACATCATTCTTGGAGCCACAATCAACCTCTACACTCCTCTTCGATCCATAATCCTAATCCACTACGATTACCATCATCATCTCATCATCAATCACCCAACCTCTCCACCATCACCACTCACCAAACCCAAACCCAAACCCTAACTCTACCATTCTCTAAGATTGAAGATCATGTTCAAGCTCAAGCTCTCGCCAATCGTTGATCAAGTTTCGTTCGTCATGAGCGGCTAATCTTCTCGGGCTTCACCCAGGTGTAGACTTTTGTAAGGTTTTAGAGTGTGTTTTATGTTTATTAGTTGATTTGTGATAAGTTGAGTTGTATTTGAATTGATTGATAATTGTCTTACATTTGACCTAGATTTGTGAATTGTCGTGTGATTATAAAATTTGACTTTGCAAAATAAGTTTGTGTATTTATGCCTTATCTTTCAAAAGGATTTACTTGTCCGAGGTAACGAAGTGCATTACGGTCCATTATACGCGTTGATAGCAATTGGCACCTAAGCTTCATGATATCAAAACTGTTAATGACAAATTCAACTACATCAATCTAAAAATGTGGCCCTAGGCTTTGCAATTGTTGAACCGAGTGTGAGTTTTATTTTCTCATTAGTATTTCAATCAAACAATCAAGTTTTTGTGTATTCAAAAGTGTTCAATTTTAGTAGTCAAGTAATTTAGCATCAAATTTGTCGGTTAACTCCGACATCTCTTTTCAAACAAACAATTTAATCAATTTCATAGAAAGCTTCATAAAAAGTGTGACAACATTAAACAATCAATCACATCGATACGCAAACCACAAACTCTTCGTGGTTCGATCTCTAACTACCACTAACACATTGTTAAGGATAATTTGGGCATTATAAATATTATCTTTGATTGGGGCGCGACACTCTGATCAAATTTTGGCGTCGCTGCCGGGGAGTTCGTACGCTTTGTGTTTGGACATTAATTGATTTTATGATTATCTGTTTAAGGTGTTTGTTTCTTCTTGCTATTTCTCTATTCTTTGTTACGCGGGTGTGTTACTTATGAAGGTTACATGTAGTGCATGCATACGAGGAACTCCGGTAGGACCTCTCTGTTTGTAACACCCCAAAAATTTTAAATAAGTATATGTGTTTAAAAATAAATAGAAATATAAACCTAGTTAAAATATATGTAAATTTTTAGCCTAAGAATGAACAATAACCATTTTGAAATAAACACTCAAAATTGAGGGACTAATCTTGGACAAGTGAGAAAATGAAATTATTAAAACAAAAATTAAAACACAAACACATACATCTCTCTGTGTGTGTGTCGAGCCCAGGCAGAAGAAAAAAGAGGAAAAACCCTCACAAACTAAAATAAGTGAAATTAGAAGGAAGATCAAGGCTAACCTTGTGCATGAACCCTAATTTGTGACCATATAAGCTTGCTTAACAAGCGGTGTGAAGTAAGAAGGCTCAAGCAATAAGAAGCCTCAAAACTCATAAGATTGTGGTACGCTACTTGTATGATTAAAGTTTATTTGTAGCATTGCTTAATGTTATATATTGTAGTAATCGTAGTCTGACAAAGAATGATCATGTAATAGACCCATTACAAATGAGTCGAACGAATTAGAATGTATATGTAAAAGAATGGTTATATGTTGATTCGTTATGAACGGGTCAAATGAACTAGAATGAGGATGTTGAAGAAATGGGCATATGATTAATCCGTTATGAACGAGTCAAACAAACTAGAATGTGATGTTAAAGAATGGTAATGAAATTGATCCATTGAAAACTTGTCAAACAAGTTAGAATGTGAAGTTAAAGATTGGTCATGTAATTAACGCGTTATGAACGCGCCGACGAACTAGAATATTATGCTTAAGAATGGTATGTAAGTGACCCGTTGTGAGCGGGTCAAATAAATGGAAGTTGGATAATGAATGTGAACCATGTTTGTTGGAAGTTAGAATGATGAAATTACATGTAATTAACTTTGATTCTTGTTATTGTGATATAGGTAAATCCATCCTTTAAGTGGCAGGCTACGCTCGGAATGAACAAACTCCATATTGCCCGCAATGCGCTTCCGGACTTTAATGTTGTAAACGGGTCAAAATACTTTTTTTTGTCTTTTAGTCATGGTATTGATAAAATTTACCCAATTACATGTGTTTATAACTTTTGTAAACATTGGTGGGTTTGTAGTTGTTTAAAATGGTTGAATTTGTATGTATAACCAAGTTTGCTTTAATGATGCGTAAAAGTTTAAATGGAGTCGTAAATTTTTATTGTTTAAGCCTTGGTACAAACCACTCCAAGCATCCAAAATCATCATAAATTTCTTCATTTTGGGCAAAAAAACTCTAAATGTTCCAAGTGAGTTTTCACTCACTTTTCTTAACATTTCTTCTTCATCTCTTATTCCAAACTACTTGGACAATCTTCAGGAAGGTTCCACAAGCTTGTCATGGCAAACTAAGGTGGAACCTCACCACATTTGAGGTTCAAAGTGGTATTAAAATTGTAAGACCCTTACTTAATTTATACTATTTTTATAAAGATTTCGATTATAATAGTGTATTTACTATTAAACTTACACTTGAAAATACGAGTTTGTTAAAACATTTTAAGATTTAAAACATTTCAACATCTTGTATATATATTCTCCGTTTAAAACATGATGACGAAACATTTCACGGAAGCTTGAATTCTTGATCATGTTCGGTTCCTTGTTGAGCTTGATCGTCATCCAGCACTTCGTTTGAGTTACCTATCACCAACATCATAAAAAATGTTAGTTATGATAGTTAAAAACATCCGTGTATGAGTTTCTCATAACTAAACAACAAACAACTAAGAAATTTCCAGGTATTGACCCGTCGCGTGCCGCGACCAACTCCACCAAACCTGTTGCGTGGCGCGACAGATGTAGCGTGCCGCGACCACATGTGGTCTCCTCCGTCGCGTGACGCGAGGAGCACATTTCGACAGAATGTTTTGTTGTTCAAAGCTGCATATTTCCAGCCAAACTCCGTTTCACAAAAATGGACATAACTCTCTCAGTTTTTATCCGTTTTACGTCACATTTCTTCCTACGTGACCGTAAATTGATTCTCCATCACATGGAGTTAAAATCCGACATCCGGATTAAAATTTTTCCAAGTTTTTAAGCCATCGGCTTTATATTTTTCTACTAAATTTTTGACCCGTTCATGATTTTTATCAACAACCTTATTTGTTGCATTCAAATAATCATGAACTTCATGTTATAACTGTTTCCTATTATATTAGGTTCAAACATGGGTTTTTATGCATTCAAAACCCGTTTTTGCTTATATGCTTATTTTGACCCGTTAAGCACTTTTAAGCATAAATCACTCTCATTCATTTCTAGCAACGTGTTTCCACATTACTTATCAAATGGTCTTCCACCACAACTATTATTGAGGTGGATTTAATGTGGTTTATCATTTATTCCGAGTTCTATCCCTCAGTTTGTCGTTTTACGACAAGACACATTTTAAGGCATTTGACTTACAATGATCATGCCTTTCGTTTTTATACTTATTCTAATGATTTACTTGATCGAAATACTTATTTCTAAACAACCCGTAAGGGTCGTTTGCTTGTTTTATCGATCAATGGCGCTTTAGTCGACTTTAGCCCTTCTTTTACGACAAAGGACTTTTAATAATATGTTTGACCAAAAATTCGACCTTTTAACTATAATCTTGTTTAGAAATCATTATGTTTCTAAAAACGCAATGACTATAGTTTAAATTGATAGGTTTACCTATTAAGGTAACCCTGCCTTAGTACACGTTTTTGCCATGTTGATCTCGTTAAAATTCTTTATACTTACGCTAGTACATTAAATTTGTATGCTCATCAATGCTTTTGTGTTGACATGTTACTTTAATATATATTGTAAGAGCTTGATGTTGATGCGTTGAAAAGAAATCTAGTAGGATGAATTAGGAACACACTTAGATTAAATTTATGTTTTGTCGTTTACATTTGCTATATTCCAGATGTTGTAGTTCCCTTTGAAACAATATAATTCCCCTTTATCATGAAATGAAAAATCGTTATTTTAAATACTTGTCACAATTAGTCGTTATAAAGTCTCTTGTACTCTCGTTCTTGTCTCGCTCCGATATTTCTGCTATCGGTTGGGTGTGACAGGGAGAGCTTTAGAGAGGGAGTGGATTTATTTCTTTCTTCAGATCGTAGAGAGAGGGAGAAAAAAGAGAGAAGAGAGAGATGGGGAGACTTTAGAAAGAGAATGATTTATTTTTTTATTTATATATATTTTTTTTACAAAATAGTCTCTCAATATAATTTATTTACACAATAGTCCTTGGGATGGTGAAATGGCAAGAATGCTCTCATGTGCAAGGCACATGACCATATTTAACGAAAAAAAATTAACAGGGTTAGGGCTAAAGGACGTAACATGCAAGGATATTTCCTATAAAGTGCAAAACTTGTCAAAATCCGTTGAAAAGGACACAGCCTGGAAAAGGTACCAAGATAAATGACAAAACGTGTAATTTATCCTTATTTTTATGTACGTTTCAGTTGGTCTACATTTTGACGTAATTTTTTTTGGAAAGCAGTCGGGTCAAATATAATACATTTTCATTTGACAATTTATACAAAACTCACTTTATTCGTTTGAAATGGCTTTAAATATTTTTAAAAGATAAAAAAAAATACTTCTTATTTGCACAATCAAAAAACAATGAGTGGATAAAAAAATACTTCTTAGTTGGACTTTTTTTCAGATCTCCGTAGGAAGTAAAATAACATATATACTTGGACAGGGACGAATCTAGGTTTTTTTTATAGGTCATCTTTTTTAGTGGTCAAATTTATTACAACCAAATATTAGAATTATCAGTTTACACCGGGTCGAGTCGTTGGGTTGGGTCAGGATCATAATAAAATATAGTGAATTACAAGTCGCTAGGATTTTTTTCTATAGGTCATCTTTAGTGTATTTGAAACATTAAGTACAAAATACGTCAATTTTAAAGACAAATGACATTATCTGAAATTTGGTATAAAGATAAATGATAAAACTTGTACTTTACTCTAATAAAATACGATGAGCATTCTAACTATGATGACTTTCTTTTCAATAACCGTTTCTTTAGCCCTAAAATTCAAGTTTCAACAAAACTAAAATCGCAAATTCACAAGATTCAACAAAACTAAAATTCCTGTTCACAAAATTTGTATTCGTAGATTCACACAAATTCAAAGATTCAACAAAACACAAGAGAAATCGATTGAAAGAAATAGAAAGTTTACCTCAGGAGAAAACGATTGAAAGAAATATATAGTTTAACGTCTGAAATTGACTTAATAGCGTTTGAAATCGCCTTAATGTTACATCTTAATTTACAATGCACGTCTCCATATACTTGGTTTATAAGGTGTTGTTGATCAGTTCTGTTTTAGGCATAATGGAAAACATGAAAACATACCTTTGATTGCATCAGTACATGCCAGCAGAGAATCCAGATGGAGATGCAGCAACAGTGTTTGACATGATTGTCAGTTTGATCTGGTTCCTCCTTAGGGTGCAATCTAATGATGGTGATGAAGAAAACCGAATAAGGGAGTTCGGTTATGGAGAGAGGGGCGATTTCATGAGTGATGTTATTGTGATTAGAGTCTAACCCTTTAACCCTCTAATTATCTCCTTATATATGCACCCAAGAGGAAACCCTAATTAGTTAATAAGGGTAATTTGGCCCATCAACAATTACCAACTAATTATTTAATAGGTTGTTATATATTTTGATCCATATAATGTAAATGATTATAATGGCTACTAGATTAAATATAAAATAATATATATTTAATCTTACATTCTCCCACTTAGCCGAGTAATCATTTACTATGAGTATTAGATAAGCCTGATCAGGAGTTAACACTCATTTTAGCCTTAAACAAGTACTATAGCAGAGAAATACAGCCGTTGAATCATTATGCGACTCAGGACCCCCATTAGTCATACTATAGCCTTAATTTAAAACCTAATCATCATGATCAAAATACGCATAAGCCCTTTGTTTGATTTGTAACTTTATTTGTCTATATGCCATTATGTCGACTTGACATATTCTTAGAGACATACAAAATCAAACTGATGAGGAAAATTAACTAATACTTAGTCATTCATAGTACGATATGCAATTGCGCACGACCATTAATTAATACCCGTCTATGAGCTCTCTTAATAAGACTTATGGGTAATAACCCTTCAGTCATAGGATCCTTAAGCATATCATGAATGTATTCGATACAAAACTTAGTTTCCTCAATTCGTTCATAAACGAATAATTAATTGCATATCGAAATTTAATGCAGCACCTCTTGAACTGTTACTGTTCAAGGAGTCATGGTAGCTGACTTTATCACACTAAGTCTTCAAAACATTAATAATATGGAGTTAATAAACTTATGAGCCCACTGATATATTTCCAACAACATTTAGTGACTATATTATGTCGTTATAACTTAGGTTGTTGTTATCAGTTTATTATGACTCCCCATGAGATAGGTTTTGTTTGCTGACATAAGGATATACCCGAAATTACATTTTGTCATCTTTGAATATCACAAAGTCAGAGTAATAAACCGGTTTGAGTTCTCACTTCTTCTTCAAATCATAGTTCTCGTTTCTTTTAAAGATATTGTAATACTCTATTAAATGCTTCACATTAATCTAAACATATCTAACGTGTTGCAATGTGAGTAATATCTAAACGAGTATAGACTTGAACTTACACAAGGCTTCCAATTAATGAAGCGTAAATAAATAATCTCATTTATCCTATTATCCTCTAAAGGAATAACAGTATTGTTTGTTACATATATAAGGAACCATTTAATGTTAAACTTATGGAACGGAATTAATGTCTCATTGGGTCTATCTCGGCATGTTATGATATCTATCACATTCATCTCTGAGATCTATTATATCAAAGTTTGTGTTAACAATGCTTTGACTTATGTAACATATACCTGTCAAAAGAATATCATCTATATAGACAAGTTTAATTTAGTTGCTCCCACTCATCTTGAGGTAGGTACATTAATCCACTTGGTTGTTGATGAAAATAATTACGTTAAGATTTCATCACATTATAATGTTTGCATTAACCCATACATGGATTTTATTGCCTTACAAATAAAGTGTTCTTTAACCTTCAGTTTAGAACTTTCAGGTTGTTTTATGAACATGTAAATGTGTCAACCAGTTTGTTAGGGAAAATTCTTTTAATGTTCATCTAATGTAGCTTTAAACTATTATAAGCTACTAGAACAGTGATGATCCTCAAAGAAATCTTTTGTTAGATATGTAATAAAGATTCTTTAATAATTTATCTATTCCTGAGTACAACCTTTGACAATCAATCATGCTCCTTTGTGTCTTAACGCTTATATATAAGGATTTGGCTTAGTTATGAACACTCTTAGGTAATTCAATCAAATCCCAAACGTTATACAAACACATAAAATCAGTTTTACTAGAAAACTATTTTATTCCATTCAGAAGATTGATTGACGCTAATGGCTTAATTAGAAGAGATAGGATCAGTAAACTTTTCCAAAATCCATTTCAACTTCAGTTAGGGAGGTTATGTAATCATCAAAGCTAGTAGGCTTTTAAACCTAGATGACCCCCTGAGTTGATTATTGGGTTTGTTAGAAGTTTCAGTTTTATGGGTTAGCTCTTGGTTAGGTTGCTATCATTTTTAGGATTCTAAGTTTGTAAGAGTTGGTGCAGTATGGTGTACAAGAGGTGTAATCCGAGTTAAATTTGGAGTGAAATTTAATGACACTACTCTTCCCCCCGCCTCTTGTATTCCTTGCAAGTCATAATAAGGACTTTGACTGCTCCCACTGACCTTAGAAATCTTCAGGAACTCAGCATGCTTAGGGTCAATATTTAACGAACAACAGATTCTAATAGAGAAAACAAATTAATGACGTTAGTCGTTGTGATTTCTCTTGTTGAGGATTATGTTAGTTTATGTAAGAAATCTAAGTGTGCCCACAATTAAGCAACAATGAAACTTTTTGTAAGAGTAGTATTAGATTTTAAAGAGACAAGTTTTGATAGAACAGTGTCGAGATGGAGCAGTGTCTTGTACAAGAGGTGTAAATTGAAGTAATATGAAGTTTTCACTCCCCACCTCCTGCAACTATTGCAAGTTATTATTAAGACACTTAATGCTCCCACTGATCTTTAATATCTCTAGAATGCTACAAGAGAAGTTTCAATGAGCTACGTGACGTGGGAACCTGTCATATATATGTTAGACTTTATTTGATTTCTTTAATGTCCAGATATCATAAGAAACTTTAGGGACATATTTAATAGAAATCTTATTAAGTATATATATATGAATAGATTTCTTCTAAGACCGTGAGCCATATGCGACAAAATTTAGATACAAGTTGATAGTCTTTTAAATGATAAATGAATTATGTCTGAATATTCCATTTGGAATAAGTTCCACGAATGTCAATGAATGACTTATGATGGACCCATACTTATTCCTTAAGCCAAGTAATATTTAGGGCTATAACGTCATGATTTAAAATCACTTAGAATGAGATTAGATAAAAAAATCATCCTCATTAACCATGTCATGATTTCTCATGAATTTTGGTTATAATGGATGAAATTTGTAAGTCTCATTTTCCTTTTGTCAAATTCTCATTTACATGATGACAAAAGTTGTGAAAGTGTAAGGTATCATCTAGTTTTATCTTAGTAATGTTTCAATCCAGATATTTATAACAAATAAAATGAGAGTTTAAGGTAAGTGTGACTTTATGTTGACTATGCAAACCTCACAACATTCATAACATTGCTTAATATGGTTCTTATAGCCTTAACATTTAATTTTGTCACTAACTCTCATGTTTAGTTATTTGTCGAGTTCTGGTAAGGAAACGTATGGAACTAGAGTCAATTAATCATGTGTTAATTGGAATATTAAAATTATCAGACTTAAATATCATTAGGAAATGACTACCTAATTAACTTATCCAACTGTTCTTTAGAGTAATGGATAGTCTCGTTGCTTATGCCTAGTCTAATGGCATAATTATGGAGTGAGATTTTCCCTTGAAGAACCTTAGAGTTGGGATTTTGTACTTGTATTTTGTCTATGGACCTTAGAACAATCCTCTTTTAAAGTTTAAATGGTTGTAAGGTGAGTAACAACTTATTTTCCAGCTTCAAACATTTATTTCTTTGTACATGTGTTGCTTATCAACACACTCATTATACTTTGGTATTTTTGAGTGTTATAGTTGATTTATAAGGCATCAAATTGTACAAGTGAAAATCTTAGTATGTAATGTACTGGAAAAATGTACTTATTTCCATGCGTAAGCCCTTAACTTTATGGGTCATGGTATTGTACATTATTATGTATTCACATATACCACTTAGTTTTATAGTTTAGAATTTTAAATGAAGGCATGCATCTTAGGAATTCTTGTGATTATTCCACAATTATAGATTAGTCTTAGGAAAGACTTAATCTGGAATAACTTTTTAGTGACAGCACTTATGTTAGAGAGTTCTTGATTATCATAAGAGACATCATGTTCGATTTATCCTAATCATCATCCTCTACTTTTCTTCTGTAGTGCTTTATCAGAAGAGAGCAATAGGATTATCGTGTCTTAAGAAATAATCAAGGATTTAATTTAAGAGCTAATTCTTATAGAAACTTTAAATAAAGCAAAACATATTAGATTTAGGAATTAGAGTGGATGAGATATATTTATAGAAGAAAATTATAGTGAGTAAAAATATGGGTACTAAAAATAAGGCAGACGAAATGATCATAAAAATTAAAGAATGATCATTGATATAAGGATCATTATGTGAAGAGGTTGTGATATGTCTATTAGTAACATCAAAATAATAGACTATTTAAAGTTCTACTTAAACGAAGACAAATCAGCTTTGGCCAGAAGTGTAATCATTTAAGCATGTGTGCAAAGTGGTTGTAACAAATCAGTTTTGGCCAGAAATTGAGACAATCACTTTAGTTATGCACTTGTTAAGTATGTCATCTATGAAGGAATTAAATCAGCTTTGGCCAGATATTAAGACATTCATGTTTATGATGCACACCTAACATAGCTTTCGTAATACTTGAACGATAAGTAGATATATCAAATCAGCTTTGGCCAGAAATGATACATCAGAAGCTCATTCAAGTTAAGCCATTTTGTTTTTGTAAAACATTATTTGATCCTTATTAATTAACTAAGTAATTACAAAAACCAATTATTTAGTAGCAAACCACCTGTTAGCGCGGGGAACAGCGTGCCCCGCATGGGGTTCGGGGCGGAGCCCCGAGCTAAGTCTTAGTTCACATTAAACAGCCTAAAATAATGAGGTTTCGAGTGAGATCTCGACTCAGTTATGAGGTCTCGAGTGAGATCTCGAGTCAAGTCTCGACTCAACTAGTAAAAATTATGAGGTCTCGACTCACTAAGGTCTCGAGTCGCAACCTCAGTCTCGAGTCGTAATCATGGTCTCGACTACTGTGTTTTATGAGATCTCGAGTGCTTGATGAGATCTCGAGTCGCAACCATGGTCTCGAGTGATGAAGATTGAAGCCCTTGGTCGAAACCTCAGTGGTCTCGAGTCGAAATCGTTGTCTCGAGTTGTGAAGATTTGAGAACACTTATTATTTCGAGTCGAGACCTTATGGTCATAAGGTCTCGAGTCGAGATCTTGGTCTCGGCTCGTTAAAGCGATCTCGAAACTTCCTGTTAACAGCTGTTAATGTAAAAGCATAACTGAAAATTCGAATTCTAAGGGATTCTGAGATACGGTTTCCTGTTTTAATGATGATCTAATTTTATCAAAATATTTCGAAAAATTTATCTGATTATCAATTAACAGTTTTCGAATAAACTTAGAAGATAAAATTGGATCAAACAGGAAAAAATACTCATTAATCCTAATTACATTCCAAATCATAAAGGATTTTTCGAATTTTCTAAGAACATATGATGAACCCTAAAAAAATAAAACATAATTCTGGAACCCGAAATCTGAAAATTAAGGCTTCTAAAATAGATTTCGGATTTGTTGATTTTAACCATTATGATTTCGAGTCATTTATATAACATTATTTTTTCGAAAAAGTGATTTCGGCACATCAGACTCGAAACCGGCTGATTGTGATTATGAAGTTGTTCAAAATTTCTGTTATCATGATTTTCGAAACACTGACTCGAAACAGTAACTCGAGAACAGAGTTTCGAATTTTATTAAACTTTGAAAATTTATGTTTTCCAGATTTCAATCCTAGAATAATGGATAGAATCAGAACTGATTTATCAACATATGCTCTGATACCACATGTTGATCAGTTCTGTTTTAGGCATAATGGAAAACATGAAAACATACATTTGATTGCATCAGTACATGCCAGCAGAGAATCCAGATGGAGATGCAGCAACAGTGTTTGACATGATTGTCAGTTTGATCTGGTTCCCCCTTAGGGTGCAATCTAATGATGGTGATGAAGAAAACCGAATAAGGGAGTTTGGTTATGGAGAGAGGGGCGATTTCATGAGTGATGTTATTGTGATTAGAGTCTAACCCTTTAACCCTCTAATTATCTCCTTATATATGCACCCAAGAGGAAACCCTAATTAGTTAATAAGGGTAATTTGGCCCATCAACAATTACCAACTAATTATTTAATATGTTGTTATATATTTTGATCCATATAATGTAAATGATTATAATGACTACTAGATTAAATATAAAATAATATATATTTAATCTTACAGGTGTTACATGTTATTTAATTATACGAAGACAGTCTTTAATATACAATCCACAATTCCGTATCATATAATTTAGCACCATGTACGCCACGTACCAAGGGAACCGAAACAAACAAAACTAGCTCATTTGGGGAACTAAGATATATTTTATTACCTATTTTTAATAGTGTTATTAGTTTACACTAATGCTTAATGGTATACCGTAAGAATTATTTTTTGAGAGTGTGAATGAGGGGTTCAACTATTTTTTTAAGTAGTGTGATTGGGTTTATTGTTTATAAAATACACTAACTTTTTTTCAAAGGGTGTGTTCGTCCATCCATCCATATACATGGGTCCGACCCTGACTAGATGACAAAGGCTTGGATATCATACAAATGATAAAACAACGAAAAGGAACTATGAACATGATTAAAGAGCCAAAGGGTAAATCACAAGGCTATGGGCTATGGGATAAAGCCCTTAGGGGCTTTATCACGCTACGTCAGCCAGAGGGCGTTACCGCCTCCTCCCTTTAATTTGCAGGGTGGGGATAAAGTCCCCTATTAAACAAAATTAAAAAAAAAGGTTTTATTGGATTAAATGCATGTGGGCCCCACCTGCACACAGCTTCTTCCTCGTTACCATGGTGGCGGACAACCCATGGCGCCACCCCCTCTCTTAATGCCTCGCTGTGGCAGATGGCGCCGCCGGGGCGCTAAGGAGTATGAGTTGGCACGGTGGTGCCCTCCATACCCTCCGGCCTAAGCGTGGCACAACCGACAAGTCATGTAACTAGTCGAAACGTATTTTGTTTGGTTAAACGGGTCATTTTTAGAATATATTAATTTGATTTGGATCAAAAGATTTTCCGACAATGAGCTCCGGACTCTGGTTGAAAGATTTAAACTCTAGACCGATGGGTAAACTTTCATAGCATTCTAGTACATATGTATGTATTTTATGCATGGTGAAAGTCTTTGGGTTAAAAGTATAGGAGATCAAAGTTGAAAATAAAAAAGTGTTAGGGTTAAATTGCAAAACATGAAAGTCTTTGGGTTAAAAGTAAAAAAATCAAAGAGGTTAAAATGAAAAGATAAAAACCTTTGGAGGAAAAATGAAAATTCAATTTTTTTTAAAGACTCCCCATACATATGGTACAACAACATAAAGCAACAAAATGTTGTTATATATAGTATGAAAATATTAGTTACGATTCTACAAATTTAAATATTCTTACATTCTTAGCTAGACCTTTTTTACATTTAATATTTAATATGTATCTAGACTAAAAAAAACTATAGCTATTAGCAACATAACACAATAGACATAATTACAGCATACAATAATATACTCTCTCGATCATCTTTTTTCGATTACTTTATCTCTTTCAAATCAAAGTGGCTAAATAAATGATTGTATTGATTATTATACCTACAACAACAGTCTTCACTTAATCTCTATGATCAATTTTGATCCCTTCACTTTAAAGGTTGATCCCTCCACTTTAAAGGTTTTAAGTATACATAATGATGATGCATTTTAGTTTATTAAATCACCAACTACCAACATAACTTTAAAAAAAATGCGAAAACTACCGAAGTATATTATAAATAAGGTAGAATATAACATACAAAAGCAAAGGGCTTTAATCAACCATCACATATTCGCAAGGATCATTGTTTTTAAAATTAAATTTTCTATTAGAAATGAACACTAAGGATTACAATTTACAATTATATTATGTTGTGTTAACGACTTACTTGAATTTCACAATTATATTGGAGGAGGGGACCTTAAGAAGAACATGGTGCATGGCATCATCATTCTAGCGTGCTGGTGGATTTGGAGATCAAGAAACGACAAAGTCTTTGCCGATAAAGACTGGAATATTGAGTATATTAAGAGTAGTATTAGATCCTTTGGTTATATGTGTTTCAAGAATAGATCTATTTATAAATCTATATCTTGGAATAGTTGGTGTCGCTTCGATTTTGTTTGAGTTTTTATTGTTGCTCCTTTGAGCCGTCATTGCGCTTTTTTTCGCGCGGCGGTGTTTGTGTGAATGAAATATACTTTCCGAAAAAAAGGATTACAATTTACAATACAGTAGCATGCTTTCACTTTATGTTGAAAAGTGGTGTTTAGTGTTGCAAAGCATGCCTATATGCATCCACTTAATCTTGAACTAGGGATGAGCTCGGTCCGGTTCGGTACCGAACCGGTACCGGTACCGAAAGAACCGGTACCGAAAATCTTCAAAAGTGGGTACCGGTACCGGTACCGAATATACCCGGTTCGGTACGGTTCGGTAGCGGTACCGGTTCGGTACCGGTATTTGAGGGTAAAAAGGAGCAAAATACCGGTACCGAACCGGTACCGAAAATGTCAAAAGTGGGTACCGAATCGGTACCGAAAAGGTACCCGGTTCGGTAAATTCGGTACCGGTACCGGGTCCATTTTGCTCATCCCTATCTTGAACCATATTGATAGGGCCTCTTCTCATGGACTTTTACTTTGGGGTCACTTTTGATCTTATCATATCTAATCATCATCATTATTATCATTACTAGATCTCCATATCATTGACTATCGTTATTTGTTCCCAAAGGAAACTAAATGTCAAAAAAGCATATAATTATTAACAACCAAAATCTAGACTCCAAAATTGTCTTTAACCGATTTTCAAAAAGATGTTTTAACTTATAAGGTGTTTTAAAAAAAAAGCTTTAAAGGGCTACATTACATAGTTTCACCTCAATACATAAACAATTCTAAATTGAAACCATGAAAAATCACATATGTACGGAGTACTTACTAGAAACCATGAAAATCACATAACACGTGTACGCAATGCTTATTAGACTGAGTGTAGTGGGGCAACCTCAAAAGAGGGCGTCTTGCGACACGTGGCGTTTGGGGGGCGACTTGGGGCGTCCTCAAAAAAGGGGGAGTGGTGTTCATGGCAACTTGGGGCAACTTGTTTGAAAAAGCAAGGTTTTTTATTGGTTGAGAGGGGGGGAGTTCTTGGTTGTTTGTGCCAAAAGTTGAATTGTGTGAGAGGAGGGTGAGAGGAGGGGCGACGTGCAGAGGTTGGGCTGGAGGGGGTCGCCCCCCAAGTCGCCCCCGGGGGCGGTGTTCCAGGCGACTTGGGGTGGGGAGTCGCCCCACTACACTCAGTCTTACTTACCGCATCTAACGCGATCAAATCATAAAGCATACAATTATAACATTCGTATGTGTTACAATAGAAACTAGGGCCGGCAATTTCAGACACGGACACGAAAACACGACATGACCTTAACAGGTTCGTGTTTGACCCTTAATAGGTTTCGTTTCTTAAACAGGTCAACACGATAAGACCTGTTAATTTTTGTGTCGTGTTCGTGTCTATCTATTTCGTGTTCGTGTCTTAACAGGTTGTGTTTGACACGATATGCCAGCCCTAGACTCTGTATACCACCCCTCCAGGATGAGTTTGTGTCTTAACAGGTCTTGTTCGTGTCTTAACAAGTCATGTTCGTGTTTTAACAGGTCGTGTTCGTGTTTGGAAAAACTGACACGATAAGATTTCGTGTCCGTGTTTAGTTGTTTCTTATTCGTGTCTTAACAAGTCGTGTCTGACATGACATGTTCGGGATTATTAGTTCAATTTTCATCGTTAAGAAATAATCAAACATAAAGAAACATTCTGATCCGTGATGGTTGAGAAAAATAATAACTAGAATTACCACCAGTCGCAATGCGGCGGGGATTCATTAGTTATATATCATATTAGATGAAAGTCTAATGTTTCTTACATGAGCGCGAACATGTGTGTAAAACATAGAAAATAATAACTAAGTAGATCTCTGACCCGCGCGTTGCGACCGACTTATCAAACGGGAGAATATAGACGCGCTGCGCCAGACCTGTCAAACGGGAAAAATAGATGAAAAAACGTTGAAACCCACACGCATGTTACGGCGTGTTAACTCGGAAAATTTAGAACGAAACGTTAAATGGAAAACTTGCGAAAGATGAAAAGTATAAGGGAACAAAATTGAAAGTTAAAAAGTGTTGGGGTTAAATTGCAAATGATTAAAAGCTTTGAGTTAAAAGTAAAAAAAACAAATGGTTAAATTGCAAAAGATAGAAGGGTACAACGAACATATACAAATACATTATGGTTAGACTAACATAATCAAAGGGTTTAAATTATTAAAGTATGAAACGTTAGACTTAAATTGCCAAAAGGTTGAAACTTTATGGTTAGAAAAGAAAAATCCATTTTTTTATTGAAAAACTCATAAAACCAATGGTGCAACCAACATATACAAATATAGGGAAAATTACCAAAATGTTGGTTGACCAAGTGCCTTTGCAATTTTGTCGTCTTCCTGCGTCCGCCTATCAGGTTGAAGCGTCCGTTTTCTTTCAAGCCGACACGTGTCCGATGTTGAAGCGTCCGCCTGAGTTTTGCTAACGCGTCCCTGAAGCGTCGGCCAAGCCTCAGAAACGTCGGCCAAAGGTATGGAAAATGATTTACTTGGGCCCAAAATTTTTTATATTAAACACTATTAAACATATAAACATGTTATTTTTTTAACTTATAAACATGTTAACGGAGTCAAATTTTTTTATATTAAACATTACTAAACATTAAACATAATAAAAACCAAAATAACAACACATAATATTCTACTAAAACCATATCCTAATAGCATCCCACTCCGAGACATGTTTGAATTCATGTCCCTCTTCATGACGGTAGTTGATGAGTGCCACGTCCTTCTGATCGTCCTCACCAAGGTCCGGCATTTCTGTCTCCACTTTCTTGAAATATCGATCAAACCTCTCACATTCCAACCGCAGGACACGGAACCTGGAGGATAATGCGTCAACGGTCCGGTTGTAGTCCGGACCACGTAGTTGGGCGAAAATCTCTTGAACACGAACCCAGAGCCCACCATGTCCTCGTCGTGGAGGATCGGTCATGGTCTCCTCCCATGCTTCGCACAGAGCAACATCTTCAACATCTGTCCAGGAGTTGGCCATTTTCAGGTGGGTCGTTGACGGCGTCGGAGTTATAGTGAAAAGGCTGAGAAATGTTTGCTTTGAAACGGGGGTGGTAATAAGTGAACGGGGTGAGGGTTTATATAGTGGGGTAAATTAGGGGTGTTGAAACGGCGTGTGCAACGGTTAAAAAGTTAAACGTCTGTTGAGTTTCCTTTTTTTTCGTTAATTATTTAAGCGTCGTGCAGGCCATCGAAGCGTCGGCCAAGCCGTTCGGAAGCGTCGGCCAAGCCTCGGAAGCGTCGGCCAAAGCCTCGGAAACGTCGGTGGCAACACGTACACAGGTTTCAGGGACGCATCAAAAAAGTTTTTGGTTATGATGCGTCAGCCACCGACGCTTGAACATGTCGGACACGTGTCAGCTTGTAGGAAAACGGACGCTTCAACATGATAGTGGGACGCTTTCGAGACTGTGAGGACGTTCCAAAGACGCAGGAAGGTGACAAAATTGCAAAGGCACTTGATCAACCAACATTTTAGTAATTTTCCCTTAAATACATGTTGATTATTTATAGTTTATAATTTATAATTATAATAATTCTGTAATATTTTCGTTTCCGAAAAAAATATGTGGTTATCACTATCAGCAAAAAGTCAGATCCACTCCAACTCCTCCAAAACTGTAACAATTCAGCTGGAACTACCCTTTGGACAATAATTCACAATCAAGGACAAACCGTAATTGCATTCAGACCCACTATATATTCATTACTATCCATTTTGGGTCCTTCTGTTTTAGCTTCATGTGTTAATGTGCCGTATTATTAAATCCATGGTTTAAGATGACTTCCACATAAACGCAAAGTTAAAACGGCTCAAGGTTAATTCGGCCATGCAAACAACGGGACCGATTTTGTTTCTATGGATTTTTTATATATGTTGCTAAAAAATAAAAATGATTTTATAATTTAAGATTTATATGGTTTCTACTATTTATAACAAATTCTAAATTTACATGTTTATATAAGCATATGTATGGTAATAGAATATATAAAAGAAAAAAAGTGACAAATATACCTTTTTAACCCATTAATATGTGTTCATTTATGTGTTATAAAGTTCTTTTTGATTTGATTAAAATTAAATGAACAAATATGGAAAAATCTCATTCATGTTTGTTTAATTAATTTGTAGTCCAAACAACACGTCTTTTCTGTATTTGAATTATTTGATAACCTTTTCTTAAATATTGTTATTTTTGGTTAGTTAGTTTGTTAAAACTTTGTAATATCTTGTTCATGTTTTAGTTAAAGTTGAATTTAAAATTATCCCTTTATCTCATCTACTATAAAAATCTACAAGACCAAATGTAGGCGTGGCCCACTCACTCCCCACGACGGAGCCATCTCGGAAGCACGTAGAACTCTGGGTCACATCGACAACCATCCGTCAATCCGCCCCTTCATGCATGGTTGGTAGGTTGGTACCATCTTCCTCTACACCCCCCACTGGTGCAGTGTTCACGCCCCATCCACGTCGAAAACCTGCAAAATTCACGCCACATCGTTGCTTAATCGGCGCCCTTGGCGTGGACCACAACCATTGGTGTAATTATTTTAAAACTACATCCGTATTGATGAAAGAAATTTGGTACCACTTAGACGTTAGCAGTACAAGTTGCAAAGTAAATAGAAGTTTATGCATTGATGAGGATACGTCCCTGATCGGACCGAATCACCGCCACGAATAGAGCTGAATCATGGCAGACTAAGGTCGTACCGGACAATGCACCATAAGACGAACCGGACAAATACGTTGGTGCGGCGTAACTAACTGGGTCCCACCTCCATAACTGCCATGATAGCGACTGGTCCGGCCCTAACTAACTTTCCACGTCAGCACACCCAAAGACTATAAATACCATACTTGGACCTCCAAAAGGGGTAATCGCTACTTTCTCTCTCTAACTCTTCCCTCTCTCTCCCTGACTTATTTCCTCCTCACAAATACTTATTCTCACGCCCGAGCTTGGTCACAGAGAGGCCCCCCTCCCTGTGACGAGGCTAACGGTGTGTTTGTTCCTTTGTGATCTTGCAGGTTCCTTGCTAGGTCATCTGAAGCTCCCACTCTGACCAGGTCGTACCAACTGGTCTTTGAGTCTTCAGTGGCGCCATCCCCTCGAATTCACATAATTCGTTTCTGTGTTCTCGTTAATTTGAAATCATGGCAGAATCGACGACAGCAGTCTCCACCAGCACTTTCCCATCTTACAATGATATATGGGAAGGAAACACCAACTCCACAACTGCTTCAACAGCAGTTGTCGCCTCAGCAGCTTCAATAGGATCTGCATCGGCTCCTCCAGCTGCAAATCCTGTAGGCGGAAGTTCTGTCACCACGCTGTCTGTTACTGCCCCGGTTGCCACGCCATTACCTGCCTTCGACAACGCTTTCCTTTTAAGGAATGCTGATCTGTTGCGTCAGTTACAGCAGCAGCAACAACGAGATGAGATGCTGCAAAGTCTCCGCGCAAATTTGTTTAACAACGTTTATCCAGGGGGAAATCCCGTCTCTGTTGGAACTTTCGTTCCTGGATCCATGGTAAGTTCTATGATCTCCACTCCTATAACACATGTTACACATTTTTCTTCGGTTACAAGTGCTCCAATGAATAACGGTCTAAACGACCTGTCTCTCCAGGGATCTATGGGTTTAAACCCCCAAGATCAAGAGCTGCTTATGCCGTACCACCCCACGTCAATGACTTCCCAATCAAAGTTTACATTACGGATCGTCAATGCCCCACTCCCAGCTAAGCTGAAGATGCCTGCCACGTTGAAGTTTTACGATGGTACGTCTGACCCGGACGACCATATGTTCGCGTTTGCCGGAGCGGCTAAGGTCGAGCAGTGGCCTATGCCGGCTTGGTGTCTTATGTTCGCCCAAACTCTCACCGGATCGGCGAGGGTTTGGTTTGATGGGTTGCCGGAAGGGTCGATCAACCACTTCGAAGATTTCCGACGTATTTTCTTGCAAAATTTCTGTCAGCAGCGACGTTGCAAAAAAGACATTACTGAGGTTCACCATATAAAGCGCCGAGACAGAGAATCCGTAGAAGATTTTATCGACCGCTTCAATCGAGAAAGCATGCAGATAAGTGGCGCGGTTGACCAACTCCGAGTCTCTGGGTTCTGTCACGGAGTTCGAAACAATCAACTTGTGGAGAAACTCCATGAAGATCTCCCAAAAACTATGGAGACGCTTATGGAGAGAGCTCGAGCCTTTGTTCGGGGAAAAAGTGCCTGCGGTCAACCGAACGAAGCTACAGCAAGAAATGCCAAGGCCCGAACCACTTCGTGGAAACGTAATACATCGCCACCAAAAGATAGAAGCAGCAGTTGGAACAGAAACCGTGGCCCGTATCAGAAGTCGGATCGAGGCAGTTTCCGGACAGGAAACGTGCGTTTTAACACTTTTTCCGAGCTTACCAAATCACCAAGTGAAATCCTCAGCACGGAGACTACTCGTTTCCCTACGCCGTCGAAGCAACGACCCACCTCGGACAGGCATTCCAAGAAGTATTGTGAATACCACCGAGACAAGGGTCATACAACTGATGAATGTTGGGCTCTGAAGCAGGAAATCGAAAAGGCCGTACGGTCCGGTAAACTCTTGCACCTTGTGAAAGAAGTGAAAGACGGGAAGAAGACAACAGCGGCAATTGATAATCCGAACACCGAACCCGGAATCAACATGATCCGGTCAGCCGAGCCAAGAGGGGTAAAACGATCGAACCAGCATATGGCAGCATGGATGCACCAACCAACGTACTTCCCTCCGATCGATCCAGACGATGCTCGAGACGGACCAATCACAATTTCGGCCGTCATCGCCGGACATCTGGTCCGACGAATTTACGTGGATGGAGGAAGCGCCTTTGAGATCATGTATCTACAGTGTTTCCAGCAGCTGAACCCCCAAGTAAAGAAGAGGTTAATTGAAGTCTCCACCCCTCTAATCAGTTTCTCCAGAGAGGTGGTCCGTCCGATAGGACAGATCACCCTTCCGACCACATTCAAAGAAGGTGACAAAAGCCGGACAGTCCAACTAACCTACCTGGTTGTTGGCACTCATTCATCACACAACATAATACTCGGACGACCCGGGTTAAGAGCTCTTGGGGCGATCAGCTCAACAATACATGGAGCTATTAAATTCCCAACTGAGGCCGGGGTTGCTACTATTTTCTCAGAATCAAGCACGTTTGTCGCCGAAGTAAGACATGCAGCGGAAACGAGCTCCAAAAAGTCCGAGGTACCTACGGAACTTTGGGCAATCAATCCAGATTTTCCCGAACAACAAGTAGCTATTCGTGCTCAGCTCCCAAAACGAACAAAGAAGCTCCTATGGGAATTGTTAAGTAATTCGATAGATGTTTTTGCATGGAAGCACTCCGATATGCAGGGAGTCCCCAGATCTATGGCACAACATCACCTGAACACAGTGTTGTAGAAGGCGCTAGGCGCTAGTCGGGCGGTGAGGTACCGCCTAGGGATTAATCGGGATTAATCGGGATTAATCGGATTGGGATTTTTATATGTATTTTTTCAAAATTATATATATATACCCAATAATATAAAAATAATACTTCAAAATTCACATAAATACTTCAAGTTTCAGATAGTATGGTTCGATTTTGACCGATTTTGACTGATTCTGACCAATTTTGACCGCCTAGGACCGCCTGGGACCGATTTTGACCGATTTTAACCGATTAATATAGGCCGATTAATCCGATTTTTGACCGCCTAGGACCGATTTTGACCGACTTTGACCGACTCCGATTAATTGGCCGACTAGCTCAAAATTAGTCAGTAAGTAGCCGCCTAGCGCCTAGGCGCCGATTAATCGGCCGCCTAGGCCGATTTTTGCAACACTGCCTGAACGTGAAAGAATCGATCAAACCAATTGCACAACGGAAAAGGCACATGGCGCCGGATCGAGCCAAAGCAATCGCAAAAGATGTTAAAAGCCTTCTAGATGCGGGAATCATTCGAGAAGTCCGGTATCAAAAATGGGTGTCAAATCCCGTTCTGGTGCGGAAAAAAGATAATTCATGGAGAATGTGCATTGATTTCACTGATTTAAACGATGCGTGCCCGAAAGATTGTTTTCCTCTACCGGAAATCGATGAAAAAATTGATTCCGTCGCCACGTTCAGATTGAAGTGTTTCTTGGATGCTTACAAAGGATACCATCAGATACAAATGACGGTCGAAGATGAGGATAAGACAGCCTTCGTCACCAATGAAGGGGTGTATTGTTTTACTAAGATGCCGTTCGGTTTGAAAAACGACGGCGCCACGTACCAGCGTCTGATGAGCAAAGCCTTTAAAGATCAGATCGAGCGAAATGTAGAAGTATACGTTGATGATATCGTGATTAAAAGTCATGATGAGGCCACCATGCTAAAAGACATACTGGAAACGTTCACCCGACTCCGAAGCATCAACATGAAGCTAAACCCCAAAAAATGTACATTCGGGGTAGAAGAAGGTAAGTTTCTGGGGGTCATGGTGGGGTCAAAAGGTTTGCGAGCCAACCCAGACAAGGTTGACGCTGTTCTTACAATGAAACCTCCGACGACGGTTAAGGAAATCCAGTCCTTAAACGGACGACTAGCTGCTCTCCATCGGTTCTTGTCAAAAGCAGCAGATAGATCGCTCCCGTTCATGGATGTTCTCAGAAAAAGCTTCCGATCGGAGTTTAAATGGACGGAAGAAGCCGCACGAGCTTTTGAAGAGCTTAAAGCTTGTCTGGGCACTTTGCCAACTCTCACCGTACCAGAAGAAGATGAGGTGCTAACAGTATACTTAGCCGCGTCGCTTGGAGCTATCAGTGCGGTACTAGTTGCTCACCGTACCGGGAAGCAAATCCCCATTTATTACGTTAGCCGAACGTTAAAAGACTATGAAACAAGGTACTCAAACTTGGAGAAATTGGCCCTGGCACTAGTACATGCTTCGAGAAGACTTCGCCGATACTTTCAAGCCCACCCAATCGAAGTACGAACGGATCAGAGAATCCAGCACGTTCTCCGCCGACCTGAAGTTTCAGGTCGAATGGCAAAATGGGCAATAGAGCTGGGCGCGTTCAATATCACTTTCCGAACCAAAGGACCGTTGAAGGGGCAAGTAATAGCCGATTTCCTAGTTGAAATTCCGGAAGACAAAGGACGGGAAGATGTTGAAAAAGCTCCAGAGAAACCTTGGTCCTTGCACACCGACGGAGCCTCTAGTTCCGAAGGAGCAGGGGCAGGTCTAATTCTCACTGATCCAGAGGGAACGGATATAACATACGCGCTCCGGCTGGAGTTTAAAAGCTCAAACAACGAAGCTGAATACGAGGCTCTCTTGGCTGGTCTGCGTCTAGCGTTAAAAGTCGGAGCAAAAAATGTCGTTGCCCATGTAGATTCATTGCTCGTAGCAAACCAAGTAAATGGGGAGTACGAGGCAAGGGAAGCAAGCATGATCGAGTATCTCGAACAAGTGAAGCAAACTATGGCATCTTTTGAAGCATGTAAGGTCGAACATATTCCCCGTAGCAAGAACAAGAAGGCTGATGCTTTGAGCAAGTTGGCGTCGGTATCATTCAGTCACCTAGCCAAAGAAGTAAGAGTGGAAGTTTTGACTGCACCGTCAATTGCAACTCCGCAGGTTATGCAGGTCGAAGCACCATCGCAAACATGGATGACGCCTATAGTTAACTACTTGGTGCATGACGTTTTGCCGACTGATAAAGCGGAAGCAAGAAAGGTCCAAATCAATTCTCTTCAATACCAGATGCAAGAAGGAGGCTTGTATCGGAAGACTTTCCTTGGGCCCCTGTTAAAATGTCTGGATCCGGAGCAAGCCAGTTACATCATCAGGGAAATACACTATGGCATCTGTGGCATCCATACCGGACCTAAGATGATTGTAACCAAAGTAAAAAATGCAGGGTATTACTGGCCCGGGATGCATGAAAGTGCGGTAAAAGAGCTCCAACAGTGTGACGAGTGTCAAAAGCACGCACCAATCAGCCTCCGAGCCAAGAATGAAATGATACCGGTAACTGCTGCATGGCCCTTCCAAAAGTGGGGCGTTGATATTGTCGGGCCTTTTCCAAGGTCAAGCGGAAGTGCGCAGTACCTGTTAGTCGCGGTGGATTATTTCACGAAATGGGTGGAAGCTCGGCCGTTTACAATCATCTCCGGCTACAACGTGACGCGGTTCTTTTGGGAACAAATAGTATGCCGATTCGGTCTTCCACTCTATATCATAAGCGACAATGCAAAGCAATTTGCTGAAAACCCATTCAAGCGCTGGTGTGAAAATCTAAAAATTAACCAAGTCTTTTCCTCGGTTGCCCACCCTCAGGGTAATGGGCAGGTGGAACAGATTAATCGACGAATCGTCGATGGGATAAAGAGGAGGCTTGGTTATGAAGGAAAAGGCTGGGCGGATGAGTTACCGAACGTTTTATGGGCGCACCGAACACTGCACAAAACTAGCAACGGAGAAACACCGTTTAGTCTAACTTACGGTACCGAGGCAGTGATTCCCGCCGAGATCGGACTCCCAAACCAGAGGTGCAAGAATTGGGAAGAAAATGAGCGTGAACTCCGGTCCAACCTTGACTTGTTAGAAGAGCGCCGGAACATCGCGGCAATCAAGGAAGCCCGATACAAGAAGAAGATTGAGAAGTATTATAACGCCCGGGCCAAACTATACAAGTTCAAGGTCGGAGATTATGTGCTCCGAAACAATGATGCGAGCCGCATCGAATCCCCTGGCAAGCTAACCCCTAAGTGGGAGGGACCGTATCGGGTCAAAGAGGTGAGCGATAAAGGCTCGTATGTGTTGGAGAAGATTGATGGAACCCCTGTACCCCGGACGTGGAACGGGGTGCATTTAAAGAAGTGCTTCATGTGAACAGCCTGTCACGGCCAAAAAGATCGCTATCTTTCGTTTTATTTCCAAAATTCCATATGTAATTCGGGAGGGTAATGCCCCGATATTTTTCTATTCTATTTGTAACCGGGAGGGTTTTTCCCCGGACCTGTGGTCAGTAAACCAATGAATAAAGCAGTCTGTGTTTTTATAAGTATAAAACATATGCATAAGTTCGAACAATTTCATAAATGTGCACAAACGGGCCTCGACCGATGCCTCGCGCCGATCGAGAAGGCTTAAATAGTTCAAAAATAACTAAATCTATTAAGCAAAGCGGTCCGTATTTAAAACGTTCCGACTATAAACAATTCGATTATGTAAAAGAAATCAAAGAATTTCTAAGTTATGTTCCGGTCACCTAAGATGACCGAACCAAAATCCTTGGTCGAACAGTTAAGTTTGGACGCAAACTGAAAACTAAGTGGCCAGGATTGAATAACCAATGATAAGGTCTGATTCCATACAAAACATGGCAGTCAAATACTTGCAAGCAAAAAATTGTACTAATTACATGCCAAAGAAAATAAATGTTAAAATTGTACGGTTACGATAGCAAATAAGAGCCAAAAGTCATATGAACGAGTTTCAAGCTTCGAATTCTTCTCTCACTATGGGAAGTTCACTATGTTGCTTGATAACAGACAAAGGCTCGTCTACTAAATCAGCAACCTTTCCAAGAACAGAGATGTTAAAATCTTCGAAGGCTTTTACCGCAGCATTTAACTTGTCTTGAGCATCTGCATCATACCCTGGAACTTCCTCAAAGGATCGAGCGGGGCCCTTAGCGGCCTCAAAACCGTATTTAATACCTTCGTTCGCTCCAACCGCATTAACACTATTCACCAAATCCGCCACAACTTTCTCCAGTTCCGGGCTTTGATGCACCAGCTTGACAACCCATGCGATCCCGTCTGTTAAGAACCATTGTTTGGTAAGTTTAAGCTCCGACAATTGGGCATACGATTCAATCATATCACGCTCGCATCGCTTCAACATCCCCTTTGCCTCATCAATTGTTGTTTTGTGTGCCTCAAACTCCCTGTCACGGGCTCTCTCCAACTCGTCCTTAGCTGTAGAGAAACAAGTTTCAATAAGCAAGAAAGGGAAGCAGTAAAAGATGAATGGATTATGAGCATACCGTCAGTTAGGCGGTGATAATCGGCCAGAAGTTGGTCATGAGATGTATGCATTTCCTTCAGTTCGGCCGCATGTTTCTTCTCCGCATCAGACAATTTTTTCTCCAAGACAGTAAATTTTGACTTGAAAATTTCCAAATCTTGAAGAGCTTTGTCTCGAGCCTCATAAGCGGCCGCAGCCGAAGCTTGGGTTGACTTATTAACCTCTTTCATCTTTAAGTTTTGCTCCTTTAAACGATCAACCTGAGCCCGAAGAGAGCTTCGTTCCTGTTTAGTCTTCGACCGAACATTATCTTCATTCTTCAAGTTGGCAATTTCGCGTCGGAGCTTGTTACAGGTCGATTCCGATTCGATCCAACGTTTATACGCCTCCACCACCAACGAATTAGATTGAGCTTGATTTATCATAAGGGCATTCCCAAGCTCCGGGCCGCTCATCTTCCGGTAATGAGAGTGCTCAGCAGGGGTCCCCAAATGAAATAATGCCATTTTCGCCGATAGGGCATCCACTATCCGGTCCTTGTACGTCAGCGACCAATCCGGAACATACTTCTCCAATGCTCGAGCTGAATCCATATCTTTAACGCCGCCCGAACCTAACTCCCGTGATAAGAAAATAGCTTCAGTATTAAACCACAAAGGGGACGAGGAGGCACTGTCCCCACCATCAACAGGTTTGGGGCTCGGCCTTGACACGTTAGAAGCAACCCCCGTGGTGAACTTACCCGAAGGAGAAGGTTCGACCCTCTTGGGGTCGGATGTGAGAATATCAGTAACAACCTTGGTGGCGCCTCCCCCAAATGACAATGGGCTTGATGGAATGTTCAACGGATGGTCCCTTGGGGTACGACCCCCATGAAGATGAGCATCTAAATTCGCTAACACGCCTCCAGTGGCAGAAAATTCAGTAACTTGGTCATCATCGTCATCTAGAGTAATAGTTTTAAGGCCCGTCTTCGTCTTCTTTTGCCCGGGTTTCGGACCAGACTTAGACGGAGCCCTCTTCCTTTTCAAATTAATCTGAGGCTGCTCCTCTTCGTCTTCCTCTTCCCCATCATCATTGCCACCCTCTTTTAAGTTTTCAGCACGGTCTTCCTCATCCCCCACAGATAGATGGACACCTTCATCATCAATCACAAACTTGGAACCGGACCCTTTGGACCCGATCGAACCAGTTTCCTTACCCTTACCCTTACCACTGCCGGTCGCCATCGCAGTCTGAGCCGGTGCAACATCCGCTATCTGCGCTACAGGAGCCGAGCTCGAACCTCCTTGCCCAGCTGAACCTCCATGAACTTCCGTAACCTCGGGTTCCTGAATTTGATAAAGATTCTCCTGCACGACTGTGAGGTACGGAGGATCACTTTTCGGCCTCCTAGTGGCCCGGATCTCCAGCTCCTTGGAATCAAAGGACTTTAGCCTCAATGCTTCTCGCAAACCCATAGCTACAAAAGAAAAAGAAAGCAAACAAGTAGTGTCCAAAGTCCGGTATAATGAAAGAAAAGATGAAAGTAAAAATAAAATAATTATACAAGTGACACGACGAGCACCGTGTCAAAAAGTAAAAGGCATGACTAACCCTCTCCGTTCCACTTAAGGGTAGGATACCACTCTGGTTCGGCCCAAATCGTGCTGATCCGTCCCATGACAAGAATGTGTTCCGGATAACTTTGTATGCGGCCTGCTTCCTTAATCAGGTTTGCGTATAAGTCCCTATCAAATTCAAAATCTTCTGGAAGAGGAGATGGGAACTTCATCTTTTTGGTCCTCCATACCATAAACTCCGGAACGCACCGATCATCAACATAGAAAAATCGTTCTTTCCAGTCCTTTATGCTAGTGGTAATCCATGTATAGCAGCAGGAATTCTTATCTCTGACCTCGAAGGTGTACCAGTTGCCGGACCGATTCAATTTGTAAAAATCCCGGAACACATCCAAGTCCGGTTCGGACCCCAAACTACGACAAGCCAACTCAAAATGACACACCTTGGCAAGGCCGAAGGGGTTCATTTGAGAAACGTGAACCTCGTGAAACGTAAGAACTCCGATCAAGAACTTCGTCAAAGGAAGACGATAGTTACAATAATCGAATAAACGGGTGTAAACCCCTATCTTCCCCGGAGGAAACGGATAAATAGGTGTATCCTTTTTGGGGAGAACAGGGTGCAGAGATGCAGGTATTGCGTATCTTTCAACATACCAAGCTAAACCGTTTTTATTCAAAACGTTAAAGCAAGCGGACAAGTTGTTTTTCGCCATTTTTTAAGGAAGAAACTAACCTGTTTTTTGCGGATCGCCTGCTTTCCAAAGAAAAAAGAAGTGAAGAAGATGAAAAGTGAAAAGTGAAAAGTGAAATCGGAAGATTATTTCTTTTCCCTTTTTATAGGGATGTGGAACCGACTTAAAACCGCCAATTAGATGGTGACACGTCATGACAGCTGACGCACACCAACCGTCACATCAGGCGGGAAACGTAAAGTGACTGTCGGTCACCCAACTAAGGTCACCGCCTAGAAATTTAAAATTCAAAAACTTCACAAAACGATAAATCAGAGATTTAGGCTGCTGAAATTACGCTGTCATAGTTCGAAGCTGTTATCTAAGAAACACTACGAACTAGGGGGACTTGATGAGGATACGTCCCTGATCGGACCGAATCACCGCCACGAATTGAGCCGAATCATGGCAGACTAAGGTCGTACCGGACAATGCACCATAAGACGAACCGGACAAATACGTTGGTGCGGCGTAACTAACTGGGTCCCACCTCCATAACTGCCATGATAGCGACTGGTCCGGCCCTAACTAACTTTCCACGTCAGCACACCCAAAGACTATAAATACCATACTTGGACCTCCAAAAGGGGTAATCGCTACTTTCTCTCTCTAACTCTTCCCTCTCTCTCCCTGACTTATTTCCTCCTCACAAATACTTATTCTCACGCCCGAGCTTGGTCACAGAGAGGCCCCCCTCCCTGTGACGAGGCTAACGGTGTGTTTGTTCCTTTGTGATCTTGCAGGTTCCTTGCTAGGTCATCTGAAGCTCCCACTCTGACCAGGTCGTACCAACTGGTCTTTGAGTCTTCATGCATCAAACATGATAAAATAACAAAATAAATTGTTGATGAAATAAATGGGAAACGGAAAACATTGTGAAAAACATAAATGCAACAAGTTGTTGCCCCAAATAACGTAAAGATGAAATTTGGTGGAGCAAAAGCCAAGCTTGTTTTTCCCAAAAGTGTCAAAAAAGTAAATAGGAGGGAGTGTGGAATCTGAATTACCCGTAACAACTTTAGGGGGGTAAAATAAAATTACCCAAAGGGTAAAAGGTAAAAGCCTTTCGAAAGTCAAAGTGGTCCATTTTATAGTCAAAGATATCCCGTTAGGATTTAGGAATTATAACCGCTAATGTGGTCCTGCTTTCCGTTTAGTCCATTAATTAAACTTATTAATTTCTCCTAGGATAATGCTTAAAGTATGTTATCTTAAATGATATTTTAATTATTATATTATATGTAACAAAATCCTACCCTACTTTTTTAGTTTATTTTTCTTACACTTTTTTAAAAGTTGATAACATAAAAAACTAGCTCTAATATAATAGTTGAATATTTTCAAGGCAAAGAGATAATTAAGAACAAACTTACAGATTTTAATAAAATGACATGTTCAGGGGTTAAAGATGTAAACAGTTTGCTTTGCTTTTTAAACTATTTAACCTTTTCATGGGGTGAAAATAAACTGGCTTTTATAAATATTAAAGATCGAGGAAAACGGCGGAAAGATACGTGTAAATAGTAATACTTATAGTTTAACTGTTTACTTATAGTTTATGTTTACCAAGGTGGGTTATTTTTTATTTTTTCCTCTAAAACACGCTCTTTTCTCCTTTTTTTTCTACCTTTAAAATCACCATATTCGCACTTTAGTGATTTGAACTCGCACTAACTTTTTTTTGAACGCCTAACAAAAATCCTTCAAATGGGTTATTGACGGTATTCACTATATCGGGATAAACTCACTTTCGAGCTTGGGAAAAACATTCACCTAAGGCCAAAGCCCGTGAACACTCTCTGAAGGCACGACAGCGCGGTGAGGTAAAATTTGCTCAGTTGATCGCCGCTTATTCCTATTATCACCAGGTGCCGCCAAAACTAAATGGTGGACATATGAATCGAACACGGGTCGCTTTAAACACGAGGTCTCTCCCTTACCACACCACCACCAGCTCATTGACGAACTCGCACAGACCAGTTGAGGATCACACCATTTTACCATCTGGAATTCTTTCTGGATATCCATATAAGTCACCAAGGTGGTTAAATGGTATCCGTTCCCCCGATGATTCGAGTCTCACCGTGGAAATATAGCATAGATTTACAAACCGATTACATTTCTGTTAAAAAAAAAGGTATTTATATATGCAGAATTTAATTTTCTAAAATTAAATGAAGAGATGTGTCAGCCGAGCACACTGGATCACAGCACTGCACCTGCTATGTTGAATGGAATCTCTCACTCTCTCACACACACTTCATATTTTCTCTCTCAATAGCCAAAAACAATCATCAAGAACAAACAAACAAACAAAGCTCAAACACCCATAGTCTAATAAACACAAAAATTAATTGAGCTAGCTTCAAATTCCCTACTTATTTCTCATTTCAATCGAATAAATAACACCCAAAATTAATTGAAACAAGAAATAGTTACCCATCATCAAATTAAACCTACCAAAAAATCCATTTACAAAAATTACTGTACAGCTTGTCCTCTCATGATCCTCCACCGGAAAATTAAACTCTTAATTCTGGATTAAGAGTCACCGTAATCACGCCAGCAGACAAGCATTGTGACACAACGTCGCATGATGTAGAATCTGGCTCTTTGTTCTTTGACGAGACGAGCGCATTTTCTGGTGAAGGCACAGCGGCGGTGGGTGGAGATGGGTTCTTTTTTGGAGAGTTTGAGGGTCTTCCATGTGTTGTCGTCGAGGTAGATCAAGTGTGGTGGTGGGGCAGATGAAGAAGGCATTGGGCGTGTGAAGAAGATTCGTTAGCGAGAGAGAAGATGGTGTTGTTGGTATGGGTATTGTAGGTAGGGGGAAAACAAAACAGGGGGGGTGGTATTTATAATGGCAGTGCCGGTATCACCTGGGTCTTGTGACCTTGCCAGACCTACTTTATTTACTTTTGTTTCGACTTATGAGATGTGTAGTGGAGTGTACCCAATGCTTATATTAATAGTTAATTCATGTTTATGTAAGCACGTAATTTGTATACAACTAGAATAGAATAGAATTGAGACTTCCCGTTGCTGACGGGGCGTAAAATCATAGCAACAAAGGTAGGGGCGTAAAAATATACTAAACAAAATCAAAGGATGATGAAAACCGAGACAAAAAAAATATAACAAAATCACGAACTTATAACACCAGGTGGCTCACATGACGTAAAACAGAGATGAATTCGAATTTATATCGATGGGCAGAGGCCAAACAACGACCAAAACTGCTAAAAACACGAATTCGTAACACAAAGTGACTTAAAATCGAGGGGTCAAAGTAATACCGTATAATGTTTTTAGAAAGCAGAGGTTAAATGTGACAGCTTTAAAAATTAACTAAAAAAAAGTTGAATGTACAATCTTAACCATCACCAAACAAACTTTGTTTTGTCAAAGTCAAAAGTCACAAAAGTGACTTTATTTAAGGACCAACGGCATTTGTATTATATATTAGCCACATCAATGACAAATTAGTTTAAAAAAAAAAAAAAAATTAGCGAACGAAAGCATGAATGAAAAACAAATTAGTAAAAAAACTTAATAGCTTAAAAACATATATTTTACATGGTACACGGGTAAAGTTGAAACATTAGAAACTGGAGTGGTTAGTTTGTAAAATAGACCAAGGGCTAAAAGTGCCAATTGCAAAAGTGGAGGTGGTAGAAAAGACAGGGCAAGGGCTAAAAGTGACAATTCCTAAAGTGTAGGGGGAATAATGTTAAAGGGCTAAAGTGTCACCGACTTTGGTTCTTAAGATTATATAGAATGGCCAGACCAAATCGAACTTAAGTGAATAAGATGGGTGTAATGGTTTCATTAAAAGTAGTGTCGCATCATGTCACGAAGGCCTAGTGTTTCCACCTTTAACACTTGGGTAAATGTTTTGTAAGTTCACTTGCAAATTAAATAAAAGAAAAAAAAAATACCATCAAATTTGTGAATATGATTGGTCGAAACATATTAACATAAAAGTTAGAGCAAATGGTCACCATTTCCTCACCCCGTGCTCATGGACTGCCCCACCCCTACGCCCATCACGCCCTATAAACACCCCTGCGCGTGTTAACTCATTAAACATAGGCGAGGTGCATGAACCTACAGTCCATACCAACTATGCCTAATCGCTATGGCTAAGTCATACCATTCCACATAAAGATTCGAAGCATTTCTTCCCCAATACAAGTTAGAAACTTCATGTTTTTTCAGTCGAGTTTGAATTTTATATCTGATAATGAAATTTCGACTAATAAATTAAACATTGCAAGAGGAAACTCACGAACATGATCGTTATTGAGTAATTTGAGAGCTTATGAATTTTTGAAACATTTTTAAAATTTTGGTTGATGCTAGAATTATGAATACATGTTGATCTTTGATATTTATCGTCCCTACCCATGATATTTATAGCAACCAACAACGGATTGTTTATGTATTGTTATTTGGATGTTGCTATCACCATATTTAATTGTTAAAGACTTGATGTCACTTGCATCCATGCTTGTATCTAGGCATTTTGCTAGTTTATGCTAGATATTTTAGTGTAATCGAAATTGACTTGGTAATCAAAGCGAATAATAATACACATCAAGTAAGTTAGGAGGTGCGGGAGTGCACATTTGTTTGAGTTATTATAATCTGAAGGGGCAACGCCCCTGGGAGCAGGGTCCAAGGGGCGCAGCCCCTGACTGGTTTATTTTAAATAAATTAATAAAACTACATTAGAAAATATTATTTTCTAGAAATTGCCACATTTTTTAAATACTTAAACATTTGCAGTTTTATTCGCAGTTTTGTCTTAAAACTAAGATAACTGCCATTAGGCAGTTAATGATCCCAAAAAAACCCAAATTCATGACAGTTTTGATGGCAATTTTTCTGGTTCAAACAATTTTCGCATACAGATATACCCTGGTTCAATTTTTCGAAAATCAGAGTTGTATCCGATTGAATTATTTGGGTAAACCACCGAAATAATTTGATACGAGAGTGATTACACGCCTATCTAATCATCCGATTTTCCGAAATTTCCCCAACAGTTTTTACTTTTATATTAATAATATTATTTCCCTCTAGAAAAACTTTTATATGTTCTCTTGTTTTTTTAATAGTCATTGAGGTGCTTAAAGAGAACAAGAAGAGAATTAAAAATTCAAATTACACCATGACCTCCGCCGTAAATCTAATAATTTTCCGAGACCCGAAAAAATGTTGAGCGCGCATTTCATCGAACACTTCTAGCTTGGCATTTCTCGTTTTCCAAATCAACCATATTGATGCCAATGTAATTGCTTGGAGATACTTTTTCTTGATTTTGGACAACCGAAAGTATACGAGAATAACTAGAGGATTTGTAAATGTATTGCCCAACGCGACTGCAATATTGCACCATCCGTGAATTTTCTCCCAAACAAGGAGCATAGGATAAGCGGGTGCTCCAATGATTCTATCCATACCACAGTGCATACACAACTTGACGCCATCGAGTTAACAACCCTTTTAGTAACTTCTTTGTTTGTTGGGATTAAACGCGGTCCACCAACCATATAAGTTCACCTTAAGTGGAATTATTACTGTATAAGAGTTATACAATGTGTACTACGCAAACAACATATTTTTTTTAGTTCCTTAAATGATAATTGTTTCATAACTCTAAGGGTACTCGGGGCACTCCCCTAAGAGGGGAGTCCCCTCTCTTACGCACACCCAATCAGGTTATGCCACGTTAACTCCCCTCTTAAACTCCACTCGCACCTCAATTTGATGGCGGCACTCCCCTCGTAGGGGAATTGTTTTTTTATTCAAAAAAAAAAAAAAGACAAGTTTTCATTGGTTGAAAAAAAGGGTGGCCCACCTTCTCTTCTTCGGTGCCTCCTCCCCGATTTGGCTCCCCTCTTGGATGGCAGCACTCCCCCGCTCGGCAACTTTGGTCCCCGAAGGGAGTCACCGAGGGTGCCCCGCTTAGCCTAATACAGTGTACTCCAAATATCGAAATTCTTCGAGTGGAACACCATCTCATTTCTTTTTTTCAGTAAATATCTGCAATATTAATATTGATTAATGGAACTAGACTTGCATATTTGTACTTTTTTTTTTCAGTGAAAGAAACAAAACATATAATAGTGTGAGATAGTTGATTCCCGATGCAAACATCACGGTGAGGATTCACTCTGAGTTTTACGAGAAAATTAACGATACCAAATTCCCACTCTACGTTACCACTGTCGGCTTCTTACTTTTTTTATATTTATGTTTTTTTATATTATTGAAAATTTATAATTAATAGTGAAGGATAATTTCTGTTTTAAAATTTTCGTCTTAGGCTATGGGGTATGGGGCGTGGCCCTTGGGGCTTGGGTTTCAAGCCGGGCGTGGGGCGGGGGAAGCGAGCTGACATGGCGGGCTGTGTATGGGCAAAACAAAATAGCCGTTGGCCAACGGCTATGTTAAAAAAAATTGATTTTTCACTATAAAACTCACATTTTTCTTCCATTTTTTACCACATTCAACCACATCTTCTATAATCATCTTCAATTCTCCTTCTACAAAACGAAAAAATGCATCCTTATAACCGTCCTTTTGACCCGAACAACCCGTATTCCAAGAAAATAATCCTAGCCCACCACCCAATCGCCCAATGGCTCGTCCATTTTTCATACACTCTTCTATGCCCCATGAAGCGAGTTACGCATCGCTTCTTGGGAATCGTTTGTTTGCTAACTTCCCACACTCCGATGATTCGATACCTACCCGTTTACACAATCGCCCATCAATCTTTCACCAACCTCCATCGACCTTTCACAAAACGAAACCGTTCCCGAAACTCAACCACCCAATGATGGTCCTTCCGCATCGAAACCCATCAAAAAGAGAAGTCATAAGAAAAAAAACCGAGGCGGATAAAGTAGTTGAAACCGTCAAACGAAAACAACAAAAATGGGTCGTTGCTGAAGAAGTTGCATTGGCGAGGGCTTGGTGTCAACAATCTCAACATTCAACTTTAGGTATTCTTAACCTTTGTTTTTATTAATGGTTATTTTTTATATAACTTTGTAATATATTAAATTTTGTTTTTATTAAAATAGGAAATTCGCAACATCGAACCGCCCTGTGCGAATCGGTTAGTAGATTATTCCATGAAGAAATGGGAAGGGAGACTTATCGTGAAAACGATAGCTTGTCCTCAAAGTGGAGCGAGATAAGCACCCAACTTACAAAATATAGTGGTTTTTTAAATAAAGCAAAACAAAACCCAAAAAGTCGTGAAACCGAAGCCGACATTTTGACAAATGCAGTGGTCACATTCAAATCAAATGTGGGGACCGACTTCCGTTTCATGCATTGTTGGGAGATTTGTAAGTTCCATCCAAAGTGGGCGAATATCCCCATTGGTAGCGAAACTAACTCGTCTTCCAAAAGGTCAAGGGCATCGTCCCAAGCCCAATCTGATGCACGAGATCAAGAGTTTGAGGACCTTTTGGATGATTCGTCAAGCCCAAACCGGCCTGAGTATGGAAGAAATGCCTCAAGAAGGCGTGCTCAAAAATCAAGATCTGGTACGGCATCGCCTTCAGCTGGGAGTTTGGGCTCGCGTAGGGGAATATACAGCGAGCAGTTGGATGACATTTCATGCAAGTTGGATACATTCAACGTATTCCAACAACAAAGGGCCGAAGTACGAAGGAGCAAAGAAGCTAGAGATGCCGCTAGAGATGCTCAGAAACAAAAACAGGATAAAAGTTAGGAATTTTTTTTTGTAATTTTCTTTATTTAAAAATATTAAAAAAAAATAAATTTTTTGTTTTAAATAATATTCAAATAGCCCAGCGGGTCAGCCCAGCGAAGCCCGCCAAACCCCCGCCCCACCATACCGTCTTGAATGTGGGTTAGCCCATGTCTGCCCCCCAAGCCACGTGTCAACTAATGCCCAAATCCAAGCCCAACCCCCGCCCCACCGTACCCAACCCCCGCCTCACCGTACCCACGGCCTTAGGGTAAAGGGAGTGGAGCGGTGAACTCGACGGCAAAGGAGTTTGCCGCGCGGCAACACCGCCGCCGGCCTCCTTTGTCGCTCGGCAAACTTGAACAAGCGGGGATGCATCACCGATTCGGGAAAGATGAAAAGTGATGATGCTGATGATGATTGAAGAAGGTGATGGGGTAGGAAAAAAAAAGAATAAAAAAAGTTTGCCACTTTCAAGTGTCTAAACCACTGCCAACACTTTTCACCAAAGTTTAAACTCTTCACACTTGCTGACATGGCACACTCTGATTGGTCCATTTTGAAGTTTGCCACTTTCACCTGTTTAACCACTCCCTTCACCTTATATTAATTGGTTATATGCCATGAAAAGACGAATAATAATATAAAAATGCATTTTTTGTTTGCATAATGGCAGACACTATTACCACGTCACGTCACCGGAATCGACCGGTTGATATCTACGATGAAACAAAATAAAACACACAAAATATCATATTGCTATTTTAGTCTATAATTCCATATTTTATATTTCCTTGATTGATAAATCATTCAATTATAACCAACAGACCGTATATGATAAATGCAGATGTTCGTTTAATAAAAACGTGTTATTTTAAATTTTATAATTAGCCGTCTTTCTTTCCTTTTCTTTAAACAAAAATAGTTATATAGCGTTCATGATCCTCTTCTTAAATTTACTTTAATACAAAACTCACACACTTTCCTGTAAGTGCAGTTCCTGCCAGGTAACTGTCGCTTATCAGTTCTGGTCAACCAAAGTAGTTGTCCAAGTTAAAGTCAACGATACTGAAGAATTCAAGACCACATGAAGACCAAGGGAAGTTTGTTAGTGCACTTTGGGTGACAAGTGCATGCTTTCCAATTGTTAGAGTCTTTATTGTACAAGTCTTGAAAGTTAGTCCTAGTTTTAACCTAGGGAAAGTTGTCCCAACTTTATCCTAGGACATTTGTCCAAGGTTTATCCTAGGGACATTTGTCCAAGTTTTATGGCTAGGAAAAGTGTCTGAGGTTTATGCTAGGGACAAGAGTTAGGGTTTGGTGTAGAATTGATTTGTCCGAGGTTTAGTCCCTAGCCTATATATATGTGTGTATTGTGTAGATTAGGGCAACTCTTGTAGCTGGGTGCACCTCTCCCACTCGTTCATCCTTCTGTGTGAATTCTAGAGAGAGAGAGACTATGTGTTAGTGAGAGAAAGCTAGGGTTTAGATCTTTGTGATCTAAACCAGCTTGTAGATGATGTTTACTCCTTTGGTATGTAATCTGTGATGACTGATTCAATATAAAGGATTCATCTTCTACATATTTCTATCTTGTTCTTCATATTTTGTTCTTCATGTCCTGAATCAAGTGCAATGTTTGATGTTCGTCATCGATTCGGTGCTTTCACAGTGGTATCAGAGCGTGGTTACCGATTCGGAATGGTCTAACCGCCTTCCGAATCACCATTGCTCTTGATTTGATGTTTGTTTCCGCCAAACATCTTGAAGACTTGAAGATTCTGGAGAAAAGTTGAAGAAAATGAAGCTGTTCGTGGTTGTTTTGTTCTCCAAGTTGTTGGAGATCTAGGGTTTTGATCCAAAAATTGCTCTGTCCGAGTTTTTCTTAGTGTTAAACTTGTCTGAGTTTTAAAACTCTGTGTTTGTTGTTTCCGGGGTTTTGGTGAACTAGTGTGAAGTCACACTAGGGAGAAAGTCCGGAGACTTGTTTCTAATCTTCACCATGTCCGAGTATCACAATGTCCGAGTTTTGGTTTTGTTACAACAGATCCGAGCTTTTAAAACTCATCACAGTTTCAACAGTCCGAGTTTTAAAACAGGCCAATATGTTTCAGTCTTCAGCTCCGAGTTCTTGTTCAAAGGTTTCCGAGTTCTTGTTCAAAACTTTCAGAGGTTCTGTTCAAAAGCTCCGAGTTTTAAAAGTCTCTCACAGTTCCGAGTTTCTAAAACAGAGCTTTCACTTTGTGTGTTATTTTGAGCAAGTTCAATTTGTATGTTATTTTGAGCTTTCACTGTTCCGAGTTTTAAAACATCAAATCCGAGTTTATGTTTAGAACTTGTCCGAGTTCATGTTTAGAACAGTTCTAAACTAGTCCGAGGTTTCTAAGCGTGATTAACTAGTTTAAGAGTTGAAGATCGCTGGTCCGAGTTTGTAGTCACCTTTGTGGGTCCGAGTTTTAAATGTTCAGTGTAGTCCGAGATTCATTTTAAGGTATCCGAGTTTTTTATGGATCCGAGTTCTTAATTGAAGTTTGTACTCTGAGTTTTGTTGGACCATTGCACTTGTTTCCGAGTTTTGTTCTTGTCTACCAGTGTCCGAGTTTTATTGATAAGGTGAAGTCACTCTGGTCCGAGTTTTAGTTCCTACCGACTTTTAGTCTTTGAAAACATTTCAGTTGTATTCCGAGTTTCAAACTGTTATGCCTTGTTCCGAATTTCAACTTTACACATAGTTGTATAGTTTTGTTGGTTTAGTTCTGAGTTTTATGTTCGGTGTTTCGTCCACGTATTAGCAGGTTCAAAATGTTTTCGACTTATTGTGTTGGTTTTATGATTTAACAGTCCCTTAACCGTCCGAGTCTACACAGTTCTGAGTCACTAGTTCCGAGTATTCAATTCAGTTCCAAGTTTTAATTATGTCCGAGTTTTAATCAGTTTTGGTCAAGTTTCACTTCTGGTAATGAATCAGTTCCGAGTTTTGGTCAAAATCTTAGTCAGTTCCGATTCTTAATCAGTTAAGTTATTTTGTCCGAGTTTTTAAAACTCTATTGTTCCGAGTTTTAACCACTTTTGGAGTGCGAGCTTTAAAGTCGGATTGAAACTGTTGGATTTGTTCCAAGTTGTTCCAAGTTTTAAGTTTTAATAAGTCTGTGTTATTAAACTTTAGTCCCAAGTTTATTGTTCCGGGTTTCTTCAGAGTTTCCTTTGTTCCCTTGCTTGTTTCGCATTCCTTTGTACTCTAAATACTGCTCAGATGACCTGATCCGAGGTTTCAAGAGCTTTCGGGTTTTACGAGTTCCGGATTTTCTAGATTTCCGGGTTACCCGGGGTACCGGATTTTTTAGCTGAATTCAGAAGTTAGTGTTGTTCGGAAGTTTCGAGTTGTGCATGTTCCGAGTTTTTCTAGTTATTCCGGGTTACCTGGGGTACCGGATAACTAACTAAGAGTCAGAATTATGTGTAGTTTGGAAACTTGAAGTCGGTTTCGGATTATCGAAAAGTTTTATGGTACTTATGTTGTCCGGATCAAGTGAGGAGGTGAAGAGAATAAGATTTGCGTGGATTTTTGTATTGTTTACAAAGAAATAGGGGGAGTAAAAAATTTTGTGAAATTCCTGTTTTCTTTGTAAATCAAAAGGTTTGTGGTGCTACATCGAAACAAGTTCATGCTTACTATCTTTGAGATTAACTTAGTGTTAATCTTACCGGTGGCGAAGTGCTTATAACATGAAGCAAGTGTATGATTGAGTTTTGTCAAGTTTGTTCGAGGTTCAATCAAGTGTTGACGTGATGAAGCAAATTGTTCGTTTGGCAAGTAGTTGAAGGTCAAGCCTTTATCGTATACCGGTTAGAGTAGAGATGATTAGTCTTCTTGTTCTCTTTTCCAAGTTGGTGACTGATCGGATTCTCGAAATAGGGGTTCTTACATTGAGGGGGAGATTGGAGACGAAAGTCATCGGGTAATTGGTGGATTCGTGAAGATACGAGATTGGATCTTGAAGATTCGAGATGAAATGATTTCAGACACTCGGTTGAAGACTCTGGTCAAGATGGTGGATGTACCTTTACAAAGTTCAGTTTGTTATTAACTTATCGAACTGAGCTTCATGTTTTTGGGATCTTGAAGTGTTTGGTGTTGGGCATTGGAAATCCGACGTTTCGTTCTTCTACCAGTTAAGTTTGAAGATTAATGTATCGAGCGATATTCTCACATGTTGTTGTAAGTTGGTTCGCGTTAACTTGATTCGGGAGTAGTTTGAGGGGGAGGATCTACAGTGTTTGATGTTGGATTCTTCGGGTTTCTCAAAGCGACATTAAGTGATCGTCAGCAAGTCTTTTATTAGAAGGGTTGAAGATCGCTGTGCTCTACCGGAAAGATCAAGTCTCAGCCAAAGTTAAAAGCAGGCATGATATCATCAGTCAAGGGGGAGTCTGTAAGTGCAGTATCCGATGATTGAAGATTATCAATGCCACACAGAACTGATGCAACAGTTAAGGGGGAGACTGTAAGTGCAGTTCCTGCCGGGTAACTGTCGCTTATCAGTTCTGGTCAACCAAAGTAGTTGTCCAAGTTAAAGTCAACGATACTGAAGAATTCAAGACCACATGAAGACCAAGGGAAGTTTGTTAGTGCACTTTGGGTGACAAGTGCATGCTTTCCAATTGTTAGGGTCTTTATTGTACAAGTCTTGAAAGTTAGTCCTAGTTTTAACCTAGGGAAAGTTGTCCCAACTTTATCCTAGGGACATTTGTCCAAGGTTTATCCTAGGGACATTTGTCCAAGTTTTATGGCTAGGAAAAGTGTCTGAGGTTTATGCTAGGGACAAGAGTTAGGGTTTGGTGTAGAATTGGTTTGTCCGAGGTTTAGTCCCTAGCCTATATATATGTGTGTATTGTGTAGATTAGGGCAACTCTTGTAGCTGGGTGCACCTCTCCCACTCGTTCATCCTTCTGTGTGAATTCTAGAGAGAGAGAGACTATGTGTTAGTGAGAGAAAGCTAGGGTTTAGATCTTTGTGATCTAAACCAGCTTGTAGATGATGTTTACTCCTTTGGTATGTAATCTGTGATGACTGATTCAATATAAAGGATTCATCTTCTACATATTTCTATCTTGTTCTTCATATTTTGTTCTTCATGTCTTGAATCAAGTGCAATGTTTGATGTTCGTCATCGATCCAGTGCTTTCACATTTCCAGCGAGTCATGCATAGTAATATTATGACAAAAAAAATCTGTAAATATTGTTTTTTAAAAGACTTGGTTTTTCTATCCAAACATGGTTAACGACGCAATTTGTTGCGCATTGCCTTCTCTTTTTATGTAAAAAAAGAGTGAAAATACATCTTCTAGACTAGATTTCGTGGTGTAATTTCACTTTTAAGTTTATGTTTGTTCATTTTGCTAGTTTCTTGCTAGCTATCTTCTAACATATATCGTTCAAAAAAATATATTATTGAATCAAATTAAGTAAGTGAAGCAATTCACTTTTAATATGTGTACAAGAAGGTTGGTTTACCTTGTGAAGTCATAAATGATACATCTTTGTGAAAATGAAATTCTTAGTTTGGTTGCATTTCCTGAACCCTAGTTATCTAATTTATCCAGGCTAACATACTTTAGTCATCAATTTTAACGTCTAATTATATTATAAATACACTTTAAAGTTAATTTGAAAATCCGAGTTATATAGGGTGAATGTTATCATAGAGCCTTACGAATGTTGAGTAGTAAGAATTAGGAGAGGTAAGGGATCAATGTATACGTTTCGGCTTTAACAATTTTACGATTTGAAACTTGGATCTGACCCTATAAGCCTGACCATATAAGCCTAATAGTTGTTTAACATTTGTTATTTTGATTTTAAAAAATGAAGTTAGATATATATATTTTATTAGATAACATTTCTCAAAGAACTTAAAATTTTCAATATAATTGTATGCTTTTATTCTTAAAGAACTTAAATTTTCAATATAATTATAATTTTTTTTCATTGGCACATAAAAAATGTCTGTCACATCATTGCTATGCATACATAAAATCTCATGCACTTGTTTCTCTTTTATGTGTAACTACGTTTTAATGCTGCGCGTCGCGTTGCAGCGCGACAAAACTAAGTCATTGTAAAACTATTTATTGCGACTAAATACTTGGTTGTTATTAAAGCTGTGCTATTTAGTGTCTTATTTTTAAGTTGACAAGTGGAATTTTCATACAACAGAGCCGTTGGCAGCAAGCGAGTTAGTAACTCCTGGCGATGGCGACTATTGCGATGTCTAAGCATCCACTAACCCAACAAATAAGGAATAAGAATTGTATAAATACAATCAGAAAAACGTGTGAAAGAGGAGAAAAAGGAAGATGACGTGAAGTTATGTAAGCATAAAATGGGAAGAAAAAAAAAACCCCCCATGATTTGAACTTGAGTCTCTTTAAAACACATACAACCACAAAACCACTCCACCATGATGAATAATCTAACTAACTTTGAAGAAAATGGATATATATACACACTTAAAAAGGGTATAAGGGAAAAAAGTCAACAAAAGATGACTTGAAGTTAAGACAACCAATAAGGAAAGTTTACTATTCATTATGATGTGATAGCTACTATTCATTAGCTTTGTTTTTTAATATATGTATAATGGTTTTACGATCCTCACGCATTAAAATAATTTTTAAGTCAAATAAATTAAAAAAAAATTTAAAACATGGTGATGATTTGTCATTTTGTTATTAGTTGAAAGAAAAAAAGAAAGCATGCCCCATGCATCTCTCCCATTTCACCGGAGTGAAAAACGCCACGCCCCACCACATCATACCCCATGTTTTATGCCCGGTCACACCCGACCAATGACGTATCAGATAGACATAAAACATAAACCATAACACATACACCACTAAGACTACCCGGTATGGTTTGGTTAGTCCTCAAAGAGACCACCCGCCATGTAGGCGCCACATCAACACGAGAGGAGGACCATCCCCTTGGAGACTACCCAAGGGTGTGGAGGACTACCAACTTTAATAAAAAAAAAATCAATATATAATTGAAGGGGAGAGAGAGAGAAACCTGAAGGAGAGAGAAAGATAGAGGGGCGTCGCTGCCGTCTTCCATGCGACGTCGGGGACGTGACGAGTGGGAGGGGACGGTGTGGAACGAGGGGGACGAGCCGGAGACAAGGGGGGACGATCCCCATACACTTCAATTTACATAGACATAAAACATAACACATACACCACTAATACACTCCAATTTTACGTTTAGCATATAGGTTAAGTTTAGTAGAGCTTAATAAATAATATTAACTAGGATTTTACCCGCGCACGCGTTGCGCCACGCTTCATAGTCTTTGTCTATTTTTAAATGAATCTCGTACATCAATATGCTTATCAACATGAGTCACCAAGAGCCATTTGCAAGGAACAAATCAACCAAAACAACCCCTTTCATTTATTATATGTTGTAAACTTGCATTACATGGTTATCATTTGTTCTTAAACACATCCAATATAGGAACATATGTTCATTCATGACTGTTTTGAGCAAAATAGAGCTAAAGTTGACCCATAAACTTAGCTATAGTGATCAGCAGACTAAGGTTAGTAATTACATACAAAATGAGTTTGTCATGTTGGCAGGAAATCGGGTAGGCAGGTGTTGTCAAAAACATGGTCGCCTAAACCATGTCCTCTTTACGTCAAAAGTGTGAGCGCATGTTAGGTGGCCAAAACCTTGTATTCTTGGTTTACTTCTAGAGTGTTCGCCACGTACTAATCGACAAAGCATCAGCTTGTGAAGAGGCTTAATGGATTGGATCCTATGTCATACCCGTAGAAGCTGGATCTGTACGGTTGAAAAGAAAAAAGAAAAAACATCAATCAAATCGTTTAACTAACTTACTTTCGTAAATGCGTTTTCAAGTTGTACATTAAAGTGGTTGCATATTCATAGTGCCAAAATTTAAAATTTAAAAATAATATTGACTTCAACTTTAATAATTTAAACGTAACTGTATTATATACATTTTTTTGGGTGAATTTGTAATTTAGAGTACTAATATATGTAAAGTTAAAAAATTCAGGTTGAACGGCCATTTCGCGTCAACATGTAAAAATTCTTGTCTCGTTCAGTTTCATGTGTGATCTTGTCTAACACGATTTTTGGGATTGTTTCAAGTTCGACCTTCCAACCCACTAACACGACCCGTTTAACACCCCTACTTTCAGCCCAAACCCATACGACCTATATTAACCAACTAACCTATTTTGCCACCTCTAATCTGTATAACAAAGAAAATTTAACAATTTAAAAGGTCATTTACACAATAAAACATATACTCACCATATGCATTGCCGATTTTAGTTTGATCTTTGAATCCAACAGTCACAAGTCACAACAATGCAAAGAATCATAAGAATCCAATTAATATAGCCCAAGAAATTTACTTGATGTATGAACGACCTTCATTCATGGAAAACAACCAAGCGCATTTGGCTGCTTTATTATCGTAAATGTTGCAAAAATAGTTCCCTGACTTGCAAAAATAGCATCTAGTGTAGCTATCATAAATGTCAGCCAATATATACCATCTACAAGAAAATATGCTATCCATAGGTATAATCACGTAAAGATGATATCTATATTTTTCAAATAATACATATTTTGGCAATATGAACCTGGGATAGATGGATAAAGTGCATCAGCTTGATATCTCTACAAATTGTAACCATCTGAACAACTTGCTATTTCTCCGGCCACCATTCTCAATCTTTCTAGTTCTTGCTTTAGTACCTCGTTTAGAGCTGTATATATAAAATAGCTAGATGATTTTGGTGAATCAGATTAGTAAAAATTAAGAATCAAATAAAGTTTTAAAAATATTACCCTCACTTCATTGAGCTTGTTGTTCCATAGCTTGTAATTGAAGCTTGAGTTGGGGTTTTTAGAAGACAGGCCAGTTGTATCCTTCTGTACAATGGAAATATTAGTTTGTATTACAAACTGAAATCCATACATATACGCTTGCTATACTTGTTTGCAAACAAAAATGTATAGGTTTTATGGTTTTTTTTCATCGGAAAGTGTTAATTGACTTATTTATATGCTGCAGATACCAGAGTAAGTTGAAGAATCACCTGAAACAGAGTCAATTGTGCTGACAGAAACGTAAGAATGATGTGTAAATTATATGAAGGGTTTTCTAAAAATAAAAAATAACAATAGGATCCTAGAAAAAGGGCTGTGGACCATTACTTGAAACAAATCGAAAACCCTCCCATCCTTTTTACTTGTAAACCCAACCATCACCGTCTATCTTCACCTCATCTGCTTCAGTTCCGGCGACTTATTCGTCACCGGTGGTCACCAACATAACCCATCTTAACCATCGATGTTCACCTCTTGTCCGATTTCATTTATACAACCCTTATGGATCATAATCATCAACAAAATTGGACAACTAAAAAGAACAAAGCTTGAAACGGTCAGATTTACCTTACCCGGCGGTTCTGAGTTCTATAGTGATCTGATTCTGAGCAAAACCATCACCTACTCGTTGGAACCGATCAGATTTTGCTGGAAGCCGTCTTTCTTCATCAGAGACCAGAGACCACTGAGTCGCCGCCATTGACCGCCTCTAGACACCGCAAATCTGCTGGATGTCGTATCTGTAACAACTCTCATTAAAATTACCATTTCTTATCTTATTTTACCCAATAGGAAACCCTAATTAAGACCCTCAAGTGATCCTGCATAACCCCTAAAATTTTCAGAACAATCGGAATCAGGATCAGGGCCCCTAAAACTCAGGGGGGGGGGGTAAACCCTAGTTAGTATTATCCAAACAGTTTTTAATAGGAATCGAATTTGAACAAATGGTCAACTCAGCTAAGCTAGTGACAGACGTGGCTAACCTAAGCTAAAAGTGACCTCTCGCGCCACGCGAGAGATCTCGTGACACGCGAGCACAGTTTTTCCAGTATAAATAGAGGAGTTTGGCACTTGAGTTTCTGCGTTGGTTCGACGTTAAAACTCGTTTTCTACGTTGAGTTATCTTCTGTTTACTACAAAAACACACACTAGCACGAATTCTGCCGCGACAACAGGGTAATAACTCGATCACTGCTACGATTTAATGTCCGATCGATAGAAACCAATCCAATGGATGTTTAAGTGCTGCTCAAACTTGGGTTATACTTTGTCATTCATCGTGAATTCGATGGATGTTTAAGAATCGCACTTTGTCATTCGTTGTGAAGGTTTCGATCTCGTGAGTTGTCGTAAAAAGTTGGATTAAAGTTACTAACCTAATTTTCGTGTGCATTGTTAATTGAACTAGGTTAACAAGGCTAATCAGTAGGCTAGACTCTGCCCGTATTAAATCTGCAATGTGAGTCATTCTCTTTTTATCAATAATATTTTACAATACTCCAAGTTATTTTCAAAGGTTATAATTACAGGGATTAAGTCATGGTTGTCTTAATCACTGGCCAGTGGGGTATTGTGCACATTACTAAATTTATCACGGTTAGGCTAATAAATCCTAACAGTGATAATCATCACTACTTGGGGAAAGACCAAATAGTAGTATGACCATCGTCACCAGGTGACACGGCGCCAGATAAAAATAAGATAAAAGCCATTGTAATCGCTCTTATGCTGTAATTTATAACTATGTGTCATTTTATCAAATTGAGTGACTCGCCAGTATTTCCCCGCTGATAAAATATTTTTAAAACATGTTTCAGGCGACCTGCTGTAAATCAAGGAAAACGTGCTACGGAGCACTAACAAGCTTGAAGAGGTGGCTCAGTTAAAATAAATAAACATGTTTTATAAATAAGGGAATTTTCCTAGTAAAATTCCTCTATTGTAAATTACGGGGTTTATCCCGAATTATGAAATAAAATAATCAGGCATTTTCAAGTTTTAAAAAGATCCTGATAAATCTTCCGCTGTCGCATAAATTAATAAATACCACGGGTTCCTGTCCCGCGGCTCCTGACCGGGTCAAACCGGGGCTGGGGCCGTGACATGAAAATGTGGTATCAGAGCCACTGATTTAAGCCAATTAAGTATTTAAGAGAATACTTAATTTTATTAATTGCCATTTTGTGATTACATGTTTTATTATTTGAATATTTGTTTACAGTATGGGTAAACAAAGACTTTCGGACATTTATCATAAATTAGATACTTCACCGAAAGAAAAAGGAACTTCATCCTCAAGATACTCAATAGATACTGAGGAGGGAATATTTGTTCGTAAGGCACAGTATGAGAACCCACTTTCTCCTAATAAAAGAAATTGGATTATTAGAAAAAGTCAGGAGAAAACAAAGAAATCACAACCAAAAGAAGTGAGGGTTAATCAGGAAACCCAGGAAATAAGCAATAACCCACCATGGGAAGATGAGTTAGATGAAAAATGGGCAGATCTCTATATGTTAGCCACTATAGCAGTAAATGCTAACGTTTAAAAATACCCTGACCCAGTACTAACACCCATATCACCTACAAGACAGAAGCATTGTCCTTTAAATAAAACATTTAGTAAGAGAAAATAAAATAAATTAGGATTATGCCACCTTAGTATATTTTAAAACTTCACTTGTAATTTGTATTAGAAAGTCGCAGTATGTTCAATAATATTTGACTAGTTATATTAAATATTCGACTGTAAAATTTTTATTATAAAATTTTAACTTAGCAATTTTGTGTGCATTTTTGCATATATGCTAAAACAGCATGAATGAGTTATCTGAAGCCCTTCAGAATCTCAATCTCTATCCTGTGAAAGTGGAAGTTTCCAGAGACTTTACTGGTTACTTACCCGATGTGGAGGAACCTATGGAATATCAAGCTCCACCTCCGGAGAAATCAAAATCTAAGAAAAGAAGAAGATTTATGGGCTGGAGGCGAGTACGCAGGAGGAAACCAATAACTAGAAAAATTCCCAAAATAGAAAATCCCATTGATAAAGGAAAAGGGATTGAGATTGAGGAAAATGCTAGGCAAGTATAAATAGAAATTGGGGAAAGTTCTAGGCAAGTCAAGGAATTGCCACTGCAGGAGGAATTGGATCGCGTACTGGCAAGCTGTGATATTCACAGGCCTATCAATAATAACCTCTTTCCTTATCCTGCTGAAACCCAACTTCCAATAAACTTAGAACCAGCCATTCCAGAACCTTTGATCCACACCCAACCTTTAGGAGAAATGGACGAATGGTGGACTAACGACTGGCAGTTTCAGAACCTTCTAAATAACTCTTATACCTTTTTCCCTCAGTTCGAACCAGAACCTGCACCAAACCTACCAATGAGTAATGAAAATTTAGCTGAACTCCGCCATTTTGGTGAAGAGCTGATAGACGTAGGGAATAGGATCAGGGAGGTGGGAGAACAAATCTCTTGCAAGTACGATGAAAGGGAACGTCGTTTCTAAGATGCCAGCTAAGGAGGGATAATGTGGTTATAAAGTTGTGGTTGTATAATAATAATAGTAGTAAAGTATAATCCTGTAAAATAACCTAAAAATAAAACTCTTGTAAGATAACAAGTGTGTACGGACGCATAATATAATCTATAAAAATGGAAGTCGAGAAATCGACAATTTTGGATATACGTGTGTTGTGATTATTGTGCGATTGTTTTACATATAGTTGTTATTTATTTTATGCTAATTATTTATATATATTAAATTACCAGATGGAACACGCTAGTAATGAACCAGTTAACGAAGTTAACCAGTTTGAGCAGAATAATGAGGATCACTTCCTCAATAGGCAAGATATCGAGAATATTGTTGCTCAAGGAATAGCCAATGCTATTCCCGCAATCCTTGCTGCTGCCCAGAAACCTGTTGAACCTCAACAAATTATTCCTAGTAAACGTACCCATGAAGACAACTTCAGTAATAGCGTAAACGGAGGCGGCAACCATACTAACAACAATAATGATGTACTGGAAACCCCAATTCTCAAAAGAATGAAAGCTGCAACGCCTGGTTGCACTTACAAGGAATTTATTGCCTGTAAACCAGCTGAATTTGCAGGCAATGAAGGGGCGACTGCGGCGCTGCGTTGGTTGGAGAAAACCGAAGCAGCAATTATGATAAGTAAATGTGCCGAAGAAGACAAGGTCATGTACGCGTCGCATCTTTTTAAAGAAGGTGCGTTAGAATGGTGGAATACAGTACTTCAAGCCAAAGGAAGAAATATGGCCTATGCCATGAATTGGGAAGAATTTAAGCAGCTAGTGGAAAGAAAATTCTGTCCCGAATATGAAAAGGAACAAATGGCAAATAAGTTCCTGAACCATCGGATGATGGGTGTAGATTGTCGAGGGTATACTTCGACATTCTTCGAGTATGCGAGAGTGGTACCAACTCTGGCTTCGCCAGAGCCGGTGCTTATTTCCCGCTATATTTGGGGATTGATTGCCGAAATTCGTAATATCGTTAAAGCTGCGAGACCTCGCACTATTGACGATGCAGTAGAATTAGCTAATACCCTAACTGACGAGCTGGTACGCACAAGAGAAGAAAACCGGAAAAAGGAAGTGGCCTAAAAGATTACCCAGGGATTTCGTGTGGGTAATAGTAGCAACTTTAAGAAAAGGGGAAACGGGCGACCTTCCACTGTTCCATTTTGCAATACCTGCAAAAGAAAACATTTTGGTAGATGCAAAGGGTATTGCAATTTCTGCAAAATTCCAGGGCATCAAGAGGAAGACTGCAGGAAGAAGAAATCCACAATTTGCTACAATTGTGGAGAGGCTGGACATTTTAGGCCAGATTGCCCAAAATTGGTTAAACCAGCTGATAACAAAGCCAAACCTGCAGAAGGAACTACCAAGAAAAACGTAAAAGCCTTCCAGTTAACTACCCAGGAAGCAGAGCTAATTCCAGACGTCATAGCTGGTACGTTCTTAGTTCACGACGTTTATGCAAAAGTATTATTTGACTCTGGTGCAAACCAAAGTTTTATAAATACTCCATTCTGCCAAGCTCTTAATTTACCCTTAACCAACCTTAGGCAGATTTTTACAGTCAAAACGGCAGATGGAAATTCTGTTAAAATAGATAAGGTTTTGCGAGAAGGAAATATAGAACTTTCAGGTCATAAATTCTCTGCAAACCTGTTACCTATGAATTTAGCTGGATTCGATGTCGTATTAGGAATGGACTGGTTAGTAGCCAATCATGCTCGAATCCTATGTGATAAGAACTCCATAGAAATTCGTGCACCCACTGAAGAAGTAATCATGATTACAGGAGATAAGCCGCGAAAACCCATGAAGTTCATTTCAGTAATGAAAGTTGCTAGTTATGAACGAAAGCAAGGAGTAGTGTATATGATTTCAGTAATCATTAGCACTAAGGGTAAGGAACTTAAGGAAATTCCTGTAGTATCGGAATACTCGAAAGTATTTCCAGAAGAGTTACCAGGACTACCACCGGATAGGGAGGTAGAATTTAGAATTCATTTAATTCCTGGAACTACACCTGTAGCTAAAGCACCTTATCGTTTAGCACCCACTGAAATGTTAGAACTGAAAAAGCAATTAGATGAATTGCTTAGTAAAGGATTCATACAACCTAGTGCATCCCCTTGGGGAGCACTAGTGTTGTTCGTAAAGAAGAAAGATGGTTCGATGCGAATGTGTATCGATTATAGAGAATTGAATAAGGTTACAATTAAGAATCGATACCCATTACCTAGGATTGATGATCTTTTCGATCAACTTCAGGGAGTTAGATACTTTTCTAAGATTGACTTACGCTCCGGATATCATCAATTGAAGGTACAAGAAGAAGACATACCTAAAACTGCTTTCAGAACTAGGTATGGTCATTACGAGTTTACAGTCATGCCATTTGGGTTAACCAATGCTCCTGCAACATTTATGGACATGATGAATAGGATCTGTAAACCGTACTTGGATAAATTCGTAATTGTCTTCATAGACGATATACTTATTTATTCCAAAAGTCAAGAAGAACATTGTGAGCATTTGCATGCACTCTTAACTTTGTTAAGAAAAGAGAAGCTTTACGCCAAATTCTCGAAGTGTGAATTTTGGCTGCAAGAAGTGCAATTTTTAGGACACATGGTGAATCATGAAGGTATTCACGTAGATCCTGCTAAGATAGAAACAATCACCAAATGGAAGGTTCCACAATCAGCAATGGAAATTAGAAGTTTTATAGGGTTAGCCGGATACTATAGACGGTTTATTAAGGATTTTTCCAAGATAGCTGTACCATTAACTAAGCTAACCTGTAAATCAGTTAAGTTTGAATGGGGACCTAAACAAGAAGAAGCTTTTAAGATTTTAAAGCAGAAATTAACAAATGCTCCAATTTTAGCCTTACCAGAAGGAACAGGGGATTTTGAAGTATATTGCGATGCTTCAAAATTAGGATTAGGATGTGTACTTATGCAACGCAAGAAGGTAATTGCGTATGCTTCAAGGCAATTGAAAAAGCACGAAGAAAACTATACGACTCATGACTTAGAATTAGTAGCCATAATTTTTGCCCTTAAGATTTGGAGACATTATCTGTATGGAAAGTTTACTGTCTATACAGATCACAAAAGTTTAAGGTACATATTTGGGCAAAAAGAATTGAACATGAGGCAAAGGAGATGGATGGAAATCCTAAGCGACTACGACTGTGATATTCAGTATCACGAAGGAAAGGCAAACGTAGTTGCAGATGCCTTAAGTCGTAAGTATCATGAAAAACAACGACGAGTTTGTGCTCTTAGATTAAGTTTACAATTAGACTTAATGGAACAATTAAAGAATGTTCAAGAAACAGCAATCGAGGACGCTGCTGAAGGAATGAAAGGACGAATAAAAGAATTAGAGCAAGGAAATGATGGAATTTGGAGATTCCATAAGAAAAGGATTTGGGTACCTAAACAAGGAGAATTAAGAGATAAGATTTTAGAAGAAGCTCATAAATCTAGGTATACCATGCATCCGGGAAATAATAAAATGTACCAAGATTTAAGGAATAATTTATGGTGGATAGGAATGAAAAAGGACATAGCTAGATATGTTTCTAAGTGTCTTACTTGTTCACAAGTTAAGGCAGAACACCAGAAACCTTCAGGACTACTACAACAATTAGAAATGCCTGTATGGAAATGGGAGCTCATAACAATGGACTTTGTTACAAAGTTACCCAAAACCAGAAAAGGTAATGACGCGATTTGGGTAATTGTGGATCGATTAACCAAGTCAGCTCATTTTCTACCCATGAAAGAAATCTTTAGCATGGAAAGGTTAGCAAAGTTGTACGTAGACGAAGTAGTATCCTTACATGGAGTTCCACTCTACATTGTATCAGATAGGGATAGTCGTTTCACTTCCCACTTCTGGACAAGTTTCCAAGAAGCAATGGGAACCCGACTAAATTTAAGTACTGCATATCATCCACAAACAGATGGACAAAGTGAAAGGACGATCCAAACTCTGGAGGACATGCTTAGAGCATGTGTGATAGATTTTGGTGGGAACTGGGACAACCATTTACCCTTAATTGAATTCTCCTATAATAATAGTTATCATTCAAGTATTGAAGCTGCCTCGTTCGAAGCACTCTATGGACGAAAGTGTCGAACTCCAGTTTGTTGGGCAGAAATAGGAGAAAGTCAATTATCAGGTCCCGAAATAGTACAAGAAACTGCCGACAAGATCACTCAAATCAAGGAAAGACTAAAGACGGCTCGAGATCGCCAGAAGAGTTATGCAAACAATCGACGCAAGCCACTAGAATTCCAAGTCGGTGACAAGGTACTCTTGAAAGTTTCTCCTTGGAAAGGAGTAGTGTGGTTCGGAAAGAAAGGGAAACTAAGTCCAAGGTACGTAGGACCATTTCCAATAATCTAGCGAATAGGACCAGTTGCTTATCGCTTACAACTACCAGAAGAGCTAGCCAGGGTACATGACGTATTTCATGTATCCAATCTTAAGAAATGTCTATCTGACGAATCCCTGGTAGTACCTCTTCAAGATATAGAGGTAAATGAAAAGTTAAAATTTGTTGAGAAGCCAATGCAGATAGAAGACAGAAAGGTCAAGTTTCTCAAGCACAAACGACTAGTGCTGGTCAAAGTCAAGTGGGATTCAAGGAGAGGACCTGAATACACTTGGGAGGTGGAATCGGAGATGAAGCGAAAGTATCCCTACTTGTTCCAGTAAATCTCGAGGACGAGATTTTTATTAAGGTGGGGAGGATGTAACAACTCTCATTAAAATTACCATTTCTTATCTTATTTTACCCAATAGGAAACCCTAATTAAGACCCCCAAGTGATCCTGCATAACCCCTAAAATTTTCAGAACAATCGGAATCAGGATCAGGGCCCCTAAAACTCAGGGGGGGGGGGGGTAAACCCTAGTTAGTATTATCCAAACATTTTTTTAATAGGAATCAAATTTGAACGAATGGTCAACTCAGCTAAGCTAGTAACAGACGTGGCTACCCTATGCTAAAAGTGACCTCTCGCGCCACGTGAGAGCTCTCGTGACACGCGAGCGCGACGTTTTTCCAGTATAAATAGAGGAGTTTGGCACTTGAGTTTCTGCGTTGGTTCGACGTTAAAACTCGTTTTCTACGTTGAGTTATCTTCTGTTTACTACAAAAACACACACTAGCACGAATTCTGCCGCGACAACAGGGTAATAACTCGATCACTGCTACGATTTAATGTCCGATCGATAGAAACCAATCCAATGGATGTTTAAGTGCTGCTCAAACTTGGGTTATACTTTGTCATTCGTCGTGAATTCGATGGATGTTTAAGTATCGCACTTTGTCATTCGTTGTGAAGGTTTCGATCTCGTGAGTTGTCGTAAAAAGTTGGATTAAAGTTACTAACCTAGTTTTTTGTGTGCATTGTTAATTGAACTAGGTTAACAAGGCTAATCAGTAGGCTAGACTATGCCCGTATTAAATCTGCAATGTGAGTCATTCTCTTTTTATCAATAATATTTTACAATACTCCAAGTTATTTTCAAAGGTTATAATTACAGGGATCAAGTCATGGTTATCTTAATCACTGGCTAGTGGGGTATTGTGCACATTACTAAATTTCTCACGGTTAGGCTAATAAATCCTAACAGTGATAATCATCACTAATTGGGGAAAGACCCAATAGTGGTATGACCATCGTCACCAGGTGACACGGCGCCAGATAAAAATAAGATAAAAGTCATTGTAATCGCTCTTATGCTGTAATTTATAACTATGTGTCATTTTATCAAATTGAGTGACTCGCCAGTATTTCCCCGCTGATAAAATATTTTTAAAACATGTTTCAGGCGACCTGCTGTAAATCAAGGAAAACGTGCTACGGAGCACTAACAAGCTTGAAGAGGTGGCTCAGTTAAAATAAATAAACATGTTTTATAAATCAGGGAATTTTCCTAGTAAAATTCCTCTATTGTAAATTACGGGGTTTATCCCGAATTATGAAATAAAATAATCGGGCATTTTCAAGTTTTAAAAAGATCCTGATAAACTTTCCGCTGTCGCATAAATTAATAAATACCACGGGTTCCTGTCCCGCGGCTCCTGACCGGGTCAAACCGGGGCTGGGGCCGGGACAGTATCAGATCGAATCCAAACCACCATCATCGTCATAGAGGAAATCAGCATATGGCCGCCCTTGATTAATCAGGATTTTATTTTTAGGACTGATTTTAAATTTTTCTAGGGTTTGGGGGTTGGTTGTGCTAGGATGAGCGATGGTGGCCTTGGTTATAACACGTAGCAAGCAACGTGGCATACACATGGTACAAGAGGAGCACTATTCCCATAAGTATAAAACATCAATTAAGCAGCATGTACAACAACTAAATGCACAAAGATATGTTATAAAATTATAATCTATACATATAATAAAAGAAACCAATGTGTGACACGTGTCATTCACTGGAGCCCTCAAATTTTCTGTTTTCCCGCATTTTTTCATACCTATCTTATACTAATTAAGTAACAAATTAATATTATTTCTCTTCATTTATCCCAACTTATTTTTTTTTTTTCAAATTCAAACAATATGATAGGTATCAATTTTACTTTACGATCACAACTTATTTTTTTTTTTCAAATTCAAACAATATAATAGGTATCAATTTTACTTTACGAAAAAATATTTAGATTATATCTAATAATCTGTAAGTATGTTATTGAAATATGTATCACAATATAACTATGACTATGGACGCATGTATGGTTATTAACAAAAATATGCATAGATAATTCCTTTTTCTATATATAATATCAGATAATCTATTTTTCTATAACTAATGTATATTAGATTATATCTAACTATAATATTTACATAATATAAATTAGCAACAAGTTAAGGCAATGAGTGGTTGTACCTTGTGTTTTGGGGGTTTTTCAAAAAAATTTCTTGATATTTCACTTAACACCCAAAACTAATTGATTTTGTAGTTTTAACCAAAAGTTTTTAGTTTTTCCAATTTAACCTCTAAACTTTTTTATTTTCAACTTTGATCCCCTATGTTTTCGATATTTTGCAAAAAAAAATCGTTTTACGTTTAGTTCTAAATTTTGCGAGTTAACACGATACAATGTGTGTGTGTGGTTCAACGATTTTACGTTTTGTTATACGCTTCGTTCTAAATTTTGCGAGTTAACATGGCGCAACGTACGTGAGTGGTTCAATATATTTACGTCGTCTATTTTTTCCCCGTTTAATAAGTTCGTCACAACGCACGAGTCCTAAATCGAGTTAGTTATTATTTTCTATGTTTTATATGTTGGTCTAATTTCTCCACGTTAAGACGCCGCAACTTCAATGTTGGTGGTCGTTGACTATAGTGTGGCATTGGTGCTATTTGTCACGGTTTTACGCTCCTACCGCAACGCGGGGGGGGGGGGGGGGTGGGCTTAATACGATAGGTTATTTATATCGATACAAGTCATGTAACGTAGTAATTATGATACCATTAATTGTATTGACCTTATCTGGTGAATTACTTATTTGTATAAGATAGTAATTCAGACTTAACCGACAAAAACATCTTTAACACATTGTAAATGTGAATCTGATCAACAACATGTCAATTTCTTTGGTCGCGGCGCAACGCGCGCGGGTCAATATTCTAGTTTATGTTATTTTCAATAAATAATAAGAGTGAATTGCAAGTTTTGTCCTTTATCTTTAGGTCATTTTGCAAGTTTTGTCCTTTATGTTTAAATTTGACGAGTTTTGTCCTTTATGTTTGAAAATCAAGCACGTTTTACCCTTTGGGGACAAACGTGCTTGATTTTTAAGGACAAAACGTGCTTGATTTTTTAAACATAAAGGACAAAACGTGCTTGATTTTTAAACATAAAGGACAAAACGTGCTTGATTTTTAAGGCCCAAAGGGTAAAACGTGCTTGATTTTTAAACATAAAGGACAAAACTCGTCAAATTTAAACATAAAGGACAAAACTTGCAAAATGGCCTAAAGATAAAGGACAATACTTGCAATTCACTCAAATAATAATATTAAATCGTAGTTATCCCGCTTCTTTCACTTATAATAATATATTATTAAATCATAATTTTCAGTTTATCTTTTATTTATTTATTTAAATATTTTTTTTCTTAATCATTTATTTTATTTTTCCATTAATTAATAGCCTTTTATTTTATTTTTCCACTTATCTCTTATGTTTCCAGCTTTGATCTAACCACATGTAATACATAAGCTTGTAACCTAATAATTAAAAACGGACAAAGTAAGATGTTATACCACATGTGATACACAAGTATCTAACCTAATAATAATAAATAAAAAACAAAGTAGCATGTTATAATAAGTAAATAGTACATTGAAATTCATTTTTTAAAACATATCTTAATGAATGTATGTGTTATGCGATTACATTATATTTATTCAACCGTGCAATACACGGGTTTTCTAAAGATGTAACTTTTTTTATACTTACTATATAAAATTACGTGAATTCAACCCGTGTAATACACGGGGTTTTAACCTAGTCTATACTATATAATAAAAGAAACCAATAAGGGGACACTTGTCATTATTCTAGACCATCTTTAATTGTAGATAATTATTATTTATTTTAAATTATTAAATATTAATTAAATTAATATAAATCTTATCAACTCTAAATCTGGCATAAATAAATACTTAATATTAGTATTTTCTTTCTTATCTAAAAATTACATTATCCAAAAATATTACATAATCACGGATTATGTATTCTTTTATTATCATTTACGTTTTTTAAAATCCAATTAATTATTATCATATGACATCTAACTTCATTAAATATAAGCAATTATTATATTAAAACTACATCTAAAACATATAAACAATCTAAATAGAGTAAATTACGATTTTTACCCCCTATGGTTATATCACTTTCATCCTTTTAGCCTAAAAAAGAATTTTTTAACATCTGAGCACCTAACATCTTTTTTTCTAACCCTTTTGCTCCCTAACGTCTTTTTTTCTAACCCTTTTAGCCCCTAACATTTAATAGATGTGGTTAGTGTTAAGGGCCAAAAGAGTTAGAAAAAAGACGTTGGGGGTTCAGATGTTAAATTTTTTTTTTTTGGCTAAAAGGGTAAAAGTGATATAAACACAGGGGACAAAATCGTAATTTACTCATCTAAATATTAACATCATAATAATTTATCCAAAGTTATATTAAAATTAAGAGTAAATTACGATTTTGGCCCTTGTGGTTATATCACTTTTACCCTTTTAGCATAAAAATAATTTTTTTAATATCTAAGCCCATAATGTCTTTTTTTAACCCTTTTGACCCTAACGTCTTTTTTCCTCACCTTTTTGGCCCCTAAAAGTAAATGGATAGGATTAGTGTTAGGGGCCAAAAAGGTTAGAAAAAAAGACGTTGGGGCTCATTTTTTAACCATAGATAAACCCTTGTAATACATAAGTTTTTTAAAGTTATAATATTTTTTTTATTATTTTTTATATAAAATTAGATTTATTCAACCCATACGATACAAGGAGTTTTTTTAAACATAACTTTTTTTATTATTTAGTATATAAAATTACATTTCTTCCACCCGTGAATACACAGGGGTTTTTTTTAAATATAACTTTTTTATTGTTTGGTATATTAACTTTCATTTATTCAACCTGTACAATACACGAGTTTCTTAAAGATATATTTTTTTATTTAATATATAAAATTATATTTGCTCAACACGTGTAATAAATGATGTTTTAAAAATATATTATTTTTTATTTAATATATAAAATTACATTTATTAAACCCGTGTAATACACGGGGTTCTAACCTAGTATATAATATATAATAAAGTGGGGGTGCAGTGAAGTGATTTGGTGGGAGTGACAGCACAATGAAAGAGTTGATGACATGGCGTTGCGTCGGACAATATCAAAATGGGATGGACGAATGGACCCCACCCTTGTGTCAAATCTGACGGACGCTATTTACTCCTCTTCCATTCTCTGTGGGACCGATCATCCACCGACTTCTCCATCTCTCCCACAAAATTATTTATCTTTCTAATGTTTGATCACTTTTCTAATTGTTTTAAGATGTGATTTCCATTCAAAAAATTTGAAATCTTACGATATTCATCATGGGGGTAAATTTTAAGGACAAAAGTTATAATAAATTTTCAAACTGAAGGATGAAAATAATAATAAAACATATGAAAAACTTAAATGTACAAAGAAAATATTTTGGATGAGATAAGCAAAATGACTAATCCTTGAGGACGATTTTAGTATTTTACTCCATTATATTATACATATTATTTCCAATTGCTCATGAACAGTAAAGTATTTTTAATTGTATTTTAATGTTATTAGCTTCCTTTTATGATATATAAAATATATATATACTTTTATGTCTTTTTTATATTAGAGAATATAAAATAAACGTATATCACTAAAAATATTGTTTGATATTACTCAATGTTATTAGACAAGTTTAACACACTTAGTACATGGATTATTTTTATGGTTTTTGATTTCAATCATATTTCATTTATATATACAACTCTGTCTGTGGCGATAAATGAATATCGGTAATAGTACCATAACGATTTAAACTGATTGATACTGTTCGAACGTCGGTGCCGGTACCGGTGCTGTTTTATTATTTTCGGATGATGTAAAGCACACGTTGATTTCTATACCGAGTGCATGTATCGTACCAGTACTGTAACAAATTGAACTAATACCCATCGAATGCTCGCGGTCACGTACCACAGCAACGCGCGGAGAGATACCCTAGGTTTTAATGATATATGAGAATCATTAGAGGGGACTGAGTATTAGTGATTTATTTGATGAGATAGTATATTTTCCTTTTTTAGTATTATTTTTCTTTTAATAGAATCACTACTTCAATTTTGTTATTTTGCAAAGAAACAATGATTTTAGTCAAGAATCCTCATCGTTTATCATTTAATCTAAACTAGTTACTAATTTATGGGCACATTCATTATATAAGCAACTTTTATGTAAAAATATATAAAAATAGCATATGTATATGTATATAGCGCTTTAAAGATATAGCAAGTGACACAAAGAGGGGCAATTACGTGGTTACATAACAACATCATATATCACATTTAAAATAACCATTACTTCTTTCATACAAGAGGGGTGACACCTAGTATAAGCTTCGCCACTGTATAAGACCAATTCTTGGCCACAAACTAAGACATGACCAAGGCAAGAAACCTAGACACGTCCAATTCAAATACACCCGAGTAAGCCTAACCAAGTTAGGCAAAGCCACATGCTCGAGCGGGAAAAAGACAAACAAATATAATATAGGACACATTTAATGACTTTCATGTGAATGCAAGCTTCACCAACTTAGCAATATCCAAGGAACAAAGCCATTATCCTAAAGTTCGTACGTGGATCCTTGACACAAAAGTGACAACTCCACACCTAGCGTCACTATAGTTAAACACGATATGATGTAGCATTCATGGACTGGAGTCCAAATACATAAAGGTGTATAAATACCCTTCTCTCAACTGGATATAGCATCCGATACAATCTCAAAGTCTCAAACCACCTCATTTATAATTACACATCTTACTTTGTCCGTACGTTACAATTGTTAAACCACCACAAATAACCCATAAACGAGTAGATCAGAGCAATGATAAAAAAAGGTTACTAGAGATCCTGCACGAGGAAGAGACAAACATGTCCATTATGGGTTTGGAGATCTTTTGTGGCTTTAATACGTTTCTCACCATTCTTATTTACAATAATAGTAAGACCATTTGTAATGGTTAATGTCTCTTTAAGGACATTTTTCACCATATCAAAATCATAACGCCCTTCCATAAATGTGTAAAGTTGCGCCCCTTAATGTCTTTCAATCATTACTTTCTAATTTTTTCCTTATTTGGCGTTATACTAGAAATGCCACTCGCTCTTCATGCTTACATAGCAATCCGGGGCAGTGTTAGAGGCATTATCAAGCCTTTCACGCCTCTATGATGTCTATTAGGCATGTTCAATTAAACATCCACAAATTAACTTTCCCATTCCAAGGCCTGGTACTTAATAGAGTGTTGACTTTTTTAAATAAAAAATGAATTTTTTACCTGATGTATATTAATACTTTTATTTCTCATTTAAAAAAAATTACATATTTTGTAAGTACAAGAATATGATATATAGCTTAGGGGCTGTTTGGTAGCCTCTGAATGGTCATTAAGAGGCTACCTCTTAATGGAACCATTAAAAATTTTACCAATGAGAAGGTAGAAGAATGTGACATGTGCTGATTTACCATTCAGAGGTTACCTCTTAACCATTCAGACTTGAGGTTACCTCTTATTCATTCAGAGGTTTTAAACCATTAAGAGGTAGCATCTGAATGGTCATTAAGAGGCTACCAAACAACCCCTTAGATAGGAAACAATGCTTTGTAATTCATTTTTCTTGGAATTATAGACTATATACTTCCATTAACAAACTATAAATTAGTAATATTCGTGTGCATAGATGTGTACCTCATGCTTTAAGAGGTTTTAGAAAAAATTTTGATATTTCACTTTTAACTTAAAACTATTTGTTTTTCTTCTTATAACACCAAAAGTTTTCATCTCTTACAATTTAACCTCACAACTTTTGTACTTTCAACTTTGGTCCCCACACTTTTTCATATTTAACATATTTTTTGTTTTAAATTTTGCGAGTTAACACGGCGTAACATGTGTGTGATTCAACGTTTTAACATTTCATGTTACGCTTCGTACTAAATTTTGTGAGTTAACATGGCTCAACGTGCGTCTATCGTTCAACGTTTTTACGTCGTCTATCTTTTCCATGTTTGACATGTTTGTTACAACGTGCGAGGTCCTAAATCGACTTAATTATTATTTTCTATGTTTTACGTTGCAGTTTAATTTCATCGCATTAACACACCGTAACTTCAGTATTGGCTGTTGCTAGCGATGGTGTGGCATTGGTGCTATTCGATACCGTTTTATCCCCCCGCCGCAATGCTGCGGGTGGTAAATCTAGTTCTTATTAGTTATCATTTTTTTTTCATTTGTTTTTCTTCTTATAACACCAAAAGTTTTCATCTCTTACAATTTAACCTCACAACTTTTGTACTTTCAACTTTGGTCCCCACACTTTTTCATATTTAACAGATTTTTTGTTTTAAATTTTGCGAGTTAACACGGCGTAACATGTGTGTGATTCAACGTTTTAACATTTCATGTTACGCTTCGTACTAAATTTTGTGAGTTAACACGGCTCAACGTGCGTCTATCGTTCAACGTTTTTACGTCGTCTATCTTTTCCATGTTTGACATGTTTGTTACAACGTGCGAGGTCCTAAATCGACTTAATTATTATTTTCTATGTTTTACGTTGCAGTTTAATTTCATCGCATTAACACACCGTAACTTCAGTATTGGCTGTTGCTAGCGATTGTGTGGCATTGGTGCTATTCGATACCGTTTTATCCCCCCGCCGCAATGCTGCGGGTGGTAAATCTAGTTCTTATTAGTTATCATTTTTTTTTTCATTGTATGTAAAAAAACAACATATTATTATATTATTATTATTATTATTATTGTTATTATTATTATTATTATTATTATTTTCATTTAATGTAGCATGTAGTGTAGTGGTATCTTAGGGGTAGAGTAAAACTTAAGTACCATTAGGTCATGAGTTCAATTCTCCCAAAAGGGTTTTCCCATATTTGTTGAGTTTTCTCTTGAATTGGTGTATAAGCATTTTTGCCTAGTGAAAATGGATATGATCAAGGGGGTTTTCCCATATTTGTAGGATTTTCTTTTTGAATTGGTGTATAAACATTTTTGCCTTGTGGAGATGAATATAATCAGATGACTTCGCTGGTGAAACGATGATACTACAGTGGTTCGGTAGTAATCCAAATTTTCCGTTAAAAATATAAATAAATATATAATCGTACAAAATATTGAATTTAATAAGTATTTCTTACTCGCGTTTCTAGAAAATCAGATATTTCGTTATACAACTGATTTGTTTTACATGTCGTGAAAATGATGGAAAGCAAGGCATAGATAGGGATGGTAGGCCTGTTGCAGTTACTTGTACATGTTGCTAAAACAGTTGATCCATCCATCATTTAAAGATTTTGGATCCTTAACATCAACGGATTTGGCATACGTGAGTGACGTCTACCACTATCCTAAAAATTCGTTTGCCTCATACGGTTTACCATCAATTTCGTTACTATTATTAATGTAATAATAAATGTCCTAGAATTTAATTTTGTAATAATGGGAATTTTTATATAATGTAGGAAAAAAATACTTGTGCATCATTAACAATTGGCCGTTCAATGTTTTAGAGTTGATGAAATTTGCTAACCTCCTTTAACATAATTCGAAACTTAAGCCAAGCTTGGTGCGAAGAGTAATCGGTTTCGCCAACACGTTGGTTGAATTTTTGAAAAAAGTCTACTCTAAATTCGACGCCCCCTCGTCTGTTTTCGGTCACGTACAACCAAAAGTTGACCAAAGCTAGTTCCTCGTCTTCGTTCCACAGTCTCCTTGCCATTTTTTTTAGTGTATAGAGATGAATGAGAGTATGTGAGAGTGTATGGTTAAGTTGTTTTTATAAAATTGGTGTGAGATATGTATGTATTTATATTGGGTTTTAAATAATAAAAAATAATAATATTTAATGCAAATGATCGTTCATCAAGCAAATGTATTCAAACATATACAACAATATCAGTAGCTTTCACCCAAACCCTCCCCTACCCGCACCACCGACGACGGTGCATGGTTTATAGGTAAAGGGTACCCGCTAGGCTTAACCCTTACCCCCGAGATCCCCTAATTAACATCCATCTCCACATGTCGCAATTCATAAAAAAGTTTGTTGGGTCTTTCAAGGTTGTTTTATTATTTGTGAAAGATTGGGGTTGGTTGATCTGTTTAGAACAACTGAACGAAGGGGGATGTTAAAATAATGTGACGGTGTCATGTATATATCATTCAATTGTTCGCATATAACTATCATCGTGTTATATTACATTTGTGGTATCATATGGACTTGAATGTTTAGTGGTGTATTTATAATTTATCAGGGTGGTAAGTGAAAGTTCAGGGAGTTAAGTGTAACATTTGAGGGACTGCGATCTTCATGCAGCATAGATGGAGGGTCTTATTGTAACTTCTGATGGCTGGTGCATAGATGGAGGGCCTTATTGTAACTTTTGATGGTCGGAGTATATAAGGCTATTGTGTCTATTCATTGTTCATTCTCTCTTATATTTTTCACTTTGTTTTACAGACAGATTGTTAGGGTTTGTTGTTATTGTTGTGATAATCTCTCATCTGTTAGAGAGATTAGTCATTTGTGTTAGATGTTCATCAGTGGATGATAATCATTGTTTTGATTATGTATTTTGTATCTTTTAGAGATCTTATAATTTGTAAGATCTCAAGTTCTGGGGGGTAACTTCTTTGGGTTGGATAAATAAGATTTTGTCACGTTTTTCGTCGCTATTTCTTTGTGTTGTTATCTTTCTGTTCATACCATTGTTCTTTACACTTCTCTTTCATGTTTCATCGATGCACAAACCCATAGCGTGTTCATCACTTAGCCACCACTTGGTTAATTGATGGAGAACCATAGATTCATCCGAATTTGAATTAACAAATAACAATGATTGAAAATGTCGACCAAACACGGACATTTGCATGCATATGAAGTAAATGTTATCACATGTCCAGATATCTCAACCAACCAGATCTTTGTCATGCTTATGTCTTGTTAAGAAATTAAATTATAAAATTTCAAGTAAAAAGCTATAAAACTACTAACAGATTGTACGTTTGTAAAACTACTTCTCAAAAAGTAGACTCCAACTTGTTTTTCTAATATCAAGTTTTTCTATTATAGAAACATAGATAATAGATAATTAGCATTTTGATTGGTTTGCAAACATTCATTTCGAATTATGTTTTACGATTGTTATCAGATTATATCACTCAAACATCTCCTATTTTCGTGACGTTATTTTTAATAACGAGATGTTGATAGGAGTAATAGATAATAACAAAAAAAGACTATAAAACAATAAGAGCTTGTCTGGGAATCTCTAAACTAGTAAGTAGCATTAATAAACTTATGTTTTACAATAAAAATGTTACATTTTTTGTTATTTTGTCTAATTACTATATTTGAAATGAAAAAAAAAATGATATACAAGTCACTAAAACTTATAGTGTACAACTTATTTATGCATATCAAAAAGCACCATTCTTCCTCATAAACATTTCACTCAAATAGAAACTCCTCTAACGCATTCCCTCTCAAATGCTAAATCCACATAAGCCAAATGCAAGCTAGATGTTTTGCATTGGCCATGGTCTAAGAAGTCGACCAAGTAAGAGGATCTGAACCAGTAAATGTTGTGTTAAGCCAATAAGTGTTGTTTGGCTAAACCTCTAAATTACTGTGCAAAATGATTATTTCACCCCTCTGAACTATTTTGCTGAATGAAATGTATCTTGTGGTAGGCTGGTTGTGATGGTGGTTATTGGCAGTGGAGGGTCTTAGTGGTTGACGATGGTGGTTGCGGTTAACGGTGGTGGTTGACTGTGGGGTGTGGTGGTGGTGTTTGTCATGGGTGGTGGTGGTTGGCGTTGGCGGCTGGTGGCGGCGGTGGTTGTCATAAGTTGTAGTGGTTGGTTGTGGCTGGTGGTGGCTGAAGTTAAATGAGTTAAGAAAGTTTATTAGGAGCAAGAGTAAATCTCTTAACCATTCAACATTATTTTATTACTTAATCATTAAGAGGTTACCTAAACTATTTTTTTTAAACGACAAATTTGGATCACTGACGGATCAACTGATCATATCCATCTCCACTAAGTTACCTAAACGATTAAGAGGTGTTATTTGTGTGAAACAAACACCTTTATCTCTTCATGATTAAAAGGCCACTTAGATAGCCTCTAAGGCTACCAAAGAGCCTCTAAGTTACCTTTACTTCCATAGTTCCATTCAAAATCGGAAATTCTTTATCTTTTTGTTTGTTCCTTTTCTTTTAGCCACGGAGACCTATTATGGGCATGTTTGGCTAAGCTTTTTGAAACAACTTATTGACTTATTGGTTTTTTGGAAAAGTCAGTATGGAGTGACTAATTGACTTATTGGCTTTTTCCTCTCACATACACCCTCATTGCCAAACATCATTTTGGAGCTTATGACTTTTCAAAAAGCCAATAAGTCAATAACTTATTTCAAAAAGCTTAGCCAAACATGCCCTATATAAACAGAACTAAACTATAAAGAAGCTGGAACAATCAAGATTAAAATAAGGTAACAACATTAGAATCTTCCTACAACTCCCAATTTAAGTACCCAAACCCGGATCTATTTATTCATGATCCCTTTTATGAGATTCTAATTTGCAACTCATAAATGATATGTTTGGCTCGGAATTAGGAGGGATGGATGAAGAATTTCTACATTTTGAGAAAAAAAGAATATGAAACCCTTGAAGTCGTAGGATTTATAAAAGGCAAATACTTACTTTAATAACTAGTAATTTAACTTACGATGTTTTTTTTTTTGAACGGTAACTTACGATGTAAAATGTAGTTTTTTATATTAAAGTTTTATGTTTACATTGCTACATTAAAAAATTAAGTAACATAATATATATGAAATTAAAAATGAATTGTTTATGATAACAAATTATACATTTGTGAACAATTGTAAAAAGTGGTGACAATGTGTATATGTTACAAACATTTGTGAATGATGATAAATTGAAAGTGAAAAATGAGTGTTTTTAGGGTTGATGTAAGAATTATAAATAAGAATTTTAAGTAACATTTATCGAGGTAGCTTAATATCAATTTAAGTATTTGAATGACTGAAATTATTGTATTTTTTTTCATTATATTAATTCGAAGATATAAATATTAAATGAATACTATATTAAATATGGCTAAATTTCGTTATGTAGAAATAATCTTGATTTTTAAATTAGCCGCTACCGAACTTGACATAATTCATTGAAAGAGTGGCTTATCATTAATAAGTGACTAAATGAATATAAAAACCACTAGATTCCTCTAATCTGTCTCATATGCGCCGTTTAGACTTTACAATTACATAAACAATTAAGTAATTGATTTAGTTAAGTTGGGGAGATGTGTTTTTTCTTCAAAATTTGGATACAGGGGCGAAGGATAAGAGGGGCGGGGAGCCCCCCCCCCCCCCCCCCCGCCCGAATTTTTCGCTCAGTAGTGTTATATATGTAGTTTTCGTATAGAAATTTGTGGGTATATACGTTTTCGCCCCCCGGCCGAAAAATTCAAGCTTCGCCACTGATTTGGAATGTAGTTGCAGTTGGCCTATCAAACAAAATGAACGACTTACTTTTTCATTTGGCATATTTGAGGTTTGATAAAATTAACGACTCTTTAAAATTTTAATCATACGTTTGTTTAGGTAACATATGTAACTATAAACAGTGGTCCGTCAGTGATCCAAATTTGCCGTTCAAAAAAAAAAAAAAACTATAAACAAAGAATCTTGCTACTTTAGATTGGGTTCGGGCCTCGAAGTCGTGTTAATCACATCTGGCCGTCTTCAAGCCATTGATAGACTTGCAACATACATACAATCCGCTAAAGTGGGGCTGTAACCTCCGACAACCAAGTTAGTATGGATTACAAATACATGTATCGTATAAGTAATATATATTTTAGACACAAAGATGATATAATATATAATATATTAATACGTGGTTATTTTTTATCTATAATTTTGAAACCTCGAGCTGGAATTGGAAATTTGAATCTCATCATTAATATTAATCCAATAACAAAGACAACTAAAAGCCTAAAAATATTTGGAGACATACATGTAACTGAAATCCTAACATATATATTTTAAATGAATACAATAATGAGGTGTATGTTTGAAAAATTACATACGAAAAAAATATGAAATAAAACCATAAGTTCACAACCAACCCATATATTTGTAGCAAACTGAAATATGTTTTGTCCCCCAACCACCATTTAATAAAGATATAAGTTTTTAATATTGTCTCCCTTCGCTAATTATTATTATTATTTAGTTAAAAGGGATTTCTTGAATATTTTGGAAACATCTCCCACGAGACATGCATATGGGTGTGAAACTACTATCTTCGACTAGTCGACATTATCCACACTATTACACGAACATTTTCATTTTTAAATTTCAATCACACCACCCATATTTTCTTTTATTAAAAAAACAAAGAAATAAGTAGTTAGGATTTGAGGATTTTGAAGGGTATATATATGATCACAAGGAATCTTACCTACGAAAATTTACGACTAGATGTTTTTCGTTATAAGACATATAGCCTAATAAATCAATCTTATTCATTACATATTTCTTCTTCTATTTCTTATTCAACTTATTACACGGCTATATCATATTCTAGTGTTGATTTTTAAGCGTTGCACCAACACGATTAATATGGTATTGAATGTGTTAATGTCCTGAGCCTCATACGTTTGAAACAATTCTACCCAGAGTACCATTAGCGCACGCCCTCCATGATTGTATGTACCACATGACTAGACTTTGACATGAGAATTAGAGGTGCAATCGTGTCGGTTTGATGGGCTGGCGGGTTGGTGGGTTGAAATGTTCAATCCGAACCCGACCCGTATTATTATTCGGGTCAAACATTTCAACCCTAACCCGCACTCTTATAATTTCGGGTCAAACATTTCAACCCTAACCCGCACTCATATAATTTCGGGTCAACCCGGACCCGGCCCATTTAATCCATATTTTTAAATGAGTCCTACAAATTGACGATTTATAAGCGAGTTGTTGGGTTTTAAACGAGTTATTGATTACATGCTTAATGACGAGTATGGATGTGACAAGTAAATAATATAATGTGACAAAACTAACAAATATTATGACTAGCCATATAAAATAGAAACAGAAAAAATAAAAATATAAGTTTTTTTTATCTAAATAGTTAAATGGCTTGACGGGTCAACCAGTTTTTATACGGGTCAACCCGAACCCGACTTGTTTTTAATATGGGTCAACCCGAACCCGGCTCATTTTAATAAACGGGTCGTGTTAGTCGATCCAAACCTGTTATTTCATATCGGGTTGGCGTATCGTGTCAAGAATTGGCGCCCCTAAATTGAAAATAGGTAATGTACTAATGTGTGACTGAGCAATGATATTAAACTCTGAATTATTTACAGTCCTGGTTAAGCAGGCATCAGTTTTTATTTGAATTCATCTATCAACAGTCAATTTAACGAGTAACAACTCAGAGACTTCTAAATTATTCTACTTATGTAAGAGAACCATTTATAACAGACAAATCCAAGTTTGTTTAAAGTTTACAACACAAGTTCGTACACACATGTGACAAAAAACCATGTGACAGTGTTAAGATATTCTATTAACTATACAACTACACAGACTAGTAATTTATATATATATATAAAAATAATAATAATAAAATACGATAAAAATGTCTACCTTAAAAGTTGTTTTAGTTTTATTGCAAAATGTTTGACCAAGATTAATGGTGCAGAACCATAACATGCAATTTGCACATGGGATCATGATGCAAATGCTCCTCCTCTCAAAACACAATTCTAATTTGTTTTTGTTTCTATTGTTTAATTCACACTCATGTCAATTTAAATGGCCACCTTTGATTAACTAATTAGACTGACATGAAATTACTGGAAAATTAGATTTCTCCATTTACAATGGGCATGTGTAAGACCACAGGGTGTGGATTAACGTCACCCCGCCACCTCAACATTTATGGCGCACCGGAATGCCAACCACCATCCCGTCGTTGTTAAGAGGGGGACGCTATAGGCCTTCCGCCATGGTGCTAACGCCGGTTAAAGGGGAAAGAAGGTGGGGCCACTCTTTTCAACCAATCAAATCTCTTCTCTTTATTTTTTTTTTAATATTTTGTTTAATATGAGGCTTTAAACCATTGTATGCAAGTTAAAGAGGGGGGCCTTAAAACCCCCTATGTGACGTGGCGTGAAAAAGCCCCTAGGGGTTTTATACCACACCCTGTAGCCTAGGGGGCACCCTCATGAGATGGGAGAAATTTTCACTCATCCAATCATAATTTGTCATGTCAATCCCCCTCTCATACACCACAGAGACGAAAATGACAGTTAACTCATGTTTTTTTGGACGAAACTGACATGTTTCAAGAATGTCAGGGATGTAAATGGTACAAATCTAAAATTTGGTCTGAACTTGCATAACTAGACAAATTTACAGAGACGAAAATGACAGTTAAGTGAAAGAAAAAGGATGCAAGGAGATGGAAAAAAAGGAGACCGAAGAGGAATCTTTATGGGCTAGAAACTATTGGGCCAATTAAATGACTGGGCCCATCTACTACAGTAGACATGACCAATGATAACGAAGGCCGACATGACAGTTTCACACTTTATATATATTTCTCATAGATATTAACTTTTGGTTTGAAAAAAATAACATTATTTATAGAAAGGTTGTTTATTGATTATGATTATGATTATCATTATTTATTATTTTTTTTTATCTACCTAAGGGATACTAAAAGAAAAAGAAAATACTTGGAGCCGCGAGTTTTTTGAACAACCCTGATGGTGGCAGGGGTGCGGGAGAGATGGTGGTGGACGTGTGGGGATGGTGGTGTGGCGGTGCAGGGGGGGGGGGGGGGGGGGGACCGTGAACGGTGGGTGACAAAAAAGACTCCTTATTGAAATGTTGTACACTTACAAATTTTACTACCCAAGTCAACGACCAACCAGTGCAAAGTGTCCTCGATGGTAGTGGCCATAAAATAATAGTAGTCATAGTCCTGGTCATTATAATGGCACTAAGTAGTAGCTAGCAATAAGTGGTAGTGGTTGTAACACCTACGATAGCAACCTCAACATCACTATTACTACTTAGTATCATTAAGAACATGTAAGAATGTTCATAATTTCAATTAACTTTGGAGCAGTGAAATATCAAATAATTAAATTACGTGACATTTGAATAGTCAGGTGCCAATCTTCACGAAATTAGGCTTGTATCTTCAAGAAATTAGACTCGTAGATCAAAACTTCGTTTATGCGAAAAACAAACTGAACGAATGAAGGTACTAAGTACCCTTATAAGAAATGGTATCATACCATGACTACTACTTATCTCATCACAAGAATCGGTTTAGAAGTTGTAAGCTAATATTGCATATTGACGCCCCGCTTGCGGTATGCACATATAATGTATATATGTGTGGGCGCTCGGGGGGCAAAAGTGAAAGTGCACATTTTAACGTTATTTTACTAATTTCGTGAAAATAACGTTAAAAGAGGGGGATGGTTAATCACGCATCATGTGGTGGCGTTGATAGCCGGAAGACAAGGGGATACATGCAATAATCGGCATTTGTCTAAATTGTTGGGTGTTATGTGCCTTATGTCCAAGGCTTGATACAAAATTACTATCGAGCTGGGGGTCTCACCGGAAGCAGCCTCTCTATTCCTATGGGGTAGATGTAAGGATGTCTACATCGTACCCTCCTTAAACCCTAGTTTTGATATTGGTGGAATTTATTGAGTATGATGATGGAGATGCTAATATTGCATATTGCCTGTAACACTTATTTTATGTCCGAATGTTTTTTTAAAACTTGCAAATTCTATAGTTGGTTTTATTTATTTATTTATCTATTTATTTATTTATTTATTTACTAGTCTTAAACTACCCGCGTTACGGGTCAGTGGGCATAAAAACGTGCTACCAACGTTGAGGAGATGAGGACGTAAAACCATGCTAAGTAGCATCGAACGAAGACGAAAACCGGGTAAAGCGTAAAAAAACACGAATTTCCAACACAAAGTGACTTACGAGACGTAAAACGTCGAAGGAGTCGAATTTATAACGATGCGTATTAGAAAGTGGAGGGGAAAAAAAACTTAAAAGACCAAATGTGACCACCAAATACGAATGAAAAAAAAAACCTGAAGGGCCAAATGTGACTATCAAACACTGTGCTAAATAGCAACGAATGACGAACAAATCCGAGAAAAACGTAAAACAAAAACTAATAAAAAAACTAAAATTATTTAGCCTTTGTGACACAAATTATAAAAATTAAAGTTTTGTTATAAAATGAAAAATCATAATGCCAAAAAAAAGAAAAGAAACAAAAGAAGACAAAAAAATATACTATTCTTACATATGTTATTAAAATTAAAATTGAGAGATTTTAATAATAATAATAAGGATAACAAAATATTTTTTATATTGAAATTAAGAGATTTATATAATAATAATAATAATAATAATAATAATAATAATAATAATAATAATAATAATAATAAGGATAACAAAATATTTTTAAATGAAAATAAAAATATAATTGTGAAGTTGAAGGAGATATTGCCACATGGCATTAATTGTAGTCTTTTATTAATATTTAGATTAGATTAGATTTATTTATTTATTTTGCTTTGCTTTGCTTTTCCGAAAACGTGGGTTTTAAATTCCTTTTTAAGGTAGTCAGGAACGCATTTGTTAATGGGCTGCTCTTCAACATTTGAATGACCCGGCATTCAAATGGCCTTCTTACTTTATATTGAGCCGAAAAGCCCATGGTCCAATTTGCCGTTAAATAATGGGCAACTTAATTTTAGAAGTCAACTAGTTTTTACGGTGTCCGTGTTGTGGGGCAGTAGGCCGAATATTTTTCTCTTATAACATGTACGTATGTGTTTCGGTTACTGGTACATTCTAATCATAACACGATCTCAAAAAAAAAAAAAAAAAAAAAAATTAAATCAAGTCAACAAATTAAAACAAAACACAATACTTTTGCTAAAAAAAACTAAAACAATGGAAAGACTATAATTTTAAACTTTGGGCAAAATTGTAACTTTTCAAGATAAATGAGCTTGTGCCAGACAAAAGTCTGACACGAATTAAAAACTACTCCGAGTCAACAATTAAAAAAAACACTACCTTAGTTTTGTCAAAAAAAAAAAAAAAAAAAAAAACTAAAACGATCGCATGACTGTAATTTTTCACCGGCGGCAAAATCATAATTTGACAGGAAAAAAAACGATGACAAAACTATAAATTTGAACTGAGGGCAAAATTGTATTGGCTGCGAGGGGAAAAAACAAAACTAATGACAAAACTGTAAATTTAAACGAGAAAAAAATTGTAATTTTGCTGGACCAGTAGGAAAGTGCAGAGCCGGCCCGTAAGGCTTATCAACCTAGGCTAAGGCCTAGGGCCACCAAAAAACAAGGGCCTCCAATTTTATTTCTTTTCATATATATAGGACTTTTTTTGTCATTTAAACAATGTTTCTAGGCCCAATATTTAGGGTTTTAAACTAGGAGTTCGCACTGTCCACGCACGCAACACATCAACCCTCGTTGGCGTCTTTTGAGTAAGCAATGTGAAATTAATTGCGGATTGAGCGAAATAAGGGCCGATATTAGGAAAAATCATCGCTCTGATTATTCAATGTCTCAAATCTCAATCTCAATTCATTTATACCAATAATAAGGCCTTGACTTTGTAATTCGCTTAGGGCTTCCAAAAACGTTGGAACGGCTCTGGGAAAGTGCTAGACAGTTGACTGGCGCTATTCCCCCCTCCATGTTGAATGTTATATATAGAATTCTATATATTTGTTTATATAACCTAATGGCCCTAATGTATTAAAGGGGTGTTTGACTTAGCTTTTTGAAATAATTTATTTACTTGTTGGCTTTTTTAAAAAGCCAATAAGTCAAAATAATGTTTAGATTAGTGAAAAGAACTTTTTGAAAAAGCCAAACACACCCTAAATTATAATATTAGGGTTCGTTTCGAAATGTTTAAGGATTTGAAACATTTCATTGATAATTTAATCAAGTGTTATCAAGATTTTATAGTCTTGCTCGTTGGTAAAACAAAATGCTAAAACTCATTTGATTCATATCCATACGAATTCACATAAATAATGCAGACTATACAAATAAATCAAATGGAATCATGCCTTTTGGCGTCACAACCACTCTCCCTCTTGCCACCTCCGCTCATCGCCATGATAAAATGTTGCGGGAGAATTCATTTAGGCTGTGGGGTATGGGGCGGGGGTTTGGGCGTGGGTTGGGGGAAAACTCCCAAGCCACCACCCCGGGTGGGCTTGGGTTGGGGCGTAGCCCTTGGGGCTTGGGTTTCAAGCCGGGCGTGGGGCAGGGGTGACATCCTAGCTGGCTGCCTTCTATTCGCTGACCATTTTTTGTAATTTTTTTTTGAGTAAACTGCCATTTTGGTCCCTGTGGTTTGGTCAGTTTTGCCACTTTAGTCCAAATCTCAAACTTATTACATCTGGGTCCCTGTGGTTTGCATTTTGTTGCCATTTTAGTCCAAAATCCAAAAAAACCCTTTTTTGACTGTTGAAAGCTGTCTATTATGTCCTTTAGTGCAAGGGCATTTTGGTCCTTTTGCTTTTCATTTAACATTTTTTTAATTCAAAAATTAATATATATATATTAATATATACACAAAGCAGCTCATCTTCATCATCATAATTTTAACAACACAATCTCTCTCTTTCTCTCTCCAAGCAACACCATCACCACCACTGTGAAAGCCGTCGTCGTCCAACACCACCACCATCATCATATACACAAAGCAGCTCCGATTCAGGTGCAGAAAGATGATGCCACCACACAAAGCAGCTCCGATTCAGGTGCAGAAAGATGATTTTTCTGTTTCTTGGTTTAGGGTTTTTCAAATTGTTTTGAAATGGATTTGTTGTTGATTTTAGGCGATGGAAAGAGAGTGAGGAGAGAAGAAGCTCGTCGAATAGGTCACAATTTTGTTGGCACTGAGCAGATATTATTAGGGCTTATTGGTGAGTGATGAGGGTGGGGGTGGGTAGTTGGGCGGTGGTTGCAGGGGGTGTGAGATGGGTGGTGGCAGGTGGTGGTGCTTGGCGGTGGTCAGGTACGAGGAGAGAGAGACGAATAGCGTCAGAGATGAGAGAGAGAAATCAGAGACACGGCGGCGAATCCGCCGTCAGCGGCAGCGGCGGCGACGACACTTGATTACGAACGGCGTAGTTCCGACGATTTAGAGCTAGTTCGAGTCTCCATTCGGGTTAGTTTTGAGGCCAGGTTTGTTTTGATTTTGCTCGATTCAAGTTATGGCCAGTTTTGTTTTGGTTTTGGTTTTGGCTTGCGTCTATTTCTGGTTTGATTCAAATCCGACTTTTGTTTCAGATTTTCGTTCGATTCCGGTCACCGACGAAGGCCGGAGCCGCATCATCGGGAATTAGTGTCGACGGTGGTGTCGGTTAAGTACTGATTCTCGTTTACTTTGGTTTGTAATTTGGATACAGTTATTGGGTTTTGAACAGGTTGAAGATGATGATATTGGGGTTTTTATATTTTAGGATTTTTTATTAAATGAATTGCTTTAAATAAAACATAAATGACCAAAATACTCCTGCACTAAAGGACAAAATAGACAGCTTTCAACAGTCAAAAAAGGGGTTTTTTTGGATTTTGGACTAAAATGGCAACAAAATGCAAACCACAGGGACCCAGATGTAATAAGTTTGAGATTTGGACTAAAGTGGCAAAACTGGCCAAACCACAGGGACCAAAATGGCAATTTACTCCTTTTTTTTAATAATCTGTCACGCGGTGCACCCAACCCAATCCCAACCCACGGCCCGCCATACCCCGCGGACACGTCACTAGGCGGTGGGGGGGGGGGGGGGGGAGGGTCCCATTCCACGTGTCAACAAATACCCCAACCCAAGCCCCACCATACCCCACGTCCTTAGACATAAGTATGTATGTGTGTGAGAGCGTTCTTTTTAGATCGATAATATATTGAGAATCACACTTACCCTTTACCTTATACCATTTGTTTTGTTATATAAGTTTGCGAAAATGCATGTTAGTTTCTTTGTGTTAGGTTTATACTTAAAAATACGGTATCGATAGATTTTTTGTCTGAATGCATATATGCATGTGTATTATAAGTTCATGTATATCAGTATTGACAGTATATGTATATGTCTACATATTTATACTTTTAGAAAATATATAAATCAAAGGAGGAGTGAGAAATGGTCAATAAAACACTCTTTTTTTTACTCGTTTCATTGAAGTGAAAACCATCCGTGCGTACACGGTTCTTAACATACTATTGATTTGAAAAAAAAAACTCCCCCAATATATACATATATATATGTATATATATTTACTAATAATACATTTAACATGGAGGGGAATAGTGTCAGACAACAGCCTGACACTTCCCCATTCATCCAGCCAAATTACGATTTTGGCTCGTTTAAATTTACAATTGTTTTTTCCTTCTCCTAGCTAAATTACGATTTTGCACTCAGCTTAAATTTATAGTTTTGCCATTGTTTTTTTTCCTTGTTAAATTATGATTTTGCCACCAGTGTAAATTTACAGACATGCCGTTGTTTTAGTTTGTTTTTTTACAAAACTATGGTAGTGTTTTATATTAATTGGTTGGCTCGGTGTAATTTTTGTTCGTGCAAACGGTAATTTTTCCATCGTTTTAGTTTTTTTTAGCAAAAGTATGGTAGTGTTTTGTTTTAATTGGTTGACTCGACGTAATTTTTTTGAGATTGTGTTAGGAGTAGTATGTACAAGTAACCGAAAAAACAAACGTACATGTTATGAGAGAGAAATATTAGGCTTAGATGTCGCAACGCGAGTACCTTATCTTTTTTTTATGCAAAAACTAGTTTCGTATACATGTTAAACAAACCCTTTTTAACCCGAGTACGTTTCGTAACCTAGAGACACAGCACTTTTTTATATTTCATCAATTAATAAATTAACTCTAACCCTGTCAATAAGAGTTAATGACGTGTGGAGTATTTCACCGATCACCAAAAGGCTACTATTTCCAGAAAAACATTTGCTTCCCGGGTCGTGAAAAGCAAATGTTTTTCTGGAAGGATAGGTGGCTTTTCGACGAACCGCTACAAGTTAAATATCCGAATCTGTTCGGTTTAGAAAAATAAAAAAACGTTATGATTTCGGACCGGGTGTTGCAAAATGGTGACGCCTTAATCTTGTCGATCGCGTGGGCCAGAGCCCCGTCAACTTCAGCCGAATGGGCTGAGGTAAACTGCCTCAATGCTGCTGCCCAGGAATATGGTTTTGGGGTAGGAAAGGATAGGTGGGAATGGTGTTTGGAAGGGTCTCGCATGTTCTCTGTTCGAAGCATAAAAGAGAAGGCTCATAGTCTTTTTTTCTCAAACCTAGAGTTGGATTTTATATGGAACAAATGGGCGCTGTTGAAGCAACAAACACAAGACCAACGGTGGTAGCTGGGCTGGTTAGGCAAAACGGTTGAAGGGTTCAACCTTGCCTAACGCAGGTCGTGGGGCCCCCCCACGTTTGCGAGACGTGGAAGGAGGTTTACTAGTTTATTGTTGTTCTTTGTTATAGATCTTCCTCTGGATTGTACCCAGATTTGGAAGTGGTAGCAAAGAGAATGTGTGTGTTGGACGTGAAAGGGAATGACTTGTGCAAGACAAGCATTCGATGTGAACGACCAGAGACTGAAGAATCAGAGCTGGTCCGGATGTCCTCTCTGAAGTAAATGAAGTGTCATTTTATAAGAGAAGGTATCTCCCGAAGTGGAATGGATTAGACTAGCAACCTCGCTTGCAGTGGAGGGTTTCCCCTTTTGGGGGTTGAAGGCTTTTGTCCCCCGGATAATAGCGTGCATTGTGCAGACCTGCATTGCCTTTGCGGCTGTGGGTTGGTGAAGTGATCTCCAGATGTGACTGGCTACTGTTTCCGTGTTGCTTTTTCCTTTCTCACGGCTTTTTAAGCCTTGAACCATTTAACCATTTAAGCATTTACGTAATTAGCCATTTTATTCAATCTTGGGCTACCCCAGTCATCAGCCCCCCAAGTCAGAGGTTTTTGGGAGATGAGCTCAAAGACTTCTGACTTTATACGCGTGTTTTACTGCCTAAAAGTTTCAAGGGTTCCATGCTTGAAGGCTTGAAAGGTTGTGTTCAGTTAATATTTGAATTTTGAAATGACTGACGGTTGATTTGATTGATGTATGGCAGTTTTTAGGGTGGCAGTTACTGTTTGCCATTATTACCCCTATATATTATTTTATATCTTACTTATTTACATGTTTTACTTCCGGATAAACATCACTTTTTCCTCTTATTTTCTTTCAAGTTCCCCCCTTTCCTTCAAAAATCAGGTTAGTTCTTTCTCTTCTTCTTATTTTTAATTGTTCATAGTTATGGGTGCTCGGAAGGATATGGCAAAATCCTTCTCTCGACTGACCCAAGAGGAAGTCGATTTATTTTGTGCGGAATGGGGAATAGGGACGAAGTATAGGCCGGTTGCACCGGCTTGTGATAAATCTGTCAATGCTTGTCCTTCTGGTATGATTGCCTTGTATTGTCGTCATTTTGAGTTTTCGAACCTCCGTTATCCGTTTTCAAACTTTGTGTTGAATGTGTTGGAATATTATCGAGTGTCTTTCGGTCAAGTTCATCCCCTAGGTATGGCTAGGGTTTTGCATTTCGAAATTCTCTGCCGGGCTTGTGGGTATGATCCTGCTCTTCTATCATTCCGTCGTTTCTTTCGTCTTGCCAAAAATGGTGATTGGTTTACCTTCGAAACCAGTCAAGTTGATACTTGTTTGATTTCGTCCATGGTTTCTACACTTGGGGTTTGGAAGGATCGGTTTTTCTGGGTGTCGGAGGAAATTGTTCCTTTCAAACTTATTTGGAGACACCCGGATGCTGTTCTGAACGAGCCGGAGCCTTCTGATTCCGAGATAAACACCCGTTTTTTAGAAATTCTTAGGGAATGCCCTTCGAGGCTTCGTCCCTTTCCTGTGCATCTGTTGGTGTTATTGGGTATAAGTAAAATTTGGGAAAATGCTAACCGGGACCCGGTGCTTATTAGAGATGGGAAGGGTATGCCTTTTTCCCTTTCCTGCTTTTTATTTCTTTTTATTTGTCTACTTATATCTTTTTATATTTTGTATTGTAGTTATGTCTGCCTTGGATTTTATTAAGAGTGATGATACCTCGGACGTTGTTTTTGGTGATGCTGCTGCTACCCCTGGTGAGAATGCGGTTGTTAAGGGTGCTGACTATAGGTTTGAGGGTTCTGGTTATGTCAATGTTCCAAATGTCAAAGGCTTCACCAAGATTACTGTGTCCAAAGGTTCCACTCGTCGTTCTCAACGTCATCTGAAGGGTGTTGATCAGCCCTCTGGCTCAGAGCCTGTTGACGTTAGTGATGACATCGAAGCATCAGAGGATCAAGCTGTGGATGCTGGTAGAGGCAAAGAAAAGGAGTTGATCGTTTCGAGCAAGAAGAAGAAATTGGTCAAGAAGGGTGCTATTTCTGCTATTGAAGGTTCATCGGCCAAGAGTGTTGAAAGCTTCGAGGGTTCAGATGACATTTATGTGCCCAATTGGAAGGTGAAGGTTGGTGATAATTTTAAGGATCCTGTTGTGTGTGCTGAAGCGTTGGCTCATTTTGCTCCTCCTGGTGTTCGAGATGCCATATCTGAGATGGAGGGTGATCATCTTATCTCAAGGATGATGCTCAGTTCCTGCAACCTTTCTGCCTTTTTGGCTGAAGGTGTCACCCGTTTTGCCAAAGGGATGCGGGAATATGAAGAGACTTCCAAGAAGAAGGAGAAAATGAAGGCTTCTATTGCTGCCATGAAGAAGGAAATTGAGAGCTTTTCTGAGAAGGAGTTGGGTTGGAACAAGAAGATTGAGGAGTTAACTAAAAGGCATGACATAGAAATGGGTGATCTTAGGAAAAGTTTTGAAGCTAACTTATTGAAACTGAAGGCTGACCGGGAAACCTTGGCTGTGCAAAAGAAAGCTTTTGATAAGGAGAAGGATGGTTTGAAAGCTTTAGTTGCCCAAACTACCGGGGATAACCAATGGCTTATTGAACATGGGTTTCATCAGGTGGTTACCTATCTCTTGCACTCTAAGGAATTTAACTCCGCTCTCGGTGATGTCTACACTAAGCTGCTCAACCTGGGAAAACACCAAGGCCTTATTGCAGGCTATAAGCTTTGTGAGTCTGGCAACCCTTTGGAGCAATCTCCTCTATACCGTCCCGAAGCTTCTGAGGTCTTTAAGAGTTCCGTGGAGCAAATGGAGAGGTTATCCTACCCGTATGTCAGTCAAGTTTCCTCTTGTTATGGTAAGCCTCTCTCTGCTTTACAGGAACTGAAGCCGGATGGTTTGAATGACAAGTTATGTGCTGAACTGCTTGGCTCCCTGTCGAGGAAACGTTCCTTTTCGGGGGATAGTGAGGATAGTTTTCCTGGGGAGGCCGATGTTCCGAAGGATGCTAGTTTGGAAGTTTCAGCTGTTGATGATCAAGGTCCGAAGGCTAAGAAGGTTAAGAAGACTAAGAAGGCCAAGGGTAGCATTTCTGGGGCTACTAAGCCTTCTGCTGATGCCTAAAATTCGTAGCTTTCTTAGCACTTTGTTAAAACAATTCGTGGTTTGTAACTGTTGAACAATATTAGGTTTTCAGGAACCCCTAAGGTTCCTTTTGGTTATTTTGAAGGCCTGTATGGCCGTTGAACAATGATTAGATTTGCAAGTTACTAGGACTTGCCTTAACTTATGTTTGGAAGTCTTTTTAGGATTTTTATGATGTGATGTTTGAACTATTTTTCTTTTATTATGGTTTTGTGCTTGTGCCTTTTTTGGACAAGGCAGTTCATTTGGATTTTAACCGTTGAAGCCTTTTGGCTGTCTTTTAAAAGGTTGAAGCCTTTAAGGCTTCGAGGTATTGCCCGGGTGGCTTGAAGCCTTGAAGGCTTTTTGGTTTTGCGTCCTGGCTTGGTTTGTACCTTTGTGATTTTGTCCAATTGACTTTGTTCTTTTTTGGACTTGTTTTGTTCTTTTTGTAACTTTGTCTTTGTCAGGTTTGTGCTGCCCTTATGCTTTTTATACCTAAAAGGGTTCAGTGCTGCAGACACTTAGCCTTGGCATTTTTAACAAGAAGAGATGGCACCTATCCTTGTAATCATTTCTTTTGGTTTTTTTTTTTTTTTTTTTTTTTTTTTTTTTTTTTTTTGTAGACTGTATTTCTAAAACTTAGGGAACATTTGGTGTAGGCTGCTTATACCCGTCTATGAGACAATTTTATTTTTTCTCGACAAGTCTCATGGAGTTGTATTGATTTAGGAACTCACCCCTTATATAGGCTCATTCAACCCTTGAACCTATTGAGCGATGTGGCCTGGGAGCTCATCCCCTTACATGGCACTTGCCATGGAGTTTTTTGCTAGGTTCTCAACCTGATTTTAGGATAGAAAGACAAGTTTGATAAAAACAACTTCATTCATTAAAGCAATACTTGCTTTTTACAAAAGGTATTCATAATCCTGCTTGAAATACATTTTGATACAAACCAAACTTTCCGTTTAAACATGGAACCTTTTCAATGTTTTGCCGTTCCAATGCCTTGGAAGCCTTTTGCCTTCTGAATCAGCCAGCTTGTAGGATCCACCTTTGTGTGCTTCAAGGATGGTGTATGGACCCTCCCACTTTGGGCCAAGCTTTCCTTGATTTTCTTTCTTGCTGGCTTCGTTGTTTCTGAGGACTAGGTCCCCTGGCTTGAAACGTTCGTTTTTGACTTTTTTGTTGTAGTAAGCTTCCATCTGTTGCTTGTATTTGGCTTCTTGAATTGCGGCTTGATCTCTTGCTTCTTCTAGGAGTTGTAAATTCAACATGGTCTCTTTTTGGTTTGCTTCGGGATCCATGTTGACAATTCTTTGGGTTACAACTCCTATTTCGGCAGGGATCACAGCTTCGGATCCAAATACCAAGCTGTACGGTGTTTTCTTATGGCTTGTTTTTTCCGTTGTTCTGATTGCCCATAGAACACTAGGCAATTCTTCAAGCCAGTTGCTTTCATATCTTCCCAATCTTGTCTTGATGCCTTCCACTATGCTTCTATTTGTTCTCTCAACCTGCCTGTTTGATTGTGGATAAGCCACTGAGCTGAAAACCTGATCGATTTTGTATTCTTTGCACCAAACGCTAAAAGGCTTCTCAGCAAATTGCCTTCCGTTGTCGGTGACAAGTACTCCTGGCAATCCATAACGGCAAATGATGTTTTCCCAGACAAAGTCAATGACTTGCTTTCCTGTGATCTTGGCCAGTGGTTTGACCTCGGGCCACTTGGTGAAATAGTCTACCGCCACCAGTAGGAATTTCACTCCCCCTTTGCTTGGGGGGAAATGGACCAACGATGTCCATTCCCCACTTATGGAATGGCCAAGCCGAGGTTATTGGGACTAAATCATGCTTGGGACTTTTTGGGATTGGTGCATGGATCTGGCAGGCATCACATTTCTTCAATTCTTCGGCTGTGTCGCGATGCATTGAAGGCCAGAAATATCCGAGGTTCATGAGTTTTGCAACTACCGACCTAGCTCCAAAGTGAGCTCCACACACTCCTTCATGAATTTCCTTGATCAAATACTTGCTTTGCTCGGGGCCGATACACCTTAGCAAGGGAGCAAGGTAACCCTTTTTGTAAAGGGTTTCTCCTTGCAGCATGTATTGTCTTGCCTTGATTTCAACCCTTTTAGCTTCCACTTGATCATTGGGTAATTCACCATTTTTGAGGAACTTTCTTATGGGAGTCATCCAATTTGGTTCTTCTTCGGTAACCACATCTTGAACTTCCAATTCATTAATGGATGGGGCCTTCAACACTTCTACCAGTACCTTCTTGGTGAGGTGGGCAAAAGTGAGAGATGCAAGCTTACTTAGGGCATCGGCCTTTTTGTTTTGAGATCTGGGGATTTGTTTGATGTTGCATGCTTGGAAGGTACTCATTAGTTCCTTTGATTTTTCTCTGTATTTTTTCATGTTGGGCTCTTTAGCTATGTAGCTATCATTCACTTGGCTTGAGATCAGCAACGTTCATTTCTTTGGCCAGCCTTAGGCCGGCTATTAATGCTTCGTATTCAGCCTCGTTATTGGTGGTCTGAAAATCAAAACGAAGAGGATATGTGAACTCCAAACCTTTTGGGTTGATCAAAATTAATCCAGCCCCTGACCCTTCAACGCTTGAAGCCCCATCGGTAAAAAGCTTCCAGGCTTCAGGGTTGGAAGGTTCAGTGGTGGCAGTGTTTACTTCAGTGAGTGTTTGGTTTGGGACTTCCACAATGAAATCGGCCAAGACTTGAGCCTTGATAGCTTTCCTTGGGACATAGGTGATGTTATGTTCACCCAGTTCTATGGCCCATTTGGCTAGTCGCCCCGAGTTTTCAGGTTTTTCAAGCACACTCTTAATAGGTTGGTCGGTGACCACTTGTATGGGGTGTGCTTGGAAATACCTTCGAAGCCTTCTAGCTGTTTGAACTAAGGCTAAAGCAAGCTTTTCAAGGGGAGGATATTTCGTTTCAGCTAATTTTAAAGTTTTGCCGAAAAAATAAACGGGTACCTGGGCCTTGGCTCGCTCAATGGTGAGGACTGCACTGATGGCCTCATCCGTGATTGAGAGGTACACCGATATTAACTCCCCGGTTTTTGGTGCCGTAATGTCTGGTAGGGAAGCTAGATGTTGCTTCATCTGGTTGAAAGCTTCTTCAGCTTCTTCAGTCCATTTGAAATCCTTTTTATCTGAGCAGTTCTTGAGCGTTTTGTAGAAGGGCAGGGATCTTTTGGCTAACTTGGAGGTAAAACGCTTCAAGGCTGCGAGCTTCCCATTCAAGCTTTCAACCTCCTTCTTGGTCTTTGGTGGCTTGGTTTCAAGGACGGCTTTTACTTTGTTAGGGTTGGCTTTGATGCTTTGTTTTCCAACGATATGGCCCAAGAATTTTCCTTCCTCGAATCCAAATGAACACTTTTCCGGATTAAGTTTCATGTTAACCTTTCTGAGGTACTTGAAAGTTTCTTGAATATCATCGAGCATTTGATATTCCGTCTTGTTTTTAATAACCAAGTCATCGACATATGCCTCCATGTTCTTGCCAATTTGGCTTTCGAAGGCTTTGTCAACGAGCCGTTGATAGGTTGCTCCTGCATTTTTGAGGCCGAAAGGCATCTTTTGATAGCAAAAGATCCCCTTGTCCGTGTGAAAGGCTGTCTTTTCCTCATCCTCTTTTTTCATGAGGATTTGGTGATAGCCTTTGTATGCATCAAGAAAGCATTTGAACGAGTAGCCTGTGAGGGAGTCAACTTTGAGATCAATTTCCGGTAGTGGATAGCAATCCTTAGGACAAGCTTTGTTAAGATCCTTAAAGTCTATGCACATCCTCCAAGAGTTGTCTGGTTTCTTGACCATAACTGGGTTTGCAACCCATGACTGGTACTTGACTTCTCGGAGGATACCGGCTGACACAAGCTTTTCAACCTCTTGGCAGGCTGCCAGACTTCTTTCAGGTGCCAAGCTTCTTTTCTTCTGGACCACAGGCTTGACCTCTGGTGGTATTTTCAACTCATGCTCGGCAATATCCCGGGGGATACCGGTCATATCTTCAGGACACCAAGCGAATACATCGCTGTAATGTGTTAGCAATTTTTCAAGGTATGAAAGGGTCTCTTGAGAAAGGTCTGGGTTGACCCTTATTCTTTGTTCAGGGTACTTAGGGTTTATGACCAACCTTTGCCTGTCTTCTTCACTGTTTGAACTTTCACCTTCAACCACGTAGGCTTCCTGAGAGGGTTGAAGGGTTGCTATGCCCCTCTCGGTAGGGAATTTGACTGTGCCATGGCCAACAGACACGACCATGTAAAATGCACACTGTCCTGGTCTGCCGATGATCACATCATAGCTAGAGGGGATGTTGATAACCACAAAGGTGAGTTGTTGGGTTCTTTCTTTTAAACCTTCACTGAAACGAACATTAAGTGTCAGTTGCCCTAAAGGCTTGAGGGGTATGTCAGCGATACCTTTTATAGAGGTTCCAGAGGGTTGAAGCCTCGAACGTTCTTCATTGCTCAATCGGCTGAAGAATTTTTCGAACATGATCTCGGTGGCTGCCCCCGTGTCTATGTATGCCTTGCATGTTTGCAACGTTCCCACGGTAGCTTCTACCACGAGAGGGCTAGAGAGAGGGTCATTCTCCGTAGGGGGGAAACAGACACATTGAAGCTCCCATGCTTCCAACCTCTGTCTCTTGTGAGGAACCTTTTCATCGAAATCTACCATATTGACTTCCTTACCTTTTCCTTCAGCCATTTTGTCCCGGACTCCCTTTACCAAATGAGCGAGTTCCCCGGACTTAACAGCCTCTTCTATTCTTTTCTTGAGTTGGAAGCAATCGTTGGTGTGGTGACCCTTTTCTTCATGAAACTCGCAGTATTGGGTGGAGTTCTCATTTTTCCTGCTTTTGGGGAGAGGTCTAGGAGGCCGAAAGTTTTGTTTAACTTCTTCTGTTGCGAGGATTTCTTGAGGGGTCTTTGTGAGGGTTGTGAAACTTATGCCTTTTTCCCTGCTTGAAAGGTTCCGACCTTCGGACCTTCGAGGGTCTGAACCCTTTGACCGCCTGTCATAGGAGTTGAAGTTCCCTCTTTTTCTGGCTGGACTGTTGCTTCTCCAGCCGGACCCTCTTTTTCTTTGTTCCTTAATGTCTACTGCCTCCTCCCCCCGAATGTGGGCTTCAGCCCTTTCAAGAGCTTCTTCTAAGGTCTTGGGTAGAGATTTGTTGAAATCCCTTGTAAGGTACTTAGAGGTGATGGCATTCATGAAGCCAGCCACCCTCATTTTCTCATCGGCCCCTACATAAGTCAGACCTTCCTTCCTTCTTGTATCGTTCAATGAAGGCACGGAGGCTTTCATCATCACGTTGTTTTATCTGAAAGATCACTGTTGCGTCTTTGACATATCGTCTTTGTTGGGAGAAATTGGCCAGGAAACCCTTACTGAGATCGTCAAAGCTTCGAACGCTTTGAGCAGGTAAATCGTTGAACCAGATCCTGGCGGATCCAACAGGAGTTTGCATGAACATTAGGCAACACTCAGCGTTGGACCATTTCTCTATCCGAGCTGCACCGGTGAAGATCTGAAGATGGTCCTCAGGATCCTCAGTCCCATCATATGTCCTGATGTGGGCCGGCATTTTGATCTTTGACTGGAAATCATAATCGGCTATCTGCCTTGAAAAGCATGAAAGGTTACTTGGCTTGTATGGTTTAGCCAAGTCTTCTTCAGTCCTTGCATCCACAGTACTGCTATTGCCGTTGTTTCCCTGAGTGGCAAGCACTTGATTGATGAAGTGTTGCCATGGGAAATTGGCCATCATCTGGGTCATCATGTTGGGCATAGGGTTGAAGCCTTGAAGGCTTCCTGGGCCAGTGGAGCAGTTTATCCCGAGGGGAGCACTCATAACAGCACTTCGTGCTAAGGGGAGCACGGACAGAGCTTGCTCCCATGTAGTTGTAGTAGATGCTGGATAGCTTGTCACCGGGGATTGTAGGAGCTGGTCAAGAGTTAGCTCATGTCCCAGAGGAGCACCACTAGTAATTGGTTGGGAAGAGAAGATAGGATGCACCGTAGGATTTGTCATAGTGGACAGATAAGGGTGAGGGTTTGAAAGGTTACTGGGACCAGCCTCACTTCTTGTTGCAAAAAGAGGAGGAGGTGGTCCAGGAGACAATGTTGGCTCAGGTTCGTCATAGTCTAAACGAATCCTCACTCCCTTTTCTCTTTCTTTACTCACGTGCTGGTTGAGAAGAGTCCTTAGCACAAGGAAATTGTTAGCAACCCCTTCAGGGGTGAGTTCAACACATGACGGGGCATCAGAGACACCGATATTAGGAGATGGAACTCCGGATCGGGACGGAGTTGGTGTGTTGAAGTTGAGGAACTCGGGTGTGCTCCCCGGAGTTGAGAAAGAAGTTGGTATAGCTACGTGAGCTTGGCTACTACCCGGAGTAGAAGTGTTTGGAATCTGATTCACTTCTTCCGGGGATCCACTTTCAGACATGGTGATTTTAAGTGAATAGAGCTACACTACTAGGTCTTTTTGAGAAGAAATAGCGGCGTAGCCCCACGGTGGGCGCCAACTTGTTGAAGCAACAAACACAAGACCAACGGTGGTAGCTGGGCTGGTTAGGCAAAACGGTTGAAGGGTTCAACCTTGCCTAACGCAGGTCGTGGGGTCCCCCCACGTTTGCGAGACGTGGAAGGAGGTTTACTAGTTTATTGTTGTTCTTTGTTATAGATCTTCCTCTGGATTGTACCCAGATTTGGAAGTGGTAGCAAAGAGAATGTGTGTGTTGGACGTGAAAGGGAATGACTTGTGCAAGACAAGCATTCGATGTGAACGACCAGAGACTGAAGAATCAGAGCTGGTCCGGATGTCCTCTCTGAAGTAAATGAAGTGTCATTTTATAAGAGAAGGTATCTCCCGAAGTGGAATGGATTAGACTAGCAACCTCGCTTGCAGTGGAGGGTTTCCCCTTTTGGGGGTTGAAGGCTTTTGTCCCCCGGATAATAGCGTGCATTGTGCAGACCTGCATTGCCTTTGCGGCTGTGGGTTGGTGAAGTGATCTCCAGATGTGACTGGCTACTGTTTCCGTGTTGCTTTTTCCTTTCTCACAGCTTTTTAAGCCTTGAACCATTTAACCATTTAAGCATTTACGTAATTAGCCATTTTATTCAATCTTGGGCTACCCCCGTCATCAGGCGCCTATTAAAGTGAACTTCCTTCTGTGGAGTTATGCGAAGACAAAGTTCCCACGACTATAGCCCCTGTAAGAAGAAATATTGCGGTGCCATGTATTCGTTGCAAGTTATGCGAAGACGGGGATGAAACAACTCTGCACCTTTTTAGCACATGTAACTTTGCAGTTCAGATTTGGGAATTTGTCACATGATGGTGCAAGCTGAATCCAATTTTTTGCTTTGGAACTTAAAGATCTGGCAAACATTCACAATAGAAACAGGGGGTCAAAGAAATGGAGGAAAGCGGCCTCTCTTGTTACGCAGACGACAATATAGACAATTTGGAGCATAGTCACCTAATTCGCTGGGAATCACGCGTTTTTCGAATTGGTACGTTTCGTAGGGTACGGAATACGAATACGAACTGGTACGTCCAATTCGCGAATTTAGGATTTCCATTCGTCGATCTGATTAAGCAATGTGTTTGTTCAATTCGTTTTGGGGTTCAATTTAGGGTTCGTTTTAGATTACGCATTTAGGGGTTTTTTGCAGGAAAACAGAGAATATGTATAATTAGGCAACCAGTCAATTCGTTCCATAATACTCAGTTTCCAAAATCAATTCACATCAATTCATTTTCAAAATCATGTATAAATTTGGTTATTTATGCTGTTTGTGTATCTCAACAGATTATTTATGCTCTTTATAATTTGGTTAACTGTTTTAGACTTTTGGTTGTCCTCTGTAGTACATGAAAGTACGAAACAACAATTTGGTTAACTGTTTTGATTTGGCATAAGAGATAAGCAATTTGATTTTAGTTGTATAATTTGATTCAGCATAAAAGATAGGTGTATAATTTGGTTAACTGTTTAGAATATTAGAACTTTTTTTTATGTTTTCTATTACCAAATATTGGATTTTGGTTATTTGGATTTATGAATTTAGTAATTTTTGTTAACAGATCGTACCGAAATGAACCTACCCTCCTCCGTACCGAATTCGTCCCATCTAGCGAATTGCGATCCCGAACCTCGTACCCGTACTGGGGGAACCGCGAATTAGGTGACTATGATTTGGAGAAACCGTAACGATTTGATTTTCAGGGGCAAACAACCAAGTTTAACAAGGGTGAAGGAAGACATTAAGTCTTTCAGTTTTTTGTGGCCGAAGAATCGGGCAAAAGCTACAGGCTTAACGTGGGAGAACTGGTGTAACTTTGATTTAACATGTATGGGGATCTGATTTTTTTTTTCTTTTGGTGATTGTTGGTGACTTTAAGGTGTAATTCTGGTTAACTTTTTGTTAATCAGAAGCAGATCAATAAAATTTTTTGTTGGACTTCCAAAAAAAAAGGCTACTATATTTAAAAAAAAGGTAACTATATTTAAAAAATTGAATGTATGTTCCTATTATTAGATATCAACAGGCTTCATACTTGACTAGTTGCGGCGCGGGTACATTTCAAACATCGAATGAATTAGTCCAAACGCTTTATGATGCGTTAACTTTTTAAAATTTTCAAAGTTGAGGAGTTTTAAAATAGAGTAACATAGTGCAAGGAGTAAAAACGCAAAATTTGAAACTTAAGGGGGTGGTGGCAGTAAAAATGGAGTAATAGTGCAAGGAGTAAAAACATGACGTTTAAAACTTGAGAAGGTGATAGTGCAAGGGGTAAAGACACAAAGTTTAAAACTTGAGGGCGTGGTGGCGTAAAAAATTGAAGTGGTAGTGCAAGGTGTAAAATATAAAGCTTAAAACTTGAAGGGGTGGTGGTGATATTCAAACTTGAGGATTAGAATGCGGGTCGCGGCGGATGGAAAAGTGTAGTAAGATAATACACGATTCGTAAAGACGCAACGTATAAAAGACAATTCCAAAAAAGTGCAAAACACAATATGTAAAAGACAATTACAAAAAAAAATGTAAAACACAAAGGTAGACACGAAGCGTAAAACATAATGCTTAAGACATTTCGTAAAACATAATGCAATGACATTTGCAAAAGTATGAGTAGTAGTCTAGGGGTTACAATTGTAATTTTTTAAAGTTGGGCGGATGTAAAAATGTTGTAATAGTTCAAGGGGTAAAAACCCAAAGTCTAAAAAAGACAAATTGTAAAAGCACAGAGGTGGTGACGGGAATATGTAAAAGATGAGAGAGTGATGGTGAAAATGTAAAAGTAGAGGAGTGGTGACGTAAATTTGTAAAAGCTGAGGGGGTGATGGTAGAAAAGCAAAGGACAAGGGTTGTGCTAGAAAAGTTTGAAACATGAGGATGTGGTTACGGAAATTCAAAGTAAAAGGGATTGTAGTATCAAAGTTTGAAAGTTAGGGTGTTGGTGGCGTAAAAGCACCGACTTTCTTTTTTAAGATGGATAGATAATTTCTAGAATTAGATATTCACATATATTCTATTTGTGTTTTATTAAAACCCCGTAGGAAAAATGGAACTCGTCAAAAAAGCCTACAATTATTGGTATGGATTATCATGATACAATTGAATTTTTAAAATCATTTATTCTTTTTTTTTTCTTTTAACTTCGAGTAGACGGTTAGCTGTCCTGAAACTTTTGTTAAGAATAAAGACTATTTCACCATCCTTTTGAAAGAATAGTCGGCTCACCAAAAGGCTTTTATGTTTTGGTTTTCCAAAATTAATTTAAACTACCTCAAAAAGATTCAACAAAAATGCCACTTCTTTTCTATGAAAACCAAATCATCTGCTCCGAAAGTAAAAACCATTGTAGCCTTACATGTAATTTAAGCAAGGATCTAGAAAAAATTCAGGAGTATCTTAACTTATTTTTATTTTTAAATTTAGGGGTATTCTAATATTTGATCAGGGGTAAAAGGTAAAACATACATAAAACGAAAAAGAAAAAAAAATTGCACTAATAATGTACTTCGCCGACAAAGTTACATGGTAGATCCGCTTCTGCCTCCACGTTAATGAAATAACAAAAAAGGGGGCTACAATCTAATAACGAGAGTAAGCAGCTACTAAAACTTGTATACAATTACAAATCTAACTTATTACAAACTATCAATTCAAGAAATATGAACAACGATGAAGAAAACATAATACCAGAGTCAATCAGTGGCAAAACCAGAACTTCTTTACTCAGAGTCATCATAAGGTTTTCTTTTCTACCCGCTACAACTAAACGGTCCAAATCATGTTTTTTTTTTTAAGAAAACTCAAGAGATTATATATATAAAAAATCCAACGAATCTCTGTAACCGATAAGTCAGCAGACCCTCTTGACCGCCTCTGGTTTCGCCACTTGCTCACGCACAAGCACCTCTTCTGCATGCCATTGCAAAGAAAATCTCAATATCTGGTGACTGAAAATACCCACTTGCGGGAGGCATCTTCTTCTTCGATTTAACCGTTTTTTTCTTCGGCGCAGCCGGACATTTCATCGGAACACGAAACCCACTACGTTTGGGTGTCCGGCAACCGTCTTCCGCCGACAAATAACCACCGTCAACCTCCATATAAGAAAAATAAGATTTAAGATAGAAGCAAAGAAGAAAGAATGAAAGGGGTTTTGAACTTTTGATTAATAAGTTTATTTATTTATGGCTTGTTTGTTCCTGAAGCCACTATTAAATTTGAGTCTGATCCTACGTGGAGAATAAAAAATGGAATATATTAATGGGACACGTGTCGTGTTGTCATAAAGGAGAATTTATTCGAATCTGGGCCACAATCTTCTTTTCCCGCTTCTTTTTCATCGGGATAAAATCACCGTACCTTGTAAAACAAGTTTTTACTTAAAAAAGATAACGTTTTTTATGCCGGTTTATTCTAAAAATATCTTTTATCCATTTTTTATTTAAGGGTGTATGGGGAGGCATGCGGAACCGTTAAATGAAGGGTATTATTGCCAGTAACAATAATATCCTTCATTTAACCTGTCTGACTTAACTGAGTTTTAATTTTTAAATTGAAGTGGCACGTTTCCAGTATGTCAGGGAGGAAACTGATGCATTTTTGAAAATTGTCCTAAAATGACAAAAGTAAACAAAGCATAGCGACGAAAATGGTAGAAATATTAAATATTAAGGCTTTGGATCATTGGGTTCTGAGTTCCATTTCCACAAGTGAGTTGTTTCTACATTTATTGTGCTTTTACTTCTGAATTAGTATATAGTCATTATTGCCTTGTGGACATGGATATGATCGGGTGGTTCCGCTGGTGACACGATAATACTTCAGTGATCCAAATTTGTCATTAAAAAACGATTTATAAAACAATATGTTTTATTACTGTTATTTTTTGAATTAACAAATATAATACGAATGTATGAAATAAAAGAAGTGAACCAAATAATTTTATGTTTGCAGATGTATGACATGTGGTACAACCAGTTATGTGTTTATTACGCGTAGATAGATAAGTAGATATAGATCCTTGCATGTTTACCCTTCTTACAAAGATATGTAAACTTTTTTTTAAATAAGTTTTTTTTTTCCTTTTGCTGAAAGAGCTTGAAAAGAATACAGAAAAACAAGGTGATAAATTATTTGTTGAGTTGCTTTATAATTTTATTCTATTATTTGATGCTTATTCTGTATTGGTATGGCCCATGCATAGTCTGATCCGGAAATTCTGCAGATAAGGGTGATTGTGGCTTTGTTTGGTTTTACCCTCTGCAGATAAGGGTGATCACGGAATTCTATCGATGGGTTCATCGAATCAAGATTTTTGGTTCTCTGTTAGGATTTTTTCATTGCGAATTTAAAATCGAAATGAATTCAAATGTGAAAACCAAAGAAATTAGGATAATTAATTATTAAATAAGAATATGTATTGTTATGTATACTTTCGGTTTCATAAATCAATTTGAAAACCAAAATTCGAATTCGGTTTGGTCTTCCTAACCCAAAAAAATCAAATTTCTATACTAATAGTCCAGTTTAAAATACATGATCAATATTTAGAAGAGAGTTGTCGAATACATAATCAGTTTTAAGAAGAGAGCCGTGGAAAACACATAAGCGCTTGCATTGAACTTACACACATTTTAACTGCGAAGTTGAGTAACATTGAATCTGTGTTATTCGATTTAAGTACAAGTTTACAGCTAAACATGATTGTGTTTTGTACCATCATGTTAATTACAGCAAGATAAAACACAGTATGTTTATAAACATAATATATATGTGTTATTCAGTTTCGGATATACCTATATTATAAAGATAAATAAAAGCACGTTAGAAAAGGTTTTTTTAATATTCTTTGCAAGTTTATTCGTTTTACTAGCTTGGCTAAAATATATTCGAATAACCCACTTACTGGGCCCGCAACTACAACTTGGAAAACATAGTTGAAAAAGAAAATCATTGCTCTTCAATATTTTAAAAACTTGATATTGAATATATAACAATATTCATGTAGAAAATATTACAATATTCCAAGTAAAGGCATAATTCAAGGTTTGGGATTGTTCATTAATCATTAGATGTAAGTTTTTGCGTTTTGCTTTCAAGTATAATAATGGCCATGGATAAATCATTAGTTTTCATATTTGTTTTTCATACATAGAAATGACTATTCGTAGTGATTAAAATAAAATACTCATGTCTCCATTTTCTATTATAGTTATGAAGGGCATTAACTAGAAGATTGTCCGTAATGGTTAATGCCCGTAAGGGGCTTTTTCAGCTATATCAGCATCATAACGCCTTGATTAAAGCCCCTTAATGCTCTTTCATTCATTACTTTTCATGTTTTCCTTCTCATTGGGACATTATTCTAGATGTGTTCCCCACTCTTCATACCCCTATAATACCCATGAGGGATGATGTGTGGACGGTTATCAAACTCTTTCACGTCCCTATAATGTCTGTTACGCATAGCCTAATGGTTTAGTAGGCAAATAAAATGAGTGGCTTCGAAGACTGCTCAAGCGTTTCTATTATATAATAAGAAAATTCTTTTGTTTATAATGCATCAAATGAATTAGAAACGTGAATTTGATGTAGGAAATGTTAAAAGTGATATGAAGTGTTTCCATTTTAAGATTGAGGTGATGGTAAGATCATAATTAATAGAAAGTTATATATGAATGTAACAACAAAAGAGAAATATTTATTTAGTGTAATTCTATCAGTTTTTGAAACTCATGGAGCATCTATATTATTATTATTATTATTATTATTATTATTATTATTATTATTTTTAATGTAATTCTATCAGTTTTTGAAACTCAAATAACTTCTATAAATTTTATTTATTATTATTATTATTAAAGTTTACATATTATATTCAAAAAGTTTATTATTTTTAATTGAGTAAATTGCCAAAATCGTCTCTGAGATTTAGGCCTTTTTGCCAGTTTCATCCAAAATGATTTTTTTTGTGCCAAACAGCCCTTCACCCTTGGTATTTTTTGCTATTTTCATCCAGACAATTAACTTAATTTACTTTTTATGTTAAGTTGAAACATATTTGGATGAAACTGGCAAATATAAAACCTCAGGGACGATTTTGGCAATTTACTCAAACTCTTTTTAATTTCTTTTATTTAATTAATTTTGGCACATATATATAAAACAGAATATACATGCAGTTTTTATAAAAAAAAATTAATAGTTTCTTCACATAATATTTGTAAATTTTCATCAAAACCACTAACTTAGTTTATTTTTTCTATTAAGGTGATGGGTGTTTTAAATTTTATAAATTAAGACAGAAATTAATATCCAGTTTTTTTATATAGATCAATTTTATAAAGAGAAAACGATATATAAAATACATATCAATGGTGTGCAACACATAACAATCGATTATAACTTTTAGTATTTAACCAAGTGTAGAGATAGAAAAAAATTGTAAAGCGTTACATATTTTTAAATGTGTTGAGCACCTAAGAAATATGCTGACGGAATAAAATATTTGTCTAATTAAGATTATTAGGGTAACTAACTAATATTTATTCCGAGTGGTTTGAGTAAAGAAACTTTAGGTTCATGATATTATACTTACTATTTGGTGGGTAATTTGAAGGTTTGGTAACGATACGTTGTTTGATTTGGGGGGGGGGGGGGGGGAATGGCTTCTGTTTTTTTGTACATATGATAAATTACAAACTTGGTACATATGATAAAATTTATTTATTTGATCTTTTTATATAAGGTCACTAGCATTTTAGTTTTATAAAAATTAGAGTTTTAAGTATATTTTATTTTTTTATAAAACTGACGTATATAAAAAATTGGAAATTAATTTTTGTCTTACTTTATAAAATTTAAAAGATCCTTCACCTTAATAGAAAAAAATAACTGAGTTATTGGTTGGATGAAAATTTATAAAAATTATGTGACAAAACTATTAATTTTTTTATAATAACCGCATGTATATTATGTTTTATATAGGTACGTGATCAGGAGAAAACGCCCAAAAGTGTGAGAACGATGAGAACGGATTCCGGCAATGGCTTCTGTTTTTTGTTAGGAGCGAATTTAAAAAAGTAGAAGATAAATTACAAACTTGGTATATATGATAAGATTTATTTGTTTGATCTTTTTATATAAGGTCACTAGCATTTTAGTTTTATAAAAAATAGAGTTTTAAGTATATTTTATTTTTTATAAAACTGACGTATATAAAAAATTGGAAATTAATTTTTGTCTTACTTTATAAAATTTAAAAGATTCTTCACCTTAATAGAAAAAAATAACTGAGTTATTGATTGGATGAAAATTTATAAAAATTATGTGACAAAACTATAAATTTTTTTTTATAATAACCGCATGTATATTATGTTTTATATAGGTACGGGATCAGGAGAAAACGTACAAAAATGTGAGAACGATGAGAACAAATTCCGGCGTAACACGTGTCACGCGACATAGTGAAGGGCAGAGGGGCTTTTTGTCCTTTTATTATTTTTTTAAACGTGTCTCACATCACCTCTCCATTTTTTGGCGTTTAACAAATACACAGCGTTTTTATTGTTTTTTAGATCAGGAGCATAGTAAATATTTTGGCGTTTTAACTAAGTATGACTTTGATTGTTGTGCCAAGTAGGATGCATGCCTATAATGTAAAAAACATCAGTAATTTTCTTGATGTTTATTTTTTTCTATCAATTGTTGTGCCATGTAGGATGCAGGCCTATAATGTGACAGACAATTATAGTGTTTTGAAAAGATAAACAAATTCAATTTTCCATCTAGTGGCTTTTAATATAATAAATGTTTGGCAATAATGTTATCGTCTCTTTATTTTTACTGTTTTGCAATTACTGTTTCGTTCAGTTTCATCTGTCAATTAGTGTTGCTTTTCCAGTAATACTTTGTCTGGCATTTTTTGGCGTTTTATATAAGCAACAACGTGCTTTGCTTGCATCCGTTGTCACAGTTTTCATACTATCAGGCGTTTTGGTGTTTGTAGTTTTTGGCGTTTTATACTCAATTTTTTTTATTAGTAGAGAATTAGATAATAAACAACAGAGAATTACATAACAAACAATAGAAAATGAAAAAAAAAATCTACTTTAACATTTTTGGCGTTTTGAACCTGTTTTGAATACCTTATCTAGATCCTTATTTCCCTACACAATACTCGTTTTTAGAAAATGCTTATTTTTAGTGGCATCATGTATTGTGGTTAGATATATACTTGTTTGGTGACATGTTGAAGATCAACGCCTGCTCGAATGTATTGATCCATTCATTCCATCAATATATCCATAAAAAACAAAGTGACATGAGGACATATCAGTGTCATCAGTCTCTTTTTCATGAATATTTGTCCGTCTCATTCAGCAAAAGCTTATAGAGATACCCACCTCAGAGAAGAATCCATTCACTGAAACTTCATTCAGAACAATACTCAATATAGAAGAAACAAGGTTTCCAATATGTTGTAACACCCCAAAATTCATAATAGATTATTTGATGTTAAAGAGTCTAATTTAATTAGTTAAGTTCAATAATTATGATGTAAGTTTATAAAGAATGAAACATATATGAAAACATGACAACAAGGATAACCTTAAAGGCTAAATGTGTAAATTGTAACAAATATTAGTATCAAAAATAAAAACCCAGTGATTGTGGGTGTGGGTGTGCGACGTAAGAAGAGCAGGGGAAGGAGAAACCATTCTCCTTTAACCTAACTCAAGAATCACTTCAATTAAGGGTGTTATCAAGCAAGAATCGGATGCATGAGTCCAAGAAATCTCTAATCTAAGCATATTGAACATAAGGTAAGTTGAATGTTGTATTTTGGTGCATTATCATGAACTAGGGTTTAATCAAATTCGTGAAATTGAACTTGTGTATGAATTAGAATGATCATTAGAAGATGTATTATGCTTGAATTCGTTTGTACTGAATGTTTGAAGTAAAACCCACTTGTGCTAGTTACATGATAAGATTTTAGAAATTCTTAGATGATGAAACTTATGAGAAATCGAAAGATGAATGTATAGGTATTAGAGTTTTGATTGATGTTCTTAAAGTAGATAAAGAAACTATGTGAAATTTGGTTGAATTTTGTATGGACTAGGAAGGTTAGGCATGAAATACTTGTACATTGTGCCTTGTTTGTAGTACGCACATCAAGTGCTCGATAAAAAGCCTAAGTGACAATTTTATGTGAAATTGTATGCAAGTTGCGGGTAATTATGTATGGAAAGTGATAATGACATATTTGTTAGCGAACTAAGATGAAAAGTGTGATTTAAGTAGAGATCATATGGGACTTTGATTTGCTAGTATGATGTGTTAGAAGCATGCATTAGTAGCTTGTATTCTATGCATAAGGTTATGGCACACCAAATACACTTAGTTGATTTTGTAGTTGGGTGATGTGGTTGTATGATATGTGGATTTTTATAGCAAGCTAAAGCTGGGTTCAAGGGTAGCGTTAAAACTGATCAATCTTAAATGATGTTGATAGTTGTGGGATTATGAGATGACAAATATGGAAGGATTTGATTATGTTGAATGTGCATATATGATCGTGTGGTGGTATGTGTGTTTTACTAAGTAAGTTGGGAATGTATATAATGCCCGTAACATAATCGACTATAATAATGTGGACGTATGAAGTTAGATTGATAAATCACAAGATGGACAGTTGACTTTCTGAAAGTCAACTGTGCATAATTAGTGTATTAAGCTTTTGTCTCAAGTGCTATATTAGTGAAATCAGTAAATACATGCTAAATCAATATGTGCTAAATGTAACATCATGAAGAATTATGCGGAATGAAAAGATGCGACTTCAAGCTTATATTTTGTGTTGATTGGAATTTGACAAATAAAGTATAATGTTGGATATGAATGTAAAATTCAATGCAATATTAGAATGTGTGTTTATACTAATGAAGTGGTAACCATGATGACATGAAAGTGTAGGATCATGTCAAGATGGGGGAAACATGGAAGGCTACGAAAAGGATATGGGGAAGCATGCACGAGACGGGCACTCGAGGTAAGTGAATTTCGATTCACTTTTTAGTAGGTTTAATAAATTTTTAATACTTATTCTTATGAAACATCATGAAATAACAGGAAATAATTAGGAGTAACAAGCTAATAATGTCTCAGTATTGACGAAGGTTGTTATTTAAGCCGAAAGTAAATTGGTGGGTTCGACCGGGTCGAATTTTAGGTGCATGGGTTGTGTAACGTAATGTATTTCGTTATGGTTAAGACCCCGGGTAAGAATTTTTAGTCATTTATGAAGGGGAAATGTTTTACGGTTAATTAGAAACAAGTTTTAAGTGTTTCGGATGTGAATTGGGCAAGATAAGATAGTTTTGGTGATTAAAATGGAAGCTGTGATAGGCACTACCGTAGCTTACGGTAGCCACCGTAAGTTACGGTAGGCACTGAAGGCCTTCTTTCCACCGTAAGGCAGTAGCAAGCCACCGTAATGATCTTGTGGCCACCGTAAGCTACGGTAGCCACCGTAGCTTACGGTGGAGCTGTCGCGCCCCGCGAAGAAGTAAGCCAAGGCTTACGCGGCCCGCGAGGGACCGTGCTGCAGGCAATTTGTTGGATTTTTGTTGTTTTATACATTGGACTTGTCTAAATGGTGTTCCAAGACCTCATAACTTATGTTAATGATTGGTTTTGAATATAAGTAATGTTAAGGGTCGTCGGTTAGTGAAAGAATGGAATTGTTTTCGTATTTAGTGTAAGAAGTTGTATAAGTAAATATGTTTAGGAATCTAGTAGGCACGTAGGTCGTTTCGTATATCGCCTATATTATGTTAAGTTGTGAATATGTCATTTCAGCATAAGCGTACGTGTATGAAGTGGTAAGCATGAGCTAGTGTATATAAATTCGTAAATGATTGTTTGTGAGTAGGTAGGGACGTAGACATGTATGAAGGTACGTTTACATATAGGTGTATATGATAATAGGCGCGTAAGTGTGAATGCATGTGTGTATCAATATACGATGCTAAAGATATATGTATGAACGTTATCAAGTCATCGGAGTACTTACGATTACTAATGATGTGCTTTGAGTTTGGAATGTAATGCAGGTATGAGATTGTCGGGTTCATGAAGAACTGAAACAGGATTTGGATTAAGGATATTTAAGATATACGCTTGGACAATTCCAAGTTTACTACATGGAATGCTTTATGAACTTCTACTACATAGTTTGATGTTGTGCGATGTATTAATGACTAATGGTTAAGTTGTATGTGGTGTCCACAGGTATCGTACGGGTTTTCTCTACCACTAGCGAAGTGAAGCAGACATAGATCGAGTTGAGAGCAAGGATTGTACGGGAAAGAAAGGTCACATAGTGTGTTTTAAATAGGTCATGAAGCCTTGATATAATGTAATATTGTGAATCCTCTCTAATGAACGTATTATAATTTGTAATTGAGTCTTCATGTAATTGATATGACTTTTTAAGAACGAAATTTTTTGGGCTCATATTTTCCGCTGTGTCGTATTTAAGTTCTTACAAGTTGGTCTTATAGGGATTTGTTCATAATACGAACGGGTCATGCCCGAATTTTGTTAAATAATAGTATGATACTATTACTTTTTCGGATTAGGAAATCTGGGCGTTACATATGTGGCTTTTTTAACTATTTTTTTTGGCGTTTTAAAGTGAGTGGTTTTTATGAAACATGGGGTTGTTTTTGGGTGTGATCAATTGATTGTGCAGAGACGTCTCTTTTATAGTATGTTTTTGGCGCGTAGTTTAGGCGAGATTTTATTTATAATAAATGATATTAATAAAGTAGTCGTCTTTTCAGTTACTGTTTGTATTTTTACTGTTTTGTTCAGCTTTTTATGAGTTTTTAGGGTGATAGGCGTGCCATCTTCCAAGTTTGGCGTTTTTTAATGGCGTTACGTAGTTTTTGGCTTTTTTTCATTTTTAGCTTTTAATAATACTTCTCCAAATTACTTTTATTATAGTTTGGGAGTTTTTGGCGTTTTATGACATGATGGCGTTTCACAATCATTATGTCTGTTTGGCGTTTTTATAAAAATAATGTATTTTTTGTTCATAGCTGAAAAATACATAACAAACAATAGAAAAAGAAAATTAAAAAAATAAAAATAGAAACAATTCATCTTCCAAATCTTCACTGTCATCGGTCTTTTTCTTCTTTGAAACATGTTCACTAACGGTTTGACTTTTGCATGCTTCATTTTGTGTTTTTGTTGTTGAAGTAGTTTTTTGTGGCTGTTTGGAAGAACAAAATAACGTGAGTTTTTTGTTTGAAGTTCATCTTTATTTTCATGTTTATCTTCAAACCACTCATCAGTGTCATTCGTCTCTTCATGCCATTATAATATTCATCAAGAACAAAACACAAAAAATGACTTAAGTCTGACACCAGCATCATTTTGTTGAATATTTGTCCATCTCATGCAGCAAAATGTTGTTGAGTCACAGCACCTCAGCCAAGAATGCATTATGCGAAACTTCGCGTAGAAAAATATTGAATATACAAGAAACGTCGATTTTTGGAATCTTTGATGTTTGAGTTTTTTGGCGTTTTCTAAGATGATTGGTATATAGTAAAATATGGCGTTTTTGAGTTGGTGTGTTTGATGTTTTGGGTTTTTTGGCGTTTCTAAGATGAATGGTATATAGTAGTAAGTATGGCGTTCCCGGTTCGGGGTGTGTTTAATGAATGCCTGAGATGTTTTGTTTATATAGGATGTGTTTTGGCCTGTAATGACGTTTTATTCATTAGTTTGGCGTTTTTGGTAGAGAAGTCTAAAGACCCTTTTACCATTAATGAAGCGCGTCCACTTAATAAAATTGGTGTTATTTACGAAAACGCTACCGCGCCAATCTAGTCCATAGATTGTTTTGATCGGACGATCCATAACTGTTCTCACCGTTCTCATACTTTCCACCGTTTTCTCTAAATCCTGGCCCGTTTTATATATATGTGACAAAATTAATTAATTAAATAAAAGAAATTAAAAAGAATTTAAGTAAATTGTCAAAGTCATCCCTGAGGTTTTATATTTGCCAGTTTCATCCAAATATCTTTCAACTTAACAGAAAAAGTAAACTAAGTTAGTGGTTTGGATGAAAATAGTAAAAAAATGTCAAAGGTGATGGGCTATTTGGCACAAAAAAAAAGTCATTTTGTATGAAACTGGCAATCAGACCTAAACCTCAAGGACAATTGTGGCAATTTACTATTTTTAATTTGAGTACTTTATTATTATATTTAGAAAACAATTTTTAATGTTGATATACTGTAATTACAGTAGTGCGTCTAAACTGGTTTCAATGTTGCAACTAAATAAGACGATGTATTCAACAATTTGGCGTGCCTAAGTTGTCTAGATTCGACGTATTAAAAAAATTATGTGATTACAATAGCACATACAACTTTACAGGATCGTCTCCGAAAATCATAAAAAAAATTGGCCCTGTGCGAGATAGAAAATTTGGGCCCTATTCGCAAATCTCCAGGTAATTAATATAAACTCATCAATCATTCAATCACATATATAAAAACGAAAAACCCATAATGCAACGATAATTGTCATGAAATAGATAAAACAAATTAACAAAAATAGTGTACCAAAAATGATCGAACCTACTTACTAAGCGACAGTGTGGTTCTGTTAGTGTTTTTGACGCAAAACTCTCGATCAACTATTTGTAGTCCATTGTATCTAATATTTTACTTTCAATTGGATACTTGAAACCACTACTGGATTCACTACAAATCCCCCAGAAATCCAGACGTTGTGCGTCGATGTAACACCCTTGTTATTATTTTAAAGGTTTTCGTATATATAACGAAAATAAACATGTAATTACGATTAAGGATCCTAAAAAAATACGAGTAATTTAAAACTTTTACAACATAATATAAATAAGTTCGTCGTTTAAAATGACAACGAAACGCCGTGCGGAAGCTTGTGTCTTTGATCGTGTTCGGTCCTCCCTAAAGCTTGATCTTCATCCGGGAACTTCAAGTATACCTACATTTTTATAAACCATCATAAACATTAGTTTTGATAGTTATACGATACAACAAGCCAAGTTCTCTAAGCCAAATTACAACAAAACAACAATTTGCAGCTATTACACCCGTCGCGCGCCGCGACGGGTTTGAACAATTCTTGTCGCGTGCTGCGATGATGATATTGATTGGTTGTCGCGCGACGCGACGGCCCTGTTTCAATAGAAAGTTCACTTGGCTGGTGCTGCAGATGCCCAGCTCCACTTTTCTAACTTAACCTATACAAAAACGTGCATAACTTTTGATCTAGACGTCCGTTTCGCGTGATTCTTTTTCCTACGTGTCCGTAATTAAATTACGGACCCGTTTATCACCGTGGTTTACATAAAAAATCTGATTTATACACTATTGGCTCATAAATCCCTTAGGTGATTATTCGACCCGTTTGGCAATATCATCACACTACATACTATAGAAAAATAGTTAATTTATATCATATTTACCCATCCCGGGCTTGTCGAACCTTAACGTTTTCGCTCCCATCAAAGAGTTTATGTAGGCGTTTGCATTCACCGATTCATTTGTATCTATCTAATCATTTAACCACAATTTACTTCTTAGTCTATTTTGACCCGTTTAGGGGACTTTTGAGCATTTAAACATTAAACTCGCTCTTTTCTTTTCACACTTCAAAATTCCACCTTTAAGGTATCTACCTATATTCCATAAACATAACGCAAGTTCCTAAACAATCCATATGGGTCGTTTACCCGTTTTACCCATCAAGGGCGTTTTGGTCAACTTTAGCCCCTCATTTACGATGACGGGCTTCCACTAATTATTTGACCCAAAATCGCGCTTATAACTAATATCTTATTTATGCGTACCTGGCCCGGTCAACATATAGACCCGTTTCATTTTTATACCTTGCTTTTATTAGCCGCTACTCCAAAGCGACGGAATTATTCAATTTCTGTTCAATCATGTGAACATATAACTTGACAACCAAATGTTAGTCGATATTGCCAAATGGTGTTATCATCACCATTTGGCTCGTTTGGCCTATATGACCAAACGTTTACATACATAACAAAACATGGTTTTTTAACTACCAATTCGCCCATCCGACCCATTTTGGATTTTACCATTAGATCCATTTTTCCATTAACCAAGGATTTTTATCATTTTATATGTTCCGATCCGTATTATTTCGTATCGGAAACGTATTTCGGATATAGCTTTTGTCATATTTACAATCTATGAATAAATGCATGTCTTATAAAAAGGGTGTAAGTTTTACTTAACTCGCGTCCGCGCAAACATTCTTCGCATCCATGATCCGTTTGACCCGTTCCTCTCCAAGCCCCCACCTAGCTTGTTTAGAGTCAAACTATATCATAACATCCATAAGATGGTTAGATTGGTCATTTTATACAATGGCCATCACCCTATGGACCCCCCCCCCCCCCTTTTTACACACTTATCAATCAAAGCATGTCATAAATTCAACAACTAGTTTATAACTTGTCATTTAGCCAAGATTAACATCAATTAGGCAAGTTCATATCACCGAAAAATAGGCTGTTTTTTGTGACCTGTTTAACCTGTTTACAAGTCTTCAAAAATTATGATTTTTTTATGTGACGTACCTCTCGGAGGGTTAGGACTTGTGTTAAAATTTCAAGATCTAACTCTTTACCAAAAATTCGTAAAAATTCATTTACTAAGCTGCAATCAGATTCGTCACTTCTGACTGCAGCTTACGAAAATATTCATTTAAAATTCCTCGTTTATCCGATTGACGAAATTCCAATTGGAGATTTTTGGAATTACCTGAAGCTACCTACAGTAAAAATTTAAGATCATAAATCAATTCTTAAATTAAGTTATGACATTCGTAATGGGCTGCAAATTCTGTCAGAAAACGCAGCCTAAACCTTCGATACCGAAAAATTCATAAAACATTCAATTTTCGTCGAAAAAATGCAATTCTAGTGGGGTTTTAAAGATATTTTTCCTGGAATTACATTTTAGGCTCAAGAAACACATGTTTTTGTCACGTTTTGTCCACGTTACAGCCAATACAAGTCGGCTGTAAATTCTGATCAGAAGCTGTCTGTTTGAATTCAGCTTTCAATTAAAACATGTTTATGACATTATAACACTATTTTTTTTAGCAATCAAAACCCTAAAAACATCACATACACGAATTTAGCATCAACAAATCTGAATTTACTTCATGGAACTCAAATTACACTAGAATAACTATCAAAATCCTAGTGTTTAACATGTTTCTACAAAATCCACTTATCACCTTCAATGGTGATTATGAATTTTGCTACAATTAGGCATGATTTCATCATATACTTGTCTAGGGATTACCCCTGGACACTATATTGTTCCTATATCACCTATATAACAAACATGCAACCATAGTTTCGAATTCTCTAAGTTTACTCATAAATTCAACTAGAGATTTCGTATGAAATTTACATACCTTGTGACTCCTTTTTCAGTGGAGATCACTAATTCGTGCTCAGATTTTGATTTAGAATTGATTTTGTCACACCCCCAAAACCACATGCGGAGTACCACCGCTAGGCGTGTGACATGACCAGGATCCAGCCACCAATTATACTGAGCATTTGGTTAATAATAAGAATGTTCACCAACCAGAATGGTTAGTAAATACTATAGTTAAAGTTCAAAAGTTTTAAGTTCAAATAACAGTTTAAGTAAGTAGCGGAAGCATAGGCAAAACAGTTTAAACAAAGTTCATAGTTCAAGTTTATTTAGAACCCAACACACGGGTTAAGACGACCACTACACTTCCCCAAGCAGCAATCTCCTGAATCACTGGGTACCTGCAAAGCATGCAGTAGGGTATCAACATAATGTTGGCGAGTTCACGAGTTTGTCCAGTTTTTAATTCCAAAAACTTGTTTCACCAGTTAATTTACTCATTTATACATGCCATAGGGAGCTACCCCATAAGTAAGCTACTAAACTGTTTTTACAATACCGAATACTATTCGTCTGTACGTTTCCGTAGAGTGCCCCGTTTGTCAATGTTCTATCATCATTGACGGTTTGCCAGAGTCCATTAGTTCACTCCCGATCCCATACACAGGCACGGTGTGAGGCTGGTGAGACCTAAATAGCGCTATCAACTAATAACCCGTTCGCCAGGCCCCGGCGACTAATCGGTATTAAGAAGTGAGGACTTGAGTGATAGAGTTCCATTTAGTGTTGCTTGTTGCATCCAGTATAAACAGTAATTAACTAAGAGTCTCGCATAAGGGGAGAAAAGTAGGTTTGTATCCCTTCAAGGGGATAGCGTTGTTTTAGTTCCGTTTTCCAACCACCGGGAACGCATGCTTTAGTAGTTGTGAACTCACCTTGGGTTGCTCGTCAGACAGTTTACTTGGTCAAGCACGCTGGTCACCACGTCCTAGCATGGTTACCAGTATAGGTCAGGTTTGGGTACAGGCAAGTCACGTATATTCTACACATAACTTAACACATAGCATACATAACAACCAATTATACTTTAAGTTACTGGGCCTGCTGTAACACCTCGAAAAAAAATTCACGTCCTATAATGTGTTGACACGTGTCATAATGTTTGAACGTGAGAAAGAATATTCTAGAGGGACTAAAAGTTGACAAACATGAAAAGTATGTGAATATACGTGTTCTAAATGTCAACAGTGAATAAATATATTGTACATTTGCCCTACATGATGCTCATACCTTCAAACGAATAAATCACGGATCATACGAAGCTAAATAAAAAGGAAAGTGAGAGATTACAAACCACAGGGGTTAAATGTGTCAACATGTTTAAGTTATACCTCTGAGTGACCTTTTAGCAAACCCGAAGCCTTGTAACGGTTAATTATGCTCACTAGAATGCACGATATAAATTTCATAAAGTTTCGTTATCGCATGAGCAAGTTGTGATCAAATTCGTTTGCAAGGGGTTAAAAGCGTTAACATTGAAAGTTAAGACTTTTCGGGTAATAACCGAGTGGCCAAGGACTTAACAAGAGGAGTATAAGTCTTGAGACCCTTAAGTGTCAATATAGAGGGTTCAAAGTGCAAATAGAAGCTTAGTTGACCTTTCGAAGAGCCAAGGGACGAATATGCGGAAACATGGAAATGAAAAATCTGATCAGGAGGGCTAATGCGGGCCGCGTAAGGTCCATCAACACCCTTACGCGGGCCGCGTCAGGACACCAGATACAGAAAAGTTTGGCAGCAGCCTGCATTCGCGTTTAAACCGACTTTAAACGTTTTTCCTCATATTTCTTGACCCCTAAACACCCCCTATGCACTAGGGACACTTGTTAGAATGTTGTGGTCGCTACTAGACTTGCTTGTCAACTTATTGTGGTGATTAAACCACTATATAAGGCCATTAGTTGCAACAAGTTTCCTCACACTTCATTCTTGCAATCTGATCATTCCTGGAGCTCAAGTCTGCTCTCAAGTGATCACATTTCGTGCATAGGACCTTGGTAAGTTTGCTAAACCTTCCTTAATTAAGTTTTAGCTTAAAAGTCAAACCGTCGTAATTAACGGTTGACTTTAAGATAAATCACTATTGATTCAGTGTTTAGCCAAATCAAAGGTAGTTATAAGTTGGTAATTATGTGGGCTTTAAACCCTTAAAAGGGCATCCACTGATTCCCATCCTAACTAGGTCATTTGTCGAGTCAAAGATGATTAGAAAAAGTCAACAGAAATGTAATCTTTTGTTTAATGCATAATTAACGATGTAAAAGGCGTGTAACCTATTTTATCATTCATATAACTTGATAATAAGCATAAGAACTTGTCTAAGCTTGTTTGATTCGACAACTTTCTGTTTTGAACCGATTCGGAACCGAAAGTCGCAAAGCTTTGACTTTTGCTTTGACTTCAGTTCTGACCCGCTTTAGTATGATTTGGAAATGCCTTAGAGCTTCCTTAGGACCAGGCTACATGTTAGCATAACCCTCTGTGGTTGGTTCATTGATTGACCCATTCGTTTACGCGTTTCCGTTAATTGCTCATATGTTGACCATTATGCCCTTATTGCCTTAAAACGTGATTTTTGGAAATGTAAAAGAGTAGAAACTTTAATTACTGATATATAAACTTGTATGCAAAGTTTGACATCAGTTTGAAGTGTAGATTGAGAGTTATGCTCATTAGCGCAAATTGAAAGCTTTATGTTAATAAAATGGCGTAATTAGCATATAGCCTAGTTAAGCCTACTTTTTGATATCAAATCTTTACCCACTGATGTAATATATTATTTTGGGAATTTTAAAGATTTTTAATTAATTTTAGGCTGAGCATAACTCATAGTCGTAGGCTTAATCCGGTAAATGTCGGTTTTGCCCTTACGGGCCATAAAATGAGTTTTACATATCTAAACGACTCCAAACCTTTTGCTACTGATCACATATGATAAATAAATTATTTTAAGCCTTCTGGAAATATAAAAATATCAGATTTAAGTATCGAACCCGGAAATGGCCTTTAATCGCCTTTTTAAGCGTTTTTAACGCATAGTATGTACTAAAACTATTTTAAACATACAAGGGTTGATACCTACTGATATTTGAGGCAAATTATAATATTTTAACAGTAAGCAAAGGTTGATAAACTCAGACTTCAGTTTTGAGCTTTACGGCTTATGTGAAATTACCAAAATGCCCCTTCGGTGCATAGTTTGGTTATAATTGATAAATTTCACATATATACTTTATCCTACTGTTATAACTTATCAAAATAAGTATTTTCACTGATTATACCAGACCTGTAACTCAGGTAAATACTTAAACTCTTTTATAACCTTTTAAATGACCAAACTACCCCTACGAGGCCTAGTTTGTGTTTAAATACGTTTTGGGCATAATGAAAGACATCTTACTGATGTCACAACATATTTGAGGCATAATTAACTTAAGAAACCTGTATATGACTCTCATGATTACCCGTCATGCGTTATTCGCGTTCGGTTCGGTTTATGTAACTAGTTTGCATAAATTAGCCGAAACGGGTCAAACGTTATCGTTTTTATCTCAAAATCCAGAATGTGTTTAGTTTACCCATATTATACAAGTCTCCAAACTTGTCGGGTCTAAATCATATCCTATTCCGGTCTTCGCTTAATCATGCGTTTTGAACCGTAAACCTTTCCTTAAAACTAACCGGTCTAAGTTACGACTTAAATAAGACCCGTTAGGAATTTAATAGGTTAATAAAAACCTTCGTTCCAGATTAAGAGCCCCAGTAGAAGTACTTGTGCTTGCTGATTAGAATATACGGCTGAGTATAAATTGCATTGCTAGCTCAGGTAAATACTTTTAACTTATTTTCCCTTATACGGGCTTGGGATACGGTATTATAAAAATACCGCTTGGTCGGGTGTAGAAACCTTTTAATCGGAGATGATTAAATTGCATAATCCCGTTTTAATCTGTATTGATTGATAACAAATAACATTGGGGGTTAATGACCGTGTCCTGGATATCCTTGGCTCATTTAAAAAGTGAATGGCCATAACTTAAGCACAAGGTGTAGGCATAACACCTCCTGTTGCGTATGTAAAAGATATACTCACTCGTAAGGATGTCTTCTTGTGAGTTATATTTATGGTGTGTCGATTAATCTTGACCGGCTTGTATTGTATAATCACCGGCCCTAAATGTTGGAGAACCATGTAAATCGGATACAAGATCTTTATTAATAAAATTGTCACAAGTATAAAAGATTAATTTTGCCTCGTGCATTTTAATCAAATTATAAAAGATATTTTGTGCCACGTGCATTCAAATCAATTTTCTTAAACTCTTTTCAAAATGAGTCAGTTAATTGTATTTACCAGTGTAAACTGACGTATTTTCCAAAAGGTTAAGTGACAGGTACTATGCGTAATTGGCTGGGAGCTCAGGGCGTCATTAGGGAATCTTGCAAGTTCTAGATGCCTAAAGTCTGTTGAACAGTTTTCTTTTATTGATCCGCCTGTGGATCCTTTACCTTCCGTTGTAATACTTTGACATTACTTATATTCGAAATGTAATATATTTATCTTTTGCTTCCGCTGTGCATTTATATATTGTGTTGTTTGACTATGATGATCTCAACTACGTCACGATACTCCCCACCGGTGACACGTGGAAATCGGGGTGTGACACCTGCTCTAATCCTTAAACAATTAATCAGCAGTTAACACATAGTCCAGTTAAACAGGAAGCCCAAACAAAACACATTGTGGCCCAATAACTAAGGTAGGCAGCCCAGTCGAGACAAGGTGGTCTCGACTCGCGAACATGCGGTCTCGAGTCGCAACCAAGGGGTCTCGGGTTGTCAACTGTAGGTCTCGAGTGGTGCATAAATGAGTCGCAACCTTGGAGGTCTCGAGTCCGGTCTCGAGTCGAGATCAGGAGATCTCAAGTAGAAAGCCTTCCTGAGCATATTGATTCAAAGCTCAAGCCATCTCTTGAAGAATCACCAAAGGTAGAGTTAAAAGAGTTGCCTAAACACTTGAAGTATGCATTTTTGGGGGAAGGGCAAACTTTACCGGTGATTATTGCTTCAAACTTGCAACCCGAGCAAGACCATGCATTAGTGGAAGTATTGTCAAAGCACAAATCGGCTATTGGATGGACCATAGCTGATTTGAAAGGAATTTCACCCTCTATAGTGATGCATAAGATCATCACTGATCCAAATGCCAAACCAAGTCGGGATGCTCAAAGGCGACTCAACCCAAATATGCGTGAAGTTGTTAAAAAAGAAGTTCTTAAATGGTTAGATGCGGGTATAATCTACCCAATCTCCGATAGCACATGGGTTAGTCCAACTCAAACTGTTCCCAAGAAATCAGGTATTCAAGTTGTTAAGAGTGAGGATGGTGAGAAAATCGCCACTCGGCCCGTAACCGGGTGGCGTGTTTGCATTGACTATAGAAAATTGAATGCAGCAACATCTAAAGATCACTTCCCACTTCCATTCATTGATCAAATTGTTGAGAAACTATCAGGTCAGAAATTCTATTGCTTCTTAGATGGCTATTCCGGGTATAACCAAATAGCGATTCACCCGGAAGATCAACAAAAGACTACATTCACATGCCCGTACGGCACATTCGCATTTAGGCGAATGCCGTTTGGGTTGTGCAATGCCCCCACCACATTTCAACGATGTATGATGAGTATATTCTCTGACATGGTGGGCGAGTCTTTAGAGATCTTTATGGATGATTTTTCGATTTTTGGTCATACTTTTGAGGTTTGTCTCGTTGAATTAGAAAAAGTTTTAAAAAGATGCACCGAGACAAACCTTGTGTTGAGTTGGGAGAAGAGCCATTTCATGGTTCAAGAAGGAATTGTGCTAGGCCATGTGATATCTCAAAGAGGAATTGAGGTGGACCGGGCCAAAGTACAAGTCATCTCTACTCTTCCCCCACCAACAAATGTAAAGTGCGTACGATCATTCTTAGGACATGCGGGTTTTTATAGACGATTCATCAAAGACTTTAGTGCAATTTCAAAACCGTTATGTAATTTATTGCAAAAAGATGCACCATTTGTTTTTGATGAAGCATGTCTTAAGTCCTTCAATGCATTAAAACAACACCTAGTTGAAGCTCCCATTTTGCAATCGCCCGATTGGTCCTTGCCTTTTGAAATCATGTGTGACGCGAGTGACCATGCAATTGGAGCTGTCCTAGGGCAACGAGTGAATAAAAAGCCCGTTGCAATCTATTATGCTAGTAAAACCCTTTCCGATGCCCAACTTAATTACACAACCACCGAAAAGGAATTACTAGCTGTTGTTTATGCTTTGGATAAGTTCCGATCGTACATTTGGGGTAGCAAGGTGATTATATTTTCTGACCATAGCGCAATTCGTTATCTAATGGAAAAGAAAGATGCCAAACCAAGATTGATTAGGTGGGTGCTATTGTTGCAAGAATTTGACTTTGAAGTCAAGGACAAGAAAGGTTGTGATAATGTTGTTGCTGACCATTTGTCAAGAATCCCTGAAATCAAGGATGAAGATACAAGAGAAATCAATGACAAATTTCCGGATGAACATTTTTTTGTTGTTTCTAAAATTCCTTGGTATGCTGATTTTGTGAATTATTTGGCTGCAGGTAAAATTCCCGAGTTTTGGACATCAAGAAGAGCGAGCCGGTTCAAGGCCCAAGCAAAGTACTATATATGGGACGAGCCTGATTTATTTAAAGTTGGTGCAGATCAAATTATCCGCAGGTGCATTCCTGAAGAAGAGGTTCCAAGTGTCTTGGCACATGCGCATTCATTTGCATGCGGAGGCCATTTTAGTGGTCGAAAAACAGGTCATAAGGTTTTAGATTGTGGTTTGTATTGGCCTTCACTTTTTCATGATTCCTTTGAATATGCTAAACAATGTCATCGTTGTCAACAAGTTGGTGGCATATCCAAACGAGATGAGATGCCTCTTAACCCCATCCTTGTGGTGGAAATCTTTGATGTTTGGGGCATCGATTTTATGGGTCCCTTCCCAAACTCGTGTGGTTATCTTTACATTCTTGTGGCTGTAGATTATGTCTCTAAGTGGATAGAAGCCATAGCCACAAGAACCAATGATCATAAGGTAGTTTGCAATTTTGTTCGTTCAAACATTTTGTCAAGACATGGAATTCCTCGTGCTATCATAAACGATGGGGGTTCTCATTTCAAACATTTTCAATTTGGCAAACTACTAAAACATTATGGCATCCACCATCGTGTTGCAACCCCATATCACCCACAAACAAGTGGGCAAGTCGAAGTTTCCAACCGGCAAATTAAAGATATTTTGCAAAAGACGGTACGCCCCGATCGCAAAGATTGGTCTTCACGTTTAAACGATGCTTTATGGGCGTATCGTACCGCTTTTAAAACACCGATTGGCACAACCCCTTATCGACTTGTATATGGGAAGGGTTGTCATTTACCTCTCGAGTTGGCTCACCGCGCCCTATGGGCGGTGAAAGCCGTGAATGTTGATTTTGATGCTGCAGGTAAAGAAAGAAAGTTGCAATTGGCGGAGTTGGAGGAACTAAGAGATGAGGCCTATGATTGTTCGGAAAGTTATAAGGCTAAGATTAAAAAGGTTCATGATGCTAAACTGCGCCTCAAGACGTTTGAGGTAGGGCAAAAAGTTTGGCTTTACAACTCCAAGCTAAAGTTCTTTCCGGGCAAACTAAAAAGTAAGTGGACGGGCCCATTTATTGTCAAAAGTGTTGGAAAGTATGGAAATATAGAGATTGAAGACGAGAGTGGAGGTCAAAACCAAGTGGTAAATGGACATCGTCTAAAACCTTACATTGTTGCTATTGATCAAGAAGGTGCACCAGTTGAAGTGGTGAAGTTCCTTGTGGATTCACCAACTTATGAGGTCGACTAAACGAGCCAGGTAATGTCGGGCTGAGGACATAAAACTTAGCGCTACCCGGGAGGCAACCCGTTTGTTTGTTTCTTAGTTAATTTTTTTTTGTTTGTTTTTGTCCGTTTTCCTTTTATTTTTCAATCACCACACCAAAGCGTTCATCGTTCACATGCTTCCAAGAACTTAAGTTGGGGAGGGGGTAGTTGGAGAGTCACCAAAAGATTGTCATATTTTACAAACTTATTTCCGGTTTAGAAAGCATCGAGGACAATGCTAATCTCTAAGTTGGGGAGGGGAGTTATTATTTTTTTTAGACAATCAACAATTAAAAAAAAAACAATGTGAAAAGCTCGATACAAATGTGAGAGAATTTTGAATGAAAAGTTAGTGGAATTAATTGTAATATTAAAGCACTCCTTGAATTGAAAGTCTTGGATGAAAACAAAGGCTCAGGTGGTTACTTTTCATTCACCGTCTACATACGCTTAGGTGCGTATCAATACGTTTGTTTACTGAAAATATGATATTTTCTACTGCATTACGTTTGTGATACGCTGGCAAAGTGTTTTCTAAACACCGTATCCATACGTTGGGTGCCGTACGGATGCTGAATCCCAAATAAAAAAAAACAAGGGGCGGTTACCAAGTTGATTCAAAATTCTCTCTCCAAACACCCCTTTTATCCATCAATCCTCAAATCATTAACCCACTTTTTCCTCATCTTTCTCACCTTTTCTTTTAAAACCTCTCAAGAACCCTAGCCACCATTTTCATAATTTCCTCAAAACTTAATCAAAATCAATGAGTTTGGTGTCAAAACATTCGTGTTGACGAGTATATCGAAACCCATGGAGTAATTTTTCAAAAACATTCAGGAGTCAAACGATTTCAGTGGTTTAAGTTCACGAATTTGGGTTGTTTTTGTGTGTTTTTGGTGCGAGCTTTCATCTAATCACATTCTCACCATCACGAGATAAGTAAGAATGGCATCCAAAAGGAAAAGTTCAAAGGAAGTTGCTGAATCAAGCAACAAGAAGCCATCTTGGGGAAGCAAAAAGTTATCGGACATAGAAAAGAATTGGCGACCACAATTGTATAGGGAGAAACTGGAAGATGTTAAGTCTGAAGAGATTCTTGTGCCAGAACGAAAAACTGAATTGGTTGATTTCCGTCATTTTGGGTTGGTTGAAGGATTTGAACGTTTTGGATGGTTGGCTGCACTAACTTTCAACAACAAGGATAATCCGGAAGTTTATGATCAAGGAGAGAGTTCAAGCAATGAGCAACATGTGGATCCGTACGCAACTCGGCCTCTTGCGCGTGGTGTTATGGAGTCTTTCTTTGGCCCCCATCGCGGGCCAAACTGATCAGAGCACTCTCTGATCTCAATTGATCAGGTCCACGTGCACTTTCTATCCCTTGTACTTTATCGTTGAACTTTTTAGTCTTTTGTGTGTTGGTGTTTGGTGAACTTCTTTGCTTTAGTTTGTCATGTTTTTAAGACTTAGTTAATTTTTTTTAGTTTAAGTGACTTCATCAGCTTGAATATCATTGAAGTCCCTTATGCATGATGCAACTGAATGATTCAAAACCCCATTCGCACATACTTTCTAGCTTACAAAATATACATTGGGGACAATGTATAACTCAAGTGTGGGGATGAGGGGAAATTTAAAATTTTTTGACGAAAAGTCCTTTGAGTAAATCTTAATTGTGCACGAAAACAAAAATTTTCAAATCATCAATTCATTACTTGCCGGTGCACATGTATAGGTCCTTAATCATGGTTAATTCTTTAAGCTACAATCTAAAGTTTCTCAACAAGTTGTTTTCAATATAATAAGAAATGCCTGATTAGGGGTAACATACTAAGTGGGGGACAAATCTACATGCTTCACATCGGCAACCCTATTCCACCGTTTCCGTGAGATTTTGAGCCTATTCACATTTATGTGTTCGCTTGGATTCTTTGGTTTGAGTGTTGCCATTATGTATTTCAATTTCAGAACTTGTGTAGTTTGATGCATATCAAGATCATGAACCAAATGCTTGCACGAAAATGATAGAGGCACTAGGATTAAACCTTTGTTTGAAAGCCTGTTTCTTTGTTTTATTTTATCCACTACCTTAACATGATCCCTTAGTTGCCATTATTGAGCCTTTACCTATTCGTTTGTTAAAACCCATTTACACTACCCATTTAGCCTTTAGCCTTTTTTTTTTTAAAACCTTGTGTGGTGAAATCCGAGTAAATTTACGTCTAGTAGTTATGTATTTTTGTGTATTTTGTTTAGTCAAAGAAAAAAAAAAGTGATATATTGGGTCAAAAAGACCAAAGCAAAAAAAAAAAAAAAAAAAAAGAAAGAAAGAAAAAAAAAAGTAGAGCTACGTATATGGGTCACATTGATCCAAAGTTTAGAGTTCGTGTGTTTAGATTGTTTATATAGCCTAACTACTTGGATTTTCACCACCTTAGCCATTTTTTTTCTCTTTCTATATTCCTTTACCATACCCTTAACCTTAGCCAAATTACAACCCAATAAGTCCTCTTGATTCGCGCATTGTGTTTGTGTTATTTGGTGGCGATTTGATTGCTATACAAGTTTATGGTAATGATGTGCATATTGGTTTTGAGTGTTCACATATATACTAGTGCATCTTGACTAGTCCAGAAATAAACCGAGTGGTGTGATTAATTGTGAGGGGTGTGAACGCATGTAGACTAGAAACCTGAAGTATGTTAGGCTTGGCCAGGTAGTGTCTTGTTTATATCAATATAAATTGCTTGTTGGGTTATAAATATGTTTGTCTTAAGAAGTAGGCATGACTTTGGACCTTAACTCACATATGGTAAAGAGATGTTTTGATGCGTTTGTCTAATTATTGTCATAGTGTTACAAGAGAGTTTGCTTGAGGACAAGCAAAACATAAGTGTGGGGATGTTGATGTGTTATGGTTGGATGGTCTAATTTGTCATGATTTTGTATGTTTTCACTTGGAATTATGCTTGGAATATGGTCACTTTGTGTGTATTTTGGTTGTGTAGGTTTGCGGCAAAGATATCATGATTTGTTGGAGCTTTACATGTACACAAGGATGGAAACAAAGCAAAGACAAGCATGGACGTAGCCCTACTCTTACTCAAATTTGATATTTGGGTGTATTGCATGGGAATTTTAAAGATTCAGGAAAGCTGACTTTAGAGAGGCCGTAGCCCTACTCTCCTGGGCGTAGCCCTACTCCTGCAAACGAACAAAAACGGTTCTGGACGGTTTTTAATGTTTTTCTATGGAGTTTTGACCAAGGAACTCGACGTTCAACACAAAGGGGGTGCAAAGGGACGACCAAGGAAGAAGAATCTTGAGTGACAAAGCCTTTCTATCATCCTAATCATGTCTTTCACTTCCGAATTCCACACTTCATCATCATTTCACATCATCATGAGTAGCTAAATCATTCATGGTTGCATCAAGGTCTAGGGTTTGATCTCATTTAGTATTCAATCTGAATTGTAAGTACATTTGACATGGATTTGCTTTGATTTGTTAAGTACTTGACAATTTCTTTGTGATTTCATGTGTTTATCATGTTTCAATGTTGAACAATTTACTATTTTGAACACTTCACAACATTGTTTCTTCTATTTGGTGTTTATCATTAGAGAACAAGGTGTTTTGATTGATAGCGTCGGATTGTGTTTTGATAATTGATAATAACCTCATCCTACAACATAAATTATTCGGTCTAGAATCGTTAAAAGAGTTGTTGTTTGATTGAAGAGTCCATTGATTATCCAATGTGTGAATGTGGTAAAGTTCACTATGTCTATGTAGTGATTAATGTGCTATTTAATTAGATTGTTTATTGAATGTGCAACCCGATCCTTGGTGTGACCATCTCTTAATTACTTGTGATAAAATCAATCACTTTAGGTTTTACTTTTGCGAAATACTTAATCTAAACAACTAAATCAAAGAATCAAGTTTACATTATGTTCATGAATCAATTGAGTCTAAACACTAACCAAAAGCTCTTCGTGGTTCGACACCCTACTTGCCCTAACTAAATTAAGGTATTTAGGAAAACAATTCTCTCTATCTTTGATCGGTACATCGACGCCGATCAGCAAGTCACGTATATTCTACACATAACTTAACACATAGCATACATAACAACCAATTATACTTTAAGTTACTGGGCCTGCTCTACTCCTTAAACCATTAATCAGCAGTTAACACATAGTCCAGTTAAACAGGCAGCCCAAACAAAACACATTGTGGCCCAATAACTAAGGTAGGCAGCCCAGTCGAGACAAGGTGGTCTCGAATCGAGAACATGCGGTCTCGAGTCGCAACCAAGGGGTCTCGGGTTGTCAACTGTAGGTCTCGAGTGGTGCATAAATGAGTCGCAACCTTGGAGGTCTCGAGTCCGGTCTCGAGTCGAGATCAGGAGATCTCAAGTCGAGATCTTGCTGGTTTCGAGTCCTTGATGTCTGTTGCTTGGTCTCGAGTTGCAACTTTGATGGTCTCGAGTCGCAACCGAAGGTCTCGACTCGTACATCTGATGAAGGGATCCTTCTAGAACATCTGCCATCATTTGTACTATCCAATAGAATTTCATGTTCATGATTTTGTGTACTACCCAATACAATTGCACTAACATGTTTTCTTGTCTAATCCTAAATCAAAACAGATCAAAACATAGCATTTCAAATATTCCTTACATCTTCAAACAGTTCATCATTTAGGGTTTCTCACATTCACCAAACATGAATATTCAAGCAAATCTATCCTAGCATTCATTCCTTGATTTATGTACACATCTACTAAACCTCATATGTTGCCTAGAATCATCAAAATAGTGTCATCATCCAAAGTGCATTCAAGAACACATATGCATAACATTTATATAATATTTATTCATTTCTATACAACTCAAATGTCAAGCTAGCATGATAACCTTTAAATCACTTCATTCTTCCTAACCCTATGCATTAGACAAGCACCTTTTATCATGCAAACACTTTCATCATACATAAATAATAATCACAATGTATATCATCACTTAATCAACATTTTTATCTTGCATTTTCGTCACTAAACAACTAAGAGGAGATACTAACCGAAACCGATTGGGTGTAAGTGTGTGTTCGAGATGGAATGATGATCGAGCTACAAGTCTTCTCCTTCCAAATTGGCTCCAAGAATGTAGGGTGTGGTGATGTTTAATGGTTTCTTGGGAGAGAAAGCTAGAGAGAGTGAGGGAGTGGGAGGATGTTTGGGGAAATTGATGCAAATGATGAAAAGTGGCAAGGTTGGCTATCAACTTGGGTTATATACTAGCCCCAAGTCGGTGCACCCTAATGGGTTTCCGAGTGGGCTTAAGGAGGTGCGGCCCAACTGGTTTGGTTCACTCGAGACCGAGTGTTCTCGAGTCGGGTCCTTGTGGTTTCGATTCACCAATACACGCATAGACATATTTATATATTACATTCACATAACTTAATACAAGGATCACATAACACGTCAAGGTAATTACCAAGCTTTCATTTAATAATATAAGTACACTGAATGCTAATACAAGAAAGGCGTTCCGGAAAACCTAGAGTGTCACATTATCCCCAAGTTTTAAGAACTTTCGTCCCGAAAGTTAAGGCAGCCACTGCCAAGCTAGTATGAGTGAGAACGTTTCAACGGGGTGTCACAGATTTGGACCTTCAATTTGAGAGATTATACAAGAACTAGGGTTGTGGGGTGTAACACCTCGAAAATTCACGTCCAATAATGTATTGACACGTGTCATAAACTTTAAACGTGTAAAGGATTACGTTAGAGGAACTAAAGTTGACAATCAAGGAAGGTATGTGAATATACGGGTTCAAAATGTCAACAATGGATAAATATACTTTACAATAACCCTACATGTTGTTTATACCCTTAAACGAATGAATCATGGATCATACGAAGCTAATGGTGAAAGAAAGTGAGGAATTTCAAACTACAGGGGTTAAATGTGTCAACATGTTTAAAGTATACCTCTGAGTGACCTTTTAGCACACCCAAAGCTTTGTAACGATTAGTTATGCTCACCAGAATGCATGATAAAAATTTCACCAAGTTTCGTTATCATATGAGAAAGTTATGATAGAATTCGTATACGAGGGGTTAAAAGCGTCAACGATGAAATTTATGACTTTTCGGGTAATCAAAAGTTAACCAAGGACTTAACAAAGTGGGTATAAGTCTTGAAGCCCTTATAAATTAATTTAGAAGGCTCAAAGTGCAAAACAAGAAGTCAAAACAACTTTTAAAAAGGACCGGGGACCAAAACTGCAATTAAATAAAACTTGTTAACCTGACACCAGGCCTCAGGCGGGGCGCGTAAGACTTGCCCTAGGTCTTACGCGAGGCACCTCAGCCTCCCAGATGCAGAAACATGGACAGGTGTCTGTCCAGCCCTTGTAACCGACTTAAATCACTTGCTACCAATACCATGAGCTGCACAATCTGGTTTTTAGGCACTAGGGGCACTTGTAATCATCTTGGACCAATCCTAGACTTGCTTGGAATTGATCTAATGGGATTAAGATCACTATATAAGGAATCACATGTTGCAACTTTTGTTCATTCACTCATAAACTCATTTGTGGAACTTCCTGGAGCACAAGATCAGTCCCTAAGCCTCACAAGTCGTGCATAGGACTTGGGTAAGTATTCTTAACCTTCCTTAATCGAGTTTTACTTAGTTATTTAGCTTAAAGTCAAACCGTCGTAATTAAGGTTTGACTTAACGATTAATCGCTAATGGTCCAGCGATTTGTCAAAGTAAAGGTAGTTATAAGTTGGTAATTAGTGGGCATTAAACCCTTAAAAGGGCACCCTCTGATTCCCGCTCTAACTAGATCATTTGTCGGGTCAAAGGTTGTTATAAAAAGTCAACAGAATCTTAATTTTCAAATTAACGCATAATTAGCAATGTAGATGACGTGTAACCTACTTTATCACTCATATAACTTGGTAATTAGTATAAGAACTGGTCTAAGCTTATTTAATCCGACAATTTTCTGTTTTGGCTCGGTTCGGAACCGAAAGTCGCAAAACTTTGACTTTTGTTTTGACTTCAGTTCTGACCCGATTTAGATGGATTTAGAGATGCCTTAGAGCTTCATTAGGACCAGGTTACATAATAGAATCATCCTCTGTGGTTGGTTCATTGATTGTCCGATTCATTTACACGTTTCCGTTAATTGCTAATGTTGACCATAATGCCCTTTTGACCATAAAACGAGAATTTTGGAAATGTGAGAGGACAATAATCTTTGCTACTGATTTATAAAATTGTCCCTAAAATTTCACATCAATTGGAGGTCTAGATTAGGAGTTATGCTCAATAGCGTAATTAGAAAGCTTTTTATTTATTTAAACGGCGTAATTAGCATAAAGCCTATCTAAACAAAATTTTTGACACCAAACCTTTTACCCACTGATGTAATATAATATTTTGGGATTTTTGAAGATTTTTAATTATTTTTAAACTGATCATAACCTAAGGTTATTGCCTTGATTCAGTAAATACCGATTATACCCTTTTGCGTATAAAATGAGTTTTACATAACAAATTGATACCAAATCTTTGGCCACTGATTTTATATGATAAATGAAGTATGTTGAACTTTATAAACTGATCAGAAAACCCAGATTTCCTGTTAAACCCGGAAATCGCTTAAAAAGGCTTTTTACGCGTATTAAACACATAGTATAAGTTTAAAACCATTTTTGTCATATAGACTTATTACCAAATGATGTAACCTATTAAATTAAGTTGTTTTAATGATTATTTCAGACCCGAGTCTCAGAATTATAATGAATCTCTTTTATAATCTTTAAAATGACCAAAATACCCCTACGGGGCTTAAATTAAGATTAAACTCGTTTTGGGCATAATGGAAGGTATCTTACTGATATCACAACATATTTAAAGCATATTAACTTAGGAAACCTGTTCATGACTCTTTCGGTTACCCGTTATGCGTTATTCGCGTTCGGTTCGGTTTATGTAACTAGTTTGCGTAAATTAGCCGAAACGAGTCAAACGTTATCGTTTTTATCTTAAAATCCAGAATGTGTTTGGTTTACCCATATTATAAAAGTCTTCAAACTTGTCGGGTCTAAATCACATTCTATTCCGGTCTTCGCTTAATCATGCGTTCGAACCGTATCTCCCTTTAAAACTAACCGGTCTAAGTTTAGGCTTAATTAAAGACCCGTTAGGATTCTAATAGGTTATTATAAACCTTCGTTCCAGATTTAGGAGCCCGGTAAAAGCTATCTGTACTTGCTGATTTGATATACGGCTGAGATTGAATTTATATTTAGCTCAGGTAAATACTTTTAACTTATTTTCCCTTATACGGGCTTGGGGTACGGTATATAAAATACCGCTTGGTCGGGCATTGAATCTTTAATCGTATGATGGTTAATTCATTGAAATGACCCGTTTAAATTGTTTTGTTTGCTTAAAGCCTTTGGGGGGTTAATGACCATGTCCCGGATATCCTTGGCATCATTTTACGAAATGGCAACGACCTAAGCACGGGGTGTAGGCGTACACCCGCCAGTGCCTAAATAAATAATGTGGTGTGTCTATTGATCTTTAACCCGGCACGAACCGGGCTACTGAACACATAAGAAACATGTAATTCTTTTACAAGTATTATATTCAAATAATTATCCCAAGTTATAAAATGTTTTGTGCCTCGTGCATTTAAACCAACTTTCTAAACCTTTTCAAAATGAGTCAGTTGATTGTATTTACCAGTGTAAACTGACGTATTTTCCCAAAAAGGTTAAGTGCAGGTACTACTCGAAATAGGTTGGCTTTCTCCTTAGCATCAATAAGAGTCTCGCAAGCTTGGATGCATTTCAGTCTGTTGAACAATGTTTCTTTTTGATCCACCTATGGATTATTTTCAACTATTTTGTGATACTTAATATTACAATTTTATTCGGTTGAAATGAAATCTATCTTTTGCTTCCGCTGTGCATTTAAATATTGTGTGGTTTGACTATAATGATATCAACAACGTCACGATACTCCCCCACCGGGCCCACCGGTAATACGTGTAAATATCGGGGTGTGACATGGGGGTTTCTCCTGGTCGCCCTGTGCTTCGGATCGAACTAAAACACACACAAGTGTGTGTTTTGAGTTTTAATTTATGTTTTATTATTGTTAGTTTCGAACTAAACACTTTTAGTCTCTCAACTATTGTTTAGTTCTTATTTTTAGTGTTTTATCCCACTTATGAGTTACTGCAAGACTTTTATCTAACTAGGTTATTATTATTCCTAGTTAACTTATTGGATTCCGGGAGTTATAACCCGTCTTATTTAAGTCCCGTAGTTCGTTTGTTTAATCAAACGAACCTAGTTTCGTTTTCAAGGCACCCGTTTCTTTTGGTCAAAGTTTTCATTTATTTTGACGCGTACGTCTTTCATGTGTAAGGCCTCGTGGGCCGTTACTTTCAGCTCGTGTCCGTTATCCTTATTAATTATCTATTTTGGCGGTTAGACTTGTTAGTCGCCGTCACTTCATACCCCGTCACCTGGGTATTCTATTGCCAACCCACCCCTTTGCGTGTTTTCTGATTTCATATCTCGTAACTCACGTTATGACGTGGTTATATTATGTATCACCCCCTTTTTTGTGACCGTTACCACATCACGTCTTGTTTACGTTTATGTCGACTTTTCATTACCGTAAATTTTTCTCTCAAAAATATCGCCTTGCACCTGTCAATGTCAAGATCTTTATTCTTTGATACTAATCATTTTCCGAATTCATCTCATAATATTCATATTTGTTAAAACGTTGTTTCTTACTAAAACTAAATTTTAGTTTAACGTTTTTTTCCCTTAACTATGTTAATTACTCATGTCAAGGAAATTGACAACCCATAATTTATTCTTTGTCCGTTCTCGTTTTACACGGGGACTCGTAACCAGTTCCCTTGCTTTACGCTATTGACCCATAGGTTCTTTCACTTAGCCTCATAGGCTATTTCTTTAGATTTTTTTCCACCTTTTTAAGGTGAGATCCCAACAGTTCGTTTCTTTCTATTTATGACCCAAGGGTCTTCTTGGTCCCGTAGACCTTAACACTACTTTTAATCGCGTAGGTTATGATGATCCCGCAGATCATCTTTTATTCGTGTCTATATTCAAATGTATACAAATACATATATAGCTTTAAGGCATTCCTTGTTATATTTGGAATCATTTATTTTCGCTTTTGAACTTTAGTTGACCTTGACCGTGGTCTAAGGCTTCATTCGTTTAGTTTCGGACTAATCTTCCGACTTTATGACTCCTTACATCATTTACACATCAGTTTGTTTTACGCTCACCGTTTCCCGGTTCATAGTTATACTTCTTTACAACCCATTGCCCGGGTCCTTTTATCTTAATGTTTTTAACGCCATAACTCTTTACATAGGTTTATTAATATTCCGCGCTCTTATTCATTCGGTTCGTGCTTACTTACATTAGCAGGCGTCATCCTTTATTTAACTCGTTTAACTTGTTCGTGTGAAACTTCATCACTTATGAATGTCAAGCCTCATTCTTTGTTCGACCCGTTCAACTTTAAAATAGTTGAACGTAATTTATCAAAATTTCTATTTATAGTATCTTATCGTCTTTTAGTCATGACTCGAAACCCAAGTCTTTTGACTTTCCATCTGCGTTCCCGTTTCTCGGTCTACGCATATGTTTAAATCCTTACCCGTCAACCGGGTGTTTTATCGAAGTTGTTATCATTGCAACCCTTCCGGTATGCATTAAGACTTCGCTTCGATTTATTTGGTCGTCTTAGCGAAATCCATCGCTTTTATTCAACCATGTCTTTTATTCCTTATGTGACCATCCTTGACGGCCTTATAGATTCCGGGTGACGATTATCATCGTCATCCTTGCTTTACTACGACTAAAGTTAACAACCTTGATTATCTTTTTTGTATGGGTAATACCTTCGTTTTTATGATCTGGCGGATCATCTATACTTTGGTTTTACTTGCCCATTTTGTCAACCATGACTCTTTCGTCCGGAATGACTTATTTTCATGAATTTTCGTTAGGTTATTCATTTATATCATCATTTACATTGGTCTTTGTCCCTTCTCTCGGGCTCATTATTCTAATGTAATACGCTTCCGTCACCCGGTTTGCGTTTACGTTTACCATCAAACATTTTACTTATTTGACTCATTTGGGTACCTTTTTAATTTGTCCCATTAACCCTGCCCTTACTACATCGGATGTAAGTATGTCCATCATAAAAAGTTCATGGTACCATGTGTTCACTACTTACTTGGCCAGAGTAAGTGATTAACACCCGATATACATGACCTTTTATAATTTTCATATTACACCCCATGTAAGTAACGCTCCTATTTAGCTTTTCCAAGCTTTTAATTTACATATGCAACAATCATTCTCTACATGTTTGTTGCATATTGCTATTTGTGCAATTAAATCTAAAATGTGCACCTGATAATGCTTGCCCTAACGGGCTTCTCTTGCCGTTAACCTTGTTCGTGATCGCTACGCAATTTAGGTTCTTGATGAGTATGCTCTACTTGTCATACCTCGGATACCCGTAATTTGTTCAATTCTCGTCATCTTCAGATGCGAGTGTCCTTCAATTAAAACATTTGTAAAGGTTAGTAATGTCGACATCAATTATCGCCCGTATTATAATACGAGGCTTTCTGCTATACGTGTCAATGCACGTAGTTTCGTTAACTGTATCAATCATTTTAATTGGGGTAGCGTGTATTACGCGATAACCCTATGTGTTGTTTACAACACTTTAACATGCTAAATCATTAACATACCTGTACTTACTGGATTTGCGATCAAGCCTCGAACCGAACACTTTATTCTTTAACCATGAGCTCTGATTACCAACTTGTAACACCCTTGTTATTATTTTAAAGGTTTTCGTATATATAACGAAAATAAACATGTAATTACGATTAAGGATCCTAAAAAAATACGAGTAATTTAAAACTTTTACAACTTAAAAGTTTACAACATAATATAAATAAGTTCGTCGTTTAAAATGACAACGAAACGCCGTGCGGAAGCTTGTGTCTTTGATCGTGTTCGGTCCTCCCTAAAGCTTGATCTTCATCCGGGAACTTCAAGTATACCTACATTTTTATAAACCATCATAAACATTAGTTTTGATAGTTATACGATACAACAAGCCAAGTTCTCTAAGCCAAATTACAACAAAACAATAATTTGCAGCTTTTACACCCGTCGCGCGCCGCGACGGGTTTGATCAATTCTTGTCGCGTGCCGCGACGATGATATTGATTGGTTGTCGCGCGACGCGACGGCCCTGTTTCAACAGAAAGTTCACTTGGCTGGTGCTGCAGATGCCCAGCTCCACTTTTCTAACTTAACCTATACAAAAACGTGCATAACTTTTGATCTAGACGTCCGTTTCGCGTGATTCTTTTTCCTACGTGTCCGTAATTAAATTACGGACCCATTTATCACCGTGGTTTACATAAAAAATCTGATTTATACACTATTGGCTCATAAATCCCTTAGGTGATTATTCGACCCGTTTGGCAATATCATCACACTACATACTATAGAAAAATAGTTAATTTATATCATATTTACCCATCCCGGGCTTGTCGAACCTTAACGTTTTTGCTCCCATCAAAGAGTTTATGTAGGCGTTTGCATTCACTGATTCATTTGTATCTATCTAATCATTTAACCACAATTTACTTCTTAGTCTATTTTGACCCGTTTAGGGGACTTTTGAGCATTTAAACATTAAACTCGCTCTTTTCTTTTCACACTTCAAAATTCCACCTTCAAGGTATCTACCTATGTTCCATAAACATAACGCAAGTTCCTAAACAATCCATATGGGTCGTTTACCCGTTTTACCTATCAAGGGCGTTTTGGTCAACTTTAGCCCCTCATTTACGATGACGGGCTTCCACTAATTATTTGACCCAAAATCGCGCTTATAACTAATATCTTATTTATGCGTACCTGGCCCGGTCAACATGTAGACCCGTTTCATTTTTATACCTTGCTTTTATTAGCCGCTACTCCAAAGCGACGGAATTATTCAATTTCTGTTCAATCATGTGAACATATAACTTGACAACCAAATGTTAGTCGATATTGCCAAATGGTCTTATCATCACCATTTGGCTCGTTTGGCCTATATGACCAAACGTTTACATACATAACAAAACATGGTTTCTTAACTACCAATTCGCCCATCCGACCCATTTTGGATTTTACCATTAGATCCCTTTTTCCATTAACCAAGGATTTTCATCATTTTATATGTTCCGATCCGTATTATTTCGTATCGGAAACGTATTTCGGATATAGCTTTTGTCATATTTACAATCTATGAATAAATGCATGTCTTATAAAAAGGGTGTAAGCTTTTACTTAACTCGCGTCCGCGCAAACATTCTTCGCATCCATGATCCGTTTGACCCGTTTGTCACACCCCGATATTTCCACGTATTACCAGTGGGCCCGGTGGGGAGTATCGTGACGTAGTTGATATCATCATAGTCAAACAACACAATATATAAATGCACAGCGGAAGCAAAAGATAAATATATTACAATCCGAATATAAGGTAATATCAAAGTATTACAACGGAAAGTAAAGGATCCACAGGCGGATCAAAACAACAAAAGAAGTTATCAGACTAATGGCTTATGTGAAGGAGTTGCAAAGTCCTCAACTAACAAGTCCTGAGCAGCTTCCAGCCCATTACGTACTTGTACCTGTCACTTAGACTTTGGAAAATACGTCAGTTTTCACTGGTAAATACACTCAACCGACTCATTTGAAAATGTTTATGAAAATTGGTTTAGGTGCACAAGGCACAAAAATATTTCGACACTTTGATTAAAATGCACAAGGCAAAATTAATCTTTTATACTTGGGACAAACTATATCTCATGTTATCAGTTTTACATAACTTGCTCTACATACGGGGCCCGGTTCTATGCCGGTTCAAGATTAACCGACACACCACTATTCCCTTATTGGGAATCCCATATTGGGTAAAATTACTTAATAAGCATATAGCATCTGTCAGGTGTATGCCTACACCCCGTGCTTAGGTCGTGGCCATTGCAATTAATGAGTCAAGGATATCCAGGACACGGTCGCATTAACCCCCAATGTTTCAGTTAAGCAATACGAATTAAAACAGGTTATTTGGATTTCCTGACTCATTGGTCTTTGAATCCCATACCTGACCAGGCGGTATTTATATTATCGTATCCCAAGCCCGTAATAGGGAAAATAAGTTAAGAGTATTTACCTGAGCTAGCTCCTGTCTTAAATAGCAAGAATTATAATAACTCAGCCGTATTCACTTAAGTAAGCGTAGGTACAATTTACCGGAAGGCTCTAGTCTGGAATGATGGTATAAATAACCAATTAGAATACTAATGGGTCTTTAATTAAGCCTAAACTTAGACCGGTTAGTTTTAAGGAATTATACGGTTCAAACGCATGATTTAGCGAAGACCGGAATAGAATGTGTTTTAGACCCGACAAGTTTGAAGACTTGTATAATATGGGTAATCTAAACACCTTCTGGATTTTGAGATAAAAATGATAAGGTTTGACCCGTTTCGGCTAACTTATGCAAACTAGTTACATAAACCGAACCGAACGCGCAAGAGGCGTAACGGGTAACCATAAGAGTCATATACAGGTTTCCTAAGTTAATATGCCTTAAACATGTTGTGATATCAGTAGGATATCTTCCATTATGCCCAAAACGAGTTTAATCTCAAAATAAGCCCCGTAGGGGTATTTTGGTCATTTAAAAGATTATAAAAGAGGATAATTAAAATTCTGAGATTCGTGTCCGAATACATCAGTAGAATAACTTATTTTATTATGTCATATCAGTTGGTAATAGGTCTTATATGCCAAAATGGTTTCAAACCCAAACTATGCTTTTAATACGCTTAAAAAGCCATTTTAAGCGATTTCCGGGTTATACAGGAAATCTGAGTTTTCTGATCAGGTTATGAAGCTCAAAATACTTTATTTATTATATAAAATCAGTAGCAATTGGATTGGTGTCAAAAATTGGGTTTTGATAGGCTTTATGCTAATTGCGCCTTTTAATTACTAAAAGGCGTTATAATTACGCTAATGAGCATAACTCCTAATCTAGACCTCCAACTGATGTAAAATTTTAGGGACATGTTTATAAATCAGTAACAAAGGTTATTGTCCTTTCACATATTCAAAAATCTCGTTTTATGGTCAAAAGGGCATTATGGTCAACTTTAAGCATTTAACGGAAACATGTAAACGAATCGGACAACAACGAACCAACCACAGAGGGTTATACCAACATGTAGCCTGGTCCTAAGGAAGTCCTAAGGCATTTCCAAACCTATCTAAAACGGGTCAGAACTGAAGTCAAAGCAAAAGTCAAAGTTTTGCGACACTCGGTTCCGAATCGGGTCTAAACAGAAAATTGTCGGGTCGAACATGCTTAGACATGTTCTTACATTAATTACTAAGTTATAAAAGTAATAAAACAGGTTGCAAAGCTTCTACATTGTTAATTATGTATTAATTTGAAATTAAGCATCCTGTTGACTTTTTAATAACAAGTTTGACCCGACATTTGACCTAGTTAGAGTGGGAATCAGAGGGTGCCCTTTTAAGGGTTTAATGCCCACATAATTACCAACTTATAACTACTTTCAATTCGACTAATCACTGGACCATTAGTGATTAATCGCTAAGTCAACCGTTAATTACGACGGTTTGACTTTTAAGCTAAAACTAAGCAAAAACTTAACTAAGAAAGGTTAAGCATACTTACTGAAGTCCTATGCACGATTAGGAAGGCTTAGGGTCTGCTCTTATGCTCCAAGAAGCTCCCCAAATGCAGATGGAATGGTTTGATCACAATGTTGCAACTATGAGGCCCTTTTATAGTGTTCTTGAATCAATTTGATGATGACAACTAAGTCTAAGGGGTGTTCCAGATCATTGACAAGTGCCCCTAAGTCCTAGGAACTATTAGGGGTCACCCATGTATGAGGAAAATCGTTTTTAAGTCGGTTGCAACGTTTTAAACAGCCAACAGCCAACTTTCTGTCGCTGGGCAACCCTTGCGCACCGTAAGGGTATGGCTTGCGGTGCGCAAGCCTTCTGCAGCAGCCAAAAATTCTTGCAACTTTTGTATCTTGGCTCTTGGTCTTTCCAAAGGTCAACCAAACTTATTCTCTTGCATTTTGAGCCCCTCAATTTTACTTATAAGGGCTTCAAGACTTGTTTAAACATTGGCAAGTACTTGGTTAACTTTGTGCTTACCCGAAAAGTCATAATTTCCAACGTTGACGCATCTAACCCCTCGAATACGAATTTTATCATAACTTTCTCATACGATAACGAAACTTTATGAAATTTTTTATATGCATTCCAGTGAGCATAATTAATCGTTACAAAGATTCGGGTTTGCTAAAAGGTCACCCAGAGGTATAACTTAAACATGTTGACACATTTAACCCCTGTAGTTTGTAATCTCTCACTTTCTTTCACAATTAGCTTCGCGTGATCCATGATTTATTCGTGTAAGGGTATGAGGATCATGTAGGGTTACTGTAAAGTATATTTATCCCTTGTTGACATTTTGGAACCCTTATATTCACATACTTTCCATGTTTGTCAACTTTAGTCCCTCTAGAGTATACTTTCACACGTTCAAGCTTTATGACACGTGTCAATACATTATAGGACGTGAATTTTCCAGGGTGTTACACCGTTCCTCTCCAAGCCCCCACCTAGCTTGTTTAGAGTCAAACTATATCATAACATCCATAAGATGGTTAGATTGGTCATTTTATACAATGGACATCACCCTATGGACCCCCCCCCCCCCTTTTTTACACACTTATCAATCAAAGCATGCCATAAATTCAACAACTAGTTTATAACTTGTCATTTAGCCAAGATTAACATCAATTAGGCAAGTTCATATCACCGAAAAATAGGCTATTTTTGGTGACCTGTTTAACATGTTTACAAGTCTTCAAAAATTATGATTTTTTATGTGACGTACCTCTCGGAGGGTTAGGACTTGTGTTAAAATTTCAAGATCTAAATCTTTACCAAAAATTCATAAAAATTCATTTACTAAGCTGCAATGAGATTCGTCACTTCTGACTGCAGCTTACGAAAAAATTCATTTAAAATTCCTCGTTTATCCGATTGACGAAATTTCAATTGGAGATTTTTGAAATTACCTGAATCTACCTACAGTAAAAATTTCAGATCATAAATCAATTCTTAAATTGAGTTATGACATTCGTAATGGGCTGCAAATTCTGCCAGAAAACGCAGCCTGAACCTTCGATACCGAAAAATTCATAAAACATTCAATTTTCGTCGTAAAAATGCAATTCCAGTGGGGTTTTAAAGATATTTCCTGGAATTACATTTTAGGCTCAAGAAACACATGTTTTTGTCACATTTTGTCCACGTTACAGCCAATACAAGTCGGCTGTAAATTCTGATCAGAAGCTGTTTGAATTCAGCTTTCAATTAAAACATGTTTATGACATTATAACACTATTTTTTAGCAATCAAAACCCTAAAAACATCACATGCACGAATTTAACATCAACAAATCTGAATTTACTTCATGGAACTCAAATTACACTAGAATAACTATCAAAATCCTAGTGTTTAACATGTTTCTACAAAACCCACTTATCACCTTCAATGGTGATTATGAATTTTGCTACAATTAGGCATAATTTCATCTTATACTTGTCTAGTGTTTACCCCTGGACACTATATTGTTCCTATATAACAAACATGCAGCCATAGTTTCGAATTCTCTAAGTTTACTCAGAAATTCAACTAGAGATTTCGTAGGAAATTTACATACTTTGTGACTCCTTTTTCAGTGGAGATCACTAATTCATGCTCAGATTTTGATTTAGAATTGATTTGGACCTTCAATTTGAGAGATTAGACAAGAACTAGGGTTGTGGGAGTTTCTCCTGGTCGCCCTGTGCTTCGGATCGAACTCAAACACACACAAGTGTGTGTTTTGAGTTTTAATTTATGTTTTATTATTGTTAGTTTCGAACTAAACACTTTTAGTCCCTCAACTATTGTTTAGTTCTTATTTTTAGTGTTTTATCCCACTTATGAGTTACTACAAGACTTTTATCTAACTAGGTTATTATTATTCATAGTTAACTTATTGGATTCCGGGAGTTATAACCCGTCTTATTTAAGTCCCGCTAAGTCGGCCTGTCATAAGCTTTGTTTTTCTCAAAACTTTTATTCTCTTTTTATTTAATATTAGGTTTAATTATTTAAATCCTAATATTTACCGGGTTAATTTTACCACTAACGGTATTTTACCCGTCTTTTTGTATTAATGGGGTTTGATTACCAAACCCGTTTTCGGGGTGTTACAGTCGATGATGATGATGATGATGATTTCCTGCAGGCTGCAACGATTGGCTTTTTCAAAACTCTCCAAGCCCCAGTGATTTATAAAGATGAATAGATGATGATCATGTCGTCTAGGTCTCCAGCGGCGTTCGGTTTCTTTTTTATCGGCCTGCTTCTTTAATTGGGGTTTGAATTAAATTTGTTTAGGGTAAATTATAGTTTCCGTCCTTTATGTTTGTACTGGATTGCAATGGATAGCCTTTATCTTCAATAATTACAGTCACAGTCCTTTTTTTGTAAAATCTGTTACACCCTACGTCCTTTGACCCCGACTTAGTTAAAAAATTCAGTTAACTAAGGACATGTGCACCCCATGTGAGGGCAAAACGGTCATTTCAAAACTAAAAAACTTATATAAAAATCTATAAAACCCTTTCCTATCCATTTATCTCTCTCCCATGTACTCTCTCTCTCTACATCATCTCTTTCCCCTGTACACGCTACAAATCGGAACCCTAAACCACCATCATCTCTCTACAAACCGAAACCCTAAAACCCCCACGACGGCAACACCAACATCAACACCAACTACCATCATCTCTTTATCCGTACCTGCACCCACCACCTGGAACCACCTCTAACGTCAAAAATGGGTCGCCTGAAAGCCTAAAACTAGAAGTTCAGATGTGTATACTGTATAGGTTATTAATATTGATTTGTAAATGTTTTCTGCAGATATATGCTGATTTGACTTGAGAAAGAAAGCTTGTTTATAAATCTGTGAAATTATAATGATATTCTGAAATCAACACTGGTTTTTGATCTGTTGATTTGGAATCTTTGATGAATCAACAGAAAGAGAGAGAGTGAAAGTTCAATGAATCTTCTGAAGTTAAGGAGGTCTGCAATCTCTGCATTTACATTACTCTTTTTCTTGTTCTTTTTGTAATGAAGATGGATCATGGATGTTTATCTTTTTTCACTAGTAGTATATGGAGAATGGATGAATAAATGAGCGAGTTTGTGATTTATGTAGAAGATTTTGTAAATAGAGTTTCTGTATCTTCTTTCTGTGTTGATGTTGCAGTTATTTTCAGGTGACAGTGGTTGTGGATTTGGCGGTGGTGGTTGGATTTGTGGGATTTGGTGGCGGTGGTGGTGGATGATTTCGGGGATTTGGTGGTGGTGGTTGTGTATTTGTTTAAGGGTAAATTACACTTTTCGTTCTTTGTACTAGTAAAATTACTAATCTACCCTCGTGTGCAAGGCACATGCCATACTTAACTGAAATTTTTAACTTCGTTAGTGCTAAAGGACGTATAGTGTAATGAGTTTTTCCAAATAAAGGATTGTGATTATAATTATTGAAGTTAAAGGCTATCAATTGCAATCTGATACAAACATAAAGGACGAAAAATGTAATTTACCCATTTGTTTATTTATTTGGGCTATTCATTAATTCATTTCACTTTCACACAATCACATAGTTAGACTTCTCAAAATAATTAAGGGATTTCACTTTTCAGGCCGGCCCTGTACATTTTTGAACATAAATCCAGGCCCTGTATGTTTTTGGGCTCTGAACATACATCCAGGCCTTGTACATTTTTGGTACGTAAATCCAGTCCCTTTAAGAACACACACACACACACACACATATATATATATATATAATTTTAAAAATTCGAGCCTTATATCGATTTGGCCCCTGAGCGGGAGCCCATCAGGCACTTGCTCAGGGCTGGCCCTGCAACTTTATCTCAATTCTCAAAGGTGTATCTAGAATCACAAATAGTTAATTAACATGTATACAATATGTTTCATATCCAGCGCCCTTCGTATGTTCATATGTAATATTAACTTGGTTCTCTCTCTCTCTCAATTTTTCCTTTTTTTGAAACAATAAATCTGTCTTTGATGGGGCTCGAACTATTGACTTAAGGGGAGCAACACCTTAACTCAAATGACTTTGCCAATTGGACCCAACCCCCCACCCTCTCGATTGATCGATTGAACAACAATTCTATTTTTTTAGGATAAATACCCAGCCACTCAGACTATTTATCACAAAACTTAAATGTATTTAATGTTCACGTACAAGTAAAAGTAGTTTATTAAATATATTTCAGTTAGGGCAAATACCATAAAAACCAATATACTTTTTCATTTTTCCTATAAAAGTCTCCCAACAATTTTTTGCACATAAAAAACCAACATACTTTCGATTTTGTTTCATAAAAATCCCTTCACAATTTTTTTAAACATTGTCCCTTCACATGTTAAATTTGAACAAAATTATGACAAACTTGTTACATGAAGTTATGTTTTAACCTAAGATATGTTTGAAAATTCATAGGTTATTGCTACAGAACCGAAAACAGTTAAAAATGAAAATCGAACAAAATGAATTTGGTTTATATGTAGCCTAGTAACCAAGTAGCCAAAGTAAACCATACTTTATATATAGTCGAATAAACTCAATTATATGAATTCGTTGTATTCGGTTGAAACCGAAAACCAAACCAAATTCGAATGCGGTTTGTGAATCAGTTTTGAAGTACTTAAATTCCGTTTAGTTTGGTTTGACTTTTAGATTGACCCAAAATTTTTCAAACCGAATAAAAGGAACCAAATAATCGCATACCGAAAAGAACCAATGGACACCTCTAACGATTCCAAGTTGTTTAAATTATTTTTGTGATAATTTTGTTTAAATTTAACATGTGAAGGGATTTTAATGTTCAAAAAATTGTTGAGAGACTTTTTTTAGAAAAAAAAAACAGAAAGTATGTTGGTTGTCCTTATGCAAAAAATTGTTAACAGACTTTTATGAGAAAATTGAGAAAGTATATTGATTTTTTGTTGATATTTCCCCTTTGATTTACCTGTGACCTATTTGTAGTCCTTTTCTAGTTGGCTATGCCTTTCAATTCTCAAATATGCATACAAATTTCATCCAAATATTTTTTACTTAATGTTTTAACTTTTAATCTCGAACTATCTTTCAAACATCACAAACTCAAATAAAAACTAAAAAAAGATAATCATATAATGGTTAATTTAAACATACTAGAAGCATAATGATTGATGATTTGATAGTTAAAGTATGAAAAATAATAAAAGAGATTGACATTTGTGTTTGTAAATTAGTATAAAAGGGAAGATGCCATATTCCTTAGACTAAAGGGTATGGAGAGGATAGGCTTGGATGGGATGAGCCGCTACGTAGGCGCCACGTAGGCGGCTCGTGGGGGATGAGCCTCTATCATATTTGAGGGGAATGGAGGCTCGTGGGGGATGGGGCCCCACCTCATTATTTTATAATTTTCTAAGTTGAAAAAGGATGAGATAGAGGGTATTTAAATTGAAAAAAGGATGAGAGAGAGTGTATTTAAATTGAAAAAGTAAAATATAATATTCAAGTGGGGCCACAACTCAGAGGTGGGGCCTCGTCTGAATCGGCGTGGGTGAGTCGTTTGGGCCGGGCCGAGGCAAAGGGGGGCGGTGTGGGGGCTCGGCGCCGGACCTAGCCGGGGCTAGCCGACCCCCATACCCATTAGTCTTACGGTTGTCTATTTATCAAATAGGACCAAAACTACAACCATTTTTTTATTTGTTAAACAGGTTGATGTGATCATGTAGATCAATTATTTAAAGTTAATGAATTTGATTTGACCTTTTCAGTGGTGTTTTTTTAAATAAAAATTTTGTTGTATTTTAAATTTAACTAGAATTATCACCCGCCGCAATGCGGCTGGGATTCATTAGTTTTATTTTGTATTAGATGAAAGTCAAATGTTTCTTACATTACCGCGAACCTATGTGTAAAACATAGAAAAGAATGACTAAGTTGATCTCTGACCCAGGCGTTGCGACAAACATATCAAATGGGGGAAAATAGACGTGCTGCGACAGGCATGTTAAACGGGATAAAAATAGATGAAAAAATGTTGAACCCCACACGCACATTGCGGCGTCTTAACTCTAGAAAATTTATAACGAAACGTTAAACGGAAAGCTTGCGAAAGATGAAAAGTATAAAGGACCAAAGTTGAAAGTTAAAAAGTATTGGAGTTAATTTGCAAATGATGAAAAGCTTTGGGTTAAAAGTAAAAAAAAATCAAAGAGGGTTAAATTACAAAAGATATAAACTTTTGAATTATAAGTGAAAAATCAAATTAATCAAAGGGTTTAAATTACCAAAAAATGAAACTTTAGACTTAAATTGCCAAAGATTGAAACTTTAGGGTTAGAAAGGAAAAATCCATTTTTTTTTGGAAAACTCCCAAAGTTGAAAGTTAAAAATTGTTGGGGTTAAATTGCAAATGATGAAAAGTTTTAGGTTAAAAGTAAAAAAAAATCAAAGGAGTTAAATTGCGAAAGATAGAAACTTTTGAATTATAAGTGAAAAATCAAACTAATCAAAGGGTTAAATTACCAAAGAATGAAACTTTATACTTAAATTGTTAAAGATTGAAACTTTAAGGTTAGAAAGGAAAAATCCATTTTTTTTTAAAACTCTCAAAGCCAATATATGCATAAAGTAGTTGATTATTTATAAGGTTTTAATGGAATTTTGTAAAATAACCAAAAAGATTTTTTGGGTACATGAAAACGTCATAAGGTAAGCAGAAGTAAAGTTTCATCAGGTGTTTTAATCTTGTAACTTTTTTAGTAAAAAAATTAATATTTTTTTAAATGAAGTGATGCAAATAAAACATATATGAATCTTGAAAAATCTGAATACTAACCTAGCTACATATATGTTTCATTTGTCTCGCTAATAATAATCAACCTGTTTTGATGTTTACCAGTGGTGGTATACAATCGGTTTACGAACTAATGAAGATCTTTATATTGGAGCTCTTTTTCTATTATTTATTTATGTCATATCTTTAATAGCGGGTTGGTTACACCTACAACCGAAATGAAATCAAATTTACATGCTACTCATGAAAAAAAATGAAAGTCGATTTCAATTGTCTCTTTCCGCTCAACCAATGAGTGCTTTATGAAGGATTAACCTGATTGATCTATTCTTGCCCCTGCAATGGATGGGATTGATTGATGTACCACTAGACACTAGTAAATGGTAGTTAGGGAACGAGGGTCAATACAACAAAGGAAGGGTATACGATAATACATATGACCTCGAGACACACAAACCTGAATTTTACCCAAAGAGGCAAGGCTAACCTTGCAAGCAACATCAAGGGAGGATAAGCTAGCACAGTCTCCCTTGGGCAGAACAATCTGTCTATAAAAGGGGAGTCTTGTTCAGCCTAAAGTAAGTTCGCTTTTCCTATTCTCATTCTCATTTCTTATCCTCTACAATTTCGCTAAGACTCTTAAGAACCACCAACTGATTCTCGCGTGAAGGGTAACGATGTTCTTTGATTACAGATTCCGGCCAATGAGCTATCTTTTGGAGTTGATCCCGGATCTTCCCATTGCTATACTCTTGTTGCTTTAACAATACTACATACTAAGAAACTAATATTATTATAACAAAGTTTCTTAGACTATCTTCACAGGGTAGACGTGGGAGGCTGCCCATAGCCGAACCACTTGCTAGAAGGGCTTGACTGGAATGGAACGCCCGGCGAGGTATCACCTTTTTGCAAGAGCGCGAAAAGATATATTATGAGTTGGGAGGAGAGAAAAAGGAAGGAGTGACAGGTTAGATATGTAGGATAGATGAGAAAGGCTAGGCACCCGACACTTAGGCCATATAAGGCCATGTCCCCCTCCCACCATTGGAGATTTGGGATGAGCATCTTGGACTTGGTACTGGTACCGAATTTTTTCGGTGTCGATTCGTACCCACTTTTTGGTGTTTTCGGTTCCTGTATTTCAGTACAATATCGGTATTTTACCTAATTTACCATACTGAACGTTTTCACTACCGATACCCATACTTGACGAATTTCAGTACTGTACCAAGCTCATCCTGATTGGAGACGGTGGACTTACAAGAATGAACCCCTTTCTAATAAAAGAACTACCATCAACTCTGAGAACAAGGTTGCTCAAAGCCATGCTGCAAAGCATCATCACGCCGTTGATGTTATACATTTTGGGGGTGTTTGGGTTAGCTTATTTTGCTGTAACTTATGACTTATTGACTTAGAAAAGTTAATAAGTTGTTTTTATAGTGTTTGGATTAACTTATTTAAGAAGATTTTGTGTGTTGAGAAGTTAGAATTTCTAACTTCTCATTTATGACTTATATAAGTTAATAAGTCCTTGTTGAGAAGAAATCCCAAGCGCCCCCTTTATTGATTCGTCCATTGTATCACTCGATGTTATACATTTTATTGATTCGTCCATTGTATCACTCCAATCTTGTTAACTTTTTATTTTAATATTCAACTATTGATCTCTATTTTTTTTCCAAAACTATAATTTGTTGACTTTTAAAAGTTCAATATATTAACAAGTTACCAATTAATTTTCAGATCTTTTTTTACAAATAAAACGTAGGATGCAACTTGTGACCACGACCTGATCTGCTTGAAGTAATTACTTGAGTATACACCAGACCATAGTCACCTAATTCGCGGTTCGGTTCAGGAACGGGTTCCGATTCGCAATTCGCTAGTTGGGACGAATTCGGTTCGGAGGGGGTAGGCATGAATCCGCACCTGTCGATACAGCATCTATATTTTTCCCGCTCTTTCACAAGCCCGCCAACATACATATTGGCGCCGTATCCAACCCTAATACGTATTGACCCTTGAAATTCACTATTATTGCAAACGAATGGTGCAGGAAATTCGCAGAATTGAATGGAATTTAACGCTGAATTCAAGGAGCACATTCGCGAATTCGAACCGTATTATGCGAAAACGAATTCCGTATGGTACGAAACGTACCAATACGGAATTCGCCACTTTTCTAGCGAATTATGTGACTATGCACCAGACACACATACCCAACTAATATTAAACGAGTACACAATATTTTAGTTACCAATACCACCCCTTTTTTCTTGAACAACAACTCAGAAGTTTCAAAAATATTGAAGATGCTGATGAGGTAACCCTGTCCTTGCGCCTGTAGTTAGCGGTCGACTACATTTGGTTCAATTCCTGTTATGTGGCTTCTCTGATTTGCATCCTCCATGTTAGCCATTAGACCGATAAATGAGCCCTCGAAAGCATGTCACCCTCAATAACTACATATAGCATGGATACAATTAGGCAACTCATATTTATTGAAATCATTGATTAAACCAAGGTTGTCTTGTAAATTTGTTAACATGATAGATTAACTAATTTAATCATGTAAAAATGATAACATAATGTATATGCATGACATGAAAAAAAAAGTAGCTTAATAATAATAAAAACTTAAGGATGATGTGCATCTGTGTATAAAGTATAAACATAAACCCAAACAAATGACAGGAAACATAAGAATGGAAAACCCACACAATCATTATATAAAAACTCAATTGGTAGGTATTAGTATATTGTAATAAGGGTTAAATTATTCTACAAAGGCTCCTAATTGTAAGAAGTGTAATAAATGGAAAACCCACACAATCATGATGTGCATCGGGTGGTGGTGGGTGTTTAGGTGTTTTTTGTTTTGTTTTGTGGTGGGTTTATTTTTAAGAGCCTTTGTATAGTTCTTATTTTTAGGAGCCTTTGTATTTGATCCTAATCCATTGTAATAAATCGGAAAACCCGTACAATCATTATGAAAACACTCAATTCGTATTAGTATATTGTAATAAGTCAGTAAAGATCTTGTAATACAAATTTCTTGACTATAATATTATTGAATTAAAGATATTGTTGAAAGGGCATATCTGCTAATAAATATACTGACTATAAATAGATAAACAATACGCATTCTCCAAGTCCCAATGGTATATTTTATATGCAGATACATTTAACTAAATCCTATAAATAGTAATCCATCCCAATGGTATATTTTATATGCAGATACATTTAACTAAATCCTATAAATAGTAATCCATGACGTTGCTACCGTATGAATCACAATCACCCCATGTGACATTATTAAAAAATGCATTTCAATATTTCATAATATAAAACTTAAAATGGTTTTCATAATTTCAAGATCTTGTTATCAATCATAAGAGGCCTAGATGGTTTTTAAAATTTTAATATGTTTGACCGATTTCAGCTGTGTGTGAAGTCAGTAACAGTGAATACTGTGCATATGAACGATGACAGATCATTGTCTATAAACACGATTTTCCCTTTTTAGGGCTGTAAACGAACCAAATGAACACAAACAATGCCTTGTTCATGTTCGTTTATTAAGAAATAAACATGTTCATGAACGGTTCACGAACACTTCCCGAATAAGATTTCTTGTCCGTGTTCATTCATTAAGCATGAGTATGTTGTTCATGAACACTTGCCGAATGTAAACGAACACAAACAAACGTTATATATACATTTTAAAATAAGCTGCATTTTTCATCGGAAAAATTACAAAGAATCCACGAGAAATAAATAAGCACTTAGCATAACTATCCAAACATAGCTGACATAATTATTATAATCGTAGTTAACACAAAAAATAAAAAATTTGTCAAGCTTTAACACAAACCAAAATTAAAATGCTCAAATAGTATAACTATGGTTTAAACAACCTTTAAATGAACGAACACAAATGAACATAAACGAACGAACATAAATGAAAACATTATGAATGTTCAGAAACATAAATGAACGCAGCCTTGTTCATGTTCGTTTGTTTAACTTATCAAACGAAATTTCTTGTTCGCATTTGTTCATTTATTAAACGAACGAACTTAAAAGAACTTTCCACTGACCGGTTCACAGACTGTTCGTTGAACGTTGGTTCGTTTACAACCCTACCTATTTTTACAAATGTCGGTATTGATGTAATATGATGAATGCAGTATGGAAGTTGATATACATACCCCAGAGAAACAAACACGGATGCTACATTTGTCAAATCTCCATGTATTGCTGGTTTGGCCAACTCAGGAGCAGGCAACTAACTTCTTACATACCCTGCTTGCCAAACACATAATATATCATTTTACTTCATCTTAATTCCACATTGATAATAAAAAAATAAAAATGTAAACCAAAATATAAAAAGTACCATATATCATCTTGACAAATCAGGACGCATGAGTTGTAGAAGCATTCCATAAGTTGTTATCAAACGGGCTTCCATGAAGATAACGCATATATAATGCGACCTTTCCAGCCTTGCAACAACCAATGACCATCTTCATCAATCCCGAAATCTTTATGGTAGCATGATTTTACTCTCTCTTTAGCCAACTTCAAGATGTCTCGATTAAGCGGTATCTGGCGAAATCCAGCTCTCAAATTACGAACCTGCCACTGTTTATACGTTTCCGGTCTTTCGATTCTCTCGCCACCTTCACAAGCAATGACATTCATTGCCTCACGACCCCAAAAGTTTTTCTCGATAAGCGTTCTCTCTGGCGTCTCACGAGTCGCATTAGCATCAATCATATCAAACATAGACGAGAAGAAAAATAAAGCTTCCCTAAACCTTGTGATAAAAAAGGGGGCGTTGTAAGACCCGTTAATAACACCTTGAATAAATATGTCGGGTTTAATTTTCCTAATAAGGTTCATAACTTTATTCCTCGGACTATCCACCATTACTGTCTCGTCAAGCAAGTATCTAAACCTATACGCACAGTTTACAACTAACATTTCATCACTATCAAGCTCAAGATCATCGATTGTTATTGTTTCCCACGTTTGAGCTATGGCTTTGAACTTAAACGGAACGTTAAAAGTTTCTGCGTAATTTGCTAGCCGATTTCCGGTCTCCTCAACCCTTTCGGACGGTCTAAAACCGGGACAGGGGAAATCAATGCCGGTGATTCTAAGTTCGGGGGGCCCACCAGGCCTTTTAGAAAGACGTTGAATAAAACAAGGCCATTGGAAGCCGTAAATAATACCAAAATCTATTATATGCAGCTTCTTCTTATTCTCCGCGACATGCAAGATGGTTTTATTAGACAAAAAATTGGAGATTTTCAAAAACGGGCAGCAACTAAGAAACAAATGGTAAGCTTTCAATATATCTACGGCTGATGTATGTCGGGAAAGGAGAGCTTTGTATACTTCTGTTCCCGAGCCAGCCATTCGGGCTTCGAGCCCACCAGAAAAGTAATGGGCCAATCTTTGCATACCATCACCTGTCGGTGAAGCGTGTTCTCTTATCTGTTTCAGTAAATCGACTGCACTCCTTCGGTCATTAGCGGCAACAGCTTGTGCACAGAGGCTTAAAAGCGTTCTCAAATCCACCGCGGCTTTTTTCACGCCTTTTTTACCACGTCCTTTACCCGTGCTACCCTTCTGTTGCACTCTATTGACCCCGCTGTGGACAAAACTACCTTGCGGTAGATTTTTTCCTCCACCGCAAAGCAGCACATCATCAAACATCTTAGACCTCACAGCCGGGTCGTTATAAACTGCAGATTGCTTGAAAATTCTCCCGTCTTCATCAAGATCTTTGGGATAGAGGTTTTTCTTTCCTCTTGATTCTTCTGTGATGGATGAACTGACTTCATGTTTCTTCTCAGCCTTTGGAACTATACTTTTAGTCACGAGTTGATCTAAAGTTTTATCACTGCTGAGAGAAAAACTACTTGATTCTACAGTACCTTTTTGAAAGTGTATATCAGATACCGCTTTGAAAACTCACAGGTGAATCAGCAAAATAATCAGTAACACAACTGTTACCACTTGATGAGCAGTAAGACGACTGAAACCCGGGTGGTGAATCATGATTTACAAAAACAGTTGGTACAAGCGAAGAACCGTTATCACTAACATCACAGCTAAAACCTGTACCACTAACGGATATATCACCGACAAAATAACCGTAGTCCCTAATCGTAGTACCGTTATTATCATACGGTGGTACTGTAGGCTGGGAACTAGAGAACGGAGGATCGTTTACCATAAAGAGCGTCATAAAACGATTTCTCTGCAGCTTGCAGAGCAGAAGACTCATGAAGCATATAAGTCTTCTCCTCTATGTTTTCTTCCATGAGCATCTGGTTTATGTACTTAAAAACCACATCACTAAGGTCAAAATCCTCATGTAGCTCACCTTCATGATTTGAGCTAGAAGGCGGACTAGACCTTCTAAGGCTCCAATCAGGCACCTCTCGAATATGATTCACAGAGTTTCGACATAATAACGTTTCGTCTAGATTCATTGCGTTAAGCAACTTTGGATCCGATAGAACCGCCGGAGTTCCATTGTAATTTAACGCGTTCAGATTCAATACCGCATAATCCTCCATGATCATCTATTTACCACATAAAAATCACATCTCCTTAGAAATCACACCAAACAAATTATATGTTTTTATATAAATAAGTTTCTATACTATCTATTTACACATAAAAAAAAAAAACAAATAATTTAACATAAAAAAATCACATCTCCTCCTCAGATATCAAACCAAAACAGATTACATGTTTTTATATTATACTAGACGACTGATTTGTGAACGTATAGGAAAAAAAAAAATTGCGTGTTCGATTCAAAACTACTTATACAGATCATCAACAAGTGCTAAAATGATAGCTAGCAACAACAAGTAATCAACATGAAATTGTGATGCTTGAGAGCGTTACATATTGTAGGAAATTGAAGTTATCGTGGAATCTAACAACAAGGAAAATCATGCAAATATATATAGAAAGAATCAAAGGAGAAATAAGGGGAGTGTACCTGATGGAGAAAGAAAGCCCTAGACGGTGCAATGTGTGTGTAGAATATGAGGGAAGGAAGACTCACAGTTTTATAGGGAAAATCTCCACCGCTCCAATGTCACGATACTTGACTTGCTAAGAGTCAATCCGATTGGAATATTCCTACTCATTAAATGATGGTGGTTTAAACTTTAAACTTTAACAGGGATGGCAAAAATACCGGATTCTGACGGGTGTACCCGAACCAGACACAAATAGGATGGGTATACTTGACACTCGACGGATATTGAGCCGAGTATGGGATTAGATTTAAAATTTTCCGTGGGTATGGGTCGGGTATGGGATTAGGTGATACCCGACCCGATTACCCGAACCACATACTCGTTTACCCGAACTATATACATGATCATATACCCGGATTTTTTAATTTATATTTTTATTTCCATAACCGTTGTCTATTATATTTTTATTTTTGTATGTTCATAATGTGAAAAATAATTTTTTTAATATTTTTATTTGATAATAGTATTTATATTTTTTATGTTGTGAAGTATATACATATAAGTGTATAAGTACTATAAAGTTATTATTAATTTATGATAAAACTTATATTATGTAATATACTTTTTTAATTTATAATTGTTGTTGTATTAATAAAATATATAATAATTGTAATAGTAAAAGAAATGTATTGGGAAAATCCAACTTATATCTTTTAAACAAATTAACGGGTATACCCGATACCCGACGGATAATTACCCGACAAATATCCGACGGGTATTGGGTGGGTTTGGGACACCAATTTTACAAGTGGATATGGGTATGGGATTACCAATACCCGACCCGAACTCGACTCATTGTCATCCCTAAACTTTAACATAACGTTCCGTTACATTAGCGTCACCGTCACGTAGGTAATGAGATTTAGCCGGTTGTTAACTATCATGGTATGATTTAACTAACAATTAAATAAAAGAAAATATGTGATTGGTATAAGGTGGGCTCCACCTCTTTCTCCCTCTGGCACTCGCTAAAGACTTGGTGGAGCCCCCCTTAGCGCACCCTAGGCGGTGTTGAGGACTTGAGGGGTTTAAAGCGTTGAGCGGGACGGAGGTACTAGCCCACGCCATCCAACCTTATAGAGGGTTTCGTCCTCAAGCTAACAAATTTATAAATACTGAATGTATTATAAAAAAAAAAAAAATACCCACAACAAACAACGTTTGCTGTAACCGGCGAAATGTATGAGAAATTATATCATGCAATTGTATGCTCTTATGACTACTACCCTTATGAGAAAGTTGATGATACAAATTCTTGAATCGATGGAGGAAATGCTTTCATATATAAAAATTTGGTAAACATCAAACATTTCTGATCATACACGACATAAAATTTATTCAGGCATCTGAAAAGCGCCTCAAAAATATCGTTTTATAATTCTTAAATTTTCATTATTGATTTTTTTTTTTTTTTTGCTTTATTCAATTCGTGTAAGACACGAGTTGTAACCTAGTACGTAATACATAAATAATATATAAAACAATGGTGACTATGAATTTAATATCATGCGTATATAAAATAGTACAAAGTTTGCAGTGAGAGAATACTTAAACGACTTAAAAACATTCAGAATTATGTGATTGGATCTCAAAAATATTAATTAAAATATGGGGTAGTCAGTAGAGTGGTAAACTTTGCTTATAAGCAATTGGACGTTTATTGCTGCTGATGTTCCCTAATATTATCCAATGGCATTATACGCTTGTTTTTTTTTTTTTTTTTTTTATCTGAATTGACAAGGTTGCAGTTGTTTCATTAAATTAAATTGCGTAAGTCAGCTATGGAGTATGGACTTAAACCAAGTTGAGTGGTGACTAGCTACTAAAGTTCGATCGTAAAATCGAATTTAAGTCTAAGCTCAAGCATAAAGTGTCGCTCATTCAATAAACGAGTGTGAGACCAGAATTTATATGTCAAACTTAACAAGACTCACGAGCCAAAACGAATATGTTATTTGTACAAATACAATACGTTTTATTTAATATAATAAATTTATATTACATAATAAATATTTGATATCTCTGTCTATATATTATAACTACAAATATATAAAAGCAAAATCTAATTATATAAACTTTAGTTATATAATATAAAACTTTCTCACATGATAAACTTAAGTTTTGAATATAAATATAAATATTATAACAAACAAGTTAGAGCTCGAGCTTCAAAACTTTCTCACATGATAAACTTAAGTTTTGAATATAAAGCTCGAAGTAAATTGTGCTCAAACGTTGTTAAGTAAAAGGGGAGTTGTGCTCGAGCTTAGGTGACTTTGTGGTTTACCTCGGCTCATTTATACTTCTAGTATAGCTACCCTGTATTTGTTTTATATTATTATTATAGTTGATCATTATTTTAGTCACGACACGTCACAATAGACGCAACAATCGATCATGATTCATGAAATAAATATATGAATTATTTAGGAAAGAAATTAAACGAAGGATATATTACGTCTTTAACTCGAATCTAAGGTGAATGCTTGATTTTTCAAATTTAAGAGTACTGTATAATACATTTAGTATTTGTAAATTTGTGTGCATTCGTATATATATGTCACCTTACAATGATTTTGATTATAAGAAAGGATTATTGTGTACCGAACTAGGGGCGTGCACTTGTTCGCTTGGGCAGGTTTTAGCTCAAAACAAAACAATTACTGAAAACAGGGGCGGACCAAATGTAACACAGCCCTTAGCACGGGCTACGCTCAACTTGGTACCGGTAGTGTACCAATTTTTTTTTTCGATTTTTATACAAAGGTCACCCCTAAACAACTATGACGACACCCCTAAAAAATTTTAAGCCCAAATTGCAGTTGTAAATAATAAGCCCGAATCCGTTTATATAGCCCAACCAATTGTTATTAACACAATTATAATGTTATATATTAAAAAACTCGAGTTTGTTTTTTATATGCATTTGATGGGAGATATATTAAGCACACAAATGCTCTTTCAAAACACCTTCAACAAAAAGGTAAAGATTTAATAGAAGCGGCCAACTTGATAAATGGTACAAAACGAGCATTAAATGCTTTAAGGCAAAATGAGTTTGAGCCGATGTTGGAAAAAGTGATTTCCTTTTGTAAAAAATACGACATTACAATGTTGGACATGACGGAAAGTTATGGTAATCCAAAAAACCGAAAGAATGTCATTACAAATCGACATCATTTTGAAGTTGACATTTTTAATGAGGTTTTGGACATGTGGATTCAAGAATTAGGAAATCGATTTAGTAAGATAACAACTAGTTTGATAAAAAAAAATATTTCGTGTTTAAATTTTTGTAACGGTTTTTTTAAGTTTGTTCCATCGAAGATATTGTCGTTTGCTAAGATGTACCCGGATGATTTTACTACACAAGAAATATGGACTCTTTTGGGTGATATTGAGTCATTTCGTCACTCTATAAGCGATGATAATTTTGCAAACTTGAATGTAATAAGTGATCTTGCGAGTGTTATGGTTGAAACGGGAACACATAGTTCTTGTCCTTCAGTTTATCGGGTAGTGAAGCTAGCTTTGCTTTTACCAGTTGCAACCGCAACCGTTGAAAGATATTTTTCGAAATTGAAGCTTGTCAAGACGGATTTACGCAATCAAATGGGCCCAAAATTTTTTAATAATGTTATGGTTTGTGCGGTCGAAAAGAATTTTTTACATGAAGTAAAAGATGACGATGTGATGGAAAGATTTCAAGCTATGAAAAAAAGAAGAGGACAAATCTATTAGGTATTTGTTTTACTTTATTTATTTATTGTCGTTTTTTTAATATTGTATGATTGCACGGTAAACAATTTTTTTGGGGATACCCCTGATTTAATATTCTAGTTCCGCCACTGACTGAAAATTCGGGTTTTTGAGTTTTTTTTTTTTTTATAACTGTTCCGTTTCAGTTTTTCGGTTTGGGTTTAGTTTAGTTTCAATTTTTTTGGTTGTAAAATTTGGGTTTAAAATCTTTGGGTAAAAGGAATTTTGGCTCAAAATATAGAGCTTGGGCCTAAATCTGTTTACTAATTAGTGATTAACATGTAAAACCGAACCAAAAATTCGGTATTTACGAAAATATAATGCTAAATTGTCGGTTTTTCACATCCATATCGAACTCATAATAAAGAAAAAGTTGGTACTAAGGGAGGAGGGGTACTCACCGAAGATACTCTCCCCATCTAATACAATGACACCACATCAACTGCCTAGAGACCACAACCCGCATACCACTCCACTAGCAGCGGTGTTCCCGTCTAGAAAAACACATACTTGCAGGTCTCACTCTCCTCTCCACACACATCACACAACATACCCGCTTCAGTGACTACAGGCTGCATCCTCAACCCGCACAACATACCAGCGCACCGACGACGATGTTATTGCACGGTGAATCCTACGTGGACAGGAGTACCCGCAATCGTCCCCTCCTCCCTAATTTCTAAAAAATGTTGGAATTTTTTCGCATGGTGATGTAAACTTGCGATATCCATCATTGTATTTGTGGTTTTAGTAAACACACACAACTATACTAAGTCATTATACCCATGGGTAATGTACATCCTCATATTCGTAAAACAGGTTCAGCCTACGAAGAAAATCAAGCATATGTTGGAGCGCAAGGAAAAAAAGTTTGTTTGTTTGTTTTTTTTGTTTTTTTTGTTTTTTTTTGTTTTTTTTGTTTTTTTTTTTTTTAACTTTGGAGATATCGGTGTTCTAGAATACGTTAAAATGGACGCACTTTTATAGTTCTTCTTTATCTTATGGGATTTTATTTACGGTATGATCTAATTCATATTTTCTTCACGATTAGACTTTGACAAAACATTATGTATGTATGCATGCATATCAATATATGAAGTGTTCGATTATTTAATTGATTATCCATATACCTAAATTAATTATTGTGACCATAAACATGTAAAATCCTGATGCCCTCAAAACAACTTTTAATATTATGTAATGTAATGTAATATCAAAAAAAAAATATATATATATTGTGTAATGTAATGTAATATCAATAATTTTGATTTTGATGTGTACATATTGTTGTTAATGTGTCAACTTCTTAGTAAAAATAAGTTTACACCAACAATTTTGTTAATAACTTTAAAAATGTAATTTTCTGATCATTCACAAACCAACATCAAAATCAAAATAAATTATATACAAAAATCTTGAAAAAATCCAAAACAATTCAACATGTCAAAAATAATAGAAAGAAAGAAAGCATGGCAATGCTTTGAGAATATATATCACGTGTCTTGGTCAGCACTTTGGCTCATTCACATAACTTTATTACATCAATGGTAGCATCCATTTGTGAGATATGAGATATTTCTGAGATCTTGTTTCTTGTTTAAATTTTCTATTTTGAGTGACATTGAATTCACATGAGAAGATATATCTCAAGAAACTCATTTAGATTCAAGTAGGGCTGCAAACGAACCGAACGAACACGAACAAAACTTTGTTCGTGTTCGTTTGTTAAGAAATATATGTGTTCGCAAACCGTTCATGAACACTTATCGAACGCGATTTTATGTTTGTGTTCGTTTGTTAAGGAAATGAACTTGTTCGTGTTTGTTTGTTAATTTTAGGCAACGAACAAAACTAATGTTGATGAACACAAATAGGCACAAATTAATGTTCATGAACACAAATGGAAAAAAAACGAACACAAACAATCGTTCATGAACATAATATCTAATACACCGACACTTATTAGATATTTAATTTGTCGGAATTTTGAAGTATTTAAATAAATATAAAAACTAAAAACTCTAATGAACTATCAAACACAAACGAACACGTTACCGAACGTTCACGAACATAAACGAACGAAAACGACTTAGTTCATGTTTGTTCATTTAACTAAACGAACAAAATTTCTTGTTCATATTCGTTTGTTTAATAAACAAACAAACACAAACGAACTTCTCGCCGAACGGTTCACGAACTGTTCGCCGAACGTTTGGTTCCTTTGGAGCCCTAGATTCAAGCCTACTTATCACTCAACAACAGCTATATAGATATCATGTGGTTTCACTCTATTCATTCTACATTTCATTATGTGAAAAATTGACCCACGCCAAACTAATATCATAAGTTTTAGATATTGTAACATTTGTTTATCTTGAAAGTTTAGCAACAAAACGACACATACATTGAATATCTCATGCATACCCCTAAACCCACTTTATCTATAAACAATATAATTGGTATTATTTTTTATCTTATTTGCATACAGGGAAGAAAAATGTAAGTTAAAGAGTTGAAGGGAAGAAAAACAAAGGAAAATGGGCAATGCCGGCTCAAGGGCAAATTAAATGAGGCATTAGCTTAGGGCCATCAACTTTTAGGGCCTCTCATCTTGGATTTTTTTTTTCATATATATATTTGATATATTTGGGCTTGTGCTGATTGTTTTGGGTTAACTAAATGAAAGGGGAAGCAAACAAAAGAATGTGGTAGTTGTGTTTGCCTGTAGGCCCAAAAGTCATTTGTTTTAGGGATTTTTATATATTTCCCCCTCTTAAAAGGGCTTATTACATATTTCTCCAAACAAGAAAAACAATTACATATTTCCCCATTTTTTCAGAAATTACCCAATTACCCTTTTTTTTATTTCTATAATCTTCTTACAATCGCTTCCTCTCCCCAAATCAAATCAAACCCTACTTCAGACTTAGTTGGTGTTCTTCCCCTTTCCTTGATAATCGTTAAAGCGCACACGACAGCAAAGGAGACGACGCCAAACCCTAGACGAGCAGAAGAAGAAGACGCCACCAACATCGCTCTTTTCAGCAGCTGAATTTCGCAAAGTTTTTTTGGACTCGGTTGAAGAAATCTTCTCAATTTTTTTGACTGTTCTAACAGTTGGATTTCTTCAACGGCTTCCAGATTGAAAATCGATATTGATTTTGGTTTGTAACATGTCTATATGCTGAATTTACATGCAGGTGTGCTTTGGGATGCGGATTGTAACTATAAGTAGGTTGCTTTGAGAAATCAACTAGTTACATAAATCATCGCTAGGTTCTGTCATCAAAGGAATTAGCTTGTATTTGAGGGAATTTTTATTTATATATTTCTTTTGTTTATTTTGGATTAGCTCAGTTGATTCGAGGCTTCATAGTTGTATCAATATGTTATATTCAAAGGAGTAAATTACAAAGTTCGTCCTTTATGTATGTCATATATTACAAAGTATGTCCTTTATCTTTAATAAGCTCAGAAAACATACTCAATGTTTGTAAACCCTTACAAGTTATGTCCTTTAGTCATAACACAATTAGTTTTCATGACTAAAGTATGTCCTTTATCTTTAATAAGCTCAGAAAACATACTCAATGTTTGTAAACCCTTACAAGTTATGTCCTTTAGTCATAACACAATTAGTTTTCATGGTTAAAGTTGACTAAGTCAACCCCACATAAGGGTATTTTAGTCATTTTATCTTAAATGCTAAAATACATAAAACAAAACTAAATCATTATCACCAATGTACAAAATCTACCAGCCACATCCACCCACCACTTCATCCACCCTAAGCAAATAGATACACGTCCACCACTGTTAACAATGCTCTTCACCACCACTTCAGATTCAACCATTAAACCAATACCCTTTACAATACCTTCACAAAAACTATAAGAGAAACTCTAGATTAAACCAAAATTGCAAATGAAACATGAAGAAACCGAGAATTAGATTATAAATCTAAGAAATTTGACAACAGAACTAGCTCTACTTCCAGATCCAACCATCTCGATCGCCTTAACAGCATCCATACCTTCAATAACTTGTCCAAACGCCACATGCTTATCGTCAAGCCACTCCCATAAGGGTCCTTTAGTCATAACACATAAACCCATCCATTCAAACCCCCCAACCACCGTCGCCACTCCCACATCAACCACCGTCCACCGCCAACACTCCCAAACTAACACATCCCTCTTTTCGATTGAAGCCATGTATCTATGCAACGTATATGAAAACCAAGGCTGCAGATGGGGAGCAATCTTAATCTATTTATTCACAAAACTCAGATAAACAAAATGCACAATCAAACGACTCTTTCGCCCCCACAATCTTCTTGTACATGAAAACCGGCAACGAGTCAAGAAAGGCCTGATCTAAGCCGGAATCCGGATCTAAGCCGGAATCCATATCTAAGCCGGAATCCATGAAAACCGGCAACGAGTCAATAAAGGCCCGATCTAACCGTCGTTCTGCAGATCCAAGCCATTGTTCTTCCAGATCCAGATGGAGGGTGGCGATATAAACCAGATGGTGGAGATGGAGGGTCACCAACAGTGGAGGGGGCGAGCTAGGGTTCCGCCGCAATGAGGGTTCTTGGTCGCCGGAATTTGACGATGGTGCTTCACCGGAGCAGAAGGTGGTGATAGTGGGAGTAGGTAGTGGTGGTGGTGGTAGGGTAGTTAGATATGGAGAGAGAGTCTTGGGTTGTGTTTATCTGTGTTTATATATTTATAAACATACTTATTTTTGTTTATTAGTTTTTAGATTAGATTATAATTATTTATTTTAGTATTTAGGGTGATATGACCAAAATACCCTTATGTTGGGTCTGTTTGGTAAGATTTAACAATGAAAACTAACTGTGTTATGACTAAAGGACATAACTTGTAAGGGTTTACAAACATTGAGTATGTTTTCTGAGCTTATTAAAGATAAAGGACATACTTTGTAATATATGACATACATAAAGGACGAACTTTGTAATTTACTCTATTCAAAGGCAATTTGAAACCTAAAGTACACAAGCCTCTGTCAACAACTCTGGTCTCATCGTCACAACACAACACAACACGATTATGAGTATGTATTGTTTGAGAAGAGTAGCCAGTGGAAGAATGAAGGAAATACTATATGAATTGGGAAATATGTGATTGAATAATGATATTAGAAAGGGAAATATGTAAATATTTATTTAATAAGTCATTAAGGGTAAAATAGTCATTTAATAAGAGTAATTTTTAATGAAAAGGGGAAATATGTAATATATATGAGTTAGGGTGGGGAAATATGTAATATATATGGGTTAGGGAGGGGAAATATGTAATTAAATTTTATGATTGGGTAAATATGTAATAAGCCATCTTAGGAAGGGGAAATATGTAAAAATCCCTTTGTTTTATTCTCAAGTTTGTTAATTACCCTTTTGGTAATTTTGATCATTCATCACTTGTATGCAATAGCTTTGAAGTAATTTCGTAATGACTTTTGTGTAATAGCTTAAAACTGTTCATCAATGTTCCGCCAAACTGTGTAATAGCATCGAATCTTCAGGCCTGAAGCAGAAGGTAATCGCTTCGATTTTTTTGCTAGACTACTTAGTTGATTATTTTTGCAGTTATCCTTTTGGTAGAGATAGTCTTTTAGAACTTAGTTATCCTAGTTTTGCCTAATTTGCTTGCTATTCTATTAGTTGGTTTTGCTTGAAGGTAATCGTTGTTGAAACTATTGATTTTGAGTGATAATTTATGCCCCTAAGTTGCTAATAGTTAAATACTTGATTCTTTTGATGTTATTAAACGCTAGTTTATACTTTAATAGTTAAGCACTTGATATGGAAAAGGGCCTCAAATTTTTATTTTGCTTTAGGCCACCAAAAACATTGAGACGACCCTGAAAATGGGAGGAGTAAGACAGGACCAGTGGGGATGCAGGGCATCGAGAGAAGCATCAACCCAACGGGGATGCGGAATAGTGGAAACATCACCCCACCGGAAGATACAGAAGAGCGAGAGAGCGGTATCTATTTCATGCACCTTGAATGGTGTACGCCACCACTATGCATTCCCCACAAACCGGTCCCATGAGTCCATGACCAACATGAGGGAGTTAAATCACGTGTCCTAAAGTAAAACCATTTTGGAGCCAACATAATAGATTCCTACTTCCATGCACCTAGAGGCGCACAACCATACTGGTTTGAGAACCGAATCCGGGACCAGAACTGAATTCAGTTTGACATCGGCATACCTATAAAACCAGTTTAGAACCAACACAACCCATAGGTTTCTAACAAGTTTTTATTCTTCTATTTGAAACCAGTTTGAAACTGGTTAGACTTGAACCGAACCGGTCAAAACCGACAAACCCTGAATCAGTTTCAAACCAAAATCGATTTTGACTTTTTATTAACCAATCTGAACCGATTTATGGTTTGAGCCCGATTTATGGCCCTCTACAAGCGCCCTTACAATTAATCCACTCATCTTTTATAAAGATAGGAAGTTAATCCTTCCTTCAAAACATCCACCTTTATATCTACTAGCATAACTTACATATCTTACTAGATTCTCTCATACTTAAACATATAAGATAAGGATCATCATAAAATGCTTAGTTATTGGGTTAAGAAATACAAATCTAAGTCGTATAAATTTTTATCAATAGTTTATATTTTTTTAGATTTAGTTTTTCTTACATACACACACGTAACTTATGTACTTGAAAGATCGTCAAACTAATTTGATCATATATGTATTAGCTTTAACATAACCTACACATGTCTAAGTATGTACATAGAAAATAATTAAACTGATTTGATCATGTTTGTTTTTAAAAATTTTGAGCAAAGGACTAAAGGAGTGAGAAACAACAATTATTACATTTATACCATAGATTTTTGTAAAAGTAGAAAAATAAATGATTCATTACACATACATACTCATGCTTACAGACGAGATAAATATACATATAATAATAACTTGAATGTCAGATGACGATTCTTAGGGTGAACGGGCACCATGCGGGGAGTGGGACGGTGACCCAAGTCCCTGAGCGGGAACACCGCCGCCATCACTGCGGGAAGGGTATTCGGGGAGGGGGATCGGGGAGGGTTCACCGCTTGAGAGAGAGGAGAGAGAGAGGGGGTGATTGGTTGTTAATGTGGGTCCACCCTTTTTCCACCAATCATATTTTTTCCTTTTTTTTTATAAAAAAATAATTGTGTGAGTGGAGTGCCGCCATCAAATTGAGGGTGTGAGGGGAGTTAAGAGGGGAGTTGACGTGGCGCGTGCTGATTGGCCGTGCATAAGAGAGGGGACTCCCCTAAGACCGTGGGGTATGGTGGGGCTTGGGTTGGGCATTTGGTGACACGTGTAAAGGGAGCCAGCCCACTGCCAGGTTACGTGTCCGCGGGGTATGGCGGGGCGTGGGTTGGGCTTGGGTTGAGTGCACCGCGTGGCATAAATGTTTTTAAAAAAATACAAAAAATTTATATAAAGTCACACAACATTTATAAAAAAACCTACAACTTCATTAAAATTTTAAAAATTACATAATCCTAAAAATTACAAAATAAAAAAAACCTAGAGCGTTAAAAAAATTTCAAAAAGGTCGATCTTGTCGAACGCCTTGTTTTCCTTGCCTCGAAACTCTATGTTCGCCACCGCCACCCGGTCCTCGTGGCTTAACTTGCCACCGGGAACCGCTTCGTAGTAAGCCTTGAAACGCTCGAGCTTGGGCCGTAGCTCGCGCCATTTATGTTGGCACGCGTTGAGGTTGTGGCGGTCGTTACCGACGTTATGTCGGTAGGCCGCGAATGCTTCCGCCCAATATTTTGTTTGGCCCGGTGGCCGCCCCTTCATAGTGTCGACGACGCTAGTTACGAGTGTCATTTCTTCTTGACGGGTCCAGGATGCCATAGTGGTGTTGGGTTCGTGGGATGGGGGCGACCAGCGGGGTAGCGGGTTCAAGACAGTGGGTGTAGCCGGTGGGGTTTTGGTTCGTGGGATGGGGGACCGGTGGGGTTGGGGTTGCAATATATAGGGCCTTTGGGGGACCCGGGTGGCGGTTATAGAAGATGGGGGGATGGGGGGGACCGGTTTGAATTTTAAATTTCAAAATTTTAAAACAACCGCCTAACGTGGCTGGGTGACTCAATGAGAATAAGCCAGCTCGCTTCGCCATACCGCCCCACGCCCGGCTTGAAAGCCAAGCCCCAAGGGGCCACGCCTCAACCCAAGCCCACCCGGGGTGGTAACTTGGGCGTTTTCCCCCAACCCATGCCCAAACTCCCGCCCCATACCCCACGGCCTAAGAGGGGAGTGCCCCTCTCACCCTTAATATTACAACTTCCAAACATCCTCCTCTGCATCTACTAGCATAACTTACATCTTGTAGGAATTAGGTTCACCTTTTGTAAAATATAATTACAAAATATATCATAACGAGACTCTCGTTATTCGTAGGAAATATCATAGTACAATACCGGTTGCAATAACTAAATAAAAAGAATATAATTATAATTATATACACCAATCTTGATTCAAGCCGCATCTCTGGTGGCTTCTTCACGCGCACTTGATAGCATCCTAGACTCGAGTATTCATCATCTTGAGTCTTGAAAAATACTCCTTGACTGCAACAAAGAGCACACTAAAAACGTTGACGATTTTGGTTGAGGCACGTGTTCAACACGCTTCCCTTAAAACAGATTTCGCGCCTCTACTAAGGACGACGCGTCTGTCTCCCAAGGTACAACAGCCGAAGCAGTCTATACTGCCGGAGATGGCTCACCGGCCCAAGGTTACAACCGGTAATTGTAGTGTTTGAACTCATGTGGTGGAAACAAGTAGAGAGTACTCATCTCTCTAGTTGGTGTTCAAGTGGTCATACTATTTCTAGTATTCTTCATGTATCAAGCAATACTCTATTCTTGTTGTCACAAAAAGAAAGGCACATAGCCTGCTATTTGAACAAGACTAGTGAAAGGATTCACTTAATTATTCACTTAATTAGAGACTTAAAACTCTAATAAAACTAATTAAATACTCAAGAGTTACTCTTTAACTTACCACATGAATATTCTAATTAATATTTATAATTTTATTAAATTATAAATATATTTAATATCCATTCACCAAATTTCCAACAATCCCCCACATGAATGGAGATCGTTCAAAACACTTAAAATTTTCAATGTAACCTCGACAGTTGAGTTTTGCATACGATAGGTAGGTGTTACCCTTTAAACCTTCGCTCATGAAATGCACTTAGCCCACTAGCTCTGAGTAGATCTCGATGTCTTTGAACTCGTCTGCCGTTTGTGTAGACGACAATACACTTCACACAAGACTCTCCCTAGCCGGGTCATCTCCTCATAGTCGTGTCCAATAATGGTCGTGGAACACTTTCCTGGTTCTGCAAGAGCTCTAGGAATTGTGCCCTCAATTCCATTCGAAGCGACCCCACTTCTCTCTAACATAGGTGATTCTCCTTAGATCATTAAAAGCATTGTGGTTATCGTGATCTATCCAAATCATTTACCACATATTATGCTTAGCCTCACACTTGTCACTTTTAGGAATGGACTAGGAAGTTTATTAATCTTTATAATAAACTACCTTATTAAATGCGTAGGGTTATTCCCCCACAGTGACCTCGCTTATTCATACAATTAGGTTTCCCTATTGAACTCAATTCTTGGGATCTCCAGTCTACTGAGTTAGGTTTCCATCATATGAACTTCATTTTTCAAGGGCTTCAGTCCCATTCCACAACTTGATCTCTAATAAACCCTCAGGTTGTTGGATCCATAACATTAGCAAATAACTTTGCGTATTTGAGATCAGTTGTCATGATGTGTTCTTAACTCGTAAGTTAATTTTGCCTATTGTCAACTTCTAAGACTATAACCTCAGTGGCCATCTGAATCTGGTTATAACATATGTCTTCGTAAGATACGTGTATCATTTAAGGCAAACACATCTCCATTATGCACTACGACCTTTGTGTCCTCCACTTAGTCGTCTATTTGCAATGTTAGATTGGATTACAAAATCCTTATTGCTAAAAACAAATGCAAGACACCCCCCACATTTAAGTGTTACTGGATAACATTTAGATGTGTTAATGAGAACCATTTCTACATACCCTTATAGGGTTGTTTCTTAAATGGTTCCTCCCCCACATTTCTTTCCATTTGATCAACATTTCCGTAACACCACTTATGGCGACATTTATACACATATGATTGAACAAGACCAACCTTATTATATCAGTGAATTCAACTCATATTGCATTAGCTTACACAAGCTTCCGAGCTGACCAAAGCAACACATGCCATTGTCATAAGTTTGTCACCAACTTAGAATAATTCTAATTTAACATCTAGAATAAGCTTAGACAATGAGTTCTCCTCGTTAGCTTTTCAAACAAACTTTTAAAAGTTACATGTCATTTCCTTATAATGAATGAAAATTCTCTCTCAACTTTGTCCATACACAAATTCTTTTTGTGTTCATACAAATTTGAATGTTTAGAGTTAATTAGTCTCCGTCAAGACCCATAATTAACCAAGTACTAGTCTAGCATGCTTTAGACTACAATACTTTAGCTTGTGAACAGAAGATGCATCATTCTGATTCTTCACAGCCCTAAGGATATCATAATATCACTTTGCAACATTCATCCCTTGTTAAGACAAAATAATGAGACTTATTCATAATCCTAAAACATCAATATTTAGGAAGGTCTCACAAATTATTGTATATAGCACAAAGCTAAATTTCATCATTCATTTAAGGAACATAACTTGTTTACCTTTGATCTCCAACGATCTACCATTGACTCATAAGTACTTAAACATAAGCCTTAATCCAAGTCACTTGGTGAACACATTCATCACCAACAAGATGAATGTTTCTCATCTACAATCACTATTATGTGTGAGATAGAGTCAACTAGATTGACACTCAACAACATGGCATTCATAATTTTTCCATAAGTGATTTGCACACATCTATTGTTATTCATTAGGAGACATGTATATTTAGGATGCTCTCCCAAATGAAGGTAAAATCTCCATATAGATCTAACAATAATCAAGTGGTAGACGCATCTACTTATAAATCTCGCAAGATTTATTAAAGGTATACAATAACATATAGTACTTTTACTTTCATATGTTAGAATTCACACTTGTGAATTTTTCAATGACTTCTAATGAAGTATGCGACATGAATGTCGTTAGTGTATTTCATCTCAATACACTCACTACGTTCTTTCATTACTCATTCATGATGTGGTTATACATTTGATGTTTCGTCTTTGACTTTTAGTCAATGTAACAACTCTCAAGTTGTTTATGTCCAAGTATTTTCATATACTATCCGTTTAAAACCATATTCTTTTAAACAATGTATAACCGACGTTATAATTATTTTCCACAAAAATAATTTATACGTCACAACCATTAGTGATTTATTTCTTTGTAAAAAATTGCATGTGTTATCCGAAGATATTGAACACAAAACAATAAAATACATTGGAAACTAAATCATAAGTGTCAATCACTTTTGAAATTTAAACGGAAGCATAGACAATATGTAGACATCAAATAGCAAAGTGCTTTTATCTTCAACACTTTATAATCTGACCGAAATCTTCTCAACAATATTGTCCCATGGCGTGTCTTGAGGTACTCCCTCAATAAGACTCCATGCACTTGTAAGTACAAGTTTCTCATTTCATCTTGAAACTTTAAACTTGGACAATTATGCTCAAAACAACACCAAGTTGTTACAAATACTACATTTAAGTAGTAAACTTGAACAATTAAATTTGTTCACAACAACACCAAGTTGTTTTCACTAAATAATTTTTTTTTAACACACATGTTGGAAGAAAAAAAAAAGTTATAACAAGCACATTATAGAATCGAACGTTTACATAAAAACGTTTTCCAAAGATATAGTTTATAAAATAAACTGTTTCTCATCAGTTTTAATGCACACATAGGCAATTAAATGTTTACATAAAACATTTATGTCCATTATGAACAATCTCTAACCTCGTATTCGTGATACACATTTTCTAACACACATGTTAGAAAACTTTAAGTCATTTTATCTATATATATAGCATGACCAAATTAAAGCATCAAGTGTCATCACTAAAACTCTACTCAAGAGTTTCACCATATGAAGAGTTAAGAGTCTCAATAATTATAGACTTAAACTCTAATAAAACTCATTAAATGTTATCATTAAAACTCTACTCAAGAGTTTCACATATGAAGAGTTAAGAGTCTCAATAATTATATATTTAAACTCTAATACAACTTATCAAATGTCACAATTAAAACTCTACTCAAGAGTTTCACATATGAAGAGTTAAGAGTCTCAATAATTATATATTTAAACTCCAATAAAACTCATCAAATGTCACCATTAAAACTCTACTCAAGAGTTTCACATATGAAGAGTTAAGAGTCTCAATAATTATATATTTAAACTCTAATAAAACTCATCAAATGTCACCATTAAAACTCTACTCAAGAGTTTCACATATGAATAGTTAAAAGTCTCAATAATTATAGACTTAAACTCTAATAAAAGTCTCACTTTATTAGAGATTTTATTAGAGACATAAACTCTAATAAAAACTAATAAATTGACATAAAACTTTCCTTAAGAGTTTATCTTCCATATGAAGAGTCTAGTAATGATTTTAATTTCATTAAATTCATATAAATACAACACCATCACTTTATGGTGCTTTAATTCCTTGAAGCCAATCAAACATCAACTTCAGTGTATGACATTATATTTCTAAGTCATACAAAGCATTGAAAACAATGCTACAACAAATTGCTTATATAAAATGTTTACATAAAACATTTCATTGCATTTGTATTTTAACCATTTTTAACAATCATGTTAAAATGAAAGAAATTCTAACGCGCACGTTAGAAATATTAACATTTCCACAAAATGTTAATTCGACTTGCTAAACACATATATGGTTCAAATAAATAAGTCATTTCTAATACACACGTTAGAAACTAAACAATTAAAAATTTCTTCCAAACTAACGTTTTTCATGATCGTTTCTAACACAATTGTTAGAAGACAAATGATTACAAAAATCATTTTTAGACTTATTTGTTCATATCAATCCATGGGTGGATCAAGAGTCTACTTTAAATAGAGACTTAATTAGAGACATAAAACTCTAATCAAGTAACATAAAACTCTTATTTAAAGACATAAAAAACTCTACATAAGAGAATTTAACGTTTACAAAAAACGTATGGCTTACACCAATAACTCCGGTCTAACATACATGCTAGAAAATTTAACGTTTACAGAAAACGTATGATTTACACTAATAAACCCGATCTAACACAAAAGTTAGAAAAATTAACGATTCCCAAAATCGTTTCAAAAACCAAACGGTTGAACAAAAACTATTCGTTTTGTACCACGGTATAGGATTTAAGATTGTATCTCAATCTCAAGAAATTCAAACACAACAAGTTGTACCACATACATATTTCCCAAAAGAAAATATTTACAAAATCATAATCTTTAAAATATTTTTCTATTATAAATCCTTTCGTAAACCCAAAATCCTTATAAATAAGGTTTTTAAGATTGTACCAACAATCTCACTAAATCTGTTTTAAGTTTGTAGGAATTAGGTTCACCTTTTGTAAAATATAATTACAAAATATATCATAACGAGACTCTCGTTATTCGTAGGAAATATCATAGTACAATACCGGTTGCAATAACTAAATAAAAAGAATATAATCTTAATTATATATACCAATCTTGATTCAAGCCGCATCTCTGGTGGCTTCTTCACGCGCACTTGATAGCATCCTAGACTCGAGTATTCATCATCTTGAGTCTTGAAAAATACTCCTTGACTGCAACAAAGAGCACACTAAAAACGTTGACGATTTTGGTTGAGGCACGTGTTCAACACGCTTCCCTTAAAACATATTTCGCGCCTCTACTAAAGACGACGCGTCTGTCTCCCAAGGTACAACAGCCGAAGCAGTCTATACTGCCGGAGATGGCTCATCGGCCCAAGGTTACAACCGGTAATTGTAGTGTTTGAACTCATGTGGTGGAAACAAGTAGAGAGTACTCATCTCTCTAGTTGGTGTTCAAGTGGTCATACTATTTCTAGTATTCTTCATGTATCAAGCAATACCCTATTCTTGTTGTCACAAAAAGAAAGGCACATAGCCTACTATTTGAACAAGACTAGTGAAAGGATTCACTTAATTATTCACTTAATTAGTCACTTAATTAGAGACTTAAAACTCTAATAAAACTAATTAAATACTCAAGAGTTACTCTTTAACTTACCACATGAATATTCTAATTAATATTTATAATTTTATTAAATTATAAATATATTTAATATCCATTCACCAAATTTCCAACACATCTCTCACTAGACCACTAGCTCTCATACTCAAACAAATAAGGTAAAGGATCATCGTAAAACGTTTAGTTATTGTGATAGGCAAAAAAAATCCCAAATAGTGCGTATATATATATATATGACAAAGATCCGTTAGGAACCACCCTTATTGCTAGAACCAATGTGAACACAACCAAAAATGCTTAAAAATAGCTAAAAAACAAACAATTTTTTTTTAATATTTTTTTATAAAAAATCGCTACTTTTAGTAGCAAAAAAAAAATAATATTTTTAATTTTTAAATTTTTTTTTTTGCTACTAAAAGTAGCGATTTTAACATAAAAAATATTAAAAAAAAAACTTTTTTTATATTTTTTTAGGTTTTTTGGGGGTTTAGTTTTTAGCATTTTAGCTTGGGGGGGGGGGGGTTAGGTTTTTTGAGGGTTTTAGTTTTTAGCATTTAACTTGGGGGGGTAGGTTTTTTTAGGTATTTTAGGTTGTGTTCACATTGGTTTTCGCAATAAAGGTGATTCTCGCATGAACCTTACCCTGTATGTTTATATTTTGTTTGGATTTTGCGATTCTTACATATACACACGTAGGTTATGTACCTAAAAAGTCATCAAACTAATTTGATCATACATATTAGTTTTAATATAACCTACACACATGCATTATTACACACGAGATCCTTAATATACATATAATGACTTGACTGTCAGATAACCATTCTTGATATTACAACTTCAGGACCTATTCTAACGAGTTCATATTGTATCGACAACCAACTCCTAGTGCGGAAAACCAAGGAGTGACCCAACACGACCGCCGATATCCCTCCGAACCAAAAAAAAAACCTTATTCATTACACCCTAACAAAGAACCAAAAATTTCTACGCGGATCTCGGCGGCCAAACAAACATTGTTAGTCATACCAAACATAGTGCATGTCCCTCTCCTTACTCTCTATAGTATATATACACTACGTGTCTAGTTTTCATCCACTAAGTGAGATTCAACCTTGCATCTGTATGTGACGTTAGCTTCGAATTTTAGTGGTATGGATGATTTTGATTCAGTTTGGTTTGAATGAATTTGTAGAAAGGTCGAATTCAACCAATAAAATATGAGTCCAAATGAAAAATCAATTTATAATTGAAGCCATATATAATGAATCAAAAACCAAACTTCTTGTTCGGGTTTTGGTTTTTAGTTAAAAAGGGCTGAAGCACACCTACCTGTTAAACAATAAAAACTATACCCTCATTATGATGCGACAACACGAGTCTAAATTGTTTGTTATTGCTAATTCACTTGGTTAAAATTAAACAATAAAAACTATACCCTCGTTATGATGCGACAACACGAGTCTAAATTATTTGTTATTGGTAATTCACTTAGTTAAAAAAAAGTTATTGTCACAAATCAGTCAATCATGTCTTGGTTCACGAAAAAACATTATCGTTGAGGATTTCGTCAAACTTTAAAAGTTGACACCACAAAACAAGTAACATACTAAGGCTAGAGGTATGGTGCCCATCCTCCTTTGGATCCATCACGTAGGCGTTACATCATAGTCCTCCCAAGGATGGTCCATCCCACAAAACTAGAGGGTATGGGAGGATGGTCCTAGATGATCCTACCCCACCACTTTTATATTTTATATTTTTTTAATCTTCTACTTTTTTAACATTTAACAAATAAATTAACTAAATATTTTCATTAATATTAAAAAACACATTACATAAACTTAAAAAAGAAAACATAAACTTAAAAAATAAAAAAAGATAGACTTAAAAAAAACATAAACTTAATAAAAAAAAAACATAAACTTAAAAAAAACATAGACTTAAATAATTTGATGTTTCTTTATGATGTCGTTTTGTAGTTTTTTCAACATCGAACGTTTCAGCTCGGGATAATCATCGACATCCATCGTTATTATTTCCCATTCCTTGAGCCGAATCTTTTCATCGGACAATCGGATTTTTTCATTGGACAATCGGAGCTTTTCGCGTAACTTTTCTTCCGCCACACGAGTCTTTTCTTCGATGGCCCGCTCCTTCGCCTTCGCCTTTTGGGTCGAGACGTCCGTGTACGTTTTAAATTGTTCCATAAACTCGTCCATCTTCGGGTCCACCTTTTCCTTTTCTTTCCCCTTCGCCCGCTCCTTCTTTGATTTGTCCCGGCCCGGTGGACGCTCCGCTTCATGTACGGTGTATTCTTCTTCGTCGAACTCGGCGTCATCGTTTAAGTTTATGTGACACCCCGCGTCCGATCCACCGGCGCTAAAACTACCCGATTCCGATGTCATTTGTCGCTTCGCCATCTCCACCTCGTTGGGAATCGGCGCCCATTTTTGGTGCGTTCGCAAAACTTCCCACGCGCGAACGTGTGCGAAGTTGGTATTATCATTGTTCGTCTTGTACATCTCCAACGCCTTTTTTAAACACATCTTCGTCGTTCATGCCGCTACGACGCCCACTAGAATATATTTTATTATATTCATCGCAAAACTTATTGACGAACCCGTTCATTTTTCGCCACTTTGATGACACCGAGTCGATATCTCGATACGGGTCTTGATCCATTAGCTCAAGGAACTTCGCCAAAACCGCCTTTCAAAACCCATCACCCGTTTAATTATTACCTATAAAATATGTTACAAAAAATAAAAAACTAATTCTAAAAAATATAAACTTAAAAAAAAAGTTAGCTTTACCAACCTTTTGTCGGGTGTGTAGATGTGCCTATGTAAGCCTTAGCTAAGGCTTCTTCTTCGATTGGCGTCCACGGTTTCGCCTTTGGTTTGGACGGTTGCTCACCCACCACTTGCTTGTCTTTTCTTCGTTTGCCTTTTTCTTTTTGCGGTTGGGTTTCGGGAACAACTTCCACATTGTCGTCGGGTTCGGATTGTTGAACGGGTTGCGTCGGGATCGGTTGGGGTTGAACGGGTGGCGTCAGGTTCGGTTGGAGATTAAAAGCACCCCGCATCATCATTTGTTGAAGAGCTTGATTTTGAGAGAATTGAGAGAATTGGTTCGGTGAGTGTTGGGATGCGGCAAAGGCATTTGACGAATATTGAGAGAATTGGTTCGGTTCGAGCGTCGGATAATATCCCGGAACCGAGAAAACATTCGGTTGAGTCGGGTTGTTGGGATTGTTCGGGTTGTTGGGGACGTTCGGGTTGTTGAAGGAATCCATGGTAGAATATAACTTTATAAAAGTGGGAGATGTTTTATAAAAAATAAAGGGAGAGATATGAGAAAAGGGGGTTAAAATGGTGAATGGAGGTGAAAATGGGTTTGAAATTTATAGATGTTGGGGAAATAACCGTTGCTTTTTTTTGAAAATTGGTAAATTAAACTTTTTTTATTAATGGTCGAAATCAGCAAGTGGCCCACCATTTTTGGACCGTCTCCAACGTCACGAGCAGGACGGAGAGGACGGGGACCAGGGGGGATGGTGTTCCACCCGGCGCCGGACCTCGACGCTTGGGGGACGGACCCCATACCCACCAGCCTAAGGGGAGCGGGGGTGGTCATCACTCATCACTCACAACATCCAATGAAGTTTCGTCATGTCATCAACCATTATTCCATCACTCACAAGCTTTTTTTAGTGGCGGTGGTCATCACTAGTAATGAAATTCCATCACTCACAATTTTTTTTAATTTTTTTTTTTTGAAATTAACAATAAAACACTAAAATTATAAATTATAAATTTCAATTAAATAAAACATAAATTACATAGCAAAAAAAAAAAACAACTAAACATTGGAAAAAATATTTAAATTAAACAGGTGGCATCTCCCAACCCCACCTTTCACAAATCTTGCGCTTTTGTTGAATTACGACCGACTTAAACGGTTCATCGAGATGGGCGTGCGGATCACACAAGATTTTTAAATCATTTTGTCTTTCTACCGTTTTCAAGTGTCCCATGTACGCGTGCTCACGTTCAAGTTTTGCGGAAACAAGTTTTTCTCTTCTTTGTTTGGAGTCGCTTATTTTCGCCAATTTCGCATCTTCGATTCTAAAGATCGACTCCGCCACCGCTTCCTTTCCTTTGCTTGACGATTCACCACTTTTCTTGCGGCGCGGCCTTGTAGGTGTATCTTCTTCAACGGGGTCGTCAATGAGTTGATCGGGTTCGTCAACGGGGTCGTCGTTTAAATTCATTTGGGGCAAGTTATCCGACGCGGAAGTCGTGTAGTTCCCCGACTCGGAGGTCTTTGATCTTTTCGGACCTCCTCTTTTTTTTGGAGCCGTAGGCCCACCCATGTCGACCAAATCAACCGGTACACACTTATGGTGACGTCTCGCAACAACCCATGCCGCGACGTGTGGAAAACTCCTCTTTTTGTTGAGTCGGCAATACTCCTCGGTGGCGGTTTGCATGATAGTCGCCTCACTCGCTCCACTTTGTGGATTTCGGTTCTACAAAAAAATATGAAAAGTTATTTAAAAATAACTGTTTTCTGAATTTTTATAAAAATACTATTTTCTTTAAAAAAACAGTTTCTGTTTTTTTAATTACTGTTTTCTTTAAAAAAACAGTTTCTGTTTTTTTTTAAATTACTGTTTTCTGTTTTTTTTTAATTACTGTTTTCTTAAAAAAAAAAAAAAACAGTTTCTGGTTTTATAAAAAAGCAACACTATTATGTTTTTATTAAAAAAACTGTTTTTTAAACAGTTTCTGAATTTTATTTATAAAAAAAGAATTCAGTTTAAAAGAAAAAACAGTTTTAAACTTTATAAAAAAACGTACATTTTGAATGAAACAACCGTTGAACTTACTAATTTTCCCGTTCAAATCCGTCTATTTCGACGTCATTTGGTCCATGTTTCGTTCCGTTGAACCGGGAAGTTGGCTAAAATGATTAATGACCCGTCTCCAAAACATATCCTTTCGTTGCTCGTTGGCATGTTTCTTATTTTCGGAGATGTGCAAGTACGCCTTCACCAAGGCGACCTCCTCCTCGCTTGTCCATTTTTTCCGAACGGATGACGGGAAAACTTCTTGAACGTCATCGTTTTCTTCTTCTTCTTCTTGAACGTAATCATCATCTTCATCGTTGTCGAGACTTGGTTGTGGTTCACGATACGCACGTGCAAATTGACGGATAAGGGTGTCATCTTCTAGTGGGTCGAGTTGGTGGGATTGGGTTTGAAAGTGTGGAAATGATTGGGGTTGAAATTGGTGAGGTTGAAACGGTGGAACGAACGGTTGGTTTTGGTACGGTTGTGATTGAAAGGGTGGATATTGTTGGGTTTGAAAGGGTGGGACTTGGTCGGGTTCGTCTTGCAACCTAAAGCGTGTCGGCTCGCCAAGATTCGCTCGAACCTTGGGTCTTACGGGATTTTTCTTCGTACCCGAACCTCTTTTTTTCGAACCCGCACCTCTCTTTCTTGAACCTTCCATGTTTGTTGTAAAATTATTTAGATTGAGTTGGAGAATTTTTGAAATGAAATGGAGAATTTTTTTATTTTTTGGAGTGAGTGGGGAGAATGTTTGATGGATTTTTATATAAAAAACCTTAAAAAAAATACCTCCAACGTTCATATTTTCCCCCAAACGGTCATTTTCCAATTTCAACGCTTGATTCTTTCCACGCGTTGTTTGTTCAACGTTATATTTCGATGTGGCGGCGGTGTGCAGTTATCCACAACGAGTGATGTATTACCCATCACATACCACCCCCAGTCCCCTAAGGGGGGAGGGGTGGTTATCACCTGCAAAAATTTCAACACTCACAACATCCAATAAAGTTCCGCCATGTCATCAACCATTTTTCCATCACTCACAACTTTTTTTAGTGGCAATGGTCATCACTCACAACACCCAACAATAACCCTCACACCCCCTCACATGTTCCATCACTCACAAGCCATAACGCGTGAAATATATCACGCACATCATTCCATCACTCGTTGAGAATAATGGTGGCGGTGGTCTTGAAAATTCTCCACGTGTGGTATTTGTTTTATCACGGAACAAAAGTGTTCCACCCCCACTGCCCTAATAATCTGATGGTTTGATTGAACATGAAATAATTTTTACATAGTAATAACTATTTTATAGTTTTCATATCACACCATAAGACAAAAAATTTAACGACGACCAAGTCATACACCTACTATAGTCGTTTTTCACATGATTAGAATTTTCAATCTATAGGAGTACATTTTTACACACGCTTTAATACCACTAGACTCAGGGGCGGAACCAGAGGGGGGTCAAGAGGGTCCATTGACCCTCCGGTCACCGGAACTTTTTGAATTTTTATTTATAAATTTTGAGTTTTTGAAGAACAAACTTAGAGATGGACCCCTTAATTTGAATCAGTATATAGAATATAAGTTTATGATGACCCCCTAATTAAATCGTTTTGGTTCCGCCACTGACTAGACTACATGCGTTTATAACAAAAAAATAGAGATATTAAAAATACAACTAGCAAATGCAAATGATTTATTACCTATCAATCACCAGCCTATTAATAACTGGTAATTGTGATTTAAATTTTAATTTTCTTTCATTTTCCTTTTTATTACATTTTTAAGTCGAAGGTTTGTTAACATAAAGTATTAACCTTTTGATAACATAAAGTATTAACCTTTTCACTTTTTTTTTCATAATGATGTTACTTTTTTAACGGCAAATTTCATTTTTAACTCTAGGAGCTTTATCTCATCATGCCTTGGCATATCGTTTCTATCTTTTTAGCAATTAAACTTTATGAAAAAAAAAAACACATTGAGAAATTTATAAGAATTAATCAGAATAATAATGAAACTTTGAAGACTAAGTCACTAATAACTTACTTTATTATTATTATTATTATAGACTTAATCTAGTATCATAGGTAAGATGGTTATGTTAATCGATGACTTAAAGAGTTAAAAGTTTCAATTAAAAGTAATATACAAAACTTTAAAGTTTATACTTTTGATATTGGAAAATTGGAAACTAAAATAAGTTGAAAAAGGTCTACGTCATATGATATGAGGGACCAAAGCTCATCTGGGCCCTTCCAAATCCATGTTCATTTCACATACGACTCATTTTAGTTGGGCCAATCTTTCTGTTTTTATAGGCCTTGTATGCAATCCAAATACGAAGACCTCTAAGTTCTCGTATGATCTCATACATAAAAAAATGTGAGCTATCGTGACACCCCAAGACAATAAATGTAGTCTGCTTTGGCCTAGTGGCATACGGTTTTGTTCCCGGATATCAGGGGCGAAGTATAAAAGGGGACCCTCGAACTTTTCGCTCAGTAGTGTTATATATGAAGTTTTCGTATAAATTTTTTTGGGTATATACGTTTTCGACCCCCCGTCATTGGGGTCAAACTTCGCCACTGCCGGATATCACACATGAATTTTCTAGGAGGTCACCAATATTAGGCCATGGGGTATGGGGCGGGGGTTGGGGCTTGGGTTTCAAGCCGGGCGTGAGGTGGGGGAAGCGAGCTGACATGGCGGGCTGTGTATGGCCAAAAGAAAATAGCCGTTGGCCAACGGCTATGTTAAAAAAAAATTAATTTTTCACTATAAAAACTCACATTTTTCTTCCATTTTTTACCACATTCAACCACATCTTCTATAAAATCATCTTCAATTCTCCTTCTACAAAACGAAAAAATGCATCCTTATAACCGTCCTTTTGACCCGAACAACCCGTATGCATTACAAGAAAATAATCCTAGCCCACCACCCAATCGTCCAATGCCTCGTCTATTTTTCATACACTCTTCTTTGCCCCATGAAGCGAGTTACGCATCGCTTCTTGGGAATCGTTTGTTTACTAACTTCCCACACTCCGATGATTCGATACCTACCCCGTTTACACAATCGCCCATCAACCTTTCACCTACCTCCATCGACCTTTCACAAAACGAAACCGTTCCCGAAACTCAACCACCCAATGATGGTCCTTCCGCATCGAAACCCATCAAAAAGAGAAGTCATAAGAAAAAAACCGAGGCGGATAAAGTAGTTGAAACCGTCAAACGAAAACAACAAAAATGGGTCGTTGCTGAAGAAGTTGCATTGGCGAGGGCTTGGTGTGAACAATCTCAACATTCAACTTTAGGTATTCTTAAGGTTTTTATTAATGGTTATTTTTTATATAACTTTGTAATATATTAAATTTTGGTTTTATTAAAATAGGAAATTCGCAACATCGAACCGCCCTGTGGGAATCAGTTAGTAGACTATTCCATGAAGAAATGGGAAGGGAGGCTTATCGTGAAAACGATAGCTTATCCTCAAAGTGGAGCGAGATAAGCACCCAACTTACAAAATATAGTGGTTTTTTAAATAAAGCAAAGCAAAACCCAAAAAGTGGTGAAACCGAAGCCGACATTTTGACAAACCCAAAAGTGGGAGATTTGTAAGTTTCATCCAAAGTGGGTGAATATCCCCATTGGTAGCGAAACTAACTCGTCTTCCAAAAGGTCAAGAGCCTCGTCCCAAGCCCATTTCGATGCACGAGATCAAGAGTTTGAGGACCTTTTGGATGATTCGCCAAGCCCAAACCGGCCTGAGTATGGGAGAAATGCCTCAAGAAGGCGTGCTCAAAAATCAAGATCTGGTACGGCATCGCCTTCAGCTGGGAGTTCGGGCTCGAGTAGGGGAATATACAGCGAGCAGCTGGATAACATTTCATGCAAGTTGGATACATTCAACGTATTCCAACAACAAGGGGCCGAAATACGAAGTAGCAAAGAAGCTAGAGATGCCGCTAGAGATGCCCAGAAACAAAAACGGGATTATTTGAAATTTCTATCCCAGCCCATTGATCACCTACAGGGTGACGAGTTACAACTAGTCTTGGCGTTGAGAGAAGAGATAAAAAAACAAATATAAAAGTTAGGAATTTTTTTTTATTTTCTTTATTTAAAAATATTAAAAAAATTAAATTTGTTGTTTTAAATAATATTCAAATAGCCCAGCGAAGCCCACCAAACCCACGCCCCACCATACCGTGTTGAATGTGGGTTTAGCCCATGTCTGCCACCCAAGCCACGTGTCAACTAATGCCCCAACCCAAGCCCAACCCCCGTCCCACCATACCCCACGGTCTTAATACTACTCTCTCGTAAACATGCTTAGCTACAGAATTCTAGAAGATATGTTGTGCTTGTGGGCCTAAAACTGGTCATGATAAATGGATGTATTCTTTTTAACCCAACGCATCTACGGACGATGTGAAATTTTTGTAAGGTGTTACATACATCCCCTCTTAGGGACTCATTATTATTAATGACGTTTGTCTTCCCTTCCCAAATGACATAACGAGTTGCTCGAATCCCATATTATAACACACCCACCACACCCATGATAATGTGCTAGTTACCCAACTAGCTCGCGCACGAGCAAAGGTTTTCGATGAGGAAAAGTGTTTTTATCATCTAACATCACAACTGATATAAATAAAAACAAACACATAGTATAATTTTAATACATGAGAGCATGTTAGAAATAAAATACTTTGTTAATTTTAACAAAATATTAAGTTTTTATTAACGTGTTTTGGATCCAGTGGCGGATCTAGGATTCCTACCAAGGGGTAACGTGTTATAAATAAGCCGTAACGAAATCGAAAAAACGTCAAATTTTTCCAAAATTTACACTAATTTTTCCAAATTTTTTCCGACCAAGGGGTAGCGGGGGTTACCCCTACCAAAGAGGTAGGTCCGCCCCTGTTTGGATCACTTTATAAGTTCGTTTGTGTACTTACATTAATCAGTTTACATATGGTGCAACCATATTACTGATTCGGAATTAAGATTTGTGTAATATGTGGTATTTTCATATTTTATACATTTGGTTCGATTTTGCAACTAATAAATGATGCAAACATGTCAGTTACATTTATTTTGTTATCCGTGGTTTTTTAATAAAAGTACGAAACTGATGAGTTTGTCATACATGTTTGATGATGCAAGACAAATATCGAGATTCGTGCTCACATATTGAGAATTAAAAAAGAAAACACATATATAAACGAATAAAATCCACATGATATGACCAACTGACCATTAATGTGTTGGGCCATACAAAATCAAGTGAAAGCCCAACTTAGTTACTCCAATTCTCTTAGGCCCCAGCCCAGGAAAGTTTTGCACTTTAGAGTGAGTTAATTATGTTTTTCGTACTTGTGGTTTGTTAAAAATAACAATTATAGTCCATTAGTTTAAAAGTTGCTAAAACAATCTTTGTACTTTCACTTTTGTAACAATTACAGCTCATACTTATTAACACCATTTAGTTATTCTGTTAGTTTATTTAAAATGATTATAATGTCTGGATGACAATAGTGAAGGTGGTTGTAATTGTTACAAAAGTGAAAGCACAGGGACTGTTTTAACAAACAACTTTTAAACTAATAGACTGTAATGACTATTTTTAGCAAACTACAAGGATGAAAAACGTAATTAACTCCTTCCTTTAGATACTTTATTTCATTTACAATCAAATACGTGTTAATTCAATTGTATGATAAGATGCTACATTTTTCTAGTAACCATGGGCGCATGCTAGAAGGGGCCGGGGGGGGGGGGGGGTCCGAACTTTTCGTTCAGTAGTATCCGGTATGTAGTTTTCGTATAGAATTTTTTAGGTATATACGTTTTCGACCCCCCGAGTTTTTAATTTTTTTAGGTATATACGTTTTCGACCCCCGATCGGAAATCTCAAGCTTTACCACTGCTAGTAACCACAACATAAATTAGAAGAGTAAGTTGACTATTTTTTAATTATATTAGATTTAGAATATTTGGTTTTTATGCCCGGAACTAAAGGAAAATACTGTTGTAGTTTTCTTATAACTTAACACTTAAATTGCACCCATAAAGTAGTTGAAGCAAAGGTATGTTATAAGATTTCAAAAGTCTATTGAAAGATTTGAAGTATTGATCATATCATATTGGATATTTCTAAACTAACTTAATATCCAGTCTAAAGTAAAAGATAATGTTACTTTGATTTTAAGAAAAGTGAAAATGTTGAAGGCGTTGGCGTGTGAATTGGACAAACAGAAATGCTTGTGTTGAAACTTTAAGAAGTAAACATTAAAGCTTTTGTTTGTTGAGTATGCAGGATTCTTTCGGTAATTTCAATAATAGTTATAGTTAAATAAGCAATTAATCTTCACAAGATTTATTCCCCTCTTTTAAGGTTGGATCTATGAATAATAATAATCACACATATTTTAATAGGCTAGAGTTTTATATTTAGAGTAGATCCTATATTATATCTGGCAATATTTTATTATATTATATAGAAAAAGTTGAAGAGAATCTTTTTTAAGTCGTATTTAATTTTAAGAAAACGAAAGAGACCCCAGTCAGTCCACATGCTCATGCCTCATCCCTCTAATGAATTATCTTAGCAACGGGATCTACGTAGTGAATAATAATATTCCCACCAATCTCTTTATTTCCGTCCGCTTATATTATTATTGTAGCCTGTAATTAGTCAATTAGGTCAGCTTTATAAAATCTTATCCTTTTGTTTTGATTTTAAATCCAACATTTAAATAATTATCGTTAGCGACATGACCTTTTATCGTAGAGGTCATAGGTTCGAGTCTCGCCTGGAGCAACTTCCGGGCGGTGGGTTTTCTCTGGAATGGTGGGGGGCTGTGTCATCTGCGTTGACGTCGGTGGATGGCCTTTTGCCATTGGGTTTGGTCGTTCAAGAAAAAAAAGCTAATTATCAATTAACAGAATATCAATTATCAATCTTTTAATACAACAAAGAATGGTATGATATTATTAACTGCAAACAAATAAGACTTGATGAAGAAAGAAAACAAGAATCAATTCATAAAGATAAAAAATGTTTACAGATTGCATACAAACAGTACAATGTGCAAAAGAATGGTATGAAACTGACAATTTCTAAAACATGTTAAAAACACCCTTATTTCCTCTCCACCAGCCACTTTAAGAGAGGACTCTTTAGTAAGTAAATATATGAGATATTACAGTAATTTAAACAAGTTAAACTTTGTACACACCATCCCCAACTCATTTCCGCCTTCAGACTCTAACCGCTGGCGGAGTTTGAATGGGTTCGGTCTGATGTTTCCCATGTGGCTTAAGTTGATTCTGAGTCCAGAAAGAATGTGCCGCCAAGACTCGGTCCAGTAGAGCTTGTGGTACTGGCTCCCCCCTTCTTTGCTGAGGTGATATACTCGCTGTGTGAACCAATGTTTTCCATTTATCCTGTATATATATTGAAACTTTAATGATAAACTTCGAAAAAATAAAATAAAAATTGATGTATTACCTTCAAGTCCACATAAGTTCGGTGGTTTGCATCATCAAATGCACGGATTTTAACGTCGCGCCATCTAGAAACAGAATAAGAATAAGCATTGGAACTATTGTTTACTGATATCATATTTTCGTTAAGTAATACTGAAAATGAGCGGGATATACACACCTTCCAGTTCCGAGTGTTTCAACAGCTTCTACAAGTGCTTCTACTTCAGAAACAGAAAACGGCCTTCTAGTTCTACGTTGTGAAAGTTCGGTTTTTTTGCTCACTTTGTGGTTTAGCGGGACCATTGCGAGTGTCTCTGGATTAAGTTGTCTGATTGGCACGATAGCTTTAGTATCCACAGTTTCTTCTATCGATACCTGTTTACTTTCTTGATTATTCTCAGTTATGTTCTCCAAACAAGTTACTACAGGAGAATCTACATCTACCGAAGAGTTCAAGAAACCCACATCCATAACAGGACTAGCTGGAGAACTGTATACATACAAACAAATAAGTCAAATGCTAATATTAATAAAAGTCAACTAATGGGTAGTATATGTGTGAAAGGGGAATTATATATTACATGGGTGGTGGTGGTGGTTCATGATTGTCACATGGTGGCAATGATGGAGGTTCGAATTGTTCGATCTGAGAAGCTTCGGGAAGATTAGGCTCTAATATAAATCCCAAAGTGTCACTGTTTAATGAAACGCCTGTTTGTTGCAGCGTTGTGTTGTCGTCGTTAATCTTTTTGCCTTGAAGAAGTACCCCTACGTGTAATTCACCTCCTAGAATCGCTGTTACAGCTTCCACAACCGTCCTCTGTGGAAAAATATTTCAACACAAACCACAATTCAAAATTCAAAATCGATAACTAATCAAATGATACTTGATCAACAAGAAACAGAATGCTTGTGTTAAAAGCGAAAGTACCTTTAAAGAACCTATTGTCGATGTCTCGGGAATCTCAATGTATAGTTCTGGCACTTTAAAGGACTTTATGCTAAATTTCACTGCATGAAACATCATGCATATAAGAAATTTGTCAAATGAAAATATAATCATGTATACATGAGACGTCAGAGGAGTACCATGACCATCCTTATATTGAAAGGGACTTTTATGGTTGATAACCGAAGACGTCACTGATTTTGCTGTATGACAAATATACAACACAATTGGTTAACCATATGTTTAAACTTTAAATCCATGATAATGATATGTATTAATAACAAGAAAATCAAAGAAAATTAAAGACCTTTAGGTGTGTTAGATATACTTTCACTGCTCGTCTCCTGAACATAATCCGGTTTTGAGTTATGATGAAACAGCTTCCTTCTCTTAGCATCAGTCGCTTCTTGACAACGTTCTCTCATGTATATGTTTTTCCTGTCTTGGTCAAACGCTTTGACTCCACAATCTAAATGAACCATATAGTGACCAGATAAGAAAAAGAATCACACGGCATAAATTTGAAGAAACATTTCACTTACTGGTAGCATTAGACGGTTCATAGTTTTTCAGCTTCGGAGCTGATTTCCAGTGCTTCGTAGTAGTCAACAACTTCCGTATTCTTCTACATCCGGCACGTGACTGCCATCTCAACGCTCTCATTTTGGCGATATGCTGATTAAAACTAAAATAGTTTTCGTCATCATCTCTAATACCTATCTTTACATTATTCCTATGCAGATGTGCATTGTTACATGAACTACTAAATACACGATGATTCACACATGATTTAACTGCGGTAAAATCTTCACTTAGTTTTTCTACAGCATTTGTTTGTACTTTGGTTTCCTTAGTATCCATCATACCATCACATAAATCATTTGAGGTTTCTAACTTCACATTAGAAGCATGTTCTAAAGCGGAATCATTGTCGGACTGTGGCAGATCCTTCACTGGGGGTTCTAGTTTTAACTCTAAGTTAGAGGGTACAGGAACAAACTCGTTCTCACCACAGCATCCCTGATCAAGATAATCTAATCTCAGAGGATTGATTTTGACTTCAAGCGGTTCCTGCTTAACACCTTCTTCATGAACGGTAATCTGTTCTTTTCTTTCTGGACCAGTGCTAGAAACAGAACTTTCACTCTCCTGCAGTAACTTGCCAGCCACAGCTGCCAATAGCTCAAAGGGGCAAATTTCGCTACCCGCTGATGATTTCTTATGTGAAATCCTCTAGGAAAATGAAGAATAATATTAGTCAATTATAAGTTCTCATGAAAATTTTGATTAAGGAAATGATTTACTCACTCTTGAGGACCTTGGAGCCTTAGGTACCACAGGGGCAAGAAAACCGTCAAATCCTCCATTATATAGTCTCTTCTTTGACACCATCTTTTATGCATGCATGCCAAATTCTGCTATTAGATAGTAAAGAATCAGAAGCTTTATATCAGGTCATCTCTTAGGCAAACCGCGCCTTGAAAGTAAAAGACTTCAAGTCTCGAAAAATAGTATTAAATTAACGATACTTCACATTCGATACTTGGTGGAGGTGAACCACAATAAGAGCAATAACATGATCAATAAAAGATAAAAGCTTAAAGAGACAATGACATGATCTTCTAAGGTTAGGTTATGCGGTAAGTTTACTGATTCGGTATTTCACTATTTCTTCAACCCGCTAACCTTTGTAAAAATCACCTACTACATCTACACTACACTGATCTTTAACAACAACAATTCTCTCATTCTTAATAACAGCACAACTTGTTAGACGCGTATCGTTGATCCAAACATTGATTTTCATTCCTTTCTCGATCCAAACAGGAACAACTTACAATTAATTAACTCAGCCATATAAGGAAAATAAGCAGAGAACTGATCCCATAGATTGGGAGGTAAGATTAAGATTTAAAAGTGACAAAAAAATAATAAAAAAATATTCATACAGATCTACAGAAAGCTGGCCTAAGTCCCCACATAGAAATCACCGCCCTGATTAACAAATATAGAAAACAAGATGAAAATTGAAAAAAGTTAAAGTACTCAACAGTCAACACCATGCAATATCAAATTACTATTAGAAAAACCTCTACCACAATAACACATAAACCATAAACCTCATAATTAATTAATTAATTATTCAACTCACATTTAATCTAACAAAACATAATTTCACCTTCAATTAGATCTCATAACCGATAATTACGAAATTAAAACTCAAAATTCAACACAATTCAATAAATTAACTTGATTAAACCTAGAAACACACGTTTTCCGAAATCCGATCCGATTTCTGCAATCAAATTCACCAATTCAGCTAAATTGAGTAAATTCCGACGGTGATCCTACCAAATCTCGAGAATAAACACGAATTCAGGCGAATCGGAATACATAGATTCAAATTATTCAATACTGATAACTTAAGGATAGATAGATCGATCGGGAAAGTTACCTGCGTTTGGATGAAAAATTGATCTGGTAAGTTAAACGTGATTAACTGTAGAAGAATTTGGAGTCCGTTTGATAGATTCGTGCAATCATAAACAACGAATTGTGAGAACAGAAAATGTATTATGCAGGGAGAAGTTTAGATCAACAACAACTGAATAGAAAACATAAACCACAAGTGGTTTTGTAGAGAGAGAAAGGGGAGGAGAGAGAGAGGGGGCTTAAACCCTTGGTTTATATATTTTTTGAGAGGAAGGGTAGAATGGTAATTTGACAGGGGTGTGTGATGAGGGATGAAAGAGCCATAAACATGTATGAATGATATGTTGAGGAGGGTTTTTAGGACCACTTTAACCTTACCTTCTTTTCCCAAGTTTGCGTGGATATGTGGATAGCTTTTGACACGTGGTCGGGTTTTACAAGCCTCCACTTTTGTTTTTCCCTTATTTTTTTATTTTCTAATTTATTGCATATTTGGTTTGGTTGTAGGCTTGTGGGCTGTGGCCCTATGGGTTATGTATTTAAACTAGTTGAGTCACCGCCCGTGTTGCGGGGCGATCCCTGAATAATTCTCAATCAATTAAAAAAACACAACTATAATTTTGCTAGGGAAAAAACTAAAACGATGATAAGACCGTAATTTTCGGATCAGAGCAAAAATGTAATTTTTCAGGACTAATGAGCGAGTGTTAGGCAGCTCTTTGACACGAAAAAAAATTTAATGGAGTAAACCAATTAAAACAAAAAACTTTTATAGTTTTGCTAAAAAATAAAACGATGGGAAAAGCGTAATTTTGAACCGAGGGAGAGATGATAATTTTAATTTAGGGATGAAATCATAAATTAAAAGGACCAATGGGGGAGTGCCAGGCACCTGCCGGCATGACTGCAAATTTACACCGTGGGCAAAATTGTAATTTAACCAGGAAAGCAAACAAAAACGATGGAGAAAATGTAAATTTAAGTTGGAGGAAAAATTATAATTTGGCTGTGAGAAAAAAAATAATGGCAAAACTCTAAATTTAAATGGGCCAAAATCGTAATTTTTAAACGATGGCAAAATTGAAATTTTTAGTTGTGGTCAAAAGCGTACATTTATTTTTAAGTGGGGGGGTAAAAACATAATTTTGAACTGATGACAAAATCATAGTTTTAAGGAAAAAAACTAACGGTAAAAGTGTAAATTTAAATGGGGCAAAATCGTATTTTTTTTTACCGAGTGCATTTTTAGCTGGGAGCAAAAACGCAAATTTATTTTTAAGTGGGGGTAAAAACATAATTTTGAATTGTGCCTGACACTATTTTCCTACCGCCCCTTTTAATCCAATCAGCCGCAGGAACTATGCGCACAGACTCTTAGTTTTGTTGTTGTTGAAAATCTAAGATTCATTTACAATATTAAATTAAGTGTATATCTGTATAAATGTTGAAAGATAACTATGAATTGATTTGTCGACATAATTAAAAAATATCGTAAAGAAAATAAAATGTCAAATCAGAGTTATTGCTAGAGTCAATAAAGGATAGAACGGGAACACATGTTTTCTTAATCATTGACGATAGACGTTGTTTTAGCTGAGATCTCAGTTTTAAAACTGTATGATATAGTTATCTAGACGTTGTCTTAGCGGAGATCTTCGGTTTCAAACTAGACGTTTTAGCTGAGATCTTCGGTTTCAAAAACATTACTTTTTTTTTAGAGTACAATATAGTATCTACATAAAATGTAGTTAACTGATATTTGTAAATGGATGTTTTTATATCAGCTTAACATATTATTTATATCAGCTTAATAGATTAACTAATGTGTTAGTAAAAAGACCAAATGTGTTACTAGAGAGCAAATAATTGAAACCAAGTGTGTAATTTTTTAGAAAAAAAATAAAATATGACATTATCACAAGATTATTCTTGTAATTCAATGTACATATATAATAAACCGTTAAGAAAAAGATAATAAAAAAGTAGTTAATACAAGAGTCACGTTGTTGACAGATATTATAGTAATATTCTTAGTTATAGTTAGTATTATAAAATGATGACATGTTCTGGTATCAGTGAATTAAGTATTTGTAAATATTATTAGTTTTAAAAGACGATGATTATTATATTTCTGTGTGAGAGGTCCAATAAGATCTAAATAGAGATGTCATGTGATTTTTATTTATCAAAAGTGTTGAGATATCAGATTAGCATGTATTAGTTAGAGTATTAGATAAGCATCCTTTTGTAATTAATAGTTATGATTTGATTATATTTTTAACACTTATTCAAAACCTATTAACCAAAACCACCGTTATCGACCGGTTATGGTTATCATTACTCGTTAACCAACATCTCAATTATAGTTGTGATTTTATGTCAAAACCGAATGATACACACCCTTATGGATGGGTTCTATTATCTAGGTTCGAGAACAGTGCATCCTGAGAGAATTGATGTGGGGTATAACACTTAATTAAATGTAGGAGTAAATTACTTTTTGAGTCCCTGTGTTTTAGTAGTTTTAACCACTTGAATCCAAAATCAAAAAGTTTAACGTCCTGGGTCCTTAACCGCTCATTTTATAACGTTTTGAGTCCAATTTTTAACGCTTGTACTTTTGATTTTGAACTTAAGTGGTTAAAACCACTAAAACATAGGGACTCCATACGTTATAAAATAAGCAATAGGGACTCCATGCGTTAAACTTTTTAATTTTAAACTCGAGTGGTTAAAACCACTAAAACACAGTTACTTCAAAAATAATTTACTCTAAATGTAGAGGGAGCAAGGTACTATGGACTCAATGGAATGTTTTACTTTTGGGGCTTATTGGGCTTTATGCCTGGAAGAATCAGCCTTAATGTGGATATGTTGTCCATTAATTTTCATATGGGTTAAAATGTTTAATGTTAGATTCTTGCAAGTTGAAAAATATAAAATATAGAATAAGGGTCGAGCTGAAAATTTTAATCGATTGATACTTTTTTGGATTATCTTTTTATTTATATTCTTATTTCAAATGTTTTTAGTATAAACTCATTTGTTCTCTAAAACTGGATGTGAGAGAACTTGCTTCAATTGTTGATTTTTAAGTCGCTAATTGGAGTTAATTTTGAATAAAGACGTAAAATATTGTTCCATGAATAATTTTATAGATACTTTCTTAAATATGTGTAATTAGCAAAAGATATTAAAAAAACACTCAAATCTATACACAAGTGATACTTTTCAAACACTATTTTCTATGTCTATTATGTTCTTTTTAATAAACCTAATAATGTAACACTAAATTGTCAATCTCTTTGGATAGCAACTAGGATAATAATGTAACACTAGTTATCTCTCTCTTTGGAGGATAGCAAGTCATGACACATAAAACAAACATGATATAAATCAGACATACCATTAACGGGTTAGGTTGGAACCTTATGCGTTCATGTCATAAATGAGTTAATACAGCTAATTTGTTTTATAGTCGGATTTTGGTTAAGTTGTCTCTTGCCATCCTCTATCACAATTATATATATTAATTAGTTATGTTAAAAAATGTTATACATTTAAACACGTTGTTGACCGTTATGTGACCACAAATTGTTTAAAACTTCCACTTAACACATTGGTGGTCGCTGGAATATTTGTACAATCCGTGACAGTTGACAATACATTTTAACCTAAAGAGGCAACTTGTCTAGTCCCTAACACTAAAGGGTATGGTGAGGATGAGCTTGGAGGGGATGAGCCGCCACGTAGGCTCGGCTCGTGGGGGATGAACCTAGGGGGTGGGGGATGAACCCCTTTATATATATATATGTATAGGGGAGGGTTTAAATGAGAACGCTAAATATTGTGAGAACCGTGAGAACAAATGAAAAAATCACGAGAACTTGGTCAAAAACAATTCAAATTCAAATTTTTTTTCTACACTCATCATTATTATTCGAATACAATGTTAGAAATTTAATTTACACGTTTAAATTTACGTGAATTCGTAAAAAAAGAAAATTTACACATGTGTAAGTTTGCCATTTACACATGTGTAAATCTGTTATATTTACACATGTGTAAAAAATCTAAAAAAAGTGATTTTGAAAGGAGAAATGAATTATTTGATGTTATAAATTCTTTTTTTGATGTTGTATTTTGATTACAATGAGGTTTGTATTAAAAAAATTGGTTTTGATTGGTTTTTTCGTTTGTTCTCACGGTTCTCGCAATATTTAGCGTTCTCAAGATAACCCTCCCCTATATGTATATACATACATATATAGATGTATATATATGTATAGATGTATGTGTGTTAAGGAGAGAGGAGAGAGGCCGGCTGAATCGGCTGTGGGGAGCCGTTTGGGCCTGAGGGGGGCGGTGTGGGGGACCGGCGCCGGTCCAAGCCGGGGCTAGCCGGCCCCCATACCCTTTAGTCTAAGGTGACATGGCCCGCAAACCCTAATAAACATAGACATGCGACCACCATTCTTGTAGAAAAACGAGTGTATCTTTAAAAGTTAAAAAGTCAATGTTTGATTTGAAACCCTTGACTATTCATATGTTTATTTTAAGGGTTTTCCCATTTTATAAATGGATAATTCTCTATAAACCACTTGGTACATATTACTATAAAAATTAATAAGTTAAAAGATAGTTATCTACATTTTATAAATGGATAATTCTCTATAAACCACTTGGTACATATTACTATAAAAATTAATAAGTTAAAAGATAGTCAGATAGATAACTTGAAAGCAGTGGCGGATCTAAAAAGTTCGTATAGGGGCAACATTTCAAAGAAATGGGGTAACGAAATCGAAAAAACGTCAGAATTTTCTAAAATTTACACTACCGTCGGAGCGTTAATGGGTAGCGGAGGCTACCCTTTATTACATAGTAGGTCCGCCCCTGCTTGAAAGGGTCGTTTTTGGTTGACCATTCATTGAAGTAGGGACCTGTTAATAGATGTTGTACTCAATTTTGGCCAGTTTATGAAATCCCCACTAAGAATGTTAAGTAATTAAAATTTTTGAACATATCTTAAACTTCCTTATCAACTTCGATATATGAGGTATTTCATTTAAGATATTGAACAAAAACAAATGACTTTATCTTTGCATAAATCAGTCATAACAAAATATGTAACTTTTTCTTTAATTCCATTTAGAAAAATGGTCGAGTTATCTAAGAATATGTCGAGTTAACTTTTTCTTTAATTCCATTTAGACATAATCAATCACATGTTGGAGGGACCATACTTGCTCACTCTGGCTTGCTCTGTCCCATTGAGATTTATTGTACACGAAAGCAACTTCCAAACCAACTAACACCAACTACCTTGGATGGTAATTATGCCTATCGAGCATCCCTCTTCCTAGGGGTGAGCATGGTGCGGTTTGGTGCGGTTTTAGCATAAAACCGCAACTCATACCGCGAGGTGCGGTTTTTATTTTTTTAAAACCACATGTTGCGGTTTTTTTGCGGTACGGTTTTTGCGGTTTATTTGCGGTTGCGGTTCGGTTTCGGTGCGGTTTCGGTTTTAATAGTTGAATACATCTAAAAAAAAACTCTCAGCAATACTTGAATACATCTAAAAAAAACTCTCGGTTTTAATACTGGAATACATCTAATACTTGATGGTAATTAGAATATAATTTTTGCAAGAGCAATGTGAAGAGCATATGTATGGGCTAGAGGACATCAATCAAAACAAGAGTTTGTACTAGAAACATGTCTAGAATAATAGTTGCTATGTGAAACGGTGAAAGCGTAATCACATAGTCGTATCCAAATAAAAACGTAATATTGTTTCCAACTCATTCTTGTTTCCAACTTTCAATCTTTCCAACTTTCAATGTTTCCAACTATCATTTGCCATTAGTGTTTCCTAGATAGAAAAAAAAAAACAAAAAATATATGTTAGTAGGTATTTGAAATATAAACTCACAAATGTAAAGAAAACCTTAACAAAGTCAAGTCTGTACTTTTTTTTAACAAACACAGATTATATAATATATAGGGAATTTTATATTTAAATCTTTAAGTATATTATATATATATATATATATAAAATTTTGCGGTGCGGTTTCGGTTTTTTGGTGCGGTTTTTAAAGCTAAAACCGAACCGCACCATACCTTTGCGGTTTCGGTTTTTGCGGTTTTTGTGTCGGTTGCGGTTTTGCGGTTTCGGTTTTTACGGTTTTTGGTGCGGTTTCGGTTTTCGGTTCGGTTTTTGCTCACCCCTACCTCTTCCCTTTTAGTTTTTGTTTAAATGTGATAAGTTTAACAAATTTACAAAAATAAAAAATAAATAAATAAATAAATAATAACACTATTGATTATTACAGGTAACTAATTTTATTGATCATGGTTTATATTAAGCTCTTTTCTTTCATCAAGAAGAAGAAGTTAATTATTACTATTATTTCTAGTATTTTAAGTAAGCTATACGATTTATAAAACACTAATGCTTATTTCTAGTATTTTAAGTAAGCTATACGATTTATAAAAACTAATGCTTATTTCAAAAGAAGATTAATTTTGATCTTTGTATTACTAGCAAGAACGATGCGAATTTAACTCATCTTTATTTAATAAAATATAGTATATTTTTGAGTAAATTACATTTTTTGTACTGTATGTATATAGAAACTTATATTTTGTCTTTAATCGTCATTAATTACACTAATCGTCATATTAGAGTTTGTTATGGATTTTGTCCTTTTGATGGATGGATGTAAATTTTATTTGTTAAGTTTAGTCATATTAGAGTTTGTTATAAACTATTTGTGTAAGTAGCTAAAATATTTGAAATGGAATACTAATCTTTAACACATATGTTTGGGTTGTGATTTGGTCTACACGGTATATCTACAATTCTACATCACATTGTTTGGTTGTTAAAATATTATTGGGCATTCTGATATAAGAAAAATGTGAATGCATATGTATAGTCCTAGGAAATTGGTGGGTTTGTTTTCTTAAATGGGCTAAATTCATATATCTTCCTCCTTACTTGTAAAATTACATATTTTTACAAAATAATGGTTGAAAAGGAGTGTACATTATACATTGAAAAATTATATTTTGAGAAAAAAAATATGTAGATTTACAAATTTAGAAGGGAATAAATGAAATTCCCTCTTTTTGATTATAGCTCAACACATAAATGTGATAGTCCCAAATGATATATATTTTTTATGTTTAAGCCTAAATAAGTTTGTTACTGAATGGACTAAAAAATAAATAAAAAATTACGATCACGGTGGGACTCGAACCCACAATCTCCCGCTCCGGAGGCGAGCGCCTTATCCATTAGGCCACGCGATCATTCTTGTTGATAGATCTTTCATTATACCTATTATCAACAAATTCACAGGACAAAATAAATATCTTTATCGTAATCGGTAGCTTATATACCATATTAACATGGGTTAAAAACGGTATATATACATAATGAACGAATTATTGATAAAATTTATATGAAGTTAAGGATATAAGTTATTCATCGTGCGTCATAAACATGAACTAAAAACGTTTTAAATCAATATGAACGAATTATTGATAGCCATTGATTACAAGTTATTTATAGTTAATGATATTTGTTCTTTACCGTGCATTATAAACATGGACTAAAAACAGTCTAAATTAATAATGAAAGAACAATCGAAAACCATTAATTAAAAATTATTTGACGTTAATTAAAGATATAAGTTATGGTAACAATTTTTTTGTTTGTATAACTTTTATAGTTTAACAGGGTGAACTTGTTTTTCTTCATTAGTGAACTACTATTTTCACCACAAGTGGCCTAGTGGTGGAGTGACTTGGGTTCTCCAATGGAGACCCAAGTTCAATTCCCATTAGTGTCACTTTGGTGGCCACCGACACCCGCTTTAAGCCGGACCGAGGACACTCGAGGTCTCGGGTTTGAAACATGTTTCTTACGCCTCTTTGATGGCTATGGGTATTTGCCGCCAGGGATCCTTGTCGGGTGGTGAACTGGGAAGGGAGATCCCTTCCGCGGTCAGGGGTACCGTGCAATTACCCTTTTTTTTTATTTTTTTTTGTTATATAACTTTTATAAATAAACATAATGAACTTGTTTTTCTCATTAGTGAATTACTATTAAAAAATATAAAAATAGAGTATTGAGAAAGTAAGATCTACATATGGACCATATGATGCGAAAAAAAGTGGTGGTACAAACTCTAAAATCTTGGAATGCAAGATATGAAAAAGGAGTAGCCTCTTACAAGTTCTATTTATGGAAAATCAATTGGTTTAAATTATTCCTTCTTTCATTGACCATCACCAAGTCACCATTGGCATTAATGGCTTAAGCTTTCATTCATGTGCTCTGCGCTTCACATCTACAATGCTTCCTCAATATATCACTCACACATATTTTAGGGTGTTTGTAAAGTAAATTATTATTGGTGATGGTAAATGGTGGGTAATTAGATGTAAACCCTGCCAACGCGGCAGGATTTGTTATTGGTTATGTTAATTAGTCGACTTTGTTACGGCTATGTTAATTTGCCGGACATAGTGTAAAAATTACAATCGTAAACATTAGGTTATATCGTTGATTGTTAGTAATCGTCTATGGTTTATATAAAATATTATATCAATGCGTACAATGCTTTATAGCCGTCAAGATAACGTGCGATCAAAAGAGTCGTGGAAATCAAGTTCTTGATCTTACAATCTAGTCTACTAGCTACCAAGTTGCTATTGATCCGTAGTAATAGTTTACCGTATTAGTTTATCACTAATGACCCTTTGCAACTAATGGACCAAATTATTGTTGAACTCACTTACCATGGATGACTAGTAGCAATTTACTACTGGTGGTCTGTTTCGACTTTGACTCAATTTCATACGACTTTTCACCAATCATGTAAATCCGAAGGAACTTCAAACAATTAATTTTCATTAAGGTAAAATTTCATGAAACTTTTACATCTCCACTCTCACCAGGGATTTTGTCCGCGTGTAATCAACACCTCCTAGTTTGCATCACTATTAATTTAGAGATCTATTTCCGTCTTAAATAAACGTCGATTAATCCAAATGGCTTGATGAGTGATGACATAAAATCACCAACATTTTTTTGAAGACTATATGTACAACACACAAATTTTAATTTCGCAACTTAAATCAAGACTAGAGACACCAAGCTTTATACAACTAACTAACTAAGTCTAGGTTAATTCATGTTTGATGTGATATATAAAACAAATTTTTTTATCAAAAAGGAATATATGATGAAAGAGTGACATTTGATCCTTTCTTGCTTTTTAAATTGAACATATGCCGATTTAGGTTGCACAAGGATATTACCGAGACATATGTGAACTTTCTATACGTGGTGTGTTTCATTGTTATTAAAAAATAAATATATTCGCCTAATTTTACACATACCATCGGTTACATTGAGGTTGGAGACGAACCGGATACTAAAAGTGGAGCATTAAGTAGAAATTTTGTTGATTGAAAATTATAGATACTCAAAGGGAACGAGGCGCCCGTTGTGAAACCCCATCACGCGTCATACTATAACGCACACCACCACTATCAAACTTGATCATGCGTGGACTTTATAACGCGTGATATTTATCACGTGTGGTAACTTGAAAAATTTGTTGAAAGTTGGAGAGAAGGTGAGGGAAATTGCTGGGTGTGGTGAGTGATGAACATTTCCACTAAAATCCACCACTAGTGATGGAATAAAGCTCGATGACATGGCGGAAATTGATTGGATGTTATGAGTGATGAGTGAATGGTGAGTGATGGGCGACCCTACCCCACTTGCCTTTTCATAATCTAATTGATTTAAGACTATGGGGTATGGGGCTTGGGTTGGGGGAAAACGCCCAAGCCACCACCCGGGTGGGCTTGGGTTGGGGCGTGGCCCTTGGGGCTTGGGTTTGAAGTCGGGCGTGGGGCGGGGGAAGCAATGTGACATGGCGGGCTGTGAATGGCCAATGCAAACTAGCAGTTGGGCTATCCGTTGGGCTAGCCGTTGGCCAACGGCTAGCTTAAAAAAAAATATTTTTTCACTATAAATATCACACTTCAATTCCTATTTTTACCACATTCAACCACAATATCTTCTATAATCATCTTCAATTCTCATTCTACAAAACCGAAAATGCATCCTCATAATCGTGTTTACGACCCGAACAACCCGTTTGGGTTCCAAGAAAATAATCCTAGCCCACCACTCAATCGTCCAATACCTCGTCCATTTTTCATACAATCCCCTATGCCCCTTGAAGCGAGTTATGCATCGTATATCGGGAATCGTGTGTTTACTAACTTCCCACACACCGATGATTCGATACCTACCCCGTTTACACAAACGCCCATCAACCTTTCACCAATCTCCATCGACCTTTCACAAACCGAAACCGTCTCCGAAACTCAACAACCCAACGATTGTCCTTCCGCCTCAATAGTTCTCAAAAAGAGAAGTCATAAGAAAAAAACCGAGGCGGAGAAAGCACTTGAAACCGTCAAACGAAAACAACTAAAATGGGTCGTTAATGAAGAACTTGCATTGGCGAGGGCTTGGTGTCAACAATCTCAACATCCAACTTTAGGTATTCTTAAATATTTTGTAGCCCTTATTTTAATATTTATGGTTATTTTTTATATAACTTTGTAATGTATTAAATTTTGTTTTTATTAAAATAGGAAAATCTCAACATCGAACCCATTTGTGGGAAGCGGTTAGTAAAGTATTCCATGAAGAACTGGGAAGGGAGGTTTATCGTGAAAACGATAGCTTATCCTTGAAGTGGAGCGAGATAAGCGGCCAACTTACAAAATTTAGTGGTTTTTTAAATAAAGCAAAGCAAAACCCAAAAAATGGGGAAACCGAAGCCGACATTGTGACGAATGCTTTGGTTACATTCAAAACAAATGTGGGGACCGACTTCCGTTTCATGCATTGTTGGGAGATTTGTAAGTTCCATCCAAAGTGGGCGAATATCCCCAATGGTAGCGAATCGAACACGTCTTCCAAAAGGTCAAGGGCCTCGTCCCAAGCCCAATCTGATGCACGAGATCAAGAGCTTGAGGACCTTTTGGATGATTCGCCAAACCGGCCTGAATATGGAAGAGATGTCGAAGGCGCGCTCAAAAATCAAGATCGGATACGGCATCGCCTTCAGCTGGGAGTTCGGGCTCGCGTAAGGGAATATACAGCGATCAGTTGGATGACATTGCATGCAAGTTAGATACATTCAATGTATTCCAACAACAAAGGGCCGAACTTCGAAAGAGCAAAGATGCTAGAGATGCCCTGAAACAAAAACGGGATGATTTGAAATTTCTATCCCAGCCCATTGATCACCTAGAGGGTGACGAGTTGCAACTAGTCTTGGAGATGAGAGAAGAGATAAAGAACAAATATAAACGTTAGGAATATTATTATGTAATTTTCTTTATTTAAAAATATTAAAAAAAATAAATTTGTTGTTTTAAAAAGTATTCAAATAGCTCAGCGGTTTGCCTATTTGGGTCAGCCCAGCGAAGCCCACCAAACCCACGCCCCACCATATCGTCTTCAATGTGGGTCAGCCCAGCTCTGCCCCCCCCCCCAAGCCACGTGTCAACCCATGCCCCAAACCCTCGCCCCACCATACCCCACAGTCTAACTTTGCTTAGAGTTTTAGAATTAATGGAGTAGCTAGGATTCCATTCAATACCCCATTTTTATCTTCATCGTATCTTATGTATATAACTTTTTTTATAAAAAAAAATGATTTTTGGAGCTGAGGTCTAAAGCAGTCTCTATGTCCGTTAGGATATTAGAGGTAATGCTTATCTACATCAATCCTCTCAAACTCTATCAATAGCTTTGGCTATAGGTGAGATTCTATTGGATATGGTTATTGTTTGTATTTTATGTATATTATATTATAAAGGCCAAATATACTCAAACTCTAAAAGTCTAAAACCAAACCGAAGCCAAAGTGGTAGTAAGAACACCTTCGCTACTTTTTAATTTTCATCGGTTTGGTTTCATTTGTTAATAGCCCAAAACCGATACTAACGTTTTGACCTAAAAACCGCCTAAACTAGATTGCGGACACGCCTACCTCTGAATGCACACATGTACAATGGCACGCGTCGAAACCTTCATACTCTTAACATTACATAGATGTTAAAATGAGAACCATAAAATAACTTTATATAAATACTAATATATATTATATCTTTCTTGTAATTAAATAGGCCCTTGAATACTGATGCTAAATCCATCTCAAACAAAAAGCACGATTCTGATTTGGTCACTGTGAGTGAGATGAAAACAAACGTATAACTATTGACGAGGTATGTATGACCCTAATTGGATAGCCCGACCCGGTCATTACCTATTATTTTATTGTAAATAAGCTGTTATAAATATTGGTTCTAGAATATTCCATTCTATATGGATAAGATACATAACTAAATCTCCAACTTTTTGGGAATATCATGCAAATCCCTAATTTATAGGAGTTCATCCAAGTTAAGGAAAACCCTAATCACAAACTATATATAGAGGTAAACATGCAAGGTACAGGATATCGAATTCTCCCTACATCTTCTTCTTCTCTTTATACTTTCATACTCCCAAACTCGAGACTTATTCTCACGCCGGAGGGTGGTTACAGGAATAACCCCATTCCTGTAACGAGTCCTAACGGTGTTTCTGTTTTGCAGTTTGCCGATTCGGATCATTGGTATTTAAAGTCTTCATCAGATCCTACCGAAAGGTCAGTGTTTCTTCATTGGCGCCATCCGTGGGACCGTTTTCGGTAACAATCAGTTCGAGCCCCATGGCCAGTGATCTGAACGCAGCAGCAACCCCAAGCCAAGCAGCCACGAATAACACCCAGGTGATAGGGACAGGCCCCATCACCAATACCTCGGTTTCGCCGGTCGTCACCAGATCGCTTGATCTGGAATTCGAGGCAGAAGGACCACCACCTGGTTTTTCGGGGAATGTAGTTACTGCCCCGGGAACAACTGGGGTAAACGTACTTCCATACACCTCCCTGCGGTTACAGTCTGTGGAGCCAGGATTAGCAGGCGTCAACATGTCTACCCCCGTGATGACCACTGGGGCACAAGCTTCACGCTATAGTTCTATGCCAGTTATTACGTCGGCAAGTCCGAATACCATCACGCCGCAGGCGAGCATGCCTCACTATTATCAACCATCTGCTACTTACGCCATGCCACCTTTGTACACAGCAGCACTTACAGCTGCATTGTCCACTCCGCCTCACCAGCCGGTGGTCATGCCGACAGGAATACTGAACGCCCCCGTCACACCGGGGAATCAACCTTATTTCCCTGGATACTATTACGCGCCCCCATATGGATATTTACCTCCGTATGGTAACGCGGCATACACCCCCCAGGGAACCACACAGAGTCATGTTCAACAGTCGCCGTACGCAGCTTATATGCCGCCATGGTGGAGCTTTCCTACTTCGCAACCGGCCTACGCCCCAGTTCAGCCAACAGCGGAACCCGTCTATGACAGAGGGAACGTATCCAGACCCAGACTTTCCCCGGGAAGAGGCCCCAGTTCTATGCTAAACAACACTTCAGCACTACTTACTCCTACTCCGGGTATAAGCCAAAGCGGAGTTATTCCTCCAGTACAACCTGTCAATGTGGAAGAAGACGAGCTCACTAGACCATACAAGCCAGTAGATGCAACGTTCAAATCCAAATTTACTAGAAGAATAGCGGAAGCTCCTATCAAGGAGAAACCTAAAATGCCTCAAACAGTAGGTAAATATGATGGCCTAGGGGACCCCGATGACCATCTTAACCTATTTAAAAGCGCGGGGGAAGTAGCGTGTTGGCCTATGCCCCTATGGTGCAAGATGTTTGTGCAAACACTGATGGGTGCAGCTAGGGTTTGGTGGGATAGTTTACCCACAGGAGAAATAGACAGTTTTGAGGATTTGGAAGCCAAGTTCATCTTACAGTTCAGCCAGCAACGCAGGCATACTAAAGATAGAAATGAGCTTCTCCATATCCGCCGGCGAGACAATGAAACGGTGGAAAACTTTATCGTTAGATTCAACAAGGAAAGTTTAGCAATCCCGGGCGTGACTAATGATTTAGCTTGTGGAGCTTTCCTACAAGGAGTGAATGATGACGAGCTGTTAAGAACCCTCCATGGGCGGGATGGCGTGCCACCCACCATTGATGAAATACTGCGCATAGCCAAGGTATATGTCATATAAGAAAAGGCCGTAGCCGCTAGTCATGCAGCTAATAGGAAGAAAGAGGCTCTCAAAAATCAAGAAGATAGAGAACAGCGGAATGCCAAAGGCCGGGGCAGAGGAGATCGATACCAGAGGAATGACAAAACGGATTCACGTTACGACCGATCAAGGAACACCTACTCAAGGAACGAGTCCTCAAGACCTCGATCTGACTACCCTAACCTGAGCAAAACCCCGGCGGAAATTCTAGCCTCAGAAAACCTCAAGTTTAATCCCCCGAAGCCGTTAAAAGACAATCCAAACAAAGACACAAGTAAATACTGTGAATACCACAAAGGGAGCGGGCATGACACAAACGACTGTTTTCAGTTGAAAAAGCAGATCGAATATTTTGTGAAAGCAGGTAAGTTGGCACACTTGGTAAGGGACATCAAACAGGGTCCACCAGTCGTCAAAGAAGAAAATGATAAAGCGGCAGGTAAAAGACCGCGAGAGTTGAATATGGTGCACGATGGCAAAGGAAAAGGGGCAAAACGGAGTTTCTCCACGCTCGAGCCTTGGATGCTCGCCACTATGACCATCGAACCACGCGTTGAAGACCTGCACCTCACTACAGATGCCTTAATCATATCCGCCGCAGTGGGAGATTACCGCATGAGGCGAATCTTGGTAGACACTGGAAGTTCAGAGGACATCATCTACGAACACTGTTTCAATAGAATGCAATTGGAAGACCAGCGGTTGCTAGAATCTGTACACGCTCCCATAAAAGGCTTCACAGGGGAAAAAGTAGACCCTATTGGTCAAATTACTTTCCCTGTCACATTTGGACAGGAGCCCCGGGAAAGAACCATACTCCTAACATTCCTGGTGGTACGTGCTGAGTCATACCACAATGTGATTATTGGTAGGTTCACTTTGGGTAAATTAGACGCAATAGTCTCAACGGCGCGAGGTTTCATGAAGTTCCCCACTCCGCGGGGTATTGCAACAGTGTATCGAGACAAGATAGGAGAGGTACTAAACACCAAGAAATGTCGCCAGGGCCCCACTGGAGCTATCGGTCCAGAAAGGTGGGTGTTGAGCACACGCCACCCAGACCAAACAGTTACCATTGGAGACAGCCTATCCCCAGAGGTTAAAAATGACTTGAAAGCACTATTAAGAAGAAATGCTGACGTTTTTGCCTTCGAACATTCCGACATGACAGGAGTTCCCCGCGATAAGGCAGAACATAAGCTAGCAACACTCCCAGGCGTTAAGCCGGTCGCGCAAGGTAAACGTAGTATGGCCCCGGATCGAAAAGCGGCAGTCGTTAAAGAAGTATGGAAGTTGATGGAAGCCGGAATCCTCAGAGAAACACAGTACCACACATGGGTGTCAAACCCGGTGATGATAAAAAAGTCAGATGGTACATGGCGAATGTGCATTGATTTCAAAGACTTGAATAAAGCATGCCCCAAGGACGCGTACCCTTTGCCAGAGATGGACTTCAAGGTTGATTCCCCGGTCCCCTATAGGTATAAATGCTTCCTGGACGCCTATAAGGGATATCACCAAATCAAGATGTCTAAGGAAGACGAAGAAAAGACAGCGTTTCATACCGATATGGGCATTTTTTGTTATACAAAGATGCCTTTTGGTCTACGAAATGCTGGAGCAACATATCAGCGTCTCATGGACAAAGCTTTTGAAGCCCAGATCGGCAGAAATCTGGAAGTGTATGTAGACGATCTTGTGATCAAGAGTAGGGAAGGGAAGCAAATGTTGGAAGACATTGAAGAAACCTTCCAGAAGCTTAGAGAATACAACATAAAGCTCAACCCCAAGAAGTGCTCGTTCGGGGTGGAAGAAGGAAAGTTCTTGGGTGTGATCGTCACCCGGGAAGGCTTCAAAGCTAATCCGGAAAAGGTAGCCGCTATCAAGCGAATGCCCTCCCCTAGAACGTTAAAGGAAGCACAAGCGCTAAATGGGCGCTTAGTGGCAATTAACCGATTCTTAGCAAGACACGCAGAAAGATCTTTACCGTTCATCAAAACATTGAAAGATTGCCTCAACAAAAAGAATTTCAAATGGACTGGTGAAGCCGAAGAAGCCCTGCAAGATATGAAGCGTTTTATCGAAAAGTTACCTATGCTTACAGCGCCATCTCCCAATGAGGTACTAAAAATGTACTTGGCAGCGGCTCATACTGCAGTAAGCGCGGTGCTCATGGTGGAAAGGGATGGGAAGCAAACTCCCATATATTACATAAGTCGGGTACTGGCGGGACCAGAAACAAGGTACCCAACCTTAGAAAAATTGGTCCTGGCCCTGATACACGCAACTAGGCGATTGAGAAGATATTTTCAAGCACATCGCGTGCAAGTTTTGACGAATTACCCGCTACAGCAAATCCTGCACAAACCGGAAATCTCGGGAAGATTGGCCAAATGGGCAATCGAGCTAGGTGCTCTAGATATTGAATATCGAAAGCGGACAGCGGTCAAATGGCAGGTTATCGCCGACTTTTTAGCAGAAATCCCCGAAGGAGAAGCCATATCGGATCCATCCCTCCAGGACATCCCGGAATCTAGCACCGCCAGACAAACCTGGAAGCTTTATACTGATGGGTCGTCGAGTGAGAAAGGATCTGGGGCGGGTTTAATGTTGATAAGCCCTGACGAGATTAGATTAATGTACGCTCTACGTTTTGACTTTGAATGCTCCAACAAGTAGGCAGAATATGAGGCGCTGCTTGCCGGTTTAAGGATGGCTCAATCTATGGGAGCTTCACGGGTCGAGGCGTATGTTGACTCCTTGCTGGTTAACAACCAGGTTAATGAAACGTATGAAGCTAAGGATGAATCGATGGCCAAATACATAGCAAAAACAAAGGAACTCATGGCTTCTTTCGAAAATGTCACGCTCAACCACGTTCACCGGGGAAGAAACCAGATAGCAGATGCTTTAAGCAAGCTCGCCACTTCAGGCATGGAAAAAGAAGTGAAAATAGAGACGTTATTAATTCCTTCAATCGAAGCACGGAACATCTCTGCAGTAACTGCGGAGGAATCCTGTTGGTATACTCCATTGATAAAATTCCTTACTAAGGGGGAGTTGCCCCCTGGTAAGGGCGAAGCTCAGAAAATACAAACAAAGGCGTTGCAATATGAAGTCAATGATGGCATACTATACCGGAAGTCATATTTGGGCCCACTTCTGCGGTGTGTTTCCCCGAGAGAAGCCAAGTATTTGATTCAAGAAATTCATGCGGGCATATGCGGCATCCACGCCGGACCCATGGCAGTTGTAGCCAAAATCCATAGCGCCGGGTACTACTGGCCCGGGATGCATGAAGACGCGGTGCAGGAACTCAGAAAGTGTCGTAGCTGCCAGAAATTCGCTCCCCAAACACTCAGGCCCAAAAATAACCTGATCCCAGTCACCGCGGCTTGGCCTTTTCAGAAATGGGCGGTGGATATCGTGGGACCATTCCCACTGGCACCCGGAAGATTGAAGTACTTAATTGTGGCAATCGACTACTTCACTAAGTGGGTAGAGGCCAAACCCCTGGCTAAAATCACAGCGGATAATGCCAAAAAGTTCCTTTGGGAACACATAGTATGCCGGTTTGGATTGCCGCTATATTTGGTAAGCGACAATGGTACACAGTTCACTGATCGAGTTTTGCAAGAATGGTGCGCTGAACTCCAGATACAGCAAATTTTCACGTCTGTGACGCACCCTCAGGGGAACGGTCAAGTAGAACGGGCGAATAGAAGTTTGCTAGATGGCATGAAAAGGAGATTGGACTCCGAGGGAAGCTCTTGGGTTGAAGAACTGCCAAACGTCCTATGGGCACACCGAACAATGCCCAAGACTAGTAATAATGAAACACCCTTTAGCCTAACCTATGGTATGGAAGCAATGATACCCGCCGAGGTGGGGTTACCGTCACTTACTTCGCCTCACCGCGGAGGATAACAACAACGACAGGTTGCTAAGAGAGGGTCTAGATACACTCGAGCAGAGGCGTGAATCCACCGCCATCAATGAAGCAAAATACAAAAAGATGTTGGAAAAATATTACAACAAACGCGTGGCACAACATACATTCAAAAAGGGCGATTATGTCATGAGAGACAATGAAGCCAGTAGGGCGGAGCCCACAGGAAAGCTAGGGCCCAACTGGGAGGGTCCCTATGTCATTCAAGAGGATCTGGGTAAAGGGGCCTATAGATTGACCAGGCTAGACGGAACCGCTATACCCCGTAGCTGGAATATCGCTCAGTTAAAAAAATGTTACTTGTAACCGCCCTGCTCCTAACAGCAAGATCAACTTTTCTTTTTGTTTTTCAATAAACAAGTGTAATCCATCCACAGCGATGTCGCTTCTTTTCATTAAGTTTTGAGATCAATAAAAGTCGTTTCTTTTCTTTTCATTATGAAAGAATATAATTGCCGTTGCAAACAAATTGCACAAAACTATAAGCAACAATGCCCTTAAACACGAAAATATCTTCATAAGTCATGGGGTCATAATATACAGCGCTAAAAGCGGGTATCTTGGTAATAGATACAATAACCGCTATCAAAAGATAGGAATTTTAACAAAACATACAAACTATCTTACAAAAAACCAAGTACTTGTCCCTATCGTTGAAAAGCCAACATAAGGGAGCCAAAAAAGGAACATGTTCAAACACCTACTTGTGGGAACAGGTCGCCATCACTTCTGCAGGGGTATGGTGCACCTTACTACAACCCGGCACAAGGGGATCAATGGTCAAGGCATTAGCTGAGCCTCCAATCGCCGGTGGGGACATAGCTCCCTGGTCATCAGCAGGATTTTTTCCAACATGACCACTACGACGACGCTCGTACACCAAAGGGCAGCGTGGAACACGGTTGACTGAAACAAGTTGCACCAGATCATCGGCTGATAATGGTGCCGTGTCAACGTCAGCTGGGATAGCATCTTCATACACAATACTCCGACATGCACTATTGGCCCGGGTAGGAACGACATTAGGTCCTCTTCTTCTCCGAGTCATCGATTCCGGCACTAGAGTTTGCAGTTGAACCAAACCATCGGCAGCATCTAGTCGACGGAAAATGTCGGAGAGTCTTTGTTTATAGCTCCTACGACTCATATCGTTAAGTTACTAAATTTAGAAAAATGAAACATAATTTATAGGGGGGCAAATGGATTTGACAGAGATGACGACAGCAGTATTAATGGCGAATGATCATTACAGGTCAAATCGCCGTATTTCACAAGAAAGGTGGCTAAATACATCATGAGTTAGTATTTAATGCCTGACAAGTTACGTGGATATGTTCACAAAAACCGAGGCTAAATAGTGTCATTACAAAAAACCATAAATGTTTAGCACACGTGAGCAAAATACAAATATTTATGCCTCCTCGGACTCTTCCGCGGGGTCCAGCATCATACGCAGAGATTCTGTGCCTTCCTCATTCACCTTATTCACTAAGTCAGCATACACAGATAGCGGCTCGTTGTATACCGCCTCCAGCGCATCAACCATTTCACCTTCAAACTTGCCCCTAGCCGTGTGAAAGTCAGAAGACATCTTATCTAATTGTTTACAATCAAAGTATCCTTGGTAAATACCGTTGTGGTGGCCGGACTTGTAGGCAGCAACGGAAAGACGGTCTATTAGAGAAGTAAAGGGCGCCGACTGGCGACAATACTCAAACGCTCCTACGAGCCCATTGGTTATTAGCCAATTCCTATCACCCCGTAAAGCCGCCAGTTGACTGGTTAATCCTTCTACCTCAACATTTGCTTGATCTAAAGCACTCTCCACCTCCTTTAGGCGTGTGGTAGAAGATTGATCAAGGGTATTTCGTTCAAGTAGAAGGGTATCACAACGCTGTTGGAGCTCTCTCAGTTGCCCTTCCCGCTCTTCCAACTCCGCCTGTTTCGCCTGGACCTTGGCATTGGAGGCCTCCACCTCAACGGTTAACGCTTGGTAGCGTTCCTGAACCTGTGACACAAAATCAGTGTCAATTCGAAATTTATCCACAAGAGCAGTCATTTCGGATCTCACCTTCTGAGCCTCGCTAACAGCTTTTCGTTCTAGCTCCTCCTGCACGGTTTTAGCATGGGCAATCAATCGGTCCTTCTCCGCCACGTCCCGAGCCCACACAAGGCGCTCCTCGGCAAGATTGGCAGTAACCCTTTTTAAATCATCCTCGGCCTTGTTTTTCTCCGAGACAAACCGACTCTCCCTCAGTCCAGCAGCTTGAAGTTGACTCTCCAAACGGTATTTCTCATCCTTCAGTTCCTCGATAACGGCTTGGGCTCGGTGGAGTTCATGATTGTCATACATCCACCGGCGATGGATTTCCGTAAGCCTCCTGGGTTGACTAACAGAGTCCACGATAGCAGAATTCATCAGATTCTCATTGTTTAGCCCTTCTACATATGCCACTTCCGCTGGAGGATAAGCTCGTTCAACCCAATGTTGAACCACCGGGGGGAAGATTAGCCTGGATGATTCTGCAATCTTCCATTGAGGTTGATAGCGTTTGTCTCGGTTGCTGGGATCCCAGTTGATGGTAGGTAAGTATAGATCATCCCCTAGGCGGGCCCCATCGTCAGCAATACCACTGCTTGATCCGCCCATATCCCCAGCGGCACGGTCCCCAGCACTCGTCGCCTCATGAGTGGAGGAGGTAGCTGGGTTCTCTTTCCCAACAGGTGAAAAAATATTCAAGGGCGAGGTAGACACAGGGGAAACTATGACATTAGTAGCCAGCGACGCAGCAACGGGACTCGCTGTTACAGTTACAGCGGCAGTAAATGGGGGCGGCGGCATCGCACAGCTAACGGAAATAGACGGACTCAGCGATGGTGTGGGTTCGTTTTGTTTGCTATCAGTTGGGGGTACCACCTCAATAGATGACAAGGGCATGGCTGTCACAAGGGAAGTTTGAACCGCGCCTGTAGTCCCTGTAGTGAAAACATACTTCAGTTGCATAAGGCGTTTACTTAATAAATCAAAAGTACAAAATTCATACCAGTTGGTATGGCATAGGCGGCCTGCACGGCTTCAAACGCGGGCAGTTTTGGAGCGTGAAATGTCTTTCGTTTTTTCACTACATGGGTGGGGCTGGTAATTTCAGCCGCAGTAGTCATTTCACCTTTGGTAATAGCCGTTCCACTAGCAGAAGACGTGGTCACCCCAGCCGCCATATATTTCCTTCCGGTAATCTTTACCCGGAGGGGTTTCTTCTCCAGATTCGCAACGTTCGTACTCCCGCTGACGCCAGCAAGGGCAAGATAAGCAGTAGGATCTGCAGGAAAGGCGGGTAGCAAAAATTGTTCAAGGTGAATTTTTAACACATCCGGCTCTTGCTCACTAAGTACGCGGTCGGTGGCCCTCAATGCCAGGTGCCGCGGGGGATCGACAAAGTCAAATAAGCTCCATTCTCCTGAAAAGGGTATATTTAGGCAAATAATACTGTATTAAATGAACAAAGTATTAGGCATACCTTCATCATCCCTTTGAAATGAGGGATACTGCTTGATATCATGCCATAACAGGCTCATTCCCGCCATTACCAGGGCCCCTTCTGGAATCACAGTACATTCGAAAGGGTGATTGCACAATCTTGTATATAGGGCATTTGCAATGTAAGCATCTTCAGGAGGACTGTCGTCCTTAACTTTGTCCTTTGGCCCCATGTTTCTCCAGTGCATATCGCCAGGAATTACAGAGCTGTCAATATAGAAAAATTTCTTTTTCCAATCTTTGTCCCGGGAACTGGTAGGGATTTCCCTCAGACAAGAAACTTCAGTGTCTCTCCGATCGAAAGTAAAGAATGGGGGTTTCCACACAAGAACGAAAAAAGCCTTAAATACGATGAGTTCCGGTATATGCCCTAAAGCCACACACGCAAATTCAAATTGGCGAAGCTTCACTAACCCTAGTGGATGTATTTGGGAAAGATGAATGTGGTAGTAATCAAGCACGGATTTGAGAAATTTAGTGATGGGCAACCGGAAATTGCAGAATTTGAAAAAATCACTGAACAATGTGATTTTTCCTTTCCTCAGTGGAAAGGCCGTGTCTGTTTTCGACGGTAATAGGGGGTTCCATTCAGCCCTGATTCCATAATCCTGCATAAGGTTGTTGTAAGATACTACTCCCCATTTGCAAAAAAGGGTTTCGGAGCCCGCGGACGCAGAGGAAGAAGATTCAACGTTCTTAGAGGCCATTTCGTTCGAGAGAGGGGAAGTGAAAGAAGATGTTCTAGAAATTGGAACCTAACTCTCGTCAAAAGGATGCTATTTATATGATAGTTTTTCAAAATTCAAAATTGGAAAATGTACAGACATACGCGTCAGAACAGAGTAACTCAAGTTGTTACCCCAATGATGGCTTTAACTGCTACATCCTATCACATCGCCGCCATTTTCTCATTTTACATTTATGGCACCGTAAAGTTTCCTCACATAAGATATACTTTCTTCTTTTTTCTCTAGTCCGATTTCATGAATTACATTTCATAACTTCGGACTGGGGGGACATGACGAGGTATGACCCTAATCGGATAGCCCGACCCGGTCATTACCTATTATTTTATTGTAAATAAGCTGTTATAAATATTGGTTCTAGAATATTCCATTCTATATGGATAAGATACATAACTAAATCTCCAACTTTTTGGGAAGATCATGCAAATCCCTAATTTATAGTTCATCCAAGTTAAGGAAAACCCTAATCACAAACTATATATAGAGGTAAACATGCAAGGTACAGGATATCGAATTCTCCCTACATCTTCTTCTTCTCTTTATACTTTCATACTCCCAAACTCGAGACTTATTCTCACGCCGGAGGGTGGTTACAGGAATAACCCCATTCCTGTAACGAGTCCTAACGGTGTTTCTATTTTGCAGTTTGCCGATTCGGATCATTGGTATTTGAAGTCTTCATCAGATCCTACCGAAAGGTCAGTGTTTCTTCAACTATCAATGTATATGGACGATCGTTAATTAAGAAACAAAGATACAAGGTTTTGGTAATGCATTAAGAATAGACATGGAATATTAATATATTCCATTCCAACTTTAATATATATGCTTATCACAAACGTAATACGTGTTTGATGATGGGTATCCATCTACACAATCTTTATGTCCTGTTGATACAGTATTGGGCCATCAAAAAGACACAAACATGAAAGATGGAGATAGTAGAGATGAATATTGAGGTGGATGTGTGGCTACACACGGTTAGACCAAATAAGAAATGAGGTTTTTAGGAAAATGTTACAAGTGGCTAGTATATTGGATAAGATAAATTTAGGATGCGATAAGAGATGGTTTGCGCATCTGAAGAGGAGACAAACGACGACACCAGTTAAATTAGTGGAAGTTATAGCTGTGGAGGGGAGGATGAGTAAAGACAGACCCAAATTAACTTACGATGAACGGATTATGCAAGATTTACCAGGGTTGCAGCTTATCTGAGGACAAGATCCATAATACGAGTTTGTGAAGTAGTAGGATTAAGGTTAAAGATTTTTAGGAGAGGGTGCTTTTGTGTCTTAGTGTTGTTAGTAGGGGTGTAGATTTTTCTACACTTTTGGGGAACTTTGCTTGTGAGTGTCTTCCTACATTTATGTCTATATGTTTTTAGTTTGTTACTTGACGTTATATCTGTCTTTATTCTTCTATGTTACGTTTTCACTAGTTATATGTCTATTTATATATTTATGGTGTATTCGTCGTGGAGTCGCAGGTCTCCCTGAAAGCAACATTTCTATCCTTAGGTATACGGGCAAAGTTTGCCTACATCCCACCCTCCCCAGACTCTACCAATGGGGGAGTTACTGGGTACAGTTGTTCCATCTGAAAAATCCCTAACCGGTTACGAACCTACTGTTAAAAAAACCACTAAATCGGATACTCCTCAATCAATTATTAATTGGTTACGTTTCGGTTAATAACCAGTTTCGGTTATTTAACTGGTTATTTTGTGCATCTTTAGTTCGGGCTACTGCATCTAACATTACTATCTTGGATCTGCCATCAACCCTTCAACAACACATCAATAAATATATTTTGTACATTCAAGTTTAATATAATCACAAATAAATTAACTTGCAAATTCAACATCGCCATCGACCGAGTATCATGGGTATGATAACAAGTCTTGCCCTCTCTTTGCACATTTCAACAACAATACTAATTCATCAAATGTGTATTTCGCACACCATTTATCCACTCGATATCTCAAGGCTACAGTGAAATAAACGAAGAAAATGAGTTAAACTAAAAGATTTAACTAAAAAGGAAACACATAAAATAGGTTAAAGATCATGCATGACCTTCTAAATTGCTAATCATAAATTTAAAAATAAAATACTATTACCTTGTAAGAAAATTTGGAAATTTAACTATTTGTCAAATTAGAGTAAACTGCCAAAATGGTCCTTAAGGTGTGGTCACTTTTGCTAATTTAGTCTAAAACTTAAACCTTTTGAATCCGGGTCCCTGTGGTTTCAATTTTGTTGCCATTTTCATCCAAAATCAAAATCTGGTAAGATTCAAAAGGCTTAAGTTTTGGACTAAATTAGCAAAAGTGACCAAACCTCAGGGACCATTTTGGCAGTTTACTCGTCAAATTATAAATAATAGATAAAATAGTGTGTGTGGATCAGCCCATCCCAACCTGAGCCGTTTTTGACCCAACCCAACATGACCTGTAATCACAGAAACCTTATTACTAGTTTACAACCTTGGTTTTAAATGCAGCACGAGGCGAGTTGGAAAACGCCTCATGTACTTCCAGTCAAATATGGGCAGAATTAGTGTTGTATGTATGAGGCTATGTAAAAACAACAAAAGGGTACACAGAGCAACGCCTCGGCTTTTGGGAACTAAACACCTTAGAGCACCTCACGCTATTTTAAACCAAGTATCTCCCAACTCGTCAAATTTCCCATTATTAATCATGGAAAAATAAACCAAATGTGTACCTTCATTACATGCACAATATGTCCATGAGGAAGCTGGAAGCAACAATCCAAATTAAACATTTCCATCGGTATGCCACTTTATGCTGCATCCAACACTGTTAAAAAAGTAGATATTGTAAATATTGGTTAAGATTCTACAAAATGACAAGTGCTTTCATCTGATTACACAAATATGTTACAATCACATACATAGTTGTCAATAGCAGCTATAGCGACCGCTATAGCGCGCTATGTAGCGAAGCGGCCTAGTGTCGCTATTTGGGTCATAGCGACCAATAGCGTGAATATCGACAGTTTTTTTTATGTAAATAGCAATTAGATATAGCTATAAAATAGCTGGATTTATAGGTTTTTGTTAAATATACATGTAAAATAGCATACATACAAGGGTATTTTGATGTAATATACGTATAAAAATTTCCAAAATTCTTTTTCTAGTGTAATCGCTATTTATAAAATAGCCGTCGCTATTTTTCGCTATTCGCTACGTAGCCTATAGGTGCCTTGTCGCTATTCGCTATCGACAACTATGATCACATATAAAGGTACCTTGGCTTTTGATTTGGGGGTACCGGTTGACCACTTAGAACACAGTCTATTGCTAAGCTCAAGTCCCTACAACACAGAGAATATAGCTAATTAACTTGAAAGATTCTCGAGTATTGTTGGTAAGGCAGCATAGCACCAACCTCCCCGTGACAGTAACATTATTACTTGGTCGTGAATCATCAAACTGACCATGATATACAAGCTCAAAGGGCCGACGCCCGTCCTGTAATGAGATCACACATTCAAACTGTCACCTTTTTCCAAGGAAATATTTACTTATTAGAGTCCCATACTCGATGATGATAATGATTACTAATTAGGAGACTATTATTTATACGCATATCTTTATGTTTGTGTATGCCTCTATGCTTAAGTATGTTTCTATGTTCAAGTAATAACAATGTAGAAATTGTCATGTATAATTAATTTAGAGTTAAATGTCATTTTAGTCTCTGTGTTTTGGTCTAGTTTAGTCCAAAGGTTTCATTTTTCGCCTGTGGGTACAAAAAGGTTTCATCGTTGCCATTTTAGTCCACTGGGTTAACTTCATCCATTTTTTCTGTCAACCAGAAGGGCAATTCGGTCATTTTATATGTAATTTTGTTAACTAGAAGGGCAATTCGGCCATAAAAAAATGACCGAATTGCCCTTCTAGTTGACAGAAATAATGGATGAAGTTAACCCAGTGGACTAAAATGGCTGGACTAAAATGGCAACGGTGAAACTTTTTTGGACCCACATGCGAAAAATGAAACCTTTGGATCAAACTAGCAAAATGGCCCAAACCACATGGACTAAAATGGCATTTAACTCATTAATTTATTCGTATTATTTTTAGGGAGAAAATCACACAGTAGTAACCAAGTTTGAACTATAGTTAGTAACTCTTTTTTGCTAATGAGTGTACCTTTTTAAAAAGGTAAAACTCAGGTGTGCAAACAGCTCCATAAGCTCTTGCAACATCTTGTGACTGCAAAGATCCATAGCCAGCCCGATAAGCGTACTTACAAATGAAACTGTGCATGTGAACCTAATTATAAAAGGAAGAACAAACTGCCATACAGGATCATATAGGTATGGGAATGGATAATTAAAAGTTCTTGCATCTTCTGCCATGAAAACTGGTCCATCCTGCCACAGAAAGATCAAAGATCATTCATTAACATATGCAAAACTGATGTTTCTAAAGTCGGAAATTGAACTGAACCTGTGGGTGAGTGACTATGGAGTTTGATGATATTGCAACTACTCCAAGCCCTTTCTGTTTTCGAGAAGAAAGAAATGCAAGTGGCGATTAGAATATTCAAAGACTAAAAAGAAGACGTATAGTTAGCATCCTACCTTCATGTACAAGTTTGTAAGCTTGACAATGTCCTTTTTCAAGTGCTTAACAAATGGACAGTGATTGCAAATGAACATAACCTGCAAGACCTGAGTTCAGTTTCCTCACTTTTTCCCATGGTTGTAAAAATCCCGACTAGTCTCGGATTAGTCGCCGATTAATCACTAATCGGAGGTTCACAAACTAATGGCCGATTAATCACTAAGCGGTCAATGGCGGTCCTATTCTGGCCAAATTTTTGGCCAGACGTGGGCCAAATTTCGACCAAACCTTATAAATTCCTTCTAGTTAAATAAATGTGTCAATGAGTGGTTAAAAAATATATGCTTTAGAAAACTACATATAAAAATGTGTGTGTGTATATATAACTAAAAATTACATATAAAAATCTCGATCCGATTAATCCCTGTTAAACCCGATTAATCGCTAGTCGGTACTCCACCACTAGCGCCTAGCGATTCTTACAACACTGCTTTTGCCCGACCAAATATGTAATTCGGTTAGGTTTTTTCGATGGAGTGAATGCAACTAAGAAAGAAAGAGGTATTTACCAGTAATGCAGGATAAGATTCAAAGTCGTCTAACTTCCACATATTTCCGGAGAGCGGCTCCTCCAGCTGACCAAGTTCACGACTTATTACCTCAAATAATTGGCAAATAATTCGGTGTATTAATTGAATGAAAATACCTCAAAATGGGGAGCTCTGGAGCCCAAGGAAACGCCTTTGGATTCGGTTCGTGCGGCACGAACTATAAGTTTTTTGGGATTCCTCCGCAGCGCCGCCGACCGGCATTTGTTGGGGCTGAAGGACGGCAACAGGAAAGTTGAGGATGTAACGGACGCCATTGTTGCTCGCTCTCCTTGTACAAACTTGCTTTCCCTTTATCCACTAGGAGGGTATACTCGTCATTTCCACTATATCATCATGTCCACAATTTTACTGATCAAACCCGCACACCTACTTTTTTCTGGAACATCATCGATGGCCACTTAAAACATACCTTCTTCAATTTTCTTTAGATGTTTATAAAATTTGTTTTCATATAGTAGCAACATGACTATACGTATAATATTAATTGTTCTTGCCTAAAATTTATTCTTCAACCATTAGACAAATAATATAAATTGAAATTATTAAAACTAATACTAGCGTATCACGAGATACAACAAAACTTGAACATATGTTTATTTTTTTAAGATAAATAAATTAGCGTATCGTGAGATACAAAAAACTTGAACATATGTTAATTTTTTTAAGTTAAATAAAATGTTAGAAATATATGTTTATTTAATAACAAAGTTCTCCAAATTATTAGAACAAGTTTTATTTTATTAAAAGTATGAATTATCCAATAAAATTAGGAGTGAGAAAACCAAATTTTCCAAAACACTACTTTAGTAAATATTTTTGAAGTAACACTATTTTAGTAAATATTTTATTCCATAACACTCTTTTAGGAAAAAAAAAACTCATTAATATTGTAGAAAACAATTATATATTATAAATTTGTAACATGTTTGTGTATTAGGGAGTTGTATTGTGTGCATTCAAGGTTTTTCTTGCTGGATGTATTTGTACTCTTGGTTGTGATGGTTGTTTTCTTCACCAATGTCTTACACGTATCACTTTGTTTTAACCCTTGCTGCCACTTTTGTTTCACTTTACACAGGTTCATCATCTGAGTGAATGAGCAGATACAAGTGGGAGAAAGACAGAGAGAGAGAGAGAGATGCGGCGCCGACTGCTTTCCGGCTAGCCCTCCGTCAAACCCAATTAGCCTCCGCGGCAGCAACACCACGACCACATGATGCTTCCTTCAAAAGAGATAAAGAGAGAAACAGGGGAAACATAGAGTGTGGTATAAGAGAGAGATAGAGACGGTGACTTCGACAGTTCGACTTAGGGTTCCGACGAACTCCTTTTAATGGTAAATCTGTGCATATGTAAGGTAATCATGATCTCTTACCACATCTATACATACGAGTTTTGTGAATAATGTTTTGACATTGATAACTGTTTCATTTTCCCAAAAAAGTTAGGTTTGAATGTCTAGAATTACAATTTACGATTGATTTATAGGAGTGAGATAATTGATCAGTTGTATGTATGTACGAATATTACTTGGTAATTCTAAAAACATTAGGGTAAATCACCAAATTAGTTGTATTTTGAAGCTAACAAACACTATGTTTTGATCAATTAAAAAATAATAAATAGACCTATGACCCTAGGTGAGTGTTTGAGCTTTTCAGTTGGAGAAGTTGGAGGGTGAATCCAATGATGGCAGATTAGAAGAAGAGGAGAAGTCAGGAGCAACTTCTACCATCCATCAACAAAAAACAGAAATTGCCGACCTGCACACCAGTTGTTTGACTTAATGCTTAGTTGAGGTACAAAACTTGTAACTAGAAAAGAGGATATTAATATATTGTTATAGAGCTTTCTGATCTAATCAGGTATATTACAAGTTTGTATTACATAGTGCTTTGAATTAATATCCTATTTTTATTTAGCTTACTATGATGTCAAATCTATCATTCATTGCATTTTGTTACGTTTGAGCCTATACACACACATCAATATTTGAATTTAGTCATCCTTATATGTTCATTGTATACTTAATCAATGGTATCAAAATCGTGTTTATAATGCTAACTTTGGTTTTGCTAAATGGGTCGCTTCAGGTTGCTAAATCCAGGGCATTCTCAATAAAAGTAACTTATTCACTGTTTATACTTCTGACTAATATACACAACTTATCTATTCTATATAATATAACAATGAAGTTGCTTATGGATAATGGAAAGTATGTTGAAGCTACTAAAGAAGTTGTTATATTGTCAACAGATCCATTTGATGTATGCTTCTTGACTTTATTTTTTAGCTTGAATTGATCATATGAGTTAAGGGTGTTTTCAAAGTGATTTTATGATGTTGTATAATCCAACCAGATAGTTATGGGTCGTGGGACATAATGTTTGGGCATTCAAATATTTTGTATTTTATTCATCTCAACCAGCTGTATAAATATTTTTTTAACAACAAATTTTGTTTGATATTTGTGAGGTTTGGTTCCTTGATTTGTGTGTCAACATAACTCCAGCAAGAATCGAGCATATCAAGCAGTACAAATGCCCAGCCTGTACCAACAAGCGAGCGCGCCCTTGATTGAATTGTAAGACCGGTAAGCCAAGGAAGAATGTTTTTATGTCATTTCATTCAACTAATTGTAGTCGTCATGGGACAAAAAAATCGTATTTGTAAGGTTTAAATGTGCGTTCTTTGTTATAATGGAAGTTTGGATTCTATCAGTTTGTTAAATAACTTAGATTTGGTACCATTCATGTTTCATTTGTTTCATTAGTGTTGTTAGAATCAATCATAGACATTGGTTAGCTTGAAAGGGTGGCTGCAGTAGTGAAAGATGGTGCGCTGGCTCCGATAGCTGTTGTGAACCCTAAAGCGCATTTCCAACCAGGAGCCTCTTGTTTATGAGCTGGTTCTGGACCATGGATAGCTCTGTCTGCAATAATGCTTTAATTTCTTTCCCCAGTCTAACTGAAAAAAATTATTTATGGCTGTGAAAATGGGTCACCGGGTTTTATTTGCAATGCAACAAATTATTTATGGTTGTCAAAATGGATCACCGGGAATCTGGTATATTTCTGTTGTCATCTTGAATGGTTGACTTGGGTAGTAAAGTCACAAAATTATCCTGTGTAAGTAAACGAACCGGAACTATGCTGTCCGGAACTAACTGACCAGACTGGCGACCTGAGTCCAGTCCGGTTTTAAGCCATAACACCCCAATATGATGTTTGTGTGCGTAACTTGCTTATCACCATTATTTCTAATTATTTTGTGTTTTGAAATGTTGATGACAGACCAGAAGTATAACGAGGCAATTTATAGCAGTGATAAACGGCTAGCTACAGCGATCGATAATCTTCCTGATCCTGGTAGCCCACAACCATAGGACACCAAAAGGGAATCCAACTTCAAAACCAAGGAAGAGACGGCTGTGAAACAAGATATGTTTACAACTGTTGTCGCAGGTTTGTAAGTTATTGCTTTAGTTGTTCATATGGCCCAATTGACAATACTATGCGTATGTCTCCAAAAAGTACTTATTTAATACATCGTTCAGCAAAGATGTTATCACAAATTCAGATTTCTGGTTAAAGGATGCTATGTTGGTATTCGTTCGGAATGCGGTTCCAGATGACTAATATGTATGATGTTTTTGGATTTTGATCAAAGGTTGTTGTACATGTTGGTGGTAGCAACTTTACATTTCGCAAATCTCTATTTTGGACAAATCATCCTGTTTACTACAAGTTAGACCTTCTATGACACTTTCAGGTATTATACCAATTAGAAGTTAAAGATTAGTTTGTTTGACCATCAATGTCAAGGCTGGACTTTGTTTATGCTACTTTTTCACCATTTTAATTCATTTTGCTGATGCTTCAGGTTAACATTGGTGAACAAACAAGATGTTGAAGTTGACGAATAAATACAAGAATAAGTTGGAATGTTTTGATTCTAAACATTATAACTATCACATAAGGTTTTATTGAGTCATTCTTGCTTTTCTTTTTATTTGTTTTTTCCCGTTTTTTCTTTTTCGTTTCCAATATCCGTTACGGTATGTTTTGATATCCGCATAAATACGTGGGTGCTTTTTTATTAGATAAATAGAAAAATACAAAATTGTTGCGTTGAAGAGGTGAGCGCGAAAACGAAACATGAGGGGTGTGTTTGGGTTAAACTATCTGGTGATCGTGGTGGAATCCGCAGCGCAACGCGCGCGGGGTTTAAATCTAGTTTATTATTATTTGTTATGTGTTTTAAGTCCATGTTTTATAGAGGTTAAAAAAATTATTTTTTAAGTTAATAAAGGTGTTAAAAGATATAGTTATTAACCTATTATCAATTAAAATAATAGTATTTCCAGTTGGACAAAGTTAAAATCTTCAATACAATACTAATCCAGTAGACCTTATTTATTTATTTTGTTTAATGGCTAAACATAATTAATCCTGAGTATTTTCGGGACACTCACTGGACCAAACGGAGTACTCCGAGAGTAATCCGAGTCCATCACTAATTCCGGAGAAAATCCGGTAACCCACCCGCCCGTAGGCACGACGGTAAAATTACCGGTAAACCCCGTTTAGCTCAAGTATTAACTCAAGTTTCCATGGGTCTCTTATCTTTGCCCATCAGTTCCTTACTCTGCACCAAGTGAGAGTTGAACCTACATCTTCCTCCCAAGAGAAATGCATATATTCCACCACTTGAAACAGGAATATAATTTTTATTATTTATAATAACTTTATTATTTTTTTTATTAGAATATGTTAGTAAGCAAAGAAATTAGATACCTTTCAGAAATTGTTAAATAGTAGTAGCTTCCGACGGCCTCTGCGACAATCAGCGTAACCAAAGGATTAGAATTTTAGAGAGGTTTGTATGATGCTGGCGATACATTATTATCCACCATGAAACAAAATAAGAAAAGAGAAAAGTGATAAGAATGTGTGGTGCTGTGCCACCAGTTGAAGATAAATACATTTATTTTTATTAGAGTAAATTACGTGATTTAGTGGTTTTAACCACTTAAATTTAAAATTAAAAAGTTTAACGCCCTGAGGCCTAAGCAATTTATTTTATAACGTTTTGAGTCCAATGTTGTTCTTTTTATGATGGTTTGAGTCCTATTTTGTTAAAAATATTTGGACTCAAAAGAACTCAGATGGTTATAAAAAACGCCTAGGGACTCGGGGCGTTAAACATTTTGATTTTGGACTCAAATGATTAAAACCACTAAAACATAAGGACTCAACCTATTATGATATCAAATTCAATGATGTCTATTAGTAGGAATGCCCGCGCATTACGACGGGTGACCTGACTGATATCAAATTCAATGATGTCTATTACGAACCAAAACCTATTCTGTTTTTTAACATTTTCAGTTGCGGATCCAAAATATTTTTTAGGAGGATCCTTTAGGTAGGTTTTCACTAATTCTCACTAACTTTTTTTCAAATTATACAAGGTTTCTACTATTTTTTTCAAACCGATGGAGTTCCTGGGAACAACCCCAAAAACCCCTGATCCGCCCCTGGACATTTTATTTCATGCAATATCATTTGGCTTCACCATACATGTACTGTTTTGAGGGTATACACTCGATTTCATGATTAGTCGAAGTTAAACCTCCTCTTTTATCTTCCCACTAAACATATTAAAACTATATATATATATATATATATATATATATATATATATATATATATATATATATATATATATATATATATATATAACTCATTGATTTACGTATACGTAAACATTTATGAGCTACATGTATGTAACACCTCGTAAAATCAAGTCCAATGATGTATTGACACGTGTAATAAACCCTAATGAAGTCAAATGTTGAATTTAAGGGACTAATTTTTTGAAAAATCGAAAACCTTGATTATGAAAGGACTGGAAGTGTTAACATACCAAAAATAAGTTTCTGAATAACCTCGTACGGTATTTATATTCACAAATGAGCCACTTGTTGATCGAGTGTAGTCGTTCGCGTAATTAATTGAAAGTTTGCATAATGAAGGGTTAAAAGCGTCAACATGTTAATTCTTACCTCTGAGTGACCTTTTAACAAACCGGGAGCTTCATGATATTTGATTATACTCTCGGGAATGCCAAACACTGGCCGTCTAAGGTTTTTATGCCTATAAGTAAAGATACGCGCAACTTTGCAAGTTAGAAGGACTAAAAGTGTCAATATGTTTAATTATACCTCTGAATGACCTTTTAGCGAACCCGAAGCATCGTGATGTTTAATAATACTCTAAAGAATGCCTAATATGGATTAGATGAGGCTTCGACGCTATTAAACGATGAAATGCGCAAGTTTGCGCATTAGAGGGACCTAAAGCGTCAACTTTTGAATCTACGCCTTTTGGTGACCATTTAAGCGGTCGAGAGCGTAGTGATAATTAAACTCATGCTTGGGAATGCCCATTATGGGCCATGGAAGGCTTGGATATCATTAAACGACATTTTGCGCTACTTTGTGTGATTAAAGGACTATTTGCGTCAAACTGCAAAAGTATGTCGATTCGTATGGTAACGGACCTTCCGGAATATGACCATGAGTTAAACATGCCCTAATTATCCTTTATATAGCTTAGACATAGGCTTAGAGGTGTTTCATGCGCAAAAATAAACTTTTAAGTCAAGCAGGGACTAAAAGTGTCAAAAAGTGCACAAGTTTGCATTTTCGCGCATATCTTACATTCTGGGTATATCCGGACACCCAAAAATTTATGTAAGCATTAAAATATTTTATTTTAGTATGTGGCATGATAAAACTCCATTCGTCGCGTAATTTGAATCGTTTTTCGCGTCCGTCCGTGTTTCGTCGTAATTAGTCGAACAACGTGACCGTACGACCAAACGAACCGATATCTGACATGTTTTCAAGCATGTTTTATGTTCCCTATGTTTATGCTTCATTGTAGAGCCTTGTAAATGGTTTAACGGGCCTTAAACGTATCAGAAATGACATTTATCAAGTGCAGGGGCCAAAAGTGACAACAATCGAAAGTTGCTGATCTGACCTGGCCCTTACGGACCGTATGGCTGGACCCTTACGGTCCGTATGCCAATATCCAACAACAGAATTTCAAAACCAGCTTTGGTTTTGCTTCATTGTCTCACACAATTGATTCTAGGGGCTGGTTTTAGTGTACCCATAGTTTTCTAAAACAGGGGGCACACTTGTAAGGCTGAGATCGAATCCCGTTTATCGAGGAACGATCCTAACGGTTCTCAAAAACCTATATATACCCCCCTTGATCATGGCCCTCTTGCTCATCACTTCATTTCTGCTTGCTCTCTGAATTCTTGGAGGATCTTGAGCTTCTTGAGAACCTCCTTCAGTCCTTTGGACCCATTGTAAGTGTTCATTCGTGCTTAAGTTTAATTGTTTCGCGTTTATAGCCGAAAATTCAAGCGTTTTCGATAAACGCTTTGACTTTTAAACGGTTGAGCCATTGTTCGCAACGAACATGGCTACGTGATCGTAATTAGGTAGGTATTAAACCCTCAAAAGGGCACCTCCTAATTACCACGTTTACTTAGTTAAATTGTCGGGTCAAATGAAAGTCAAACGGGTTATGTAAGGACCTTCAAAGATGTCCCAAAACGACCCATAAGTGAAAACCCGGACCCCTGAAACCCGAACGTACATGAAAAACTAAGAAAACAAGAAAAATGAGTTTCAGGCGGGCCGCGTAAGGGTAAGCATAGCCTTATGCGGGCCGCGTCAACATGTGTTTGACCGGATAAGCGTGCCCAATCCACGTGGCATCCACTTGGAAACCCTACGCGTGACCCAGCAAACCTACACGTAGAATTGGTGGCCACGCGGGCCGCGTAAGGGTCGAGCAAGGGTTCACACGGGCCGCGTGAGACCCATTTTTCAGCTATAAATAGGACTGATCATGAGCAGTTCACTGGTGTCGACGAAACTTTCAAAATCAATCATATCCTGCTCGAATTTCACTTTCAAAATAGTGAAGTGCTACTACGATACCGGGTATTAACTCAATCGCTGCTACGATTTAATGTCCGATCGATTGAAACTATCCGATGAATGTTTAAGTGCTGCTCAAATTAGGGTTATACTTTGTCATTCGTCGAGAATACGATGGATGTTTAAGTATTGCACTTTGTTATTCATTGTGAGGGTTTTAGTCTCGTGAGTTATCGTAAATGTTGTATTAGTTACTGACCTAGTTCGTGTGCATTGTTATTTAAATTAGGTTACAAGGCTAATCAGTAGGCTACACTTGTGACAACCCTCAAAATTTCAGGTACTGTACAAATTAATTAATCTTAATTACGTGCTTAATGACTGTGCTTGATTACAATTTACAATTTAAACTGCTCTATGATTCTATATCATATATACATGCATCATATTTTATACAGTCACTCAATTCATTACACACCAACATTAGTGACATACTTGATGCACTCAGCGCAGTTAACACACTGAACAGTTGATTCAAAAATAATGCTGACAATGCCAGCACATAGACTGACAATGTTATTATGGCCAGTATGAGCCAGGGATAGGGTACTACACTGATTTGGAGTGTAGGGAAGCGAGGACCATAAGACTGCGTCTTTAGGTGATAGATATAGTGCCGGGAAGTGCTTAAAACACACTTTAAATACAGAATTCTGCTTTCTTTTATACAATTCAGCATTTATTATACCAGTAGAATACACAAATATGGCAGAGTGGTCCTGTATACGTTCCTAAGCGCCAGGAATGATTTCGTTACAAAAAGATGCATAAAAGACACTATACAGTACAATTTAACACTTTAAACGGAACGGTACCTAACCGAATAACCGGACATTACCCGGGACACTAAATTTCTGTCAATGACATTGTTTTACTATTTTTAGCTAGTCATGGTACCCGTTTGCCATAACACCCATTAAAACTCATTTCACTACACATACAAGTCCATACTTACAATTTAACTACTTAGTTACCATCTAGTCACAATTTTTACATCAAGACCCCCTCCCCCCCCCCCCCACCGAATTTTCGGTCCTAGGTGGACCCCCTCACCTCCATTTCTTATTTTGTTGATTGGTTGATTAAAATAGTAGAATGGTTGCTTAAATATCTACCCAAGATATGCATGACATCTTGTAAGTGCATGTTCCCTAGAAATCTCATCATTAGGTTGAAAACCACACTCCAACCTTACCTCTCTCTCCCTATTTCGGCTCCCCCAAACCGAACCCACCTCCATCACTTGCACACTTTCATCTTCCTCACTAACAAGTCCCATTCCAAGCTCCAAAGTTGATTCATAGAAGTTGCAAGTTGAAGAGCTCTCAAGGAAGCTTTGTTCAAGTCTTTCTCACCATCTTTTTCTCATCCTCTTTGCAATAGATTTCTACCCTGGCCTTGTGCTAGTAGTAAGTCCCTTCACACCATTGTTTCATCTTGTTCTTTGTTATGATATGTAGTAGGATGATAATGTTCAAGTCACACCAAATAAACCCACGCTTCCGCAAAATCCAGGGTGTGACAGCTTGGTATCAGAGCCTCGATCATAGCGAACTAGGATTCATTCTCGAGTCTAGACTATGATCACTAGGGCTCTCACGAAAATGTTTTCAAACATTTTACGTTGCATACACTAAACGTCCAGATCCAGGGCACAAACATTTTTACAAACAAAGAGGCACAAATACACTTTTCAAAATTTATATTTCGGTCTTAGAGACTGAGGGAGTTCAGTCTTAGAGACTGAGGGAGGTTTCAGTCTTAGAGACTGAGGGGTTCAATCTTAGAGATTGGGGAGGTTTAGTCTTAGAGACTGGGAGGTTTGGTCTTAGAGACCAGGGCTATCTGAGAGGCTAGGGAGTTCAGTCTTAGAAATGGGGAGGGATAGTCTGGGAAGAGTAGGATGCATACATGATTACATTGCTTTTGTTTACTTGATTACCTGATTTATGTGTATATGTTGTGGCTGTGTTACAGATACCATGGCATCTTCTGATAGTGGAGTGTCCAACACGAGCGACCCGATGGCCATTACCTCAGACGACGAGATCGCCACAGACTCGGAAGTTTACACCTCAGACACCACGAGCACCGATGAAGATGATTTTCAGCCTTTTGCCCTACCGAACTTCGGAGACGACATGCCCCTAGCTGATGGCCCGCCAGGAGAGGATCTACCCCTTGTTTCGATCCCTGCCCCTCTCCCATTTGCTGCAGTTCCCTTTGAGGAACAACCTCTCGACGCGTTACCCGATGATGACATCGATCTACTCATCGAGGGTCCCCCGGAGGGAGACCAGGATGGTGGGGCCCTGATAGAGGACGATGTTCCGCTTGCTGATATCCCAGTTGTTGACCCCGTTGTTCCTATGGTTGAGCTTCCTGACATGGAGGTTCATTCCGATTCGTCAGCCTCAGGTTCCTTTGAGTCGGTAGCTTCCTCTGCCCCACCGTTGGGATTCGGTAACTTCCCTCGTATTATCTATGATGAGGAGATGGAGATGGAGGATGAGTTGGTTCCCGAGGAGCAGCTTGCTGAGGCTCCTGTTCTCCCGGATGATCAGGATCCTGTTACGCCTGCTGATCGACAGCCTGCTCCTGTCATTCCAGAGCCCGTTCTTGCTCTTGACCCTATTCCTGATGATGCACCAGTCCTTGCACCACCTGTCACTGATACACCCGTCCTTGCACCACCAGCTGCTGAGATTCCAGATGTAGCACCCATACCTGACCCATTTTTGATGACCTGGCACCGTTTGCTACCCATATTGACCCGAGATACGCTGACACCCACAATGGGTGGATCGAGGAGGATGACTACCCTCCGTATGTGATCCCAGTTACTCCCCCTACCGCACCCGTTACTGCACCACTCGATATCCCATCTTCCCACCCACATACATCTGATACCCCACTATTTCCCCCACACGCCACAGACGCTCATCACACAGACCCTCCTATTTCGTTCCTACAGGTTGTTTCGCCATCACGTCCGGGGGAGGGTTCCTCGGCACATCCCGTTGGTCATGTACCGACATCTGTTCCAGTCATACCCCAGTTTTCTTCTGTTGTACCCACTGTCGCACCTTTTACTGTGCCATCTTTTGCTCCATTTGGTGAGCCTTTTCTCTGGACCACGCCCCCCATTATGCCACCGACAGATCCGTATCACCTGTATCATGTCGGGCCTTCTACCGAGGATGTCCTTGTTTCTTTCATGATACAGCAGGAGGCGCTGACCCGTCGCGTACAGGAGCTAGAGAGAGCTCAGCGACTCCCGTGCCAGTGCCAGACTTAACCTGCAGTATCTCACCCTCCTCGACCGCTCTCACCTGATTCTGCTGCTCGTTTTTGGACTCCGGAGCAGCAGATAGCTTACCTTTTGCGCTCTCATCGCGCTATGGAGGAGGATTGGCTTCATATGCGACGTCTACTCTTTTCTCATTTTCCTCCACCTCATCCGCCGCCATCAGCCTAGCTACTTTTGGTCTATTGTAGGTAGTGAGCACTTTTGATGAGAAGACAGCGATCGGGCCAGACTATGCGACATTTTGAAGACCACATTTTGACATGACGACTTTTGATATTTGATATTTGGTTATTGTATATGGTTAGACAGGTTAGACAAGGGCGTTGTGACCCTTAGTCTCTTTTGGATGTATGTTACACTTAGGAAACTTGTAAACTTTGTATGGTGGTCTTGATTATATAAAAGCTCAATCGCAGTATCCTCATCATATGTGATGTTTGATTGATTGTTTATGTTCTATAACATGAGATGTTATGTGTTTGATTTATTTATAACATGAGATGTTATGTGTTGATATTGTTGAATACATACGTACCTTTTACCTATTATGACCTGACCAACGTGAACCACCTTTTAGAAGATGCCTCCAAGACGCCAGACGCCGATGCCTGCCAACGAGGCAGAGCTCCAAGCAATCATCGCTGCCGCCATTGCGCAGTATGCAGCATCTCAACCAGGATCGAGCGGAAGTATCAACAACAACCAGGGCAACAACAATCCACCACATGGTAATGTTAAGTCGTTTGGGACGTATTACAATACATTGGATATTTATAGCGCGTCCGCTGATACCAGTTGTATATTCTAACGTATGTGCAGGGTGCACTTACAAGCAGTTCCTAGACTGCAAGCCTGTGAACTTTGACGGCACCGGAGGTGCTGTTGCTTTTGTAAGATGGGCCGAAAAGACGGAGTCTGTACTCCGAATGAGCAAGTGCGCTCCAGACCAGCAAGTGACTTACATTTCTGGGCTATTTTTGGACAGAGCCCTGTCCTGGTGGAACTTACAAGTGCAAACTCTTGGTGAGGCCGCTGCTTACGCGTTGACCTGGGCTGAGTTAAAAGAGTTGATGCGAAAGAAGTATTGTTCTCGTGCTGAGATACAAAGGTTAGAGACTGAGTTTTGGCATTTAAAGATGGATGGTCCCAAAATCGCGGAATATGTTCAGAGATTCCACGACTTGTCACATATGGTACCTTATATGGTTACACCGGAATTCAAACGAATCGAGCGCTTTATCTGGGGATTGTCACCCCAAATCCTGAGTATGGTTACCACATCCAAGCCGGCAACAATTACGGAAGCGATCGACGGTAGTGTGGCACTTACTGAGGAGGCCGTAAGGTTGGGCAAGTTCTCAATTTCCGAACCAAAGAAGAAAGAGACTCATGCGGAGTCGGCTGGTGATAACAAACGAAAATTTTCCAACTTCAAGCAGAGTACAAGCAATGTGAGCAAGAAGGGCGAGTCGAGCACACCGGCAAGAGCCAAAACCGGGGATGAAAACAGAGGAAAGGGTTACATGGGCACTCTGCCCAAGTGTGGTATTTGCCAGTTCCATCACCCCGGCCCATGCCGATTTAGAAAATGCGAATCCTGCGGGAAGACGGGCCATTTAAAGGAGACATGCTGGGTTGGATCAGGCCAGGGTAGCCAAAGGGGTTTCAATAACAACAACCGTGGTAATGGAAACCGGCCACAAGGGAATAATGGGGAAAATGGTAATCGTGGGAATGTCGCAAATCAAGCTGGAAATCAAGGAACCAATGGAAATCGAGGAGGGAATGGTAATGGAAATGGCCGAGGGCCAGGATGCTTCAACTGTGGTGACGCTGGGCACTTCAAAAGAGAATGCCCAAAGCTAAATCAGGCGCAAGGCCGAATCTTTAACATTGGTGCGAGGGAGGCGCACCAGGATCCAAACGTCGTCACCGGTACGTTCCCTATAAACCAACGCTTTGCATCTGTTCTTTTTGATACCGGTGCCGATTATAGTTTCGTATCGTTAGAATTTAAAAATATACTTGGGTTGGCCACTAGTAAGTTAGACGTTCCATACTCGATCGAATTAGCGAATGGGAAACTAATTGAAACGGGAGAAGTCACCAGAGGATGCATGATAGAACTGGGAGGACACGAATTTACGCTAGACCTACTGCCAGTCGAGTTGGGAAGCTTCGACGTGGTGGTAGGGATGGACTGGTTATCAAGCAACAAGGCCGAGATAGTTTGTCACGAAAAGACCATTCGCATCCCTATGACAGATGAAGAGACGATCGTAGTACACGGAGAGAAGCGTGATACGCCACTGAGAATTATTAGTTGTCTGAAGGCTAGAAAGTGTTTACGGAAGGGGTGTGTTGCCTTTTTGGCACACGTCGTGGATAAAGAAGCTGCCGAGCTAAGGATTGAAGACATCCCGGTCGTAAGAGAATATCCTGAAGTCTTTCCAGAAGACTTGCCAGGGTTGCCGCCACAACGACAAGTCGAGTTCCACATTGACTTGCTTCCAGGCGCCGCGCCTGTAGCCAAGGCACCCTATAGACTTGCACCGTCGGAGATGCAGGAGTTGTCGACACAACTCCAGGAGCTATTGGATAAAGGATTCATCAGACCAAGCTTCTCGCCTTGGGGAGCTCCAGTTCTGTTCGTTAAAAAGAAGGATGGTAGCTTTCGTATGTGTATAGACTACCGTGAGCTTAACAAGTTGACTATCAAGAACCGATATCCTTTGCCGAGGATTGATGACCTATTTGATCAGCTGCAAGGTTCAAGCTTCTATTCAAATATCGATCTTCGCTCAGGATACCATCAACTCAGGATACAAGAGGAAAGTATCCCGAAGACGGCCTTTAGGACTCGTTATGGACATTACGAGTTCCTGGTTATGCCGTTTGGGTTGACAAACGCACCGGCAGTTTTCATGGACCTGATGAACCGAGTCTGCAAGCCGTACCTGGATAAGTTTGTGATCGTATTTATTGATGACATTCTAATCTACTCAAAGACGAAGGACGAACACGAACAGCACTTAAGAGCTATTCTAGAGCTACTTAAGAAGGAGAAGTTATACGCTAAGTTCTCAAAGTGTGAGTTTTGGCTATGCGAAGTCCAGTTTCTTGGTCACGTGGTAAACGGAAATGGAATTCATGTTGATCCCACAAAGATCGAGGCAATCAAGGATTGGGGGACTCCAAAGACGCCAACTGAGATTCGACAATTCTTAGGTTTGGCTGGTTATTATCGAAGGTTCATTGGGGATTTCTCAAAAATAGCTCAACCCCTGACCGCACTCACACAGAAAGATAAGAAGTTTGATTGGGGTGACAAGCAAGAGGAAGCGTTTCAGTTGCTGAAGAACAAGCTTTGTGACGCACCGATTCTATCTCTACCCGAAGGCACGGAAGATTTCGTGGTGTATTGTGACGCCTCGCGTCAAGGTTTGGGTTGCGTGTTGATGCAACGCCAGAAAATTATAGCCTATGCGTCGCGCCAACTGAAGATACACGAGAAAAATTACATCACCCATGATTTGGAATTGGGCGCGGTGGTGTTTGCATTAAAGATCTGGCGACATTATTTATACGGCACACGATGTACGATCTTCACCGATCATAAGAGCCTGCAACACATATTCAATCAGAAGGAGCTTAACATGAGGCAAAGACGCTGGGTTGAACTGTTGAACGACTACGATTGTGAAATCAAGTATCATCCAGGGAAGGCGAATGTGGTCGCCGATGCCCTGAGTCGGAAGGAAAGGATTAAGTCCATAAGGGTTAGGGCTTTGGAAATGATCGTCCAGACGGACCTCTCTTTGCGCATTCGTGCCGCGCAGAGAGAAGCTCTCAAAGAAAGGAATATCGAGAATGAATACCTCCGTGGGATGGAGAAGCAGTTGGTACCAAACGAGGAAGGGACTTTGTGCTTCATGAAACGGATTTGGGTTCCTCTGTTTGGTGGATTGAGAAAGGTTGTTTTTGATGAAGCTCACAAGTCACGGTACTCGATTCATCCAGGAGCGGATAAAATGTACCAAGACCTTAAGGATTTCTATTGGTGGCCAAGGATGAAAGGCGATGTTGCGGTATATGTTAGCAAATGTTTAACGTGCGCCAAGGTAAAGGTCGAATACCAAAAACCTTCAGGTCTCTTGCAGCAACCTGAAATACCCAAATGGAAGTGGGAACAGATTTCCATGGACTTCATAACGAAACTGCCAAAGACACCCAAGGGCCATGATACAATTTGGGTAATAGTAGACCGTCTAACAAAGTCTGCACACTTCCTGCCGATCAAAGAAAAATACAACACGAGTAAACCTGCGGAGATTTACATGCGAGAGATCGTGGCACGTCATGGTGTGCCTCTCTCAATTATCTCTGATAGAGATGGACGCTTCGTGTCAAGGATTTGGCAATCCTTTCAAGAAGCTTTCGGTTCGCAGTTGAACTTGAGCACCGCATTTCACCCTCAAACTGATGGCCAAAGTGAAAGAACTATTCAGACATTGGAGGATATGCTGAGAGCATGTGTAATGGATCTAGGTGGTAGCTGGGATAATCATTTACCATTGGTCGAATTTTCGTACAACAACAGCTACCACACAAGTATTGGAGCCGCGCCATTTGAAGCTCTTTACGGACGCAAGTGTCGATCACCACTATGCTGGGCTGATGCAGGTGATAGGCAGCTTGTTGGTCCCGAAATCGTCCAAGAGACGACATACAAGATTGCGCAGATTCGAAAACGCATCGAGGCGGCTCGCGACAGACAAAAAACCTATGCAGATCCAAAGAGGAAGCCCCTGGAATTTCAAGTTGGGGATATGGTTTTGTTAAAGGTTTCACCCTAGAAGGGTGTGGCACGCTTTGGGAAGCGTGGGAAGTTGAACCCGCGTTACATTGGCCCTTTCAAAATCCTACAAAGGATTACAAGTTGGACCTGCCTGCTGAACTCAATGGTGTTCACGATACATTCCATGTAGCAAATCTGAGGAAGAGTCCAACACAAGAGACAGTGATCATTCCTACTGACGAAGTTCATGTCGACGACACACTCCACTTTGTAGAAGAACCTGTTGAGGTCACTGATTGGAAGATTAACAAAACCCGCAGGAGTAGTGTCAAGCTCGTAAAAGTTCGATGGAATGCTAGACATGGGCCAGAATTCACGTGGGAACGTGAGGATCGTATGAAGGCCAAGTACCCACATTTATTCCCTAAGACTCCTGCAACTAGACGCAGAACCTAAAATTTCGGGACGAAATTTTCTTAACGGGGGGAGAATGTGACAACCCTCAAAATTTCAGGTACTGTACAAATTAATTAATCTTAATTACGTGCTTAATGACTGTGCTTGATTACAATTTACAATTTAAACTGCTCTATGATTCTATATCATATATACATGCATCATATTTTATATAGTCACTCAATTCATTACACACTAACATTAGTGACATACGTGATGCACTCAGCACAGTTAACACACTGAACGGTTGATTCAGAAATAATGCTGACAACGCCAGCACATAGACAGACAATGTTATTATAGCCAGTATGAGCCAGGGATAGGGTACTACACTGATTTGGAGTGTAGGGAAGCGAGGACCATAAGACTGCGTCTTTAGGTGATAGATATAGTGCCGGGAAGTGCCTAAAACACACTTTAAATACATAATTCTGCTTTCTTTTATAAAATTCAGCATTTATTATACCAGTAGAATACACAAATATGGCAGAGTGGTCCTGTATACTTTCCTAAGCGCCATGAATGATTTCGTTACAAAAAGATGCATAAAAGACACTATACAGTACAATTTAACACTTTAAACGGAACGGTACCTAACCGAATAACCGGACATTACCCGGGACACTAAATTTCTGTCAATGACATTGTTTTACTATTTTTAGCTAGTCATGGTACCCGTTTGCCATAACACCCATTAAAAATCATTTCACTACACATACAAGTCCATACTTACAATTTAACTACTTAGTTACCATCTAGTCACAATTTTTACATCAAGACCCCCCCCCCCCACCGAATTTTCGGTCCTAGGTGGACCCCCTCACCTCCATTTCTTATTTTGTTGATTGGTTGATTAAAATAGTAGAATGGTTGCTTAAATATCTACCCAAGATATGCATGGCATCTTGTAAGTGCATGTTCCCTAGAAATCTCATCATTAGGTTGAAAACCACACTCCAACCTTACCTCTCTCTCCCTATTTCGGCTCCCCCAAACTGAACCCACCTCCATCACTTGCACACTTTCATCTTCCTCACTAACAAGTCCCATTCCAAGCTCCAAAGTTGATTCATAGAAGTTGCAAGTTGAAGAGCTCTCAAGGAAGCTTTGTTCAAGTCTTTCTCATCATCTTTTTCTCATCCTCTTTGCAATAGATTTCTACCCTAGCCTTGTGCTAGTAGTAAGTCCCTTCACACCATTGTTTCATCTTGTTCTTTGTTATGATATGTAGTAGGATGATAATGTTCAAGTCACACCAAATAAACCCACGCTTCCGCAAAAGCCAGGGTGTGACAACACTCTGCCCGTTTAAATCTGCAATGTGAGTCATTCTCTTTTTATCAATAATTTACAATACTCCAAACATTTTCAAAAGTTATAATTACAGGGATTAAGTCTTGGTTATCTTAATCACTGGCTAGTGGGGTATTGTGCACATTACTAAATTTCTCACGGTTAGGCTAATAAATCCTAACAGTGATAATCATCACTACTGTAACACCCCGAAAACGGGTTTGGTAATCAAACTCCGTTAATACTAAAAGACGGGTAACGTACCGTTAGTAGTAAAAATAACCCGGTAAATATTTGGATTTAAATAAGAAATCCTAATATTATATACGAACGAATCAAAGTTTTAAGGAATTAAGTTTATAAGAGCCTGAGTTAACGGGACTTAAAATAAAACGGGTTATAACTCCCGGAACCCACTAAATAACTAGGAATATCAACCTAGTTAGTCTAGTGTTTTAAAAATAATGAGAAACTTGATGTAGTAACCTTTATAAACCTGGGTAAAGTTGAGGGACTAAAATGGTTAAAGTGAGAAAATGGGTTTTTATTAATTAAAATTAAAAACACCAAAACACACACCTTTGTGTGTGTTCTGGTCGTACAAAACACAGGAGTCAAGAAGAGCTCTCAAGCTCAAACCCTAACAAGCATAAAATCAGCAAATTGAAGGGGTAAATCCAACCCAAATCGAAATCCAAGCACGAATTCGTGATCACCTCGATGAAGGGATCATAAGGTATGCCAAATTTCATTATTTAGTTCCATCTTGAATTTTAGATGAACGTGTGAGATTCGAATCTGAGCTTGCATGTTCGTTGTTTGGATGAAATTAGGGATGAAACTATGTCTAGGAGTAAACCCTAGTCATTTATTTGTTAAATTGATGTTCATGATTGTGAATTCATGATCATACTCTCATGTGTCAAGTGGGTTTTGGAGAATTATGTTAAACACTAGGATTATCTTTGTTAACTTAGTGTATTAGAGCTCTATGAAGCAAATCCAGATTTGTTGATATGAAGATTGTCATGAACATGTGAAAAGATGTTTAAATCTTGGTTAAATAGTTAGTCGTGAGCTTGGTTTCAAGTAGTAAAAATTTCATGCTCATAAGGTGTTCGATGAAATGCCTAAGTGAAATTGGGTACCTACTAGTTCATATGAAGAACTTGATTATATAAGGTGTTGTGATGAATGCTAGTGATATGACGAACGGGTCTCACTTATAGATGAGAACCCATAGTTCTTGTGAAATGAATGAATAAATTAGTCTTGATAATCGCTTGAACTAACTAAAGTGATTGAAATGTGATAAACGTGGTTAGAACTTTGGTTAAAACGGTGGTCTAAAGATAACGCCTACCGGGTAATTAAAGAATGCTAAAACTAGTTGATGAACTCGAATATGCAATTAGTATACTAATGGGCATTTGACTTTTAAAAAGTCAAACTGACTTACGATGTGATGAATGATAATTAGATATAGAAATGCGTAAGGTGGAATAATCGTACTAAGTTATGATTAAACCAACCACCTTGTGAATGATGAATAATAGTTGGAGCTTAACTAGCTAGGTGAAGCTTGGGGAGAAAGCGGGTCAAACAAATCAAGTATGAGATGAAAAGCGTAAACCGGATGAGAGGTAAGTAAAGCTTACACCCTTTTTGCAAGATGTGCATTTAATTCTCGGTTACAATTTCGGCAAAGGTTGTATTCGAACTTTGGTTCCGACACGAAGTGGTACGGGTCGGAATATATAAAAAATGCGTAATGGACATTTGGTCATAGATGACATAAATAAAATGAATCTTTGAATGGCCACTTTGTAAGTAGGCCTAAATGAATAAAAACAAATGAAAAATGGTGATTTCGTCATATATAAATGGATAAGGGTTGAAGTTTAAAACGACACCAATTGGCATAAGCCATGTTGGGTTAACGTGTACGAAACGGATTTAAAAGTCATAATTAAATAGTAAGGAATCCGAAATGACTTACTTAATAAAATGGTAAATAAATACCATTGGAATATAAGCGCAAAATGGTTGGTCGTTTAGACTAAACGGGTCAAATGGTAATGTTAATATCATTTGATAAATCACGACTAATAAGCACTTGTCGAGTCTTATGCTTACAGGAAAAAGTGGCTTACGAATTAGTGTTGCTATGAAATAGCAAATTGTTGAAGCAAGGTATTAAAACGGGTCAATAGTCTGACTCGAGCCAGGTACGCAAATATAAGGATGTAGTTAGAAGTGATATTTTGGTCAACTATTAGCGAAAGTCCTTCGTTACAAAAGAAGGACTAAAATTGACCAAAAGGCCCTTGAGGGGTAAATTGGGCAAACAACGTTTAAGAGTTGTTTAGAGTTAAGCGTTTTGTTAAATGGATCCCTTGGGATACGTATAAAATTGGGGATAGGATGTAAACTAATAGAAGCGTGATATAAAGCTTGCAAATGTTAAACACCCTTAATGGGTCAAAACAAGTATATATGCAAAATAGGTTAAGATTGCATAAGAAACCCGTAACTAGAGCCTAATCTAATAGGATATATCGAAAATATGAAGATCATGAGAATTTGGGATCAAACAAACATGTGTGTTTGATAAAATGCATAAACGGGTTAAAATTCGATAAAAATGTGATGAGTCGAAGGCTTAGAAGTCTCAAAATTTATTTTGTTAGGTTGTTGTATTTTAACTCCATAAGATGGAGAATTAAATTACGGACGCGTAGGAAAAAGAATCGGGTAAAACGGATTAAAAACGAGAGAGTTATGCTCGTTTCCGTGAAATCGGGTTATGCTGGGAATCTGCAGCACCAGCAAACAACATTCTGTCGAAAACAAGCCGTAGCGTAGCGCGACCATGCCGTAGCGCTACGCGAGCATGTGTTGGTTTCGCAAAAATCGTTTATTTTAATCGTATATGTTTTGCGAACCCGTTTAAATACGTTCTAAGCTACGTATGACTAATCCAACTCATGTTTTATGAGTTTCAGGTAAAATTTTAGCACCGGAGGACGATCAAGCACAATGAAGAACCGAACATGATCAAGAAATAAGCTTCCGCACGACGTTTCGTTGTTACTTTTAAATGACGAACTTAATTACATTGTGTTCTAAACTTTTAAATTGTAAAAGGTTTTTAATAAGCCGTATATCCGATGTATATGTAATCTTAATTACATGATTGTTTTTCGTAAACTATACGTTAAACTTTGATTTATAAGAACGGGTGTTACAAGTTGGTAATCAGAGCTCAAGGTTAAAAGAATAAAGTGTTCGGTTCAAGGCTTGATCGCAAATCCGGTAAGTACATGTATGTTAATGGTTAGCATGTTAAGGTGTTGTAAACAACACATAGGGTTATCGTGTGATACACGTTACCCCAATTAAATGATTGAAGTAGTTGACGAAATTTCGTGTGTTGATGCGTATAGTAGAAAAGCCTTGTATTATAATACGGGCAATTATTGAAGTTGACGTTACTAACTCTTGTTAATGTTTTAATTTAAGGACCCCCGCGTCTGAAGATGACGAGGGATGAATGAATTGCGGATATGATAATGAAACGGTCCGAGGCACGACGAGAAGAGCGTACTCATCAAGGACCTAAATTGTGTAACAATCGCAAATAAGTAATGGCAAGGAAAGCCCGTTAGGGCAAGCATTTATCAGGTGCGCATTTTAAATGATTATGTGAATAGTAACATGCAACAAATACGTAGAGATTTAATGTTGCATATGTAGATTAAAACGTGGAAAAACCCAAATAGGAAAACCTATCCGGGATAGTGTTTCCAAGAAAAACAAATAGAGGCATTACTTACATGGGGTGTAATGTGAAAATTATAAAAAGGTCATGTATATCAGGTGTTGATCGCTTACTCTGGCCAAGTAAGTAGTGAACACGTGGTACCATGAACTTCTTATGATGGACACATTTATGTCCGATGTAGTAAGGGCGGGGAGAATGGGCCTAATTAAAATGGTACCCAAAGGAATCAAATAATAAAATGTTTGATAGTAAACGTAAACGCACAGCCGGGTGACGGAAGCATATTGCATTAGGATAAATGAGCCCGAGTGAAGGGACAAAGATTGATGTAAAATGATTAAGATATGCATTGGGAGGGGGTGTACTTACACTCGAACCCGGGGAATACAAATGTGTCTCTTAACGGGCCGTTTTTGTAAAACACCAAACCTGAGGACAAAGTCGGAATATATAAGTGAAACGAAGTCTTAATACATACCGGAAGGGTTGTAATAATAACGACTTCGGTAAAACACCCGGCTAATGGGTAAGGAGTTAAACACATGAGTAGACCGAGAAACGGGAATTCGCATGAAAGACAAAAGACTCGGGTTTTGAGTCATGACTAAAAGACGACAAGATGAAGTAAATAGAAATTTTGATAAGTTACGTTCAACTATTTTGAAGTTGAACGGGTCGAACAAGGAATGAAGTTTGACATTCATAAGTTATAAATTTTCACGCGACAAGTCAAACGAATTTAATGAAGGACAATGCTTGCTAAAATAAGTAAGCGTGAACCGAGTAAATAAAAGTGAGGAATATTAATAAACCTAGGCAAAGGCTTATAGGCGTTAAAAACATTAAGGTAAAAAGAACCCGATTAATGGGTTGCAAAGAAGTATAATTATGAACCGGGAAACGATGAGCGTAAAACAAACCAATGTGTAAAAGATGTAAGGAGTCTTAGAGTCGGAAGATTAGTCCGAAAGTAAATGAATGAAGCCTTTGACCACGGTCAAGGTCAACTAAAGCTCAAAAGTAAAACTAAATGATTCCCAATATAACAAGGGGTGCTGTAACATCTGTGCTTGTTATCATTATGAACAGTTCTATTATCAATAAAACAATGTTATTTGATCCCAATGTTTGTTTGGTTGTGTTTTACATTTTTCGTGTTTTGACTTTTATTCAATTCCAAACTCTATATCGCCTTCTGGAGAGTTATACGCAAACTGTTGCGTAAACGTACTTAGTTTAACGCGACAAATACTCCGGAATATCAACATATACTTAACATACCTTAAATAACCTTTACATAACTTAGAAATAAGTTTTAAAGGCTTTGGTATGGCAAAAACAAGTTAATCCGTGTACAAGGGGTTAAAGCGTCAACATTGAAATTTAGGACTTTTCGGGTAACAATAAAGTTAACCGAGGACTTAGAAAATGAGGTACAAGTCCTAAAGCCCTTGTATGTAATTAGGAAGGGGTCCAATTGCAAAATATAAGCTCAGTTGCCCTTTCAAATCATTGAAAAGCCAACATTTTGGTCCCTGATGAAGGCTTACGCACCGCAACAAATAATTGTTACGGTGCGCAAGCAGTGCCCAGCAAACAGAAAACTGGCTGCAGCCTGTTTTGCGTTTTTGACCGATCCCACTGGTATTTCTCACTATTGAGCGACCCCTAAAATGTTCCTAGACCCCAGGGACACTTGTGGGACAATTGTGGTCACTTGTAGCCTTAGTTGTCAACATGTTATGGTGTTTACAAACACCATATAAGGCCTCCAAGTTACTAACATTCTTGCACTCACTTCTGATCATCTCTGGAACTCCAAAGCTGATTCCAAGACTTCCTAACCATCCATTAGACACTTGTAAGTATGTTTAATCTTTTCTAATTAAGTTTTAGCTTAGTTTTAGCTTAGAAGTCAAACCGTCGTAATTAACGGTTGACTTTAAGATTAATCACTAATGATCCAATGATTAGTCAAATCAAAAGTACCTTTAAGTAGGTAATTATGTGGGTAATAAAACCTCAAAAGGGTTCCCCCTGACTCCCACTCTAACTAGGTCAAATGTCGGGTCAAACTTGTTAAGAAAAAGTCAACAGGATCCTTAAATTCTAATTTATGCATAATTAGCAATGTAGAACATATACAACCTGTTTGATCATTGTTATAACTTGGTAATTAGTGTAAAAACATGTCTAAACCTGTTCAACCCGACAATTTCCTGTTTAGACCCGGTTCGAAACTGAAAGTCGCATAGTTTGACTTTTGCTTTGACTTTCAGTTCTGGCCCGTTTAGGCATGTTTTAGAAATGCCTCCGAGCTTTAATTGGACTAGGATACATATTAGTATAACCCTCTGTGATTATACACCTTGGTTCATTAGTTATCCAATTAATATGCATGTTTCCGTTAATTGCTCATATGTTGACCATTATGCCCTTTACACCTTAAAACGTGATTTATGAAAATGTAAAAGTGTAGAAACCTTAGTCACTGATATATAAACTTGTATGCAAAGTTTGACTTCAGTTTGAGGTGTAGATTGAGAGTTATGCTCATTAGCGTAAATTGAAGGCTTTATGTTAATTAAACGGCGTAATTAGCATATAGCCTAGCTAAGCCTACTTTTTGATATCAAACTTATTACCCACTGATGTAATATATTATTTTGGGATTTTTAAAGATTTTTAATTAATTTTAGGCTGAGCATAACTTATAGTCGTAGGCTTAATCCGGTAATTGTCGGTTTTGCCCTTACGGGCTATAAAATGAGTTTTACATATCTAAACGACTCCAAACCTTTTGCTACTGATCTTAAATGATAAATAAATTATTTTAAGCCTTCTGGAATAATAAAAATATCAGCTTTATGTATATAACCCGGAAACGGCTCCTAATCGCCTTTCTAAGCGTTTCTAACGCATAATATGTACTAAAACTATTTTAGACATACAAGGGTTGATACCTACTGATATTTTAGGTAAATTATAATGTTTTAACAGTAAGCAAAAGTTGTTTAACTCAGACTTCAGTTTTGAGCTTCACGGCTTATGTGAAATTACCAAAATGCCCCTACGGTGCATAGTTTGGTTATAATTGATAAATTTCACATATATACAATATTCTACTGTTATAACTTAGTAAAATAAGTATTTTGGCTGATTACATCAGACCTGTAACTCAGGTAAATACTTAAACTCTTTTATAACCTTTTAAATGACCAAACTACCCCTACGGGACCTAGTTGTGTTTAAATACGTTTCGGGCATAATAAAAGACATCTTACTGATTTCACAACATAATTTAATCATATTAACTTAGGAAACCTGTATATGGCTCTTACGGATACTCGTTACGCTTATTACGCGTTCGGTTCAGTTTATATAACTAGTTTACATAAATTAACCGAAGCGGGTCAAACCTTATCGGTTTTATCTCGAAATCCAGAATGTGTATGAAATACCCATATTAAACAAGCCTTCAAACTTGTCGGGTCTAAATCACATTCTATCCGATCTTCCGATTAGGTTCGGTTTATTAATGTAGTTACCTATATTAGGTGCCGTTTGATATCCGTGATCTCTAGCATTGTTTGGTTGTTACCCAAGGACTACTAAGCAATCTCAGGTGAGTACATAGACCCCTCTTTTACTGTTTTACAAACATTTTGGGGTGGAACACATGTGCCTACTTGTTACTTTCATGCTTTCCTGTTTTCACATCGTATACTTGCTATGTTCATTAGTACATTATAGTACATGATTTCATTACATTCTATGCTATGTATGCCCATTGTGTGCATACTTAGTACATTATTTTACATTACATTCAATGCTATGTATGCCCATTGTGTGCGTACTTAGTACATTATTTTACATTACATTCTATGCTATGTATGCCCATTGTGTGCGTACTTAGTACATTATTTTACATTACATTCTATGCTATGTATGCCCATTGTGTGCGTACTTAGTACATTATTTTACATCACATTCTATACTATGTATGCCCATTGTGTGCGTACTTAGTACATTATTTTACATTACATTACATTTTTGCTTACATTTTGGTATGACATTTGGTTTGTTTAAACTATACTGTACATTCATTAACACCGATCATGCCGCTCGGTACTCGGTAGTAGGTAGTGGTACCATAGGACTTGACAAATCTCATTCCTGAAATCTCGGGTTTGTTTGGACGTAAGGAATGACCGAATCCGAATACATTTTATGATAACCTTTACTAAAAGGGTTATCCGACTGTCGCAAGGCTTGGATGTATGAATTTTCACAATACCGCATAAATGTTTATATCAGTATAGCATGCATTTATTTCACAAAACATAACTTTGATTTAAACTATGTTTTACTTCAATACCTTGTTTTTGTGCATTTTACATATGGTTTAGTTGATATATTTCACTTACCATACATAAACATTTTGACATTTACATAAACAATTCATGATTTACATTAGACATAAACATTAGTCATAGACATTTGACATTGTTTTCACATAAACATTTTTACATTTGATTATACGTAAACATTTTACTCTGGTGGTTTGGTTTGGGTAAGTGATTTAAGTAACGAGGCGTGTGTAATACGATACAAGTATGGTGGATACGCCGCTGGTACTTCCTATATATAAGTGTTTGTATGGTATTACATATCGTAGCGTTATTCGAATCATTTCAATTTAAGACATATAACATTTTATACAAAATAACATACTTTTCACAAGACATTGTTTTACAAAACAACTTATCTTATACAAACTCATTTTACTTGGTTATTTATTTAACCATACTTTATTCTCTTATTTATACATATCATCTGATTTTATCACTTTTCAAACGATTTACAAAACAAATCAAATTACAAGGTTCATGACTAAACATTTTCTTAAACATAAGTCATGAATTCTATTTTCACAAAACCTATGTATCTCACAGGCATTTTTATGCTGACGTACCTATTTTCACATGTGTTTCAGGATATGATGCATAGGATTTATCAAGATATACTTAGGCGGACTTGGGCCTTAGCGACAATAAAAGATGCAAGACTAGTTATTTATGTTATGTTTCTTTGATTGTCAAGACATTGTAACTCTTTTATTTAATAAAACAATAATTCAATTTCCATGTGTTATGAAACAATGATTCTGTTACAACACTCCCCGACGTTTCCGCCACGTCTTGTTGTTTTACGTGGTCGGGGTGTGACAGAAAAGTTGGTATCAGAGCTCATGGTTATAGGGAATTAGGTTATTAGTAATACTTTGACCTAGTCTATAACCTTCTTAGGACCCTAACGCAAGTTCACTTGCGTTTAGTCATAAAACAATACCGTCACCTATCCTTAGGCGACGACCATAACAAGAACATAAATTTCAAAACCGCTTTGAAAACTAATCATCTGTTCTAGGATGATTGATTACTAGGTTTTGAACCCTCTATTGTAAGGTTTTGAACCCTCTGTTGTAAGGTTTTGAACCCTCTGTTATAAGGTTTTGAACCCTCTGTTATAAGGTTTTGAACCCTCTAAGTTTTCAAATCTCGTCAAAGTTTGGGTCGTATAAATATGAACACGTGCAAACTGGAAGAGTGAATGCCTGTACCCTGAGTTTTCTGTCGAAGGCTAGAGTGTTCGTACAAATCCGCAGTATCGGACCAGTCACTCTTACCTGGGAACTCTTGGGGTGAGTGTTCACTTATAGGCGAGCATGTCTTCAGTGATACATTAATATGACCCGTTTACTTTGATTTGTCACTGTCTCATTTGTTTGCCTTAGATAACAAACAAATGATCGCAAATTTTATGCATTGCCATCCTGTTTTGATTGTCTGATAACCTTTCACTTATTTCTTCCAATGTCTTTCATTTTCTTCTAGAATGTCTCTTCCTCTCAGCAACGGTCAAATGTCCGAGCAAACAGCCAAATTTGCCCAGCAAATAGGCGAAGTGATTCTGAAGACTGTGGAATTGGGAATTGCCATATCTCGTCTCAACAATGAAGCCACTCAAGAGCCACCAAAGGAAGCAGAAGCCAAGCCTTCACCTAAACCAAAGAAACGTAAGGCTTCAAGGAAACCCGCAGCGGTGGCACCAAAACAGGCAAGACCTAGCCAAGTGACAACACCACCAGCCAAGAAACCAATCAAGGAATCAAAGACCATGGATGAACAGGCTGAACCCCCTAAGAAGTCAAAGAAGCGAAAGGCTTCTCAGAACTTCGCCGTGGTCGCTCACAATGGTCAAGCCATCCTCAACCAACCAGCTCAACCCCCTGCTAGGAAGCCATACAACGGAACTGCACCCTTGTGCAACCAATGTAGCCTTCATTATCAGGCTAGTGTGAAGTGCCGCAAATGCCAAATTTGTGGACTTATAGGTCATACGGCAAGGGTTTGCCCAACTACAGCAGTGCCAAATCAAACAGGACCTATCCGGGTGGCAACACCACCTGCTAAGAAGCAATACAAGGGAACGGCACCAATATGCGACAAATGTAATGGGCATCACCAAGCTCACTTACCGTGTCGTCTGTGTGTATCATGTGGGCGAGTTGGTCACCTGGCAAGTGCTTGTCGATGTAACCCGAACCAAGGTGGTCCAAATCAACCACAAGCCGACTCTGCTCAAGCTTGTTTCTCACCAGGGTCTTGCTACAACTGTGGCGAGATGGACCATTTCCTAAGGGATTGCCTAAAGCTTGCTAATGCAAATCCAACCCACGGATGAGCAGTTGGCTGACTAGAAGATGTTGCTGTCTTATGCTTTTGTTTTTTCTATTTTCTCGTAATGTGAAACAATCTGTTTGATTATAAATAAATTGTTGTTCACAGTTCTGATTTACGAGTGTAGTTACATGTGTGTATGACTTTTCCTATGATACCTACATCAAGAAACTATGTACCTTACAAACTACTCTTGTGATTTCTCTCTTTCAAATGATCGCTCATGATTCCCTCGAAAATTTTAAGTACTCGTTTCGCTCTAAGAAACAAAGTACAGAAAATAAAGTGACATTATGAGTAATCATGCTTCTGCACATCTGTGCCTTTGAATCCTTGGTTAGATAACTGAGGGTATTTTCAAATCTCATACCCATTACGTTTTGATTTTTCAACATATACAGTACAAGTATTTCAAAAACAATCTTCATGATCTCAAAACATTTCATATAGTTTGAAAACAATTTTTCTAAATGCATTGTCTGTGTTATTTCAAAAACATTGGCTATGTTTTCAAAAACAACCTTCATAATTTCAAAATGTTTCATATAGCCTGAAAACAATATTAACACAATACATTTTCTTATCAAGTGCATGATTTCGAAAAGCACCATTCATGTTTTTCAAAAACCTTATGCATAATTTCAAAATTCATCTCGCATGATTTTTAAAACATTTTTATAAATATACCTACCTAATACACCTACTTTATGATTTCAAAGGTATTATATATAAGGTTTCGAAAACATTGAACACATTTTTAGAACCCCATGCATAGTATTCCAAAAATATTTTTCTCATGCATTGACTTAACCTTCAAATTTCGCTTCATATGTCGCCTTGGCATATCGAGCATCTCAACTTCATAAGCATTTCAACTTCATGTTTTGACCTAAGCACATCAAGTGCAAGGTTTCAAAACATCTTCAACTTCTAAAATCCATATGGGATCTTTTTATCTTCACATTTAGACCCTTGTGAATGATTAACATTCAAATCAGAGTCCTTGAATGGATTCCTAGTGTGCTTTAAATACATGTGCTCTGTTAGCAGAACAAACTTCTAGTTAAACAATTTTGTGGTTATGTGACTATGTGTTTATTCGTCTTATGTTTTCTTTTATGCATTTTGTGTTTTTATACTCTGGATATTCGTTATCCAAATCCTCGCAGGATCTTTCATATCTCCATATGAGGGATTCGTAGCAGGATAGTCAAAAGGTACTACCTTAAATCCTTAATGGGCTTCTATGAAATAGTTAAGACCCTTGGATTATATAGTACCACTCCATGTTTCATAAGAGATCCTTTTAGTGGTCTAGTCAAAAAGATTGATTCACAATTTGGTTAAAGAACGACATCTAGTGATGCAGCTGAACAGACTCCTTGAAAGTCTATTTAGATCATTTATTGATTTAATTAAAAGGACTCTATGGCGGTCTAGTCACACTCACCACAGGTTTGTTCATTTGGTTTTCCCCTACACATTATAAAATAGACTGTGTGAACTATGCAAGGAATTGTCTAATTATGGACGCGTACATAATTATGGGATTCAGTGCACGGTAATCAAAGTAAGATTTATTATGTGTAAGAACCGATAGTAACAACAATAACGAAATGAGAACGATGTAATGGAGGTACGGTGGACGCACCAATGACGCTTTATATACTTGTATATAAGTATCCCTCTTACATTGCAATCATGATGTTATTAAAGTTACTAGAAGTTCAGAACCCTAACCAATGTTGTTCGATCTTTTCAACTTCATGTTTTAAACTCTCACAAGTTTCCTCTAAATAAATTTCGGGACGAAATTTCCACAAGTAGGGGAGACTGTAACATCTGTGCTAGTTATCATTATGAACAGTTCTATTATCAATAAAACAATGTTATTTGATCCCAATGTTTGTTTGGTTGTGTTTTACATTTTTCGTGTTTTGACTTTTATTCAATTCCAAACTCTATATCGCCTTCTGGAGAGTTATACGCAAACTGGTGTGTAAACATACTTAGTTTAACGCGACAAATACTCCGGAATATCAACATATACTTAACATACCTTAAATAACCTTTACATAACTTAGAAATAAGTTTTAAAGGCTTTGGTATGGCAAAAACAAGTTAATCCGTGTACAAGGGGTTAAAGCGTCAACATTGAAATTTAGGACTTTTCGGGTAACAATAAAGTTAACCGAGGACTTAGAAAATGAGGTACAAGTCCTAAAGCCCTTGTATGTAATTAGGAAGGGGTCCAATTGCAAAATATAAGCTCAGTTGCCCTTTCAAATCATTGAAAAGCCAACATTTTGGTCCCTGATGAAGGCTTACGCACCGCAACAAATAATTGTTACGGTGCGCAAGCAGTGCCCAGCAAACAGAAAACTGGCTGCAGCCTGTTTTGCATTTTTGACCGATCCCACTGGTATTTCTCACTATTGAGCGACCCCTAAAATGTTCCTAGACCCCAGGGACACTTGTGGGACAATTGTGGTCACTTGTAGCCTTAGTTGTCAACATGTTATGGTGTTTACAAACACTATATAAGGCCTCCAAGTTACTAACATTCTTGCACTCACTTCTGATCATCTCTGGAACTCCAAAGCTGATTCCAAGACTTCCTAACCATCCATTAGACACTTGTAAGTATGTTTAATCTTTTCTAATTAAGTTTTAGCTTAGAAGTCAAACCGTCGTAATTAACGGTTGACTTTAAGATTAATCACTAATGGTCCAATGATTAGTCGAATCAAAAGTACCTTTAAGTAGGTAATTATGTGGGTAATAAAACCTCAAAAGGGTTCCCCCTGAATCCCACTCTAACTAGGTCAAATGTCGGGTCAAACTTGTTAAGAAAAAGTCAAAAGGATCCTTAAATTCTAATTTATGCATAATTAGCAATGTAGAACATATACAACCTGTTTGATCATTGTTATAACTTGGTAATTAGTGTAAAAACATGTCCAAACCTGTTCAACCCGACAATTTCCTGTTTAGACCCGGTTCGGAACCGAAAGTCGCATAGTTTGACTTTTGCTTTGACTTTCAGTTCTGACCCGTTTAGGCATGTTTTAGAAATGTCTTCGAGCTTTAATTGGACTAGGATACATACTAGTATAACCCTCTGTGATTATACACCTTGGTTCATTAGTTATCCAATTAATATGCATGTTTCCGTTAATTGCTCATATGTTGACCATTATGCCCTTTACACCTTAAAACGTGATTTATGAAAATGTAAAAGTGTAGAAACCTTAGTTACTGATATATAAACTTGTATGCAAAGTTTGACATCAGTTTGAGGTGTAGATTGAGAGTTATGCTCATTAGCGTAAATTGAAGGCTTTATGTTAATTAAACGGCGTAATTAGCATATAGCCTAGCTAAGCATACTTTTTGATATCAAACTTATTACCCACTGATGTAATATATTATTTTGGGATTTTTAAAGATTTTTAATTAATTTTAGGCTGAGCATAACTTATAGTCGTAGGCTTAATCCGGTAATTGTCGGTTTTGCCCTTACGGGCTATAAAATGAGTTTTACATATCTAAACGACTCCAAACCTTTTTCTACTGATCTTAAATGATAAATAAATTATTTTAAGCCTTCTGGAATAATAAAAATATCAGCTTTATGTATATAACCCGGAAACGGCTCCTAATCGCCTTTCTAAGCTTTTCTAACGCATAGTATGTACTAAAACTATTTTAGACATACAAGGGTTGATACCTACTAATATTTTAGGTAAATTATAATGTTTTAACAGTAAGCAAAAGTTGTTTAACTCAGACTTCAGTTTTGAGCTTCACGGCTTATGTGAAATTACCAAAATGCCCCTACGGTGCATAGTTTGGTTATAATTGATAATTTCACATATATACAATATTCTACTGTTATAACTTAGTAAAATAAGTATTTTGGCTGATTACATCAGACCTGTAACTCAGGTAAATACTTAAACTCTTTTATAACCTTTTAAATGACCAAACTACCCCTACGGGACCTAGTTGTGTTTAAATACGTTTCGGGCATAATAAAAGACATCTTACTGATGTCACAACATAATTGAAGCATATTAACTTAGGAAACCTGTATATGGCTCTTACGGATACCCGTTACGCTTATTACGCGTTCGGTTCAGTTTATATAACTAGTTTACATAAATTAACCGAAGCGGGTCAAACCTTATCGGTTTTATCTCGAAATCCAGAATGTGTATGAAATACCCATATTAAACAAGTCTTCAAACTTTTCGGGTCTAAATCACATTCTATCCGATCTTCCGATTAGGTCCGGTTTATTAATGTAGTTACCTATATTAGGTGCCGTTTGATATCCGTGATCTCTAGCATTGTTTGGTTATTACCCAAGGACTACTAAGCAATCTCAGGTGAGTACATAGACCCCTCTTTTACTGTTTTACAAACATTTTGGGGTGGAACACATGTGCCTACTTGTTACTTTCATGCTTTCCTGTTTTCACATCGTATACTTGCTATGTTCATTAGTACATTATAGTACATGATTTCATTACATTCTATGCTATGTATGCCCATTGTGTGCATACTTAGTACATTATTTTACATTACATTCAATGCTATGTATGCCCATTGTGTGCGTACTTAGTACATTATTTTACATTACATTCTATGCTATGTATGCCCATTGTGTGCGTACTTAGTACATTATTTTACATTACATTCTATGCTATATATGCCCATTGTGTGCGTACTTAGTACATTATTTTACATTACATTCTATGCTATGTATGCCCATTGTGTGCGTACTTAGTACATTATTTTACATTACATTTTTGCTTACATTTTGGTATGACATTTGGTTTGTTTAAACTATACTGTACATTCATTAACACCGATCATGCCGCTCGGTAGTAGGTAGTGGTACCATAGGACTTGACAAATCCCATTTCTGAAATCTCGGGTTTGTTTGGACGTATGGAATGACCGAATCCGAATACATTTTATGATAACCTTTACTAAAAGGGTTATCCGACTGTCGCAAGGCTTGGATGTATGAATTTTCACAATACCGCATAAATGTTTATATCAGTATAGCATGCATTTATTTCACAAAACATAACTTTGATTTAAACTATGTTTTACTTCAATACCTTGTTTTTGTGCATTTTACATATGGTTTAGTTGATATATTTCACTTACCATACATAAACATTTTGACATTTACATAAACAATTCATGATTTACATTAGACATAAACATTAGTCATAGACATTTGACATGGTTTTCACATAAACATTTTTACATTTGATTATACGTAAACATTTTACTCTGGTGGTTTGGTTTGGGTAAGTGATTTAAGTAACGAGGCGTGTGTAATACGATACAAGTATGGTGGATACGCCGCTGGTACTTCCTATATATAAGTGCTTGTATGGTATTACATGTCGTAGCGTTATTCGAATCATTTCAATTTAAGACATATAACATTTTATACAAAATAACATACTTTTCACAAGACATTGTTTTACAAAACAACTTATCTTATACAAACTCATTTTACTTGGTTATTTATTTAACCATACTTTATTCTCTTATTTATACATATCATCTGATTTTATCACTTTTCAAACGATTTACAAAACAAATCAAATTACAAGGTTCATGACTAAACATTTTCTTAAACATAAGTCATGAATTCTATTTTCACAAAACCTATGTATCTCACAGGCATTTTTATGCTGACGTACCTATTTTCACATGTGTTTCAGGATATGATGCATAGGATTTATCAAGATATACTTAGGCGGACTTGGGCCTTAGCGACAATAAAAAATGCAAGACTAGTTATTTATGTTATGTTTCTTTGATTGTCAAGACATTGTAACTCTTTTATTTAATAAAACAATAATTCAATTTCCATGTGTTATGAAACAATGATTCTGTTACAACACTCCCCGACGTTTCCGCCACGTCTTGTTGTTTTACGTGGTCGGGGTGTGACAGGTGCCCTGGAGCTATATATGTATATATATATATACATTGAATATAGACATGAATAAAAGATGAATCTGCGGGATCATCGTAACCTACGGGAATGCGATTAGTGTTAAGGTCTACGGGACCAGAATGACCCTCGGGTCACGAGTAGAAAGGGAAATAAACCTTAGGGTTCCCATTATAAAGGGGGTGAAGATCTAAGGAAATAGCCTACGAGGCTACGTGTGAGAACCTACGGGTTACTTAAACAAAGTGAGGGAACCAGTTGAGAATCCTCGCGTAAAACAAAGACTGTAAAAGAGTAAATGTCGAGTCGTCAAAATTGCTTGACATAAATTAAAGATAAAACGTTAAACTAAAACTTCCGTTTTAGTAAGAAATAGCGTTTTTACAAATATAAATTCTGATAGAAATTCAAATAGTAAGCATGAAGGATACAAGTCTTGACACTAATAGGCGCAAGACGATATATTCGAAAAAGTGATGTTTTCGAAAATGAAAGGTTGATATGAATTAAACATGATGTGACGCGATCACGGTCAAGAAATGCAATGTGAGGTAGAATAACATTATAACCAAGCGAGCGGTAAAAGTAACTGGACTAATAAGTCTAGTTAGTGAGACCGATTAAGGTCAGCAATTCAAATCAAGAAATTTGGTTTGCTTGTAAGCGGTAGATTCGGTATAACTGAACCGAATAAATAAATTTGAAAATAAAAGAATTTGTTGCTAAAAGTGAAAGATTTCACTAAAAACCTTTAAACGGGTCAAAGTAACGGATTCATAAAGAATTCGATAGTAAATGAAAGCGATGGATATCGCTAAGTTAACCAAACTAGTGGAAATAACGAGATTACGTTATTTCCAGTTGCACTATGTCGTAGGAGATACGTAGACAATTAGTAACCAAAAAGATGTTACCATATTTTCTGGCAATACTAACAATTGGTTAAAGTATGAGTAATGTTTAAAAGATTTCTCGGATCAAATACATTGAGTTTATACTCAAGGAATTATGTAAGAAAAGGTTTCGAGGACGAAACCTCTTTAAGGGGGGTAGACTTGTAACACCCCAAAAACGGGTTTGGTAATCAAACTCCGTTAATACTAAAAGACGGGTAACGTACCGTTAGTAGTAAAAATAACCCGGTAAATATTTGGATTTAAATAAGAAATCCTAATATTATATATGAACGAATCAAAGTTTTAAGGAATTAAGTTTATAAGAGCCTGAGTTAACGGGACTTAAAATAAAACGGGTTATAACTCCCGGAACCCACTAAATAACTAGGAATTTCAACCTAGTTAGTCTAGTGTTTTAAAAATAATGAGGAACTTGATGTAGTAACCTTTATAAACCTGGGTAAAGTTGAGGGACTAAAATGGTTAAAGTGAGAAAATGGGTTTTTATTAATTAAAATTAAAAACACCAAAACACACACCTTTGTGTGTGTTCTGGTCGTACAAAACACAGGAGTCAAGAAGAGCTCTCAAGCTCAAACCCTAACAAGCATAAAATCAGCAAATTGAAGGGGTAAATCCAACCCAAATCGAAATCCAAGCACGAATTCGTGATCACCTCGATGAAGGGATCATAAGGTATGCCAAATTTCATTATTTAGTTCCATCTTGAATTTTAGATGAACGTGTGAGATTCGAATCTGAGCTTGCATGTTCGTTGTTTGGATGAAATTAGGGATGAAACTATGTCTAGAGTAAACCCTAGTCATTTATTTGTTAAATTGATGTTCATGATTGTGAATTCATGATCATACTCTCATGTGTCAAGTGGGTTTTGGAGAATTATGTTAAACACTAGGATTATCTTTGTTAACTTAGTGTATTAGAGCTCTATGAAGCAAATCCAGATTTGTTGATATGAAGATTGTCATGAACATGTGAAAAGATGTTTAAATCTTGGTTAAATAGTTAGTCATGAGCTTGGTTTCAAGTAGTAAAAATTTCATGCTCATAAGGTGTTCGATGAAATGCCTAGTGAAATTGGGTACCTACTAGTTCATATGAAGAACTTGATTATATAAGGTGTTGTGATGAATGCTAGTGATATGACGAACGGGTCTCACTTATAGATGAGAACCCATAGTTCTTGTGAAATGAATGAATAAATTAGTCTTGATAATCACTTGAACTAACTAAAGTGATTGAAATGTGATAAACGTGGTTAGAACTTTGGTTAAAACGGTGGTCTAAAGATAACGCCTACCGGGTAATTAAAGAATGCTAAAACTAGTTGATGAACTCGAATATGCAATTAGTATAATAATGGGCATTTGACTTTTAAAAAGTCAAACTGACTTACGATGTGATGAATGATAATTAGATATAGAAATGCGTAAGGTGGAATAATCGTACTAAGTTATGATTAAACTAACCACCTTGTGAATGATGAATAATAGTTGGCGCTTAACCAGCTAGGTGAAGCTTGGGGAGAAAGCGGGTCAAACAAATCAAGTACGAGATGAAAAGCGTAAACCGGATGAGAGGTAAGTAAAGCTTACACCCTTTTTGCAAGATGTGCATTTAATTCTCGGTTACAATTTCGGCAAAGGTTGTATTCGAACTTTGGTTCCGACACGAAGTGGTACGGGTCGGAATATATAAAAAATGCGTAATGGACATTTGGTCATAGATGACATAAATAAAATGAATCTTTGAATGGCCACTTTGTAAGTAGGCCTAAATGAATAAAAACAAATGAAAAATGGTGATTTCGTCATATATAAATGGATAAGGGTTGAAGTTTAAAACGACACCAATTGGCATAAGCCATGTTGGGTTAACGTGTACGAAACGGATTTAAAAGTCATAATTAAATAGTAAGGAATCCGAAATGACTTACTTAATAAAATGGTAAATAAATACCATTGGAATATAAGCGCAAAATGGTTGGTCGTTTAGACTAAACGGGTCAAATGGTAATGTTAATATGATTTGATAAATCACGACTAATAAGCACTTGTCGAGTCTTATGCTTACAGGAAAAAGCGGCTTACGAATTAGTGTTGCTATGAAATAGCAAATTGTTGAAGCAAGGTATTAAAACGGGTCAATAGTCTGACCCGAGCCAGGTACGCAAATATAAGGATGTAGTTAGAAGTGATATTTTGGTCAACTATTAGCGAAAGTCCTTCGTTACAAAAGAAGGACTAAAATTGACCAAAAGGCCCTTGAGGGGTAAATTGGGCAAACAACCTTTAAGAGTTGTTTAGAGTTAAGCGTTTTGTTAAATGGATCCCTTGGGATACGCATAAAAATGGGGATAGGATGTAAACTAATAGAAGCGTGATATAAAGCTTGCAAATGTTAAACACCCTTAATGGGTCAAAACAAGTATATATGCAAAATAGGTTAAGATTGCATAAGAAACCCGTAGCTAGAGCCTAATATAATAGGATATATCGAAAATATGAAGATCATGAGAATTTGGGATCAAACAAACATGCGTGTTTGATAAAATGCATAAACGGGTTAAAATTCGGTAAAAAGGTGATGAGTCGAAGGCTTAGAAGTCTCAAAATTTATTTTGTTGGATGTTGGATTTTAACTCCATAAGATGGAGAATTAAATTACGAACGCGTAGGAAAAAGAATCGGGTAAAACGGATTAAAAACGAGAGAGTTATGCTCGTTTCCGTGAAATCGGGTTATGATGGGAATCTGCAGCACCAGCAAACAACATTCTGTCGAAAACAAGCCGTAGCGTAGCGCGACCATGCCGTAGTGCTACGCGAGCATGTGTCAGTTTTGCGAAAATCGTTTATTTTAATCGTATATGTTTTGCGAACCCGTTTAAATACGTTCTAAGCTACGTATGACTAATCCAACTCATGTTTTATGAGTTTCAGGTAAAATTTTAGCACCGGAGGATGATCAAGCACAATGAAGAACCGAACATGATCAAGAAATAAGCTTCCACACGACGTTTCGTTGTTACTTTTAAATGACGAACTTAATTACATTGTGTTCTAAACTTTTAAATTGTAAAAGGTTTTTAATAAGCCGTATATCCGATGTATATGTAATCTTAATTACATGATTGTTTTTCGTAAACTATACGTTAAACTTTGATTTATAAGAACGGGTGTTACAAGTACTTGGGTGAAAGGACCCAATAGTGGTATGACCATCGTCACCAGGAGGTGACACGGCGCCAGATAAAAATAAGATAGAAGCCATTGTAATCGCTCTTATGCTGTAATTTATAACTATGTGTCATTTTGTACAAAATGAATGATTCACCGGTATTTCCCCGCTGACAAATTATTTTAAAAACATGTTTCAGGTGACTACTGTGAACTAAGGAAAAGTGCTACGGAGCACTAACAAAGCTTGAAGTAGTGGCTCAGTTAAACAAATAAACATGTTTTGTAAATCAGGGAATTTCCTTGTGAAATTCCTCTATTTGTAAATTACGGGGTTTATCTCGAGTTATGAAATAAAATAATCGGGCATTTCAAGTTTAAAAGATCCTGCTAAAATCTTCCGTTGTCAACTCAATTAATATATACCACGGGTTTCTGTCCCGCGGCTCCTGGACCGGGTCAAACCGGGACAGGGGCCGTGACAGAAAAAGGTGGTATCAGAGCCACTGATTTAAGCCAATTAAGTATTTAGAAATACTTAATTTTACTGATTGCCATTCTGTGATTATGTGTTATTTGACTATTTGTTTACAGTATGGGTAAGCAAAGATTTTCGGACATTTATCGTCAATTAGATAATTCACCTAAAGATAAGGGAACATCATCCTCAAGATACTCAGCAGATACTGAGGAAGGGATATTTGTTCGTAAGGCACAATTTGAGAAACCACTTACCCCTAAGAAAAGAGGTTGGATTATTAGAAAAAGTCAAGAGAAAATAAAGAAGTCACAACCAAAAGAAGTGATGATTCCTAAGGAAACTCAGGAAATAGTTAATAACCCACCTTAGGAAGATGAACTGGATGAAAAATGGGCAGATCTCTATATGCTAGCCACTACAGCAGTAAATATTAACTTTTAATTAAGTTAAACTGTCAACACCCTGACCCAGTACTAGCACCCATATCATCCATAAGCCCGAAATTCTAAAGAAACTTTACCCATTAGATAAATAACTTAGTAAGAAAAGATAGACTAAAATAAATTATGAATGTACAATCCCTAGTATATTTTAAAATTTCAGTTGTAATTTATAATAGACATATATATATAAAATTCGCAATATTTTATTTTAAATAAATAATTTTCTGATCGTCTTTCTGTGATTATGTGAAAATTCAATTTACAAAATTTTAACCTAGAATTTTGTGTGTTTCTTCATATCTGCTAAACAGCATGACTGAATTATCTGAAGCTCTACAGAATCTCAATCTCTATTATGTTAATGTGGAAGTTTCCAAAAACTTCACCGGTTATTGTGCCGATATTGAGGAACCTATGGAATTCCAAGCTCAACCTCCGGAGAAACCCAAGCCAAAGAAAAGAAGAAGATTTATAGGCTGGAGGCGTGTGCGCAAGAGGAAACCCGCAACTAGGAAAATTGCCAAAATGGACGACCCAATGGATAAAGGAAAAGGAATAGAAATTGGGGAATGTTCTAGGCAAGCCGAGGAATTACCATTGCAGGAGGAATTGGACACTATACTGGCAAGTTATGATATCCTTATGCCAGCCAATGAAAACCTCTTCACCTATCCTGCTGAAACCCAACTTCCCATAAATTTGGAACCAGCCGTCCCAGATCCCCTTATCCACTCCCAACCTCTACCAGCAGAACTGGAAGAATGGTGGACCAACGACTGGTAGTTTCAAAATCTCCTGAATAACCCTAACACCTTTTTCCCTCAATTTGACCCAGAGCCTCCACTACACCCACCTATGAGCTCCGAGAACTTGGCTGAACTCCGCCAGTATGGCAAGGAGCTGATTAATGCAGGGAACCGAATTAGGGATATAGGAGAAAAGATATCCTGGAAGTACGACGAGAGGGAGCGTCGCTTCTGAGATGCCAGCTGACGAGATGGTGTAACGGCATGGTTATTGTTTTGGTAAAAAATTACCGAAGCAATTAAGGATCAAATTAGTTAAGTGAGGTAGCGTGCTAAAAAGTGTGTTGAAAATATGTGAATCAAATTAATTGTAAAAACAGTTGCAGGATACGGCTCAGGATATAGAGCTGTATCTATGATCAAACAATGAGCAAAAAAGGTAAAGGGTGACACCGGATATACGAGGAAAGCCCTTGATCAATCTAGATCGCCGGCATAAAACCTCGGGAGCTGACAATCGCAGCTGCCTTGTTCTTCTATTACTTCAAATATCAGGATACAGTGCAGGATATGATGCGGATCAACTAGGTGTTACAACGTGATTTGATTACAAGTGTTAGTGTGTAGTGATTGCTAAAAGCTAGAGAGCAAAGTGTGCGAAAGAGAGTGTGTGGAAAAAGTTGTGTCTGCCTATGATCCGATCGCTCCCATTTATAGTAACAAAAACTAACAAACTACCCTATTATTCCGGGATACTTTGGAATATTCCATTCTGAACGTTGGGGGACTGCTTTTACTTGTTTTCCACGTGCTTATTGACTATAAAACCGGGTCTTCAGCTCATATGACCGTTACAATGTCAATAGCATTGACCAGCTTCCGATATTCTCGCGGAATATGCCTTTCTTCTATTCTGACCGTTACAAGACCCATTCTTCCACCATCAACGTCCATTTTTCAACCACCTTGAGCGAATCTTCAGGTAGATCAAGTCCTTTAACGTTGGTACCTTGCAACCAAAGAAAATCGTTAATAGCAAACAGGATACCCCCAGAGGATGTTACCAATATCCTGGTTCAGTATCCTGGCCGCAGCATCAAGCATATAATATCAGGATATGCTTCAGGATATAAGCTCGAAATTCCACCCATAACAATTGTCCCCAAAAATATATCTGTTAGGATCTTGAAATCCAAACGGGTATATTTTTCGTTGTGTTGTTCGATACACTTAATGGGATGTAGATGTTGATGTGACTTCACGCAACTTCCAAGGTTATACTTTCTCATAACTAGGTAGTCTTCTGGCACGTCTGGTAAGGATATCTATTTTGAACATTCCTGCATATGTTTGGTTAATCAGCATATAATATGATAAGACTGAAACTACTCCCTTTTCTGTAGACTCTGCTAAGGTCCCTGTTGTCTTCGATCTTGAGGAGCTTGACAGTTACTCCAAGCCTGTCCTGGTAAAAAAAAAGAATCATCTGTTGCCACCTGCTCTAAGCCCTCCACTGTTGCTGCCGAAGGTTTCTCTTATGATGACCTTGGCTTCATGGAATCCATCGAGCCCATGACCTCCTTCCTTAATAAGGTAAATACCCAAATCCTGTATCCCGTACGCATATACTGAACTTGTATCCTGGTTAGTTTGTCTTTAACGATACCTGTATTTTGCTTTGTAGGGTCTGAATCATCTGGTCGTCCTGTACTTAGAATAATTTTAATTTCCTGCAAGCTTTAGAACAATTTAACAGTTGGAGGTGGAGGGATCTCGTGTTTTCAGGACGAAGCCTTCAACTGTTTATGTAAATATGCTTTAAAAACTTAATTGTGTTCTTGGTGGATGGGTCTCTTTTTGAGATGAAACCAAGAATACAATTAATAATAAACTAACCTTTTAACCTCACATGTTGTTATTTGTTATGCATTGCTTAGTCTGAATTCCAATGTTCCAAACTTAGTGCAATTATTACTTTTTATGAAAATATCTTGATAAGTATACTCGCAAATATCCTATTAAGACTTCCGTCAAATAGGGTTTTTATAACTCAAGCAATTCAGATAAAGTTTTCAGAGAAAGAGGACAGTTCATTTTTATTTTACAAAGTTGGTTTTAAGAACACTTGTTTGACTAGAACACAGTTTCAGTTTTTAATCCAAGTATCCTGAAGTATATCCTGAGAATACGTCTTGAGAATATATCCTGAGAACATATCCCGATCAGGTTACTCATAAGTATTATAATATAGTTTCAGAAATTTAGACAATCTAGATAAGGTTTTTTAAAGAAAAAAAAATAGGAAAGATCATACCGAAATAGAAGACATCTCAATCCTTTCATTCCAGTCCTTTCGCAACCATTCCACCGAAGGTGTCCCCAGTCCAGGATACTTGGCGAATTATGCCCAAACTTGATCCTTTGAGTTCCTCACGATGCCTTAGTGGGATATAGTGTTGGAATAGGTTTCCTTCTTGCTCCAGCATAAATGTCCCCAGTAGGATATAGTATCAGCATACGTCATGTTCCATCACGGATGTCCCCTGTCTGTGCAGGACCAGTATGTTGTACCAGGATATGATCCTTTAACAATTCTTCAACCAGTTGTTTAAACTTAGCAATCTTTTTTCAAAAATTTATGTAGACTTGATTATGTTTTTTTGAAAATATACTTTGGGATTATCCAAAAACTTTGTATTTTATTGGGACTAAACCCATTTTCCAGGCATTTAAGCCGGAGTATAAGAACCTCAAGACTTGAAAAGGTGAAAACCTTTAAGTCTTTGAGTTTTACTGGGGATTTTACCCACGTTTCGTGCGCTACAGGCGAGGGTGTGGAAACCCCAAAACTTAGAAAGGTGAAAACCTTTAATCCTGGGGAAAATCCCAAATTTTCATGCGCTACAGGCGGGAATGTATAAACTCCAAGACTTAGAAAGGTGATAACCTTTAAACCTTAGAGAGTATGAAAATACCCTTTCGTGAGAGAGGGTGATCAATCCTCATATACCTTAAGGATCCAGGATATAGCCAACAGTAACGAAATTGTCAGCCACTTTTACATGAACTGGTCCCGCTACCTAGAACTATACCTAGATAACTTGCGCTCCGGGCGAGGTGTTTAAACCCAATTCGAGAGAAAGGTGAATACCTTTAAACCTTTGAAGGGATCAGGATCCCTTAAACGTGAGAGAGGGGGCCAATCCTCTAATCTTTCGAGTTATCCTGAGTGCATATCCTGGAGCTATATCCTGAAACATATGCTGCAAAACAACTGTAAACTAAGGTGGGTGTTAGCTTGGCTAACACCCCTCCGATGCTTAAGTCAGTATTGGGTTCAAGATAATAAACAAATATATTTAAAAGAGATAGAATACATACCATTCTGAGATAGAAATTAAATTCTATTCTTACTTGAAATAGAGCTTTAAGTGTATTGCATTCCAGGATCTCGGTAGCATATCCCCTTCCATATTCTTGAGTCTATATGCTCCTTTCCCTGCTTCTGACTCAACTTCATATGGTCCTTCCCATTTTGGAGCTAGCTTGCTATCGGCAGGATTAGTGGTATTTTGAAAAACCTTCCTTAGTACCCAATCTCCAACTTGAAACCTTCTAGTCCTTAGATTCTTGTTATATGCTCTGGATATCCTCTGTTGATATGCTGTCATTCTCAACTTTGCCGCATCCCTTGTCTCATCAATAGTATCCAATTCTTGACATAGGGCTTCAGGATCTTCCAAGCACCTTAGGTACGGGCCTGCAAGGGATTTCTTATACAAAATATTATTTATAATAGTAAAACGAGATACCTTCATCCTAAAAGCCTTAGGATTTGCATCCTTTGGGATATCTCCTTCTTGAAGATACTTCACAATTGGAGTTATCCAGGATTCAGGATCCTTCTCAGGATATCCATCACCAGGATCCTGGATACATGCTACTTCTTTATCCTGAGATTTGAAATGTTCCATTGCAGGATATAGGATGTGCACTATTGGTATCTGAGTTCCCTCCGGTATCCTGACAGTAGAGAGTCAGCTTCAGCATTCTTTTCTCTTGGTACCTTTTACTTCATGATCCTTTACAAGGACGACACTTACTGCATTCCCTGATACTGCGAGATATAGGGATAATGGTTCACCATCCTCAGGCTTCATTAATAGAGGTGCGATTGAAAGATATTGCTTTAATTCCTGTAGGGTTGCTTCATGCTTTTCTCCCCACTCGAACCTCTTATTCTTCTTCAGGATATCGTAGAATTCCTTGCATTTTTCCGAGGATCTTGATATAAATTTGTTTAATGCTGCTACTCGCCCTGTTAATCTTTGAACATCTTTCATATTTGAAGGTGACTTGATATCCCATATAGCTTTAATCTGCTCCGGGCTTGCTTCTATCCCCCTTTTAGTCACCATGTATCCTAAAAACTTTCCTGCCCCCACTCCGAAATGGCACTTGGCAGGATTTAGTTTCATATTATACTGGTCCAGGATATCAAATGCTCCTTTAATATCCTGGAGATGATCCTCAGCCTTCTTGGATTTGACTACCATATCGTCAATGTACACCTCCATTGTGTCCCCCAGTTTGTCTTTAAACATCATGTTCACCAATCTCTGGTACGTTGCACCTGCATTTTTCAAACCAAAAGGCATAGCAGTATAACAGTAAATACCTGTTGGTGTCATGAAAGCAGTATCCTCCCGGTCTGAAGGTTCCATTTGGATCTGCTGGAATCCTGAGGATGCATCCATGAAGGTTAACATCTCATGACCGGCAGTGGCATCCACCATCGAGTCTATATGAGGCAGAGGGAATGGGTCTTTAGGACATGCTTTGTTCAAGTCTGTGTAATCTACACAAACTCTCCATTTCCCATTCTTCTTTTGAACCACGACCACATTTGCTAGCCACTTGGGAAATTTGACTTCCCTGATCATCTTGGACTTCAATAGTCTTTCAACCTCTTCTTGAATAATTATGTTTCGTTCTAGAGCAAACTTCCTTCTCTTTTGTTGGATAGGCTTGAAAGACCTGTCAATTCCAAGCTTGTGAGTTATAATATCCTTAGAAATACCTGTCATATCCTCATGCTTCCATGCGAATGTTGACATCCTGCATTTCAAAAAGTTAGTTAACTGATTTTCAATATCCTGAGGGATATTGGCTCCTACGAGCACCGAGATATCTGGATTATCCTGATCCAGGATAATTTTCTTTACATCCAACTCTGAAGCCTCCACGATATCCTGGGCCCGCATCTTTAATTGCTATCCTGCTTTGGATTTTCTTGAGGCCTTCATTGAAGAGGAGTAGCACTCCTTCACCTATTGTTGGTCACTTTCAACTTTGACTACCCCCAAGGAGTAGGGATCTTGACACACTGATGATAGGTGGAAGATACAACTTTCATATCGGGAATCCATGGCCTGCCTAATATAATATTATAGCAGGATAATGAGTCCATGACACAAAACCGTTGCATCGAGTTTACTCCTTCGACATATACAGGCAGTTTTATCTCCCCAACAATATTCCTTGCTTCTCCACTAAACCCTACAAGCACAGTGGACTTTGAGGTAATCTCTATCTCGGGGATGTTCATTCTCTTCAAGGTTTCCAATTGGATGATGTTAACTGAGCTGCCATTATCCACCAGTACCCTGCGTACAAAGTGATTAGCAACATATAAAGTTATTACCAAAGCATCATGATGAGGATCCTGGACAGTATCCTTGTCATCACTATCGAACGTGATCATTTTATCAGTCGTGAGGGTCGATATCCTGGTTGGCTTATTCCCCCTTTCGGCCTTAGCCTCCTTTGCATGTCTTTTGGCTGCAGAATAAGAAGTTTCGCAGATATCGGACCCTCCTGAGATAAAGTTAATTATCTTGGCGTCGGCGGGAGGTGATGCTGCTCCTTCAGGATCCTTCTCAATATCCTGACCCTTATCCTTCTTTCTGCCCAGAAGATCCTTTAGATATCCTTTGCCTAGTAGGTAGCTTATTTCTTTCCTCAGGGCAATGCAATCCTTAGTAACATGTCCGAAATCCTCATGGAAGGCACACCATTTGGACTTGTCCTTCCAATCAGCTTTTTTGTTGATTCTTCCGATGCCACCTGGATTTATCTCCCAAACCCTGCATAGCATACATTAGTTCAGGTATATTAACAGAAAAACAATATTCTGACAATTCAGGATACTCCTCAGGATCCTCATTTTCAACAGCGTTCACTTTTTTGCTATTATTCCTGTCATATGGCTTAGAACGATATGTTTTGTATGAGGATTCTGACTTCCTGTTAGTTGGTTCATATGTTGAGGATGCATTCATCCTCTCTTGCATTTTCGTATCATCTTCCAGCCTGATATATCTCAAGGCCCTATTTCGAGCTTCGTCCAAGTTCCTGCAAGGATTCATCACAAGATCCTGATAAAACTGGGAATCCTTTGGTAGTCCCATCTTGAATGCTTGGAATGCTGTAGCAACATCAAGGTGTGGGATATCCAAGGATTCCCTGCTGAATTTGTTCACATAATCCCTTAGGGATTCTTGAGGCCCCTGTGTTATCCTGTAGAGGTCACTTGTTAGTTTTTCAAAGCTTCTACTACAAGAAAACTGACTATTAAACAAATTAACTAAATGAGCAAATGATGTAATTGAATAAGGTGGAACGTTTAGAAGCCATTTCAAGGCTGATCCTGTTAGAGTAGAGCCGAAGCCCTTGCACAAGCATGCTTCCTTAAGTTCTGGCGGGATAGGGTTAATCTCCGTCCTCTCCCTATACTGGGCAATATGCTCCTCAGGATCCGTCGTCCCATCATACAGCTTCATGTTAGGAGTCTGGAATCTCTTTGGGATTTCTGCATCACAAATGGGGTAAGCAAAGTGGGATATGTTGTGACTATCCCGGGATACTTCCGGTATAGGCTGCACTATCCCAGGCACACTTGATATCATATCCTTCAACTTTTGAAGCTCTCTGGTTATCACTGATGTCACACCTGCATCCTGCAATGATCCAAGATTATTAGTAACAGGGATACCGGTGTTAACAGACAAGTTACCAGGTTGGTGATTCTGGCTATATCCTGGGGCATATCCTGGAGCATATCTTGGATCCCTCACAGTCGACATCCTGGTCGAAGAGGGTATCTCAGGAATATGACTCCGAGAATGGCTAGGCACAATATTCCCCCTGTTATCCTCAGCATAAACTGCAGAATTGAAGTTTAAAGCTCTTGGTTGCAAGGGAGTGACAGTATCCTCAGCGGGCCTGCTTGAGCTGGATTTCAAGAGTTGTATCTCTCTTATCAACATTCGGTTGGTCTCCTGCTGCTGCCTCATTTGTTCCTGTACACTACCAAATAAAGTTAGAATTTCTTCATTAGAGGCCAAAATAGGACCAAATCCCTGAATATTCTGAGCGGGAATAACATCCCGAGCCACATGAATTTCGGTTCCTTGTGAAGAGGCTTGCGTTCTCGGAGGAAGTGGTGGAAGCATCGAACCAATTGTTGTAGAGGTTGTAGCAGACACGGTGGAAGAGCTCATGTTTGATCTTAAGGCCATTGAAAACAATGTAGCAAAAAGTTTTGATAATAGAAAACCGAGTAATGATTTTACTAAAGTTTTTTGTAAAAATAGCACCACTTGCCCCACGGTGGGCGCCAAATTGTTTTGGTCAAAAATTACCGAAGCAATTAAGTGATCAAATTAGTTAAGTGAGGTAGCGTGCTAAAAAGTGTGTTGAAAATATGTGAATCAAATTAATTGTAAAAACAGTTGCAGGATACGGCTCAGGATATAGAGCTGTATCTATGATCAAACAATGAGCAAAAAAGGTAAAGGGTGACACCGGATATACGAGGAAAGCCCTTGATCAATCTAGATCGCCGGCATAAAACCTCGGGAGCTGACAATCGCAGCTGCCTTGTTCTTCTATTACTTCAAATATCAGGATACAGTGCAGGATATGATGCGGATCAACTAGGTGTTACAACGTGACTTGATTACAAGTGTTAGTGTGTAGTGATTGCTAGAAGCTAGAGAGCAAAGTGTGCGAAAGAGAGTGTGTGGAAAAAGTTGTGTCTGCCTATGATCCGATCGCTCCCATTTATAGTAACAAAAACTAACAAACTACCCTATTATTCCGGGATACTTTGGAATATTCCATTCTGAACGTTGGGGGACTGCTTTTACTTGTTTTCCACGTGCTTATTGACTATAAAACCGGGTCTTCAGCTCATATGACCGTTACAATGTCAATAGCATTGACCAGCTTCCGATATTCTCGCGGAATATGCCTTTCTTCTATTCTGACCGTTACAAGACCCATTCTTCCACCATCAACGTCCATTTTTCAACCACCTTGAGCGAATCTTCAGGTAGATCAAGTCCTTTAACGTTGGTACCTTGCAACCAAAGAAAATCGTTAATAGCAAACAGGATACCCCCAGAGGATGTTACCAATATCCTGGTTCAGTATCCTGGCCGCAGCATCAAGCATATAATATCAGGATATGCTTCAGGATATAAGCTCGAAATTCCACCCATAACAGTTATGATTGTATAATAATAATAGTAGTAAAATATAATCCTGTGAAATAACTTAAAAATAACACTTTTGTAAAATAACAAGTGTGTACGGAAGCATAATATAATATATAAAAATGGAAGTCGAGAAATCGACAATTTTGGCTATACGTATTGGTGTGATTATGTGCAATTGTTTTGGTATGTTTAATTGTTAATTATTTTCTGTTAATCACTTATATATATTAAATACCAGATGGAACACGCTGGTAATGAACCCATTAACGAAGTTAATCAATCTGAACAAAACCATGAAGATCAATTTCTGAATAGGCAAGATATCGAGAATATCGTTGCTCAGAGAATAGCCAATGCTATTCCAGCAATCCTTGCTGCTGCCCGAAATCCAGTTGAACCTCAACAAATTATTCCTAGTAAACGTACTCATGAGGATAATTTCAGTAATAGTGAAAATGGAGGCGGCAACCATACTAATAACAACAACGATGGGATGCAAGCTCCACTCCTTAAGAAAATGAAAGCTGCAATGCCTGGTTGCACTTACAAGGAGTTTCTTGCCTGTAAACCGGCGGAATTTGCAAGCAATGAAGGGGCAACGGCTGCGCTGCGTTGGTTAGAGAAAACCGAGGCAGTAATTAAAATAAGTAAATGTGCTGAGGAAGACAAGGTCATGTATGCGTCGCATCTTTTCAAAGAAGGGGCGCTAGAATGGTGGAATACGGTACTTCAAGCTAAGGGAAGCGATGTAGCCTATGTAATAAGTTGGGAAGAATTTAAGCGCCTAGTAGAAAGAAAATTCTGTCCCGAATATGAGAAAGAACAAATGGAAAATAAATTTCTGAACCACCGGATGGTGGATGTTGATTGTCGAGGATACAATTCGACATTCTTCGAGTATGCTAGAGTTGTACCTACCCTGGCTTCGCCAGAGCTGGTGCTTATTTCTCGCTATATTTGGGGTTTGATTGGCAAAATCCGTAATATCGTTAAAGCTGCGAGACCTCGCACTATTGACGATGCGGTAGAATTAGCTAACACCCTAACTGACGAGCTGGTACGCACAAGAGAAGAAAACCGGAAAAAGGAAGTGGCCCAAAAGATTACCCAAGGATTCCGTGTGGGTAACCGTAATAATTTCAGGAAAAAGGGAATTGGGCAATCTTCCACTGTTCCATTTTGCAATACCTGTAAAAGAAAGCATTTTGGTAGATGCAAGGGGTATTGCAATTTCTGCAAAATTCCAGGGCATCAAGAGGAAGATTGTAGGAAGAAGAAATCAACGATCTGCTATAACTATGGAGAAGCTGGACATTTCAGGCCAGACTGCCCGAAATTGCTCAAACCATCCGATAACAAAGCCAAACCTGCAGAAGGAACTACCAAGAAAAACGTAAGAGCCTTCCAGTTGACTACTCACGAAGCAGAGCTAATCCCTGACGTGATAGCTGGTACATTCCTAGTTCACGACGTTTATGCAAAATATTATTTGACTCTGGTGCAAACCAAAGTTTTATAAATACTTCATTTTGCCAAGCTCTTAACTTACCTTTAACCAACCTTAAGCAGATTTTTATAGTCGAAACGACAGATAGGAATTCTGTTAAGATAGATAAAGTCTAGCGAGAAGGAAATATAGAACTCTTAGGCCATAAATTTTCTACAAACCTGTTACCTATGAATTTAGCCGGATTCGATATTGTGTTAGGAATGGATTGGCTAGTAGCCAACCATGCTCGAATTCTATGTGATAAAAATTCCATAGAAGTTCATACACCTACAGAAGAATTAGTGGTAATTACAGGAGATAAGCCACAAAAGCCACTGAAATTCATTTCAGTAATGAAGTTGGCTAGTTATTCAAGAAAATAAGAAGTAGTGTATATGATTTCGGTAATCATTAACACGAAAGGTAAGGAACTTAAAGAAATTCCTGTGGTAGCCGAATACCCGGATGTATTCCCAGAAGAACTACCAGGATTACCACCCAATAGGGAAGTAGAATTTAGAATTCATCTAATTCCGGGAACCACACCGATAGCCAAGGCACCTTATCGGTTAGCACCCACTGAAATGCTAGAATTAAAAAAACAATTAGATGAATTACTAATTAAAGGATTCATACAACCTAGTTCATCCCCTTGGGGAGCACCAGTGTTGTTTGTGAAAAAGAAAGATGGGTCAATGAGAATGTGTATTGATTATAGAGAATTGAATAAGGTTACAATTAAGAACCGATACCCATTACCTAGGATTGATGATCTTTTTGATCAACTTCAAGGAGCTAGATACTTTTCTAAGATCGACTTACGCTTCGGATATCATCAATTGAAGGTACAAGAAGAAGACATACCTAAAACTGCTTTCAGAACTAGGTATGGTCATTACGAGTTTACAGTCATGCCCTTTGGATTAACAAATGCTCCTCAACATTCATGGACATGATGAATAGAATCTGTAAACCGTATTTGGATAAATTCGTAATTGTCTTCATCGACGATATACTTATTTATTCCAAAAGCCAGGATGAACACTGTCAGCACCTGCATGCACTCTTAACTTTGTTAAGAAATGAGAAGCTTTACGCCAAATTCTCGAAGTGTGAATTTTGGCTGCAAGAGGTACAATTTTTAGGACACATGGTGAATCACGAAGGTATTCACGTAGATCCCTCCAAAATAGAAGCAATCACTAAATGGAAAGTCCCGCAGTCAGCTATGGAAATTAGAAGCTTTCCAGGATTAGCTGGTTACTATAGACGATTCATTAAGGATTTTGCCAAAATAGCTGTACCATTAACTAAGCTAACCTGTAAAGCAGTTAAGTTTGAATGGGGACCTAGACAAGAAGAGGCCTTTAGGATTTTAAAACAAAAGCTAACAAACGCCACAATTCTAGCCTTGCCAGAGGGAACAGAAGATTTTGAAGTTTACTGCGATGCTTCTAAGCTAGGATTAGGATGTGTGCTAATGCAACGCAAGAAGGTAATTGTGTATGCCTCAAGACAATTGAAAAAGCACGAGGAAAACTATACGACTCACGACTTAGAATTAGGAGCTATAATTTTTGCCCTTAAGATTTGGAGACACTATCTGTATGGAAGTAAGTTTACTGTCTATACAGATCATAAAAGTTTATGGTATATATTTGGGCAAAAAGAATTAAACATGAGGCAAAGAAGATGGATGGAGATTCTAAGTGATTACGACTGTGATATCCAATATCACGAAGGAAAAGCAAACGTAGTTGCAGATGCCTTAAGTCGTAAGTATCATGAGAAACAACGGCGAGTTCGTGCTCTCAGATTAAATCTACAGTTAGATTTAATGGAACAACTGAAAAATATTCAAGAAACAGCAATCAAGGATGATGCTGAAGGAATGAAGGGACGAGTAAAAGAATTAGAGCAAGGAAGTGATGGAATTTGGAGATTCCATAAGAAAAGGATTTGGGTACCTAAACAAGGAGATTTAAGGGATAAGATTTTAGAGGAAGCTCATAAATCTAGATATACCATGCATCCTGGTAACAATAAGATGTACCAAGATTTAAGAAATAATTTCTGGTGGATAGGAATGAAAAAGGACATAGCTAGATATGTTTCTAAGTGTCTTACTTGTTCACAAGTTAAGGCAGAACACCAGAAACCCTCAGGTCTACTACAACAATTAGAAATGCCTGTATGGAAATGGGAGCTCGTAACAATGGATTTTGTTACTAAGTTGCCCAAAACCAGAAAAGGTAATGACGTGATTTGGGTAATTGTGGATCGATTAACCAAATCAGCTCATTTTCTACCCATGAAAGAAACCTTTAGCATGGAAAGGTTAGCAAAGTTGTATGTAGATGAAGTAGTATCCTTACATGGAGTTCCACTCTCCATTGTATCGGATAGAGATAGTCGTTTCACTTCCCATTTCTGGAAAAGTTTCCAGGAAGCAATGGGAACCCGACTAAATTTAAGCACTGCATACCATGCTCAAACAGACGGACAAAGTGAAAGGACGATCCAAACCTTGGAAGACATGCTTAGGGCATGTGTGATAGATTTTGGTGGAAATTGGGATGACCACCTACCCTTAATCGAATTCTCCTATAATAATAGTTATCATACAAGTATAGAAGCTGCCCCATTCGAAGCACTATATGGACGAAAATGCAGAACTCCAGTCTGCTTGGCAGAAATAGGAGAAAGTCAATTATCAGGTCCTGAAATAGTACAAGAAACCACCAAAAAGGTCACTCAAATCAAAGGAAGATTGAAAACGGCTCGAGATCACCAAAAGAGTTATGCCGACAATCGACGCAAGCCACTAGAATTTCAAGTCGGAGACAAGGTACTCTTAAAAGTTTCTCCTTGGAAAGGAGTAGTTCGGTTCGGTAAGAAAGGAAAGCGAAGTCCAAGGTACGTAGGACCATTCTTAGTAATTCAACGTATAGGACCAGTTGCCTATCGTTTACAACTACCAGAAGAACTAGCTGGGGTACATGATGTATTTCATGTATCCAACTTCAAAAAGTGTTTATCTGACGAATCATTGGTAGTACCTCTCCAAGACATAGAGGTAAATGAGAAATTGAAGTTTGTAGAGAAACCGCTTCAAATAGAAGACAGAAAGATTAAGTTTCTCAAACACAAAAGACTGGTACTGGTAAAAGCCAAATGGGATTCGAAAAGAGGACCCGAAAACACTTGGGAGCTGGAATCGGAAATGAAGCGAAAGTATCCTCACTTATTTCAATAAATCTCGATGACGAGATTTTAAATAAGGTGGGGAGGATGTAAGGACCTTCAAAAATGTCCCAAAACGACCCATAAGTGAAAACCCTGACCCCTGAAACCCTAACGTACATGAAAAACCAAGAAAACAAGAAAAATGAGTTTCAGGCGGGCCGCGTAAGGGTAAGCATAACCTTACGCGGGCCGCGTCAACATGTGTTTGACCAGATAAGCGTGCCCAGTCCACGTGGCATCCACCTGGCAACCCTACGCGTGACCCAGCAAACCTACACGTAGAATAGGTGGCCACGCGGGCCGCGTAAGGGTCGAGTAAGGGTTCACGCGGGCCGCGTGAGACCCATTTTTCAGCTATAAATAGGACTGATCATGAGCAGTTCACTGGTGTCGATGAAACTTTCAAAATCAATCATATTCTGCTCGAATTTCACTTTCAAAATAGTGAAGTGCTACTACGATACCGGGTATTAACTCGATCGCTGCTACGATTTAATGTCCGATCGATTGAAACTATCCGATGAATGTTTAAGTGCTGCTCAAATTAGGGTTATACTTTGTCATTCGTCGTGAATACGATGGATTTTTAAGTATTGCACTTTGTCATTCATTGTGAGGGTTTTAGTCTCGTGAGTTATCGTAAATGCTGTATTAGTTACTGACCTAGTTCGTGTGCATTGTTATTTAAATTAGGTTACAAGGCTAATCAGTAGGCTAAACTCTACCCGTTTAAATCTGCAATGTGAGTCATTCTCTTTTTATCAATAATTTACAATACTCCAAACATTTTCAAAAGTTATAATTACAGGGATTAAGTCTTGGTTATCTTAATCACTGGCTAGTGGGGTATTGTGCACATTACTAAATTTCTCACGGTTAGGCTAATAAATCCTAACAGTGATAATCATCACTACTTGGGTGAAAGGACCCAATAGTGGTATGACCATCGTCACCAGGAGGTGACAAGGCGCCAGATAAAAATAAGATAGAAGCCATTGTAATCGCTCTTATGCTGTAATTTATAACTACGTGTCGTTTTGTACAAAATGAATGATTCACCAGTATTTCCCCGCTGATAAATTATTTTAAAAACATGTTTCAGGTGACTACTGTGAACCAAGGAAAAGTGCTACGGAGCACTAACAAAGCTTGAAGTAGTGGCTCAGTTAAACAAATAAACATGTTTTGTAAATCAGGGAATTTCCTTGTGAAATTCATCTATTTGTAAATTACGGGGTTTATCTCGAGTTATGAAATAAAATAATCGGGCATTTCAAGTTTAAAAGATCCTGCTAAAATCTTCCGCTGTCAACTCAATTAATAAATACCACGTGTTTCTGTCCCGCGGCTCCTGGACCGGGTCAAACCGGGACGGGGGCCGTGACAGGTTAGTTTTAAATAAATTCATAACTATTAATATAAGAAACCATAAAATCAGTTTTCTCACTTTAATAACTTGGTAAATATTAGTTGAACATGCCTAAGCATGATTCAACCCGACAATTCTAAGTATAGGCTCGGTTCGGAACCGAAAGTCGCAAAAGTTGACTTTTGCTTTGACTTTCAGTTCTGACCCGATTTAGCTTAGTTTAGATATGTATTAGGATTCCTTTAGGACCATGTTATAGGTTAGTGTAACCCTCTGAGGTTATACAACTTGGATCCTTAGTTATCCGATTCATATGCATGTTTCCGTTATATGCCTAAATGTTGACTATTATGCCCTTTTGACCTTAAAACGAAATTTTTGAAAATGTGAGAGGATAGAAACCTTCACTACTGATTTATAAACTTGTCCCTAAAATTTGACATCAGTTTGAGGTCTAGATTAGGAGTTATGCTCATTAGCGTAAATGAAAAGTTTTTTATTATTTAAACGGCGTAATTAGCATATAGCCTATCTAAACCCAATTTTTGATACCAAACTTTTTATCCACTAATGTAAAATAATATTTTGGGATTTTTGAAGATTTTTATTTATTTTTAGGCTGAGCATAACATAGGGTTATAGCTTTGATTCGGTAATTGTCGGTTTTGCCCTTTTGGCCCATAAAATGAGTTTTACATAATATTTTGATACCAAACTTTTTGCTACTGATTTTATATCATAAATAAAATATTTTGAACTTTATAAACTGATCAAAAACTCAGATTTCCTATTTAAACCCGAAAATCGCTTAAAACCGACTTTTACGCGTTTTAAGCGCATAGTATGAGTTAAAACTATTTTTGGCATATGAAACTTAATACCTACTGATATTTTAAGTAAATTTATATAATTGAACAGTAAAGAAAAGTTTTAAACTTAGATTCTCTAATTTTGACCTTTTAAGCTTATGTGAAATTACCAAAATACCCCTACGGTGCATAGTTTGGTTATAAATAGTAAATTTCACCTATATGCTATACCCTACTATTATAACTTATTAAATTAAATATTTTTACTGATTATATCAGACCTGGAACTCAGAATAATATTTAATCTCTCTTATAACATTTAAAATGACCAAAATACCCCTACGGGGCATAAATTGGTTTTAAATTCGTTTTGGGCATAATGGAAGGTATCCTACTGATATCACAACATATTTAAGGCATATTAACTTAGAAAACCTGTTGATGACTCTTTTGGTTACCCGTTACGCATTTTTCGCGTTCGGATCGGCTTATGTAACTAGTTTGCATAAATTAGCCGAAACGGGTCAAACCTTATCTTTTTATCTCAAAATCCAGAATGTGTTTAGTTTACCCATATTAAACAAGTATACAAGCTTGTCGGGTCTAAACCACATTCTAATCCGGTCTTCGCTTAATCTTGCGTCTGAACCGTATATCCTCATTTAAAACTAGCCGGTCTAAGCATAGGCTTAATTAAGACCCGTTAGGAATCTAATAGGTTATTAAAAACCTTCGTTTCAGATTTATGAGCCCAGTAAAAGCTATCTGCATTTGCTGATTGAATATGGTTGAGATAAATTGAATAATTTACTCAGGTAAATACTTTTAACTTATTTTCCCTTATACGGGCTTGGGGTACGGTATATAAAATACCGCTTGGTCGGGCATTGAATTTTTGATCGTATGAAGGTTAATTTATTGATATGATCCGTTTAAATTGTTTTGTTTGCTTAAAAACCTTTAGGGGGTTAATGACCATGTCCCGGATATCCTTGGCATCATTCATAGAAATGGTCACGACCTAAGCACGGGGTGTAGGCCTACACCCGCCTGTGCCTATATGAATAATAAGGTATAACCGCCGGTTTCGAGAATAATTCACCGCGGGACTATATCATGTGGTGTGTCTATTAATCTTTAATCCGGTGTCAATCTGGGCTACTGAACGTATAAGAAACATGTAATTCTTTTACAAGTTTATATATAAATAATTATCCCAAGTTATAAAAAGTTTTGTGCCATGTGCATTCAAATCAATTTTCTAAAACATTTTCAAAATGAGTCAGTTAATTGTATTTACCAGTGTAAACTGATGTATTTTCCAAAAAGGCTAAGTGCAGGTACTAGACGGAATAGGCTAGCTACTCCTAGCATCAATAAAGAGTCTTGCAAGCTTAGATGTTAAAGTCTGTTGAACAATTATCTTTTAGTTGATCCGCCTGTGGATCCTTTACATTCCGTTTGTAATACTCTGATATTACTTTTCATTCGGTTTGTAATGTTTATATCTTTTGATTCCGCTGTGCATTTAATTGTGTTGTATGACTATGATGATATCAACTACGTCACGGTACTCCCCACCGGGCTCACCGGTAATACCTGGAAATATCGGGGTGTGACAATGTATATCGTCTTCTTTCTTTTAATTTCCTTAACAGTTCTTCCAAACATGTATATTTTCTGAATTATGGAATAATGGTTGATGATATGGCGAAAATTGATTGGATATTGTTGTGAGTGATAAAAGGGTGGTGGGTGATAAATATAGTAAAGTGGTAATGGTAATTAAGAGTTAAAAAAAGCAGGTGAATTCGAATATTTTCTTGTTCGATAATCTATAAATAATATAACACCAGCAAAGTGTCAATGTGAATCCATAATCCATAAATTCCTCCTCTCAATTCACATCTATTAATAATAAATATTTTAAATCCCTTTTTTCTTGTATCTCCTCAATAAGTAGCGGTTCCAATTTCATTATCTTCACACTTTCAACTCCAACTATTCTAAACTCTCTTCTTCATGTGTGTGAAAATGGTGGTCAGTGGTCATGTGGCTTACTTTCTACTTGTGTCTACAATTTTAACGTCCGTTAACGCTCGTATTCCCGGAGTTTACACCGGAGGCCAATGGGAAACTGCTCACGCCACCTTCTACGGTGGCAGTGATGCCTCCGGCACCATGGGTACGTCACCATTTCCATTTTAATAATAAACATTTACATGCTACAAGTTCATTATCATTTATTTAAGTTTCCTTTTTCTTAGATTCATACAAATATATACGTCGAAATAGAAGGTAAACGGGCAATAAGTTGTGCAGCTACGCCTTTTAAAATAGTAAAACTAAGTCTTTTAAACTAGTTACTATATATAGTTAATGGAAGTTGGTTTGATTGTGTTATAGGTGGAGCATGTGGGTACGGGAACTTGTACAGCCAAGGGTATGGCGTCAACACGGCGGCGTTAAGCACTGCTTTGTTCAACAATGGGCTGAGTTGTGGGGCTTGTTTTGAGATAAAGTGTGTGAATGACCCACAATGGTGCCATCCCGGGAGCCCATCGATTTTCATCACGGCCACTAATTTTTGTCCGCCTAATTTCGCTCAGCCGAGTGATAATGGTGGGTGGTGCAACCCTCCTCGAACCCATTTCGATCTCGCCATGCCTATGTTTCTCAAAATTGCGGAATATCGTGCTGGTATAGTTCCCGTTTCTTACCGTCGGTAAGCCTTCTTTTCCTTCTTGTCTTCCTATTTAAGTACAGTTGACACTAGTATATAAAAATTTATGGTTTTAGCAAACATATTTGTTAGTGTTCCACCCGTAGATAGGATATGGGGAGGGTGAGACAAAGGGTAAGGTGACACAGTTTTAAATAACAACATATGTTATATTTGACCAGAGTTAGGGTGAAAAACAAAGCTCAATCGCAAGGAGCTACCCAAGATTGGCTCGATAAAACTCGAACTGAGTCGAGTTTAAACGAGCTAGAGCTTTTATCGATGCTCATTTAACAAGCGAGCTTCACACATCAAACCCGAGCCGCTCACAAGCCTGAACCTTTTATTTATATAGCTTTTATTTGATTTATTTAATATATTTGTACAATACTTATTATTATATTTAAAATCATGATAAAAATAATAAGATAATATATATTACTTTATATACAAAACTTAGTTTTAAATGGGCCAAACTATCTACACACCAAGTGTGTAGATAGTCACCTTTAAAAGATGTTTTTTGTCCTTATATGCACACCTTGCAGTGTCGAACTGTAGACAAAACGCGGCGTTTTGGTCCGGTTAACCAGACAAAGACTGACGGGTGTCTGACGGATCTGTTGACCGGATTAAAACGCCGAGCTTTGGCCGCGTTTTGGTCCTATCAACCAGACAAAAGACTGACACTCGGTCTGGTTGACAGGACCAAAACGCGGCCAAAGCTCGGCGTTTTGGTTCGGTCAACAGACCCGTCAGACACCCGTCAGTCTTTGTCTGGTTAACCGGACCAAAACGCCGCGTTTTGGCCACAGTTCGACACTGCAGGGTGTGCATACAAGGACAAAAAACACATTTTTTAGTGTGTAAATAGGCTAAATGGTGTGTAGATAGGTACACCCTTTTAAAAATATGCATGTAAATAATTATATAATAACAAGACAAGCTCAGACTTGAAAAACTACTCATGATCCGAGCTCAAACTTTAAAAGTAGAACTCTAAAAGAGTCGAGCTCGAAAACATGTTCTCTTAAAGTTAAACAAATTAAGCTCGAGTTGACTCGTTTGCACCCTTCCAGAAACTTTTTTAATAGAGCTACAATTTAAAGTTTAAACCTTTAAGACCATGTGTAGTGGGGCGTTTTCTTTAAAAAAATTTCAAAAAAAACGCCCAAAAACGCCTCCCCCACCATTACATGGGGCGTTACTTTGTAAAATTTTTGAAAAAAAATTCTTCCGGCGTTTTCTTTAAAACGCTCAAAGCAAACAAGTTGGATGAGTGTAGAACTTTGACTGACCAATGGGAAGAGAGATTAGTGGATGACTATTCAGCTTTTTGAATAAGTTTTTTTTTTTTTAATCATTTTTAATAATTGGAAGGGGCATTATTAGGCATTATGCCCACTACACCACTTTTGCTATAATGCCCCATCGCTGACTAGGACGTCACGTGTCGGATAATGCCCCGTGGTGGGGGCATTATAACCCACCACCACTGCACATGGTCTAAATGATTTAAAAATATATTTACTATATTTGGTGATTATGTATCAAAATTTCCAACATCTCAAGGCATTCCCACCGGAAAAACCGGGCCGCGTGACCCTACCCTCAAAACCGTGTTTACATTTACACATTTACCAATTTACCCTTGTACACTTACTAAATGAAAAAAAAAAAAAAAAAACATTGTGTTCACATAGGGTGCCATGCCGAAAACAAGGAGGTGTAAGATTCACCGTCAATGGATTCCGTTACTTCAACTTGGTTCTCATCACCAACGTTGCCGGAGCAGGGGACATAACTCGTGCATGGGTGAAAGGTTCAAGGACCGGATGGATGAGCCTTAGCCGTAACTGGGGTCAAAACTGGCAATCGAATGCAGTGCTTGTTGGTCAATCACTTTCGTTTAGGGTCACATGTAGTGATCGACGCACTTCCACTTCTTGGAACATTGTTCCTGCTAATTGGAAGTTTGGACAAACCTTTGTTGGCAAAAATTTCCGAGTTTAACCACTTGGTTATTAAATCGGTTAAGTAAACATTTACTAAAATTACACAAGCTTTATAATAAAGAATTTGTGTACTAGAGTTATACCTATACGAGCAAGTTTAGAAAGAGTGTGATTGGGATTTGGGAAGTGTGAAGTGGCTATAAACTACAAAGTCATGCCTCGATTCATGACGGCCCGCAACTTTCTGTGTTTTAAATATTTATATGTTATCATCATTATGAAAATGGGAATACAATTATGGTATTGATATTGTATTTTTAGAATTTTAGAAATTTACATGCTTGATTTATCCATAAGAAAACAAATATATGCTTCAAACGATTAAGCGTCATTTTCATCTATCTTTTGTTTTAACAACGAACACACGCATCTTAAAATCTACTCCTAAAATCCACCTATTGCTCGCTTTGTTGGACTTGGACCCACATCACTTTGGTGAGGACATACACCTTGCCACTAGGCCAAGAGGCCATCGACCCAAAGGATGAAACCACAAGAACTCAGGAATAGGGACATTTTCATCAAATTTTCATCAAATTGAGGGTGTGTGCCAACTGCCAGAGATTTCAAGAAGTTAGAAGCAATCACTAATCAACAACATGCAAGAGAGTTGCTTGTTCTCGAGCATTATAGTTGGTGTTTATACCTAAAGTTCGTTTTTCGTAAAAACAAAAGTGAAAGTAAGACCTTTAATCATGTTAAAGGTATATGTTGCAAGATTTCTAGAATTGTATTGTCATTGCGTCTTTTATTTGGAGATTTAGCACTAATAAGTCAAAATTTAGATTGCGGTTAATTAGATCATAATTCGTGAAGGTAATGTTGTTCTAAGGTTCAAAAAAAGGTTTGGGAACTTTTTATAACGAAACAAGTTATATCTTTAGTTTGAAAACCATTCAAATCATTTCAGCTGCATTTAGGGCATGTTTGGCTAAGCTTTTCAAAACAACTTATTGGCTTATTGACTTATCAAAAAGCCAATAAGTTGTTTTTGTGTTTGGCTAAGCCAAAAGTCCTTTTTGAAATGACTTTTTACAAAGAAGAAAAAGGAGGTTTCAAGAAGTCACAATATTGTGACTTCTTGGCCAGCTTTTAACTTTTCAAACTACAAATTACCAATATACCCTTCTTTACCCCCTTATATCTAAAAGAATGCTCATTTTAGTCATTTTACATCAATAAGCTAATCCAAACACTTTTTTTAAAAAACTCTTTTTCAAAAAGTCCTTTTCCCAAAAGTCCTTTTTAACTATAATAAGCTTAGCCAAACATGCCCTTAGATTCTTTTGATGATAATTTAAGTAGATATAAAAGGTGCTTGTATGAAGACCAAACTCCAAACATACCCTATGACCATTGTAAACAACTCAAATTCTGTCAAAATCATATAAATAAATGCTAGCTTTGTTTAGTGTGTGCTACCCTTTGAAAGGTTGAATAGTCTAGTTCAATTTTGTTATGGTTTCCTCAATGGGGTTAGTGGTCCAATGGCAATAAAAAATCGTTTAAAACACTTTAGTGTGAGGTCTTGAATTCAAGTTTCACAGGGAGCAAGAAATTAGTTGTTAAAAAAAAGTATGTTATGGTTTCGTTGGCTAAATTGGACTCTAAACTTTAGTTAATCTAGTTCAATGTTAAAATATCGAGTAGAAGAACCGCGTTGCGTATTAAATAAAGGGTTGTGAGACCTTGAAATGAGAATGACACCTTAAATGCATTTTTAGTAATGTAAAAACTCATTAATGTTTATGTATTTTTATAAGTTAGTGGGTAGTGGTGCACAAAAAACCCGAACTAGGACCCTAAAAAAACCTGGAATCAAGTGTTATAAAACCCGGGATTTTATACCCAATCCTAAACCCGATCCTACCCATAGGGTAGGGGTCGGGTATGCATTTCTCTTATAAAACCCGAACCCGGAACCGGGTTTTTTATACCCGTTTTCAACTCGGGCTTCACGAGTACCTGTTTTTTTAAACCCGCAATCGGTTTTTGGAAATGCTCGGAACCAGGTTTTATAAATACCCGGAACCGGGTTGGATCGGGTATTACCGTTACAAGCTGCTGTCAAACACAAAAGCCTTTTTTGCTCATTTTCAACGATAATATTACCGTTTTGTGTCTTTTGAGGTTATTTTGGGCATTGGTTCTATGTTTGAGTTAATCACACAACTCAATTTTACACCGAAAATCAACAAAAACCCATTCAAAAAATGGCTTCGCAAAGTGCTACGTCTTCCATTGGCGTGGGTTCTACGGCTACCAAAGCAAGCGTCGTGGAGGTTATTCCTACAACTTGAACCAAGAAATTTGGGTTCATTTTGAGTTATGTAAAATGTCGTTTCGACCAAACAAAGCTCGATGCGTTCATTGTCGAGACGAACAATAAACGAAGACGATCAAGTTATTCGAAGCTATCTATGTTCATCATCTTATTCGACCCGGTTCTATGATTATTTAGGTGTCAAGTTTTTCTATGTTTTATGAAATAAAAAGGTTTTGCATTTTATATTTCTATGTTTTATGCAAAAAAAATGAATACCCAATCAATACCCGAACCTGATCCATACCCGAGGCATACACGAACCCTACCCGATGCATACATGAACCCTACCCGAACCTGAAAATAGGGTATTAGAAAACCCGACCCGAACCCTACTCGAACCCGGGTATACATTTTTTGTATAAAACCCGGACCTGGACCTGACCCAGGTATTCTCAATAGCCGATTTTGTAGAACCCAGTTGTACCCGAACCCGATTTCATACCCGGAACCGGGTATTCAAAAAACCCGATTTGTGCACCACTATTAGTGGGTGGTGTGTTTTATTCCATGAAGTATGAATAAATTTATGTTAGTTACAGACTTACAAGGAAGAAACCACTAAAAAGTATATTTTGCCTAAGTAGACTAAGAAGAATTGTGATGATACCATGTGGCACTCCATATAAGTAGGAAAAAAAGGTATTTTGGTCCTTATAAATAGGAGTGTAAAAATGACATGTGGCACCCCTTTGTTTTCTAAAAAATACAACAAAAAAATCTAGAACAATAAAATATAGCACAAAAAATGCAGTACAAAAAAAATATAGCACAAAAAATCTAGTAAAAAAATATAGAACGAAAAATTTCAGCACAAAAAAATATAGTACAAAAAATCTAGTACAAAAAATTGAGAGAAAAATTTAAGACAAAAAAAATTCAGCACAAAAATATAGTACAAAAATTCAGCACAAAAATGTAATACAAAATAGAAATACAACACATTTTTGTGGGTTTTTTTAGTCTTCATATTTTATATAGCAATATGGTACTTAAATTAAAGATAAAAAAACGCTCGATTTTATGATGAATTTTTTATGAAAAAATAATGTTGTATAAAAAAATTATGAACGTTTAAAAAACGAGGGTGAGATATGCATGTGGAGAGAAAGTCAATAAATAAGATTTTACAAAGATACCCTTACACTCCTCTTTTTTCCTACATTTTTATTTTAACCATTGATTTGAAAAATAAATGGTTAAGATTATTTCTCATCACTTTTAGGCAAAATGAACTTTTTATTTGATCTTACCTCTAATTCTCTAAACTTATAAGCTATTTTGGAATATATGCGACGCTAGGGGCGGATTTACAACAATCAGACTGGGTTAGCCGCACCCCATAACTTTTTTAGTAGTCATTCAAGTTTTTCTAGAGCGACCCCTAAGAAAATTTAACACCAACTTTTATGAAACTTTGATATCGACCCCACATAATAACTCTTTTTTTGAAAGGCAAATTTTATTCCACACCAAAACTAGCGAGGAGCTAGAAACAAACAACAAAAACAACAGAACAGAATTTCTAATCTCTAAATATAATAAAGCAAAGTTGCAAAAGATGATGTGTCAAAATTCTAGCATTCATGTCCTATGTGTCAATCTCACAAGCCGCCCCCATTTAATTTCATCCTATGTATAATTTTCTAAGATTTTTTATTTTTTTATAAAACTGATGTATCAGTGTCCTCTTACAACAGCAAAGAGACAAATCTCTGAATCAAAAAGTAGTCTGCAAAACTCTTCACCTCATCCCAGAATTCAAAATTCAAAATTTAAAACCCCCACTCTCTTCACACCCAGATTAACTCACATAATCCCCACTCTCTTCACACCCATTCACATCATAATCTCATCTGGGTTTTGATATTAAAACAACATGTACGGAAGAGATCCGTGGGGCGGGCCGTTGGAGATCAACAACGCGGATTCAGCCACCGACGATGACCGGAGCGGGAATCTGAACGATTTCGATAAGGCAGCGTTGTCACAGCCATTGGATGAGACACGGCAAAGCTGGCTCTTGGTCACCGGCAAAAGTTCAGTAATTTTTTTACTATTCATCACCACTTATAGTTAATATGTATGTATAATAATAGGTTGAAGGAGCTGTGTTGGAAGATGGACGTACTTGCAGCATTTGGGACACAGTTGCACATGCAGGTAATAATAATACGACATCGTTCAGCTGTTTAGTTGGAACTTGTAGTCGACTCATTCAGGTGTTTGGATGTGTGTTTTAGGTTTGAAGTATAATTTACTAATGAGTTGTCCTCAATGGGACATTATGGTGGTTAACTGGTGTGCTCACAACTAGGGCTGTAAACGAACCGAACGAACACGAACAAGGCCATGTTCGTGTTCGTTCATTAAGGAAATTAACATGTTCGCGAACTGTTCACGAACGCATACCGAAAATAAGTTTATGTTCATGTTCGTTCGTTAAGTAAATTCAGTTGTTCACGAACAGTTCGTGAACACTGGTCTCGAACACAAACGAACGCAAGCAAATAAAAAAGAACGCAAATGAACATTTAACTTGAAAATAAAAAAAATAAAAATATTATTATCATTAAAAATTGGATATAAGTAGTAAATACAACCATCAAATGATAAATCAAAACACAAGAAGTCTAATACACCACCAAACGATGAATCAACTTTAACTAACTTAGACATAATTATCCCCAAAAATGTCTTAGCATGTCCAAATTTTAGCTAACTTAGAAAAAAATAGGGTTTCAAGTTTTCAATATGTTTGGATAAAAGGTTTATTATTTATTATTTTTTAATATAATCAAATGAACACGGACGAACGTAACCGAACATATTACCGAACGTTCACGAACGCAGTCGAACGAACGAGACCTATGTTCGTGTTCGTTCGCTAAGCTAACCGAACGAAGTTTTTTGTTCGTGTTCGTTCGTTAAGCTAATCGAACGAACATAAACGAACTTCCCGCCGAACGGTTCACGAACTGTTCGCTGAACGTTCGGTTCATTTACAGCCCTACTCACAACCAACCAAAAGCTAGGAGTTGTTGTTCAAAACTTTTTTACTAATAAGTCTTCATAACTACTACAATAATGTGATGTAACAAGTTTTATTATTTGTTATTGTTTGATGCAATTGACTTACTATAACCGGAAAAAAACCTTGCCAAGTCATCTTTTTTTACCAGCTATACTTGTAAAAATGTGTGCCATGTCGTTTTTTCCGTGGTTATAGCAGTCTATCGCATCTAATGGTGACAGAATAGGATGGTCCTTGTGTAACACCCTATGCAAATCCCACAACGATAGGAGAGACGTTGGGTTCATAAGGATTCCTAGACTTCAAATATCACTAATTTGTTTTGGTTAAAATGGTTGTGGATAAAAGGAGTACCATGAGCTCTTTGTAGGCAAAGCAGACAATATTGGTTGGTATGAGGGGTCATTGTGTATGCTTTTCTTGTATGAGAAAGAATCGGCCATGAATGGACCTCTTGTGATTGTTCGAATGTAAAACTAAGGGCATGATGATTCTATCTATGATAAATTTATGTTTGTTAGGGTCTGAGTGTTAATGTTTTGGATCTAAAATCTTAGGCAACTATAATGGAGCAAATGGTGTTGTAGCATGTAATGGGTATCATGAATACAAGATATATACCATGTAGGTCTTTTATGACCCACAACTCATATATTTGTTAAGGTTTGAGTGTTAATGTTTTGGATCCAAAAAATGGCCTTTAGCTATTTGTGTTGGGTTTGGGTTGACGACCACCCCGTTTTCCACCCGCCAAACCATTTAAATTCAGAAAATATATATTGAACACTGAAACTTTTTTATACATTTTCTAAAACATGTTGACCCGCCTGCTTATGTAACCCATTTAAATACCTAGGTTACACATGTCGCGTTTGGGTTACCAACATTGTAAGCAAATCTGGATTACGGTTTAACAACTTGACGTGAGTAACTGCTCATGTGCGGGTTGGGTTATACGGACCAACGAAGGTTTGGCCCGAACCACACACAATCTGTCACCAGTGGTTTTATGTGATAAAATACACTTTAAGAAACTTCTGAACCGTTTGACTCATTATCCGTCTCTGATAAACATAACCCGTCCATAAGTCAATGAGCCGAAACTGCCACATCTAATAGATTATCGTATTATAGCATCGTTGAATCAAACCTTCACTTGTATATTCATTTCATGGTTCCTATTTCAGGTTTTTGAATCCATTGGTAAACGGGGATTACCCAGAAATAATGAAGAAAAACGCAGGCAATCGAATTCTAAATTTTACCAAACTTGAATCAGAGAGAATCAAGGGTTCACTTGATTTATTGCTATGAACCTTTTGCTCCAAATACATCAGCAGCAGCCATCAGGGCAAGGGAGTGGAAGTGGTTCTCTTCACTAAGGTATTACTGTCATGGCCCCCGGCCCGGTGTGACCCGGTCCAGGAGTCACGGGACAGAAAACCCGTGGTATTTATTAATTGAGTTGACAGCGGAAGTTTTACAGGATCTTTTAAATCTTGAAAATGCCAGATTATTTTATTATCAGAAATTGGGACAAACCCCATAATTTACAGTAGATGTAATTTCACGAGGAAATTCCTTGTTTTACAAAACATGTTTATTTATTTTACTGAGCCACCACTTCAAGCTTGTTAGTGCTCCGTAGCACTTTTTCCTTGATTCACAGCAAGTCACCTGAAACATGTTTTGAAAATATTTTATCAGCGGGGAAATACTGGCGAGTCATTCAAGTTGCACAAAACGACACATTGTTATAATTTACAGTATTAAGGGTGATTACAATGTTTTTATCAACCAATTACCCCAAATCGGTATTTGTTACTTGACAGTGTCTGTGACTATGGTCAGATCACCCATTGGCTAACCCGTTGTCCAATGGTGACGGGTATCAAGTAATGTATACAAAACCCCACATACCGGCAGTAATTGAAGATTACAAAGACTTAATCCTTGTAATTATAACTTTGAAAATAAATAGGGTTTTGGAAACAATTTGGTAAAAAGAGAATGACTCACATTGCAAGTTTAAACGGGCAGAGTTTAGCCTACTGATTTAGCCTTGTAATCTAATTTAAACAGCAATTCATACGAAACTAGGTCAGTAACTTAATACAACATTTACGATAACTCACGAAATCAAAACCCTCACGACGAATGACAAAGGCATAGCCCAAATATGGGCAGCACTTAAACATCCATCGGATCGGTTTCAATCAATCGGACATTGAATTGTAGCAGTGATCGAGTTAATACCATGTATCGTAGCAGCGTTTTCCTACCTTTAACTTGATTTTCGAGCAGAGTAAGTGTGAATTTGAAAGGTTTCTCGAGCACAGATGAACTGCGCATGGCCAACTTATTTATAGCTGATTTTTGGGTTTTACGCGGCCCGCGTAAACCCCCTCTTGAACTTACGCAGCCCGCGAGGGCCACCTAGTCTACGACTAGGGCTTGTGTGTCACAGGTAGGTTTGCCACGTGGCTGGTATCGCTTATCTGGTCAACTTTGGGTTGACTCGGCCCGCGTAAGCCTATGCTTACATTTACGCGGCCCGCGTAAAAACCAATTTTCTTAATTTCTTGGTTTTTCATGCACATTAGGGTTTCAGGGGTCCGGGCTTTCACTTATGTTGGGTTTGGGTTGACGACCACCCCGTTTTCCACCCGCCAAACCATTTAAATTCAGAAAATATATATTGAACACTGAAACTTTTTTATACATTTTCTAAAACATGTTGACCCGCCTGCTTATGTAACCCATTTAAATACCTAGGTTACACATGTCGCGTTTGGGTTACCAACATTGTAAGCAAATCTGGATTACGGTTTAACAACTTGACGTGAGTAACTGCTCATGTGCGGGTTGGGTTATACGGACCAACGAAGGTTTGGCCCGAACCACACACAATCTGTCACCAGTGGTTTTATGTGATAAAATACACTTTAAGAAACTTCTGAACCGTTTGACTCATTATCCGTCTCTGATAAACATAACCCGTCCATAAGTCAATGAGCCGAAACTGCCACATCTAATAGATTATCGTATTATAGCATCGTTGAATCAAACCTTCACTTGTATATTCATTTCATGGTTCCTATTTCAGGTTTTTGAATCCATTGGTAAACGGGGATTACCCAGAAATAATGAAGAAAAACGCAGGCAATCGAATTCTAAATTTTACCAAACTTGAATCAGAGAGAATCAAGGGTTCACTTGATTTATTGCTATGAACCTTTTGCTCCAAATACATCAGCAGCAGCCATCAGGGCAAGGGAGTGGAAGTGGTTCTCTTCACTAAGGTATTACTGTCATGGCCCCCGGCCCGGTGTGACCCGGTCCAGGAGTCACGGGACAGAAAACCCGTGGTATTTATTAATTGAGTTGACAGCGGAAGTTTTACAGGATCTTTTAAATCTTGAAAATGCCAGATTATTTTATTATCAGAAATTGGGACAAACCCCATAATTTACAGTAGATGTAATTTCACGAGGAAATTCCTTGTTTTACAAAACATGTTTATTTATTTTACTGAGCCACCACTTCAAGCTTGTTAGTGCTCCGTAGCACTTTTTCCTTGATTCACAGCAAGTCACCTGAAACATGTTTTGAAAATATTTTATCAGCGGGGAAATACTGGCGAGTCATTCAAGTTGCACAAAACGACACATTGTTATAATTTACAGTATTAAGGGTGATTACAATGTTTTTATCAACCAATTACCCCAAATCGGTATTTGTTACTTGACAGTGTCTGTGACTATGGTCAGATCACCCATTGGCTAACCCGTTGTCCAATGGTGACGGGTATCAAGTAATGTATACAAAACCCCACATACCGGCAGTAATTGAAGATTACAAAGACTTAATCCTTGTAATTATAACTTTGAAAATAAATAGGGTTTTGGAAACAATTTGGTAAAAAGAGAATGACTCACATTGCAAGTTTAAACGGGCAGAGTTTAGCCTACTGATTTAGCCTTGTAATCTAATTTAAACAGCAATTCATACGAAACTAGGTCAGTAACTTAATACAACATTTACGATAACTCACGAAATCAAAACCCTCACGACGAATGACAAAGGCATAGCCCAAATATGGGCAGCACTTAAACATCCATCGGATCGGTTTCAATCAATCGGACATTGAATTGTAGCAGTGATCGAGTTAATACCATGTATCGTAGCAGCGTTTTCCTACCTTTAACTTGATTTTCGAGCAGAGTAAGTGTGAATTTGAAAGGTTTCTCGAGCACAGATGAACTGCGCATGGCCAACTTATTTATAGCTGATTTTTGGGTTTTACGCGGCCCGCGTAAACCCCCTCTTGAACTTACGCAGCCCGCGAGGGCCACCTAGTCTACGACTAGGGCTTGTGTGTCACAGGTAGGTTTGCCACGTGGCTGCCACATGGCTGGTATCGCTTATCTGGTCAACTTTGGGTTGACTCGGCCCGCGTAAGCCTATGCTTACATTTACGCGGCCCGCGTAAAAACCAATTTTCTTAATTTCTTGGTTTTTCATGCACATTAGGGTTTCAGGGGTCCGGGCTTTCACTTACGAGTTGTTTAGGGACATTCTTTTGTAGGTCCTTACATCCTCCCCACCTTATTTAAAATCTCGTCCTCGAGATTTACTGAAATAAGTGAGGATATTTTCGCTTCATTTCCGATTCCAGCTCCCAAGTGTACTCCGGTCCTCTCTTTGAATCCCACTTGACTTTGACCAGCACTAGCCGTTTGTGCTTGAGAAACTTGACCTTTCTATCTTCTATCTGAAGTGGTTTCTCTATGAACTTTAATTTTTCATTTACCTCTATGTCTTGAAGAGGGACTACCAGGGACTCGTCAGATAGACATTTCTTGAGGTTAGATACATGAAATACATCATGTACTCCTGCTAACTCTTCTGGTAGTTGTAAGCGATAAGCAACCGGTCCTATTCTCTGGATTACTGGGAATGGTCCTACGTATCTTGGACTTAGCTTTCCTTTCTTACCGAATCGAACTACTCCTTTCCAAGGGGAAACTTTCAAGAGTACCTTATCTCCAATTTGAAATTCTAGCGGCTTGCGTCGATTGTCTGCATAACTCTTCTGGCGATCTCGAGCCGTTTTCAGTCTTTCCTTGATTTGAGTTATCTTGTCGGTGGTTTCTTTTATGATTTCAGGACCTGATAATTGATTTTCTCCTATTTCTGCCCAACAAAACTGGAGTTCTGCACTTTCGTCCATACTGTCACGGCCCAGCCCCGGTTTTACCCGGTCATGAGCCGCGGGACAGGAACCCGTGGTATTTATAATGCGACAGCGGAAGATTTTTAACAGGATCTTTTAAAACTTGAAAATACCCGATTATTTTATTTCATAATTCGGGATAACCCCGTAATTTACAATAAGGTGATTTCACTGGGAAATCTTTATTTTACAAAACATGTTTCTTTATTTATTTTGAGCCACTTCCTTAAGCTTGTAGTGCTTTACGGCACTTTTTCCTGGATCACAACAGATCACCTGAAACATGTTTGAAAAAGGTTTTGTCAGCGGGGAAATACTGGTGAATCATTCTTTTTACTAAAAACGACGTGTTTGTTATAATTTACAGTATTAAGAGCGATTACAATGTTTATACATATCAACCATCTACCCACGGTATTTATCACTCGACCACCTATTGGCTATCTCGTTGTCCAATGGTGTCTGTGATTATGGTTGTCACACCCCAACCGATGGCGGAAATCATCGGGGCATGGCACTGAGCGAAACAGATTGTCCAGAAGTTTCCATAACGACTATCATTACCATTTAATTTAAGTTAACATGTCCCATACCACGTCATAAATAGTAAACAAGTTATTACAGATAAACATCGAGACAAATATCATGTTCCGACAACTCAGATTCAAATAAAAGTAAAGATAGTTTATTTATTGGTTTCTAGGACCCCACTTCCTAGCTTCGATTTCATCACAGCGCAACGAGCATCCTAGACCTTTCCTAGCCTCAAGTTCACAGCATGCTAAGCATGTAAACTTCCTAAGCACCTGTCACATACGTTAAAATAAAGTCAATACATGAAATGTAAAGGTGAGCATACAAGTTTGATAATAACATATAGAGTTCGAATTCGTTTACGCATAACCAGCACGTACACATAGTGAAATGAAGCACGTTGGTTATCGACATAGACCCATCGATACCAATGACTGCGGGTTGACTGCCTGAGGCAGTTCGCAATACATGATTACCACCGTAATCCATGCAAGTAAAGGATCCTTAATAACCCCCGTGAGAACGGGTGCTGAGTCCAAACTATAGTACTATCGTTGCTAAGGCAGGTAGACAGCATTCCATGTGTAAACATAACAAACAAGCATTCATGAGCCACGTATAACATGCATTAACGGTTAGCGTTCAAATAGTTTGAGTAGTGTGTAAATTGTAGTTTGAATATTCGTAACGTATGTAACACCCAAAGGTGCTTAAAGCAAAAAGGGATCGAGTATACTCACAGTGATTTATGGATTGAAGGGAGCGCTTAGCGAATACGGTTAGCCTGAATAGATTCGGTAGCATAACGATAAGTGAAACGTAAAACAGGAAACAAGTATTGAGGAGTCGGACAGCTGGTCGATCGGATGGCAGTTCGATCGGACGGCTGACCGTTCGGCTGTCGGACCGTACGGTCTGCTGTTCGATCAGTCGGTAGGCCGATCGGATGGCTGTACGAGTGGATTGTTTCTTCCTTCGAGAAGGATGTGTTTGTGTATGATGGCTTGTCCTTTGAAGTTTTCGTTGTAGCATTTTGAAAACATTTAAGTACCTTTGCCTTTCAGGTCGGTCGATCGGACGGCTGTTCGATCGGCCGGCAGCCCGATCGGTTAGGCCTTCAACAGAAATTCAAGGTGAAGTCTTTGGATCGGACAGGTGTTCGATCGGTTGACTAGTCAACAAGTCAAAGACCTTAAATGAATTGCAAGATGGATCGAATGGTTGGTCGATCGAATAGCACAACTGTTGTTCGATCGGACAGCAGGGTGTCACCTGATCGGACGGCTGTTCGATCGGGTGGCACTTCTTAGTGCATTAAACATGTTGAAAATTGATTAAGTGTTGAAGCATAGTATTTCATGATCCGAAAAGTAATTCGATCGGACAGTAGTTCGATCGAACAGCAGTTCGTTCAATACCATTCTTCAAGTCAAGTTGTTTGTGTGGGACCATGTGCTAGCCGATCGGCTGGCCAGTCGATCGGCTGGTTTATCCGATCGGCTGGCTGTCCGTTCGGACAGCAGTCCGATCGGAAAACATCCTGACCTGATCAGCCTTGCGTCTAACACCTTGGTTGTTCTGTTTGTTTGTCGTTTTATCGAGGTACTTTGACAGCGAGTAAAACCATAGATGCCTAGTTCTTACTTGGTCTCCCGGGTCGGACAGGAATCACCCGAATCTGGTCGGTGGTCTGTTCGGAACGAAGTTTAACATTTAACCTGAAGTCGGTTAACCTCATGGATGGAATCCAGATCTGGAGCCGTATAACCACTGAAGTGCATTTTAACCCGGCTCCAGTTTCGTTTCCACTGGTTCGAAGTTACTGAGTGACAAAGAGTTGAAGGAAGGTTGGTAAACCCATCCTTCCGCCCTTGTCACTGCGTATATGTCTAGATCTAGAAAAGATCCTTGTTTGTTTATGTGAAAATCGGCTAGATCTAAGTCATCCTTGGTGGATTGAGGCCAAAACATGAAGTTCTTCAAGAACTCATGATGACATCATCCTAGAACACTTGATTCTTGGTGATTTCACGGTTAAAAGTTTAGATTTGAAAGATAGAAAGGTGTAGGAGTGTGCGTAGATCAAGAAAGTACAAGATTTAGGACGAAAGCTTACCGGAATCGAGAGAAATCTGAGAAAAAGCGAGTTGCGCGTGCTGGTCGAACAGAGATTTCCAAAAGTGGTAAAGAGTGATAATGACAGGGGTATTTATAGGAAGACAAAAGAGGAAAGGGCTAGCCGATCGGCTGGCACCTCGATCGGACAGCCTGTCCGATTGGACAGCAATCCGTTCGGCTGGCTGTTCGATCGGCTGGGAAGCCTGATCGATCGGTTGCCCCTTTCGAGTGTTTCGCGCGACGTTTTCAGATATTTCGATTTTGGTTGAGAGCGGTTCGATACGATAGGGTTTCCTAGTCAAATTACTTTCAGTCTCAATTACTTAGATTGTGATTTGGGTTTGAGTTCGATAGCATTCGAGTTAGATTTCGAGTTCGATTGAGTTCGCTTGATTACCACAACATAACAGAAATAAGCATGCACAGGTAACACGTAAGGCACACACACACGTATAAACAATAAGTAAAATTACGTAGTTCGAGTTACGAGTCGATGTCGATTTGATTAGCTTAGCATGATTATTGGTTGATTAACTTTATCGCATTGTTACTTCCTATAGTTCACAGTCGGAGGTCGATTAAAATACGATTAATGCTCATCGATTATTGCAATGAACGACACTTACTCCACGTAATACAAATAAAATAAAGACATTTCTACAAGTCAAGTTGCGCGAATCGATCGTTGACTTTGACCTTGACTTTGACTTTCACTCATGAAAACACGGGGTGTTACAATGGTCATATCACCCCTTGGCTAACTCGTTGTCCAATGGTGACGGTTATCAAGTATTGTATACAAAACCCCACATACTGGCTGCAAATTGGAGACTACAGAGACTTAATCCCTGTAATTATAACTTTGAAAACACTTAAGAATTTATAAAGCACTTTGGTAAAAAGAGAATGACTCACATTGCAGATTTTATACGGGCAGAGTTTAAGCCTACTGTTTTAGCCTTGTAACCTAAATTAATAACATGCACACGAACTAGGTCAGTAACTAATACAACATTTACGATAATTCACGAGATTAAACCCTCACAATGAATGACAAAGTGCGATACTTAAACATCCATCGAATTCACGACGAATGACAAAGCATAACCCTAATGTGGGCAGCACTTAAACATCCATTGGATAGTTTTCAATCGATCGGACATTGAATCTTAGCAGCGATCGAGTTAATACCCTGTATCGTAGCAGCGCCTCACTTATTTAATTGAATTCTCGACTTTAGAGCAGTAGCAATTCGTTTTTGTGTTTGAATTTCGACACCAGAGAACAGGCCATGTGACAAGCTATTTATAGCTGAAATTAGAGGTTCACACGGCCCGCGTAAACCTTTGGCCACACCTTACGCGGCCCGCCTAGCCATGTAGTCTAGGCGTAGGTTTGATTGGTCACGAGTAGGTTCGACAGCTGGTCAATACGTGGCTCGGGAATGCTTATCCGGTCAAACCAAACATTGACGCGGCCCGCGTAAGCTTCCTTTAAGGCTTACGCGGCCCGCCTGAAACCAATAAATCTTGATTTCTTCATTTTTCATGCGCAGTAGGGTTTCAGGGGTCCGGGTTTTCACTTACGGGTAAAATTGGGACATTTTTGAGAGTCCTTACATCCTCCCCACCTTATTTAAAATCTCGCCCTCGAGATTCACTGAAATAAGTGAGGATACTTTCGCTTCATCTCCGATTCCAGCTCTCAAGTGTATTCGGGTCCTCGTTTTGAATCCACTTAACTTTGACTAATATTAATCTTTTGTGTTTGAGAAATTTGACCTTTCTGTCTTTGATTTGAAGTGGTTTTTCAACGAACTTCAATTTCTCATTTACCTCTATATCTTGGAGAGGTACTACCAAAGATTCGTCAGATAGACATTTCTTGAGATTGGATACATGAAACACATCATGTACTCCAGCTAATTCTTCTGGTAGTTGTAAACGATAAGCAACTGGTTCTATACGTTGGATCACTGGGAATGGCCCTATGTATCTTGGACTTAGCTTTCCTTTCTTACCGAATCGAACTACTCCTTTCCAAGGAGATACTTTCAAAAGTACTTTGTCTCCAACTTGAAACTCGAGTGGCTTACATCGATTATCGGCATAGCTTTTCTGGCGATCTCGAGCCGTCTTTAGTCTTTCTTTAATTTGAGTTATCTTGTCTGTGGTCTCTTGCACAATTTCAGGACCTGATAACTGACTTTCTCCTATTTCTGCCCAGCATACTAGAGTTCTGCACTTTCGTCCATACAGTGCTTCGAATGGGGTAGCTTCGATACTTGCATGATAACTATTATTATAGGAGATTTCGATCAAAGGTATGTGATCGTCCCAATTTCCACCAAAATCTATTACACATGCCCTAAGCATGTCCTCCAGGGTTTGGATCGTCCTTTCACTTTGTCCGTCTGTTTGTGGATGATATGTCGTACTTAAATTTAGTCGGGTTCCCATTGCTTCCTGGAAACTTGTCCAGAAGTGGGAAGTGAAACGACTATCCCTATCTGATACAATGGAGAGTGGAACTCCATGTAAGGATACGACTTCATCTACATATAATTTGGCTAAAGGTTTCCTTCATGGGTAGAAAATGAGCTGATTTGGTTAATCGATCCACAATTACCCAAATCACGTCATTACCCTTTCTGGGTTTGGGTAACTTAGTAACAAAGTCCATTTTTATGAGTTCCCATTTCCATACTGGCATTTCTAATTGTTGTAGTAGACCTGAAGGTTTCTGGTGTTCTGCCTTAACTTGTGAACAAGTAAGACACTTAGAAACATATCTAGCTATGTCCTTTTTCATTCCTATCCACCAGAAATTATTTCTTAAGTCTTGGTACATTTTATTGTTACCAGGATGCATGGTATACCTAGATTTATGAGCTTCTTCTAAAATTTTATCTCTTAATTCTCCTTGCTTAGGTACCCAAATTCTTTTCTTGTGGAATCTCCAAATTCCATCAGCTCCTTGCTCCAATTCCTTTATTCTTCCTTTCATTTCTTCAGCATCATCTTTGATGGCTGTTTCTTGAACATTTCTCAGTTGTTCCATTAAATCTAGCTGTAGATTTAATCTAAGAGCACGAACCCATCGTTGTTTCTCATGATACTTACGACTTAAGGCATCTGCAACTACATTTGCTTTTCCTTCGTGATACCGAATATCACAGTCGTAGTCGCTTAGTATTTCCATCCATCTTCTTTGTCTCATGTTTAACTCTTTTTGCCCAAATATGTACTTTAAGCTCTTATGATCCGTATAGACAGTAAACTTACTTCCATACAAATAATGTCTCCAAATCTTAAGGGCAAAAATTATGGCTCCTAACTCTAAATCATGAGTCGTATAGTTTTCCTCGTGCTTTTTCAATTGTCTTGAAGCATACGCAATTACCTTCTTGCGTTGCATTAGCACACATCCTAATCCTAGCTTAGAAGCATCGCAGTAAATTTCAAAATCTTCTGTTCCTTCTGGTAAGGCTAGAATTGGGGCATTGGTTAACTTTTGCTTCAGAATCCTAAAGGCTTCTTCTTGTCTGGGTCCCCATTCAAACTTAACTGCTTTACAGGTTAGCTTAGTTAATGGTACAACTATCTTGGAAAAATCCTTAATAAAGCGCCTATAGTATCCAGCTAATCCTAAAAAGCTTCTAATTTCCATAGCTGTTTGTGGAACCTTCCATTTGGTAATCGCTTCTATCTTGGAGGGATCTACGTGAATACCTTCATGGTTCACCATGTGTCCTAAAAATTGCACTTCCTGTAGCCAAAATTCACATTTCGAGAACTTGGCGTAAAGCTTTTCTTTTCTTAACAATGTTAAGAGTGCATGCAGGTGCTGATAGTGCTCTTCCTGACTTTTGGAATAAATAAGTATATCGTCGATGAAGACAATTACAAATTTATCCAAGTACGGTTTACAGATTCTATTCATCATGTCCATGAATGCTGCAGGTGCATTCGTTAGTCCGAAGGGCATGACTGTAAACTCGTAATGACCATACCTAGTTCTAAAAGCAGTCTTAGGTATGTCTTCTTCTTGTACCTTTAATTGATGATATCCAGAGCGTAAATCGATCTTAGAAAAGTATCTAGCTCCTTGAAGTTGATCGAAAAGATCATCAATCCTAGGTAATGGGTATCGATTCTTAATTGTAACCTTATTCAATTCTCTATAATCAATACACATTCTCATTGACCCATCTTTCTTTTTCACAAACAACACTGGTGCTCCCCACGGGGATGAACTAGGTTGTATAAATCCTTTACTTAGTAATTCATCTAATTGTTTCTTCAATTCTAGCATTTCGGTGGGTGCTAACCGATAAGGTGCTTTGGCTATTGGTGTAGTTCCGGGAATTAGATGAATCCTAAATTCTACTTCCCTGTCGGGTGGTAATCCAGGTAGTTCTTCCGGAAAGACATCCGGGTATTCTGATACTACCGGAATTTCCTTAAGTTCCTTACCTTTAGTGTTAATGATTACTGAAATCATATACACTATTCCTTGTTTCCGTTCATAACTAGCAATTTTTATTACTGAAATGAACTTCATTGGTTTCCGTGGCTTATTTCCTGTAATCACCACTAATTCCCCTGTGGGTGTATGAATTTCTATGGAATTCTTATCACAAAGAATTCGAGCATGGTTGGCTACTAACCAATCCATTCCTAACACCACATCGAATCCGGCTAAATTCATAGGTAATAGGTTTGCATGAAATTTATGACCTGAAAGTTCTATATTTTCTTTTTGCAAAACCTTATTTATATTAACAGAATTCTCATCTGCCGTTTCGACTGTAAAAATCTGCCTAAGGTTGGTTAAAGGTAAATTAAGTGCTTGGCAGAATGAAGTATTTATAAAACTTTGGTTTGCACCAGAGTCAAATAATACTTTGGCGTAAACATTGTGAACTAGGAACGTACCAGCTATCACGTCAGGGATTAGCTCGGCTTCCTGAGTAGTTAATTGGAATGCTCGAACATTCTTCTTGGTAGCTCCGTCGGCCAATTTGATTTTATTGTCTGCTGGTTTAACTAATTTAGGGCATTCTGGTTTGAAATGTCCCGCTTCTCCACAGTTATAGCAGACCCTTGTTTTCTTTCTGCAGTCTTCTTCGCGATGTCCTACAACTTTGCAAAAGTTGCAGGTTACATTACATCTTCCATAATGTCTCTTTCTGCAATTCCTGCAGAACGACGGAGTTGAGGATTGCCCTGTTCCTCTTTTCTTGAAGTTGCTATTATTACCCACACGAAATCCTTGGGTAATTTTCTGAGCCAGTTCATTTTTCCAGTTTTCATCTCTTGTGCGTATCAGCTCATCAGTTAGGGTGTTAGCTAATTCTACCGCAGCGTCAATAGTGCAAGGTCTCGCAGCTTTAACGATATTACGGATTTCGCTAATCAATCCCCAAATATAGCGAGAAATAAGTACCGGTTCTGGCGAAGCCAGTGTTGGTACCACTCTAGCATATTCGAAGAATGTCGAAGTATATCCTCGACAATCTACACCCATCATCCGATGATTCAGGAACTTATTCGCCATTTGTTCTTTTTCGTATTCGGGACATAATTTTCTTTCTATTAGCTGCTTAAATTCTTCCCAACTCATTGCATAGGCCATATTTCTTCCTTTGGCTTGAAGTACCGTATTCCACCATTCTAGCGCCCATTCTTTAAAAAGATTTGACGCGTACATGACCTTGTCTTCTTCAGCACATTTACTTATTGTAATTACTGCTTCGGTTTTCTCCAACCAACGCAGTGCCGCAGTAGCCCCTTCATTGCCTGCGAATTCAGCAGGTTTACAGGCAAGGAATTCTTTGTAAGTGCAACCAGGCGTTGCAGCTTTCATTTTCTTAGGGAGCGAGGATTGCCGTGGATCATTATCGTTGTTAGTATGATTACCGCCTCCGTTTACTCTATTACTGAAGTTATCTTCAGAAGTACGTTTGCTAGGAATAATTTGTTGAGGCTCAACAGGTTTCTGGGCAGCAGCAAGGATTGCTGGAATAGCTTTGGCTATTCCTTGAGTAACGATATTTTCGATATCTTGCCTAGTCATAAATTGATCCTCCGGGTGTTGCTCAGATTGGTTAACCTCGTTAACTGGTTCATTATTAGCGTTTTCCATCTGATAATTAATATATATAATTTATTAGTATAGAGTAAATAACAATTATACACAAAACAATCATGCTAATTTCACAATATACATATAGCCAAAATTATCGATTTCTCGATTCCCATTTTATATATATATTATGCATCATTACACACAGTTATCTTACAAAGGTTTTATTTGTGGTTTATTTTACAGACTTATTTTATTTATTATTATTACTATTATACAATCACAACTTCACCATTATCCTATCCCTGGGTACTTTAGAAGCGACGTTCCCTCTCGTCATACTTCCAGGAGATTTGCTCTCCCACCTCTCGAATCCCATTCCCTGCACCTATCAGTTCTTCGTCAAAATGGCGGAGTTCAGCTAAGTTTTCATTGCTCATTGGTGGGTTTGGTATAGGTTCTGGGTCGAACTGAGGGAAAAAGGTATAAGGATTATTAAGGAGGTTTTGAAACTGCCAATCATTGGTCCACCACTCGTCCATTCCTAGAGGTTGAGTATGGATTAAAGGTTCTGGGATGGCTGGTTCCAAATTTATTGGAAGTTGAGTTTCAGCAGGATAAGGGTAAAGGTTATTATTAATAGGCCTAATGATATCACAGCCTGCCAGTATGCGATCCAATTCCTCTTGTAGTGGTAATTCCTCGGCTTGCCTCGAACTTTCCCCAATTTCCATTTCTGTTTGCCTAACACTTTCCCCGATCGCAATTCCTTTTCCTTTATCTATGGGATTTTCTATTTTGGGAACCTTTCTAGTTGCTGGTTTCCTTCTGCGTACACGCCTCCATCCTACGAATCTTCTTCTTTTCTTAGGCTTTGGTTTCTCCAGAGGTGAAGCGTTGAATTCCATAGGTTCTTCTATATTGGGTATGTAACCAGTAAAGTCTCTGGAAACTTCTATTTTCACCGGATAAAGATTGAGATTCTGAAGGGCTTCAGATAACTCATTCATGCTGTTTAGCATATATGCAAAATGCACACAAAATGCTAAGTTAAAATTTTATAATAAAATTTTCACAGATAAACATTCAAGTATTATTGCATACCGTGTAACTAATTTAATACAAAAGACTACTAATAATTAAAACATACTAGGGTTTATTGTAACTTATTTATTTACTGGGAAAAGTTTTCCTTTAGAGTTTCTGGATTGTAGATGATATGGGTGTTAATACTAGGTCAAAGTATTTAAAATTTTGCATTTATTGTTACAGTGGCTAACATATAGAGATCAGCCTATTTTTCATCTAATTTGTCTTCCCATGGTGGGTAATTGTCTAGTTTCTGGGTTTCCTGGTTAACCTTCACTTCTTTTGGTTGTGACTTCTTTATTTTCTCCTGACTTTTCCTAATAATCAAACTTCTTTTATTAGGAGAAAGTGGTTCCTCATATTGTGCATTTCGAACAAATATTCCTTCCTCAGTATTTGTTGGGCATTTTGAAGATGAAGTTCCTTTTTCTTTTGGTGAAGTATCTAATTTATGATAGATATCCGAAAGTCTTTGTTTACCCATACTGTAAACAAATATTCAAATAATAAAACACATAATCACAAAATGATAATCAGGAAAATTAAGTATTTTAAATACTTAATAGGCTTAAATCAGTGGCTCTGATACCACCTTTTCTTGTCACGGCCCAGCCCCGGTTTTACCCGGTCATGAGCCACGGAACAGGAACCCGTGGTATTTATAATGCGACAGCGGAAGATTTTTAACAGGATCTTTTAAAACTTGAAAATGCCCTATTATTTTATTTCATAATTCGGGATAACCCCGTAATTTACAATAAGGTGATTTCACTGGGAATTCTTTATTTTACAAAACATGTTTCTTTATTTATTTTGAGCCACTTCCTTAAGCTTGTAGTGCTTTGCGGCACTTTTTCCTGGATCACAACAGATCACCTTAAACATGTTTGAAAAAGGTTTTGTCAGCGGGGAAATACTGGTGAATCATTATTTTTACTAAAAACGACGTGTTTGTTATAATTTACAGTATTAAGAGCGATTACAATGTTTATACATATCAACCATCTACCCACGGTATTTATCACTCGACTACCTATTGGCTATCTCGTTGTCCAATGGTGTATGTGATTATGGTCATATCACCCCTTGGCTAACTCGTTGTCCAATGGTGACGGTTATCAAGTATTGTATACAAAACCCCACATACCGGATGTAAATTGGAGACTACAAAGACTTAATCCCTGTAATTATAACTTTGAAAACATTTAAGAATTTATAAAGCACTTTGGTAAAAAGAGAATGACTCACATTGCAGATTTTATACGGGCAGAGTTTAAGCCTACTGTTTTAGCCTTGTAACCTAAATTAATAACATGCACACGAACTAGGTCAGTAACTAATACAGCATTTACGATAACTCACGAGATTAAACCCTCACAATGAATGACAAAGTGCGATACTTAAACATCCATCGAATTCACGACGAATGACAAAGCATAACCCTAATGTGGGCAGCACTTAAACATCCATTGGATAGTTTTCAATCGATTGGACATTGAATCATAGCAGCGATCGAGTTAATACCCTGTATCGTAGCAGTGCCTCGCTTATTTAATTGAATTTTCGACTTTAGAGCAGTAGCAATTCGTTTTTGTGTTTGAATTTCGACACCAGAGAACGGGCCATGTGACAAGCTATTTATAGCTGAAATTAGAGGTTCACGCGGCCCTCGTAAACCTTTGGCCACACCTTACGCGACCCGCCTAGCCATCTAGTCTAGGCGTAGGTTTGATTGGTCACGAGTAGGTTCGACAGCTGGTCAATAAGTGGCTCGGGAATGCTTATCCAGTCAAACCAAACATTGACGTGGCCCGCGTAAGCTTCCTTTAAGGCTTACGCGGCCCGCCTGAAACCCATAAATCTTGATTTCTTCGTTTTTCATGCGCAGTAGGGTTTCAGGGGTCCGGGTTTTCACTTACGGGTAAAATTGGGACATTTTTTAGAGTCCTTACACATACAGTGCTTCGAACGGGGCAGCTTCGATGCTTGCATGATAACTATTATTGTAGGAGAATTCGATTAAGGGTAGGTGGTCATCCCAGTTTCCACCAAAGTCTATTACACATGCCCTGAGCATGTCTTCCAGGGTTTGGATCGTCGTTTCACTTTGTCCGTCTGTTTGGGGATGGTAAGCTGTACTTAAATTTAATCGTGTCCCCATGGCTTCTTGGAAACTTGTCCAAAAATGTAAAGTGAAACGACTATCCCTATCCAATACAATGGAGAGTGGGACTCCATGTAAAGATACTACCTCGTCTACGTATAATTTGGCTAATCTTTCCATGCTAAAGGTTTCCTTCATGGGTAGAAAATGAGCTGATTTGGTTAATCGATCCACAATCACCCAGATTGCGTTGTTACCTTTTCTGGTTTTGGGTAACTTAGTAACAAAGTCCATGGTTATTAGTTCCCATTTCCATACAGGCATTTCTGATTGTTGTAGTAGACCTGAGGGTTTCTGGTGTTCTGCCTTAACTTGAGAACAAGTTAGACACTTAGATACATATCTGGCTATGTCCTTTTTCATTCCTATCCACCAGAAGTTATTCCTTAAATCTTGGTACATCTTATTATTACCATGATGCATGGTATACCTAGATTTATGGGCTTCCTCTAAAATCTTATCTCTTAAACTTCCTTTTTTAGGTACCCAAATCCTTTTCTTGTGGAATCTCCAAATTCCATCACTCCCTTGCTCTAATTCATTTATTCGTCCTTTCATTCCTTCAGCATAATCCTTGATTGTTGATTCCTGGACATTCTTTAGTTGTTCCATTAAGTCTAATTGTAAACTTAATCTAAGAGTACGAACTCGTCGTTGTTTCTCATGGTACTTACGACTTAAGGCATCTGCTACTACATTTGCCTTACCTTCGTGATATTGAATATCACAGTCATAGTCACTTAGAATTTCCATCCATCTCCTTTGCCTCATGTTCAATTCTTTTTACCCAAATATATATCTTAAACTCTTATGATCTGTATAGACTGTAAACTTACTGCCATACAGATAGTGTCTCCAAATCTTAAGGGCAAAAATTATTGCTCCTAATTCTAAGTCGTGTGTTGTATAATTTTCTTCGTGCATTTTCAATTGCCTTGAGGCATACGCAATTACCTTCTTGTGTTGCATTAACACACATCTCAATCCTAACTTAGAAGCATCACAGTAAACTTCAAAATCTTCTGTCCCTTCTGGTAAGGCAAGAATTGGGGCATTTGTTAACCTTTGCTTTAAAATCTTAAAAGCCTCTTCTTGTCTAGATCCCCATTCAAACTTTAATGCCTTACAGGTTAGCTTAGTCAATGGTACAGCTATTTTGGAAAAATCCTTAATAAATCGTCTATAGTATCCGGCTAACCCTAGAAAACTTCTAACTTCCATAACTGATTGCGGGACCTTCCATTTGGTAATCGCTTCTATTTTGGAGGGATCTACGTGAATACCTTCATGATTCACCATGTGTCCTAAAAATTGCACCTCCTGTAGCCAAAATTCACACTTCGAGAATTTGGCATAAAGCTTCTCTTTTCTTAACAAAGTTAAGAGCGCATGTAGGTTTTCACAAAGTTCGTCCTGGCTTTTGGAATAAATAAGTATATCGTCGATGAAGACAATTACAAATTTATCCAAGTATGGTTTACAGACCTTATTCATCATGTCCATAAATGCTGCCGGAGCATTTGTTAGTCCAAAGGGCATGATTGTAAACTCGTAGTGACCATGCCTAGTTCTGAAAGCAGTTTTAGGTACGTCTTCTTCTTGTACTTTCAACTGATGGTATCCGGAGCGTAAATCTATCTTAGAAAAATATCTAGCTCCCTGAAGCTGATCAAAAAGATCATCAATCCTAGGTAATGGGTATCGATTCTTAATTGTAACCTTATTCAATTCCCTATAATCGATACACATTCGCATCGAACCATCTTTCTTTTTTACAAACAACACTGGTGCTCCCCAAGGGGATGAACTAGGTTGTATGAATCCTTTACTGTGCAATTCATCTAATTGCTTTTTCAATTCTAACATTTCGGTGGGTGCTAACCGATAAGGTGCCTTGGCTATCGGTGTAGTTCCAGGAATTAGATGAATTCTAAATTCTACTTCCCTATCGGGTGGTAATCCAGGTAGTTCTTCTGGGAATACATCTGAGTATTCTGATACTACGGGAATTTCCTTAAGTTCCTTACTTTTAGTGTTAATGATTACCGAAATCATATACACTATTCCTTTTTTTCGTTCATAACTAGCAACTTTCATTACAGAAATGAACTTCATTGGCTTACGTGGCTTATCTCCTGTAACCATGATTATTTCTCCTGATGGTGTATGAATTTCTATGGAATTCTTATCACAAAGAATTCGAGCATGGTTGGCTACTAACCAATCCATTCCTAACACAACACCGAATCCGGCTAAATTCATAGGTAACAGGTTTGCAGAAAATTTATGACCTAAAAGTTCTATCTTTCCTTGTTGCAAAATCTTATCTATGTGAACAGAATTTCCATCTGCCGTTTCTACAGTGAAAACTTGTTTAAGGTTGGTTAAGGGTAGGTTAAGAGCTTGGCAGAATGAAGTATTTATATAACTTTGGTTTGCACCAGAGTCAAATAATACTTTTGCATAAACGTCGTGAACTAGGAACGTACCAGCTATTACATCAGGAATCAGTTCGGCTTCCTGCGTGGTCAATTGGAAGGCTCTTGCGTTCTTCTTATTAGTTCCTTCAGCAGGTTTAGCCTTGGTATCTGCTGGTTTGACCAATTTAGGGCATTCTGGTCTGAAGTGCCCGGTTTCTCCACAGTTATAGCAGATCTTTGTTTTCATTCTGCACTCTTCTTCACGATGTCCTAGAGCTTTGCAGAAATTGCAGGTTTCATTGCATTTCCCAAAAGGTTTCTTTTTACAGTTCCTGCAGAACGGCGGGGTGGAAGATTGCCCAGTTCCCTTTTTCTTGAAATTACTACTATTACCCACACGAAATCCTTGGGTAATCTTTTGGGCCAATTCCTTCTTTCTGTTTTCTTCTCGAGTACGTACCAGTCCGTCGGTCAGAGTGTTGGCTAATTCCACGGCATCGTCAATGGTGCGAGGTCTCGCAGCTTTGACAATATCACGGATCTCGCTAATCAAACCCCAGATGTAGCGAGAAATAAGTACCGGTTCTGGCGAGGCCAAAGTTGGTACTATTCTGGCATACTCGAAGAAGGTCGAAGTATACCCTCTACAATCAACATCCACCATCCGGTGGTTTAGGAACTTATTTGCCATTTGTTCCTTTTTATATTCGGGACAAAATTTTCTTTCCACTAGACTTTTAAATTCTTCCTAATTCATGGCATAAGCCACATCGCTTCCCTTGGGTTTTAGTACCGTATTCCACCATTCTAGTGCCCCTTCTTTAAAAAGATGCGACGCATACATGACCTTGTCTTCCTCGACACATTTACTTATTTTAATTACTGCTTCAGTTTTCTCTAACCAACGCAGTGCACCAGTCGCCCCTTCATTGCCTGTAAATTCAACCGGTTTACAGGCAAGAAATTCCTTGTAAGTGCAACCAGGCATTGCAGCTTTCATTTTCTTAAGAAATGGGGCTGGCACCACATCATCATTATTATTAATGTTGCCTCCTCCATTTACACTATTACTGAAATTGTCACCGTGAGTACGTTTGCTGGGGACAATCGGTTGAGGTTCAACTGGATTTCGAGCAGCAGCAAGGATTGCTGGAATAGCATTAGCTATTCCCTGGGCAACGATGTTTTCTATATCTTGCCTATTAAGGAATTGATCTCCATTGTTTTGCTCAGATTAGTTAACTTCGTTAACTGGTTCATGGGCGGAATGTTCCATCTGATGATTAACAATGTATATATGTTATTGGCACAAGATAAATAACAACCAAACATAGTAAAGCAATCGCACATAATCACGTTGCACATAATCATGTTAACACGTATAGCCAAAATTGTCGACTTTGCGACTCCCATGTTTTATATATTTTAATATGCATCCGTACATTACCAGATAGGTTACAAAAGTTTTATTTTTAGTTATTTTTACGTGATTATCTTTATATTATTATTATTAAACACACAACCACACCATCATGCATCCACACCCAGCTGGCGTCTCAGAAACGACACTCCCTCTCGTCGTATTTCCATGAGATCTGCTCTCCCACTTCTCGGATTCTATTTCCCGCATCTATCAGCTCCTCGCCATAGTGACGAAGTTCAGCCAAGTTCTCCGAGCTCATAGGTGGGTTTGGTGCAAGCTCAGGATCAAACTGGGGAAAAAGGTATTAGGGTTATTTAAAAGATTCTGAAATTGCCAGTCAGTTGTCCACCATTCTTCTAGCTCTCCTCGTAGAGGTCGATGGTGGATAATAGGATTTGGGATAGCAGGTTCCAGATCAACTGGAAGTTGTGCTTCTACTGGATAGTTAAAGAGGTTTTCATTGGCAGGTCCGATGAGGTTACTAAGTGCCAGTTTACGATCCAGCTCCTCACATGATGGCATTTCCTGAGCTTGCCTTGAACTTTCCCCAATCTCTTTTCCTTTGCCTTTGTCCTTCGGATCTTCAGTCTTTATAACTTTCTGTACCGCTGGTTTCTTCCTACGCACACGCCTCCAGCCTACGAGTCTTCTTCTCTTTTTCGGCTTTGGTTTTTCCTGAGGTTGGGCTTGGAACACCATTGGCTCTTCAGTATCAGCCTGGTAGCCAGTAAAGGTATCGGTGGTATCCATATCTGTGGTATGGATAGTAAAGTTTTGAAGTGCTTCTGATAGTTCATTCGTGTTGTTAGCATACATGAAGAAACACACAAAATTCTAAGTTAAAATTAAATTCACAAAATGGCAATCAGAAAATTAAGTATTTCTAAATACTTAATTGGCTTAAATCAGTGGCTCTGATACCACCTTTTTGCTGTCACGGCCCCCGGCCCGGTGTGACCCGGTCCAGGAGTCACGGGACAGAAAACCAGTGGTATTTATTAATTGAGTTGACAGCGGAAGTTTTATAGGATCTTTTAAATCTTGAAAATGCCCGATTATTTTATTATCAGAAATTGGGACAAACCCCATAATTTACAGTAGAGGTAATTTCACGAGGAAATTCCTTGTTTTACAAAACATGTTTATTTATTTTACTGAGCCACCACTTCAAGCTTGTTAGTGCTCCGTATCACTTTTTCCTTGATTCACAGCAAGTCACCTGAAACATGTTTTGAAAATATTTTATCAGCGGGGAAATACTGGCGAGTCATTCAAGTTGCACAAAACAACACATTGTTATAATTTACAGTATTAAGGGTGATTACAATGTTTTTATCAACCAATTACCTCAAATCGGTATTTGTCACTTGGCAGTGTCTGTGACTATGGTCAGATCACCCATTGGCTAACCCGTTGTCCAATGGTGACGGGTATCAAGTAATGTATACAAAACCCCACATACCGGCAGTAATTGAAGATTACAAAGACTTAATCCATGTAATTATAACTTTGAAAATAAATAGGGTTTTGGAAACAATTTGGTAAAAAGAGAATGACTCACATTGCAAGTTTAAACGGGCAGAGTTTAGCCTACTGATTTAGCCTTGTAATCTAATTTAAACAGCAATGCATACGAAACTAGGTCAGTAACTTAATACAACATTTACGATAACTCACGAAATCAAAACCCTCATGACGAATGACAAAGGCATAGCCCAAATATGGGCAGCACTTAAACATCCATCGGATCGGTTTCAATCAATCGGACATTGAATCGTAAAAGTGATCGAGTTAATACCCTGTATCGTAGCAGAGTTTTCCTACCTTTAACTTGATTTTCGAGCAGAATAAGTGTGAATTTGAAAGTTTTCTCGAGCACAGATGAACTGCGTATGGCCAACTTATTTATAGCTGATTTTTGGGTTTTACGCGGCCCGCGTAAACCCCTTCTTGAACTTACGCGGCCCGCGAGGGCCACCTAGTCTACGACTAGGGCTTATGTGTCACAGGTAGGTTTGCCACGTGGCCGGTATCGCTTATTTGGTCAACTTTGGGTTGACGCGGCCTGTGTAAGCCTATGCTTACATTTACGCGGCCCGCGTAAAAACCAATTTTCTCAATTTCTTGGTTTTTCATGCACATTAGGGTTTCAGGGGTCCGGGTTTTCACTTACGAGTTGTTTAGGGACATTCTTTTGTAGGTCCTTACAATTACCAACTACCAAGCCCATGTATTCTTTTTTAAATTTTAAATTAAAATGAAATTATGTTTGATTGATTCGTTTATCTAGAGGTCATTAGAAAAGTTTCAGAGTAGATTCAGAGTAGATTTTGGAAAGAAATGAAATCAGTCAGTTGCAAGTAATCTCATACATAATCAAGTGACATATACCGTCATACACCCGTCTTTTAAGTAAATTTCTTTTAGGTCTCCACTATCCTTTAACTGTATCTTCTTTGCAGCTACATCTTTCGATGGCTCACAGTTGCGCCCTTTGATACCCATGTTAGAAGCCATGTCAAAGGAACTCGATGCTGGCTTAGGTTATATTCTCAATAATGTGCCAGGTGCTTTTAATTTTTAAATTATAACTTCTTATACATACATTGTTATTTTCAACTTCTGTTGGAATCTAGAAAGATACATATATATATATATATAGGGTTAAACTACTTGAAATGCATATATAGGCATGGACTCGACAGTGGCACAAGAAATCTCAAAGTTTCTTGCAACAATGTCCTTTGACCTTCCTTTAAGTTTACGATGTTGAACACTCGGTTGCATTACTCTAAACTTAAATTTTATCCAGTATTCCAGATAATGATAACAGATTGATGGTTGCGGTCACAGGGCCTAAGCGAAGTATTTTCTGTGGAGACACTTGTATGGAAACTGAGGTTGCTTGGCTCTTGGGTCCCAGTGAGGAGAAGAAGAAGAAGAAGAAGACATTGCTTGAGATTTTACTGTCTCTACAAGATGCTGATCCGGAGTATTATACAGATGAAATGATCAAAAGCCTTTCACAGGTATTATAAATAGTTATACACGATACCATATCGCGTATACATTTGTATATGTATAGTGGCGGATCCTGAACTTTTTTTAGTTTCATTTTAGTAGATACAAATTAGTTGAAGCCAGTAAAAATAGATTACATATTTAAGGGTTTATACAAGTAAAAATAGATACACGAGCAAAGTTCACCAAACATTGTTTTGATATAACTATATTAAGACAAAAAAAAAAAGCTAATTTTGTGATTTTCTTTGTTTTCGTTGGTGACAGGCTCTATTACATGGAGGAATCAATACATCGGTCGAGACGATGGAGTGGGCGATGACGCTTTTACTTAACAACCCGCACGTTTTACACAAGGCGCAAACTGAAATCGACAGCTTCGTAAGATGCGATCGATTAGTGAACGAGGCCGATCTATCGAAGCTTCCATACTTGCAGTGTATCATCAAGGAGACGTTAAGAATGCACCCAACCGCGCCTTTACTTCTTCCTCATGAGTCATCCAAAGATTGTGTGGTTGGTGGTTACCATATCCCACATGGTACAATGTTGTTCGTGAATGTGTGAGCTATACAAAATGTGTGAGCTATACAAAGATTGTGTATTTGAAATATCCCGTTTTCACACATGGCCAACTTTATGTCGCATTGTCAAAAGTAAAAAACAGAACTGGTGTGAAGTTACTTATATTAGATGAGGATAGAAATGTTACAAGTAAGACAACAAATGTGGTGTACAAGGAGATTTTTAGAGAAATTTGAATTATATTTTATACTTTTAAACTATCATATATATTTTTAACTATATTTTTTAAATTTAGAATAAAATTTCTATCTTCTTTTTATTAATTCCAAACAAAATTAAACTACTCTCATTTGTTCACTCTTTAGTTTGGAATTCTTCATTAATATTCCTGCTCTATTTACTTGGATATGGAGTTTCACTATGAAATATGCATGTTGTCAAGTAGGGATGAGAACCGGTACCGGTACTAAATTCCCCATAGCGAATTATTTGGATACCCACTTATTGGCGTTTTCGATACCGGTATTCTTGGTTCGGTACAGTACCGATATTTTATCGAATTTTACCTCCTTCAAATACTGGTATCATACTGTACTGGTACCCATATTGGCGATTTTCTTTACCGGTACCGATACTGAGCCCATCCCTACTGTCAACATGAAATCATCGCTTAAACATATCAAAAAGTTTGTTGAAATTGAACGAATGAAGAAAAGTAGAAAGTTGCTTCAAGTGTATGATTAATCCAATTTTATTATATAGATTTTTTTTGTTTTAGTACATAAAAGGTTAGATGGTATTCCAATACCAATTAAAAATTATAATATCTTCTCGAGAACAAAAATTTCCATTCGTGTGTTATGAGCATTTATTTTTCTTTAAAAAAAATGTAACAATTAGTGAGCTTGCAATTTCATATTGAATAGGATCATGTACACAAATGGGGCGAAAGGGTGAATTTTATGATGTTGTCTTTGTCTAGCAAATGTTTTTTAACATTAGATGTTATGTCTAATCCACATCTACACCCAATGTGTTTTTATATATTACTTTATGTTTTTCCTTTTCTAATGTTAGTGTTCTTTTTTAAAAGCAGTTTACAAGCAACAGTGTAACTGTAGTTAAATATCGCTACAAGGAGTGCCTGAACAATAGCTTTTAGGCCACTTAAGGTCTTTTGGTGTAACTGGGAATTTGACACTCCAACCAAGGTAAGTTTTGTTAAATACTATTTAAATCAAGAAAAAGAAAATTTTTGTTATTGTTCTTTATAGATAACATGAAATTTTGGTTTAATTAAGTGGACTTTGTTGTTTCTTATGCAAAGTAGATAAATTAGTCAGTAATATGATATCTATGTGCATAAGATTCAAAATGAAATTTTGTATGGATGAGTCTCATGATAGATGGTATTATATAAAGATGATATTTTTTTTGTTTATGGTTATTATATGGGACAGTTTAATTTTCATTTATTCATTTATGTTGGTTTAGTGGTGTTTGTGACTTGTGTAGGTGATATTGACCCTTACTAACGGACTAACTCAAAGTGGAGATATACAATGGTAAATAACAACTTTTGGACTCCATTTAAAGAATCAGTTTTTAGAATTCTACATTTCCAATTTGTTTACAAACCCTTTTAGATAAAGAAATTATGTGAGATGTGTCCATGGGCATTTGTATTTATAGATTTGTAAATTGTAAATATAATATTATTCATCTTTCATTATTACATGTAATATGTTTATTTCGTTAAATTTAATATATATATTTAACTTACCCATTATTTGTATGTTACGGAATAGAGAGCTCTGTTTCGTCTTATGTTATAATCTCAACGAATATTAATTATTTTCTCATGCATTTTATTTGTTTACATAAATGGGTGTTTAGCATCTATTTATTTCTACAGGAGTGAAGTGAGTTTTATTTCCATAAGAGTGAAGCGAGAGTGAGTTTTATTTACATCACTACTATTGGATGAGATCGTATCAAAATAAGACATGCCAATCAAAGATGATCACTTTATTGTGTTTGATATGATTTCTTAGTCAAAGTTTGATATGAGAGTTCTCACTTCACAATAAGTTTTGATTCGTCCTCAACAACAACGTTTTGCATATGTTAAGTAAGAAGTTGGGTTCCAGTAATTTAATATTATTTTAATAATCATATAAACGAATATGATTAAGTTTGTTTTCTTTGTCTTATATTTGATAAGTACTTTCAAGTTTGAAAACATTGTTAACGTTTAATTAATACACCTTATTCATCACGCATTATTCATATTTTAAAATATATATAAAGTTGTCTTTAATAAAATTTAAAGAGTAAAATGCACGAATGGTCCCTGTGGTTTTGTAAAATAACACTTATAGTCCTCAACTTTTGGAAATTACACCGGTGGTCCCTGTGGTTTGATAGTTTGTTACTCAAATAGTCCTTAGAGTCGATGGATGTTAGTTTTCGCTGTTAAATCCATCTGAAATTACTTATTTACCCCTCCTTGTCATATCCCTCTTCTTCTCCTACAAACACAAATTCACTGATCATCTCGACATCTCCAAACACAAATCTTCCTCGTTTCCCTAACTGATTCCATGACCAATGACTCACGAATCGTTTAATTGCAGATCACGGCAGCCGAGATTAGATCGAACGATTCCATGACCAATGACTCACGAATCGGATGAAGGCGGCCACCTCAAACTCTCACGAGATTAGATCGAACGAGTCCTCGTTGATCGCCTCTCAAGTAATTTCGCATCCGCAGAACCTCTCTTTCAATACCTAATCGGAATTTCTCGTCGTGCCTGTGAAGAACGAAAGAAAATTGTTAATATGAAAGATAAGTTAGTTGGGGCACAGATGGAAATAATTGTGAATCAAGCGAAGAAGTTATCAGTTTCTTATTGTAGAATTCATTTAAGTAATCCCCATATGTTTCTGGATAATGATAGTAGTAGGTCTAATGTTTCCCCATTGTTGCCATTGGTTTTCGGTGAGTCTAGTAGCTCAATTGATACTTTTTGTGGTGGTAGTGTTGGTGCCTGTCCTGGTTTTATAGATGATTTGTTTAGGGATACGGATTACGAGTCGGTGGAGCCGATATTGAAGCAGTTGTATGAGGATTTGAGAAGGATTGTTTGTTGGCGGTGGAGGGTTCAGGGCGGCGGTGGAGGTAGGTAGCTATGGTGGAGGTGGGTGGCTATGGTTGTTTACAAGGGAGGGTGAATAAGATGGGCTCACACTTTTAATAATCCATTGGTTTTTTATTTTTTATAAGGAAGGGTAAATAAGTAATTTCATATAGACTTAACAGAGAAAACTAACCTCCATCCGCTCTAGGGACTATCCGAGTAACAAACTGTCGAACCACAGGGACCACCAGTGTAATTTCCAAAAATTGGGGACTATAAGTGTTATTTTACAAAACCACAGGGACCATCCTTGCATTTTACTCAAATTTAAATATCCAAACCCGTAGGTACCACGGGTGATAATGGAGAAGTGTCGTGTGAATGTTAACGGAGAAGCTGAGATCCAGATGATTTGAGGTAATGTTTGAAAGGTAAAAGGAAAGTCAGTGATGAAGAAGACCAATAATGGAGTTGGTGTGTTTATTTTATAGGAATATATCCATCAGTGAAAGTTGGATGATCCGAACAAAAAAAAACCGATCCACATTCACTCGGATCCCAACAGTGAAATGCATTCAATCTATGGTACATTTTTTTTGTTGGTAATGTTTGCCAAACATGAATGGTTATCCACTTATAAGAAATCAGATAAAAAAATTCTTTTGTAAATATATTTTTTTTAACACAACCCATAACCCGTGAAACTCACAGGTATATAACCTAGTTACATTATATAGAAACTTTCCCATTGATCCTCCTTGAGATTTAAGCCTTTCGCTCTACTTTTCAGTCACAGAAAACTCAGCACTTTCACCTCATCCACGATGCCTTGAAGATTCATCTTCTTGCCGTTAAAAATGACGTTGTTCCTATGTCTCCACAAGACCCAACACGTGAGAAGAATTACCGATTGAACCGCTTTTACATAGTTTGAAGACCCATTAATCCTTTCATGAAAACACAGAATGTCGTAGACAGAAAAGGCCATGAGATGGGGGATATTCATCCAACTGGAACCCCCACATAATATTTGACATCGACCAGAAAAAAAATAATTCTAGATTTTAAAATATTTATAAATAAATATTAAAACTAAAAACTATATAAACAACTAAACCCAACTAAACATAATCAATGAGTCAACCCATTTAAAAGAATATTAAGCCCATAAACAACTTAATCCAACAAACTAATCAAACCCAATTAACATTTTTTTAACCAAAACTAATGAAAAAAGAAGCGGCAATCTCTCATAAAGAAACGGACACATTGCCGATCAGGGGTTTCTGAAGGACTGAATCATTGATTCATGGATTTGAACACCCTATTTGAGTAGTACTCGTAACAGTCTTTCAAGATCGAAGAGAACAGCCACCCAGAATTGAGGTAAATTTTATTTTTTTTCTCTAAATTGTACTTTATTAGTTAATCATATTTATATTATTGATTTAGATGATATGATTTGGTATTTGATTATGTGTGTTGTGGACTTACAGTGTGTTAAACTTGTTGGTAGATTAAATGGTTTTGGACTTTATGTTGTTTCTTCATGTCTACTTTAGGAAACATAAATTCCATAATGTAACGATTTCTTTAAAAGTTGAAAAGTCATCTTCTATGACACCACACCAGAATGTATGTATTGACGTACTTTTGTTATGTATTTGAAATTTAATTTGTTTTTATCTTTTCGTCATGTTACCAAACTTCCGACCCCATGAAAATTAAAGTTTTCGGGTCCAAGATGCTTTCAAGGTAGAATTCCTAAATGGGGGAACACATCAGAATTCAAAAGGTATTTTTTAGCTTCGATGCATAACTATTGATGTTCGATAACAATGTATATGTTACGGTTAAGCCATGTTCGATAACAATGTATGTGTGACGGTTAAGCCATGTGTTAAGGCGTCATATGTTTTCTGATCTTTCAATCCTTGTTTTCATTTTTTCTCACCATGGCACCATCACAATTTAAGATGTATTTTTTTAGTTATCGTTTTATTTAAAATCTAAGATATTTCGATACAAATGACTTTAACATGAATGAATTTTTGGACATTTGTATTCATTGTGCATTCAACAGTACATGAAGGGGTCTATGATCATGATACCTCATGAAACCTTAGTATATATTGCTGTCTCCTTTAACAAGAACATAAAGAATAATGCATGGTGGTTTCTCCATCTTTAAAGACTAATTTTCTTTTCATGTTTTTTTTTTCATGAAGGCAGCAAGTATCTGAATTCATACACATACGGCTGAATTTCTATCATTTTAGCTGGATTGGATTTCGTTTCACCATTAAGACACTCCATTATTAACCTTTTAAGCGACCCTGACTGCGGCAACTGGCTATAAATCCATTCCAAAAGTGACTCCAGGTCATCTGCAAAATCCTTCATGTGCCAGTGTAAAAGCTTCGGTACCATAATCTTTTTCTTGCTAATAACCCCAACCGACGCGTCTAGATACTCTAGCCTTGCTCTTGCTAGTTCATTCACTATGTCCTCAGCTGTATACACCCTCAGCTGCATAAAACAATAAAGCTACTATAGGTAATCAAGCTTTAAAACATACTAGTTACATGCATAAAACTAGCTTACCGCTGGCGAGGACCAACTCCCTCTACAAAGAGCGAATGTCACATTGGGCTCCGGGAACCCTAACCCATACGCGTGTCGTAGTAGTATTTCCCTCTCATCTGCTAGACCCTTGTAGGATTAAGCAACAATATATGTCGAGTTAATTTATATCTTAAAAGTTGTTATAAAGATCTTAAGTTTTTTATGGTGTCAACCAATGTTGTAAAACATGGTCTACAAGGCTGAGTACTCGTCGAGTAATCACTACAAGGTAGGTTACCGAGACGATTTTCTTCAACTCCGCCTAATTACTTGGAATCGATCAAACGCGGTTAACCTTGGCCAGAATTGGATCTAGTTGGTCAGCTCGGGCCAAGTTTGACTTTAAAAAAATAGAACATAATTCCTATGTCTATCATTTTTAAGGAATGAATATCAGTTTTTAAACATGTATTTTTTATTTATATTGATATTTACATATTTTGTTATAAATATTAGTAAAAAACTTATGATATTTGACATATATATAATTTCCTGAAAACTAATTTCTTTATAATTTAACATATCCGATTACTTGCAACTCCCTAATCGACCGACTTGGGAGCGCCTAGCGACTTCTGTAACCATGGTGTCAACTTACATGATTTGAGTCTGATGGATGCCTAAGAATGAAGTGCTCGATGGCAAGTGCATTAATGACAATACCACCCACATTGATTACTGCCTTATTCATCAGAACTAGTTGCTTTTCTTGTGTTGAGGGCAATCCATGTTGTAGAAACGCCTGCGACCAATTACAGTTAACTAAGAACGTCATGTTTATTTTCGGATTTTCTATACTAGCTTAAGATTTCTTACAGTACATGCATTATGCAGGCATTGTATAAGTTGATCCAGAATGCTAATTTCTGCTTATACGTCAACAAGTTCAACTTCACACTGCAAAGTTTCTGCATCAAAACCCTGAACAAAGTAACATGTAGTTGATTAATTAGTTACATAACTACACGTAAACATTTTCTAAAAAACATCAGCAAGTTAGTTAGTTGGTTAGTTAGTTAGTTACCTGAGTTTTCCGATTTCCGTGGAACATTCAGAAATGCGTGTATGGTCAAGGGTAGTTCGTGTAATCTGTGTGAAAGTCTTGTATGGACCGATGTCTCTAACAGCACCATCAAAGTCAAGTGATATGGAATACGGGTCGAAATTTGACCCGTTATTATTGTAGAAAAATGTGGGTGCTGTACAGTTAAAACTTGTTTTAGAGATGAAGCTTTTGGAACTCATGCAGGAGACTTGCTTGTGTGCGATATCCGACCCTTCTTCGCTGTCTGGAAACGGCTGATTGAGATCTAGAAATATTCCTATTAAGCACTTAATAAGATCTTCAGATAACTTATTAGGATTTCTTGTATGATTATGATTATGATTTACTTCCAATACCGAAAGCCCAAGCTTAGCGTATCTGAAGTCGACTGAAGAACCAAATGAAGATCGTCTTCTCTGCGTGTCGAAATCTTGTAACTCATGATTATTGTTCATGAATTTTAGTCTACTTTGCTGTCGCCTATGCGGTTTTATTCTAGTTCGTTGGTGACGTGGATGCAGGTTCTTTAACTGCTGCAGTTCCCATTCTCTGGTTTGCTTTTTCTCCAAGTATAAGCTGAGGTTCAACTTGTGAACCTTTTTCTCAAGCCACATGATTTCTTCCTCCACTGTAGCCAGTTCTGTAAGCAGTTCTTTTATCTGTACACAAAAGTTGTTAAAGCAGTTGACCATCACCTTTTGCAGTATGATCATGTTAAATTTTATTATTTGGAATAGTTATGCTTTTTATTCTATATTCATACCTTAAAGGGAAGGTGAGTTTGAGTAGATAGACAAGGACAACATGGACCATCCAATGCATACTGCAAGACTTTGCTAAGTTTCAACTCTTCTTCTAATTCCTCTTCAAGTTGCTCAACCTTTTCATCATGCACAATCCTTTTATCAGACTCAAATTGACTATACATGTACTACTAAAGTTTATAATCAAACAAAGAAAATAATATCCAAATGGTGTTATAAAACAAAGATAGAAGAAAGTTTGAAAAGATAAAAAAAAAAGACCTCTTGTTGAAGAGCCAATGTTTTTTGATTCTGCTGAGTCTCCTGCATGATGAGCTCTTCAAATTTCATTATATTGGTATATTAGTGAAACACAAGGAGAGAGATATGATGATGATGATGGGGAGGTGTGATTTGGAGGGGAGTGTAGGGATCTATAATAAAGGTCAGGCAACATCTAAATAAATGTTCATCATTTACTCTCTTTCTTCTAGAAATATATAAACTTCATTTAGACTTGGTTTATGTTTTAGAGGTTAACTCTTTCTTCTAGAACTATATAAACTTCATTTAGACTTGGTTTATATTTTAGAGGTTAAAGGAGTTGTGTCTTCAATAAGAGTTTTAGGGTTGTTTTGCAACTTTTAAATGGTTAAGTGTTGAACTACTAAAATGTCTGAATCATTAAGTGCTGAACCAATAAGAGGAGGTCTGAACCATTAAGAGCAGTATAATGCTTAAATGTTCAGATGCAAATGTCTGACCAATTCAGATTAAAGGTCTTAACCATTCAGACTTAGTATAATGCTTAACCATTCAGAGGCAAATGTCTGAACCATTCAGACATCTGCTCGTGAAACAAACAGTCAGAACCATCAAATGCGGAACCAGTAAGAGATCTGAATCATTAAGAGCTAAACAAATAGCCCCTTAGAAAATAATCTTCTAATATATTTATTTTGTTTGAGTGTATTTCTACAATACTGTTTCGGTTGATATATCATGAGATACATGTATTTCTTTCAAAGAATACATGATTATGAAATCTCTTTTAAGATCAAACCATGTCTAAGAGACCTATCCTTAACCATTATTCTTCCAATTTTGTTCTTTGTTTATTTATTTGTAGTACGAATCTAGACTAGACTAGTTTGTTTTATTATTATTCCCGTGTTGTAACTAAAATTATTGATATTTGTCAAAATTCTTTCTTTTTTTCATCCTGTTTTAACATAGAAAAGTATATAAAAAACAACAGAATACAGAACGCTTAATTTCAATTATATATATTTTAGCACAAAAGATTAAATATAATAGTTAAGCAATTAATAGTAATAAAAAAAATGTGAATCTTGAATTGAAAGCGGTGGCTACATGAAACCCATGAAAATTATAAAAACTTTCTCTTGTGTAGCTACTCACCGAAACCTTTTTTGGCACGGGTCAATGCTCCATGATACATCCTTATCGCCCGTGATACTAGCCATTTTAACTTTTGTTTTAGGATTTTTATTATTTATTTGAGTTTTGCAAATACAATATTTATTTCATTTTATTAATTATTTATATTGTCTAGTGAAAACGTATTGTTTATAACAAAACGTAGACCAACTGAAAACATACATAAAAATAAGCACGGAAATCTATTGCCAAAACGTAGACCGACCGAAACCATATATAAAAATAAGCATGAAAACGTTTTATATGTGATCCACGTACATAAACACGTAAAACTCGAGGGGGTTAAAATGACACTTCACAAAGTTTTTATAAAGCTAAGGGGTATGAGTAATAATATGCTGAAAGTTAAGGGTAGGAAAAAGAAATAAAAAAACAAAAAGATAAAACATAAACAAAGGAAACATACCAATAAATGATGTTTGCTACCGTATGACTATGGTTGTGGAGGGGTTTGGGTTGGTGGCATTGCTCGACACGTGGCAATGGTGGGATCCACAAGGTAATACTCAAAAACTAGGGATGTGGTACGGCGTGACTTAGCTTGGCGTGGCTAGCCATGTGGATTTTTTTTTAAACTATTTAACATTTCACCAAGCCAATCAAAGCCAGCAATGTCACCCAACCCCCCGCCAGGCTCAATACCCACGCCAAAGGGGCAACGCTATGCCCAACGCCAACCCTGGGTGAAACAGTTGGCGTTTAGGAGCCAAAACGCCCACAAACCAACACCCACACCCACTAGTCTAATATAAGTTTTATGAATTGTTACATATATAATTTCAAAAATGTATTAATTTTTGTATTAATAGATGGCATAATATATAAATGATATTGCCAAATAAAGCATTGTTGTACGAAGCAATACTATATGGTGCTAAACGACCAAAGTTGTAAAATACGATCTTTCATTTCACCATTATTGTTTGTTTTGCGAATTATAACCATATGGATTTGTTTTTTTGTCTGAGTAAAGACTTATCGACAGGTTACTCATCATGGTTTTAATCTCACTCCAACACACTTAATTGTTGAGTTGCTCTCTCACACACAACCAATGCGTCCAAAACATGTCGATGATACATGAGTAGGGGTGTAAACGAGCCAGCCCGAGCCCGACTAGGTAGCTCGAGCTATTTTGAAAACGAGCTAAAAGCTCAGCTCAGCTCAGCTCGAGCTCTCTTCAACATCGCTTAAGCAAGCCAAAGTTCGTCTGGAGCTCAGTTCATTATTATTATTATTATTATATTATATTATATATATAAAAAACTAACATTTTGCTTGGGCTCGTTTAGGCTCGCGAGCCTAAACGAGCTTTGTATTTCAGGCTCAAGCTCGGGCTTGATAACTAAACGAACTCTATTTTAGGCTCGCGCTCGCGCTCGTTAAGGCTTAGCTCGTTCGAGCTTTTAACCGAGTCGATTACGAGTAATTCTCGAGCCTCTAGACTTCTTTACCCCTATATATGAGAAATTGGCTAAGATGTTACAAAATTATTTCATAGAACAATTTCCATAACTTTTCATGAAACGTGGCCGCCTTTGAATGCGCAAGGCGTTTTTGGTGCCATGAAATATTGAAATGGAATCATCCAAATTTAACTTATTTGGCTTTTTTTTAGCCATGAACCGTGAAGTATTGGAATTGGATTATCAATATTTAAGAATTTGTGGATTCCCTTAGGTTGGGATCATTAAAAAAATCTAGTTGAAAACTACGCCATCCGTGGGACTCGAACCCACGACCACGTGGTTAAAAGCCACGCGCTCTACCAACTGAGCTAGAACGGCAGATGTTATTACCTGCCTTATCACGTAATAAGAACATTAGATTACTGAAACATTTTGTCGTAAATTTCTGACTAAACATGGTTGCATAACATGTTTTTCGATTTGCTATCAAACAAAAACTCACATGCATTATAAACAAAATTTACTGTGAACAATCAATGTATTAAATAAAGAATCAATGAAATATGCAAAGCAAATACACAAACCAGGTCACCATAAGTTATTATGCTAGCATATATTAGAGACATATACATGCACATAATAAGTAGCAGCAACTGAGTAACTTAACCCCGCGGAGGCACTGGTGGTGACATAGGGCCTCTGCGGCATCATAAGGATCCGCAAACTGCACAAACGCAAATATACGAGGTTCCCTGCATACAATATGAACAAAACCTTTAAAACGGTAGTTACAAGAAAAACATCCGATATGTGCTGCTAGTTTACTCACATTTTCTTATATGTGCATCAGCTATATAACAGTTATATATGAAAGTACATGAAAGCAAAGCAGCTAAGATTTAACTGTCTGACCTTTTCCTCTATAATCAAGTATGAATGGCCACATCAAAAGATGCACTTGACTTCAAATTCTGTAAATAATTGAACGTTGTCCAGACGTAAAAGTTGTTTTGACTTCTTCTCAATTGTTGAAGAAACAATCTTCTTTCACATATCAAACTTCTAATGATTTTATGTAGTTTCTCCTTATAAATGAACATTCTTGAATTAAACAATGGTGGGAAAAAATTTAAGCAATGGTAAACAGAAGAAGCCTTCATTAGTTGTGGGGCTTGGGCCATGTCAAAACATAACTCTCCATAGCATAAGTCTTTCTAAAATCTTTACTTTTGGAAGATAAATATTATGAGTTCTAACAATTAAAGAGTTGTTCATGTTATAATCAATCCTTTAAGTTATGACATTTCATTGGGTACATAAAGGGTTGATTTAGTAGTACACAACCAGTGAATTCTTTGGGAGATAGATATCTCTGAGCACTCTGAGGTTCAATCTCTACAACTGAACTGTATTTAAACTTGCATATGTATAGAAAAACTTTAATATTTCGACGAGACCATGTTTTTTAGTTAGTACGGGATATTATTTCATTTTTCAAGGATTATACTTTTTCTTGAACGGCCACCCAGAGGACCCAGAGCCTCTACCAACTGAGCTAGCCCCAGTTGGCTTTCAAGGATTATATGATGGTTTATTTTTCACATTAAGATCAAGTTGTTCATGATAACATATTTCTTTGCTATGATGTTCATGATGAAAATCCCCAACGACGTGCAGGCGTTTAGCATCTTCTAACTGTTGCATTTTGACCGGCCGATTGTTCTAGAATACAGTATAATTTCACACTCAAATTCTAGACATGAAAAGAATAGCAAAAACACACGAATTGCTTAAGTTGAAGTTATGTAGGACCAACAGTTGTTTTATAAACTCTTTGGCGGAAAAACTAGAGAAAATGGTTGGCAGGAAACTGCTTAACTTTTTATGCAATTTTCACATTTCTTTGCTACACCTTCTGAAATTACAAATCATGACTGTACAAGGACTCTATGGTCTCTCACTCTTTCAAACACTACCACCTCTAGAAGCCAACTGCCTAGCGTTACCAACATTTTTGTTGCCATTATGTTTCCGACCCGTTTCTTTTCTACAACTATCCCACCCTTTTTGCAATTCTTGAAGTTGTTCCAACACATTGACCAACTCATCAGCAGTCGGTCTGCACTTTGGTTCTCTCGAGAGACACTTCATTGCAAGAGCTGCAGCTCTCGTGGATACTTCCGAAGAGTACTGACCGACGATCCGCTGGTCCATTATGTGAAGAACCCTTCTTTTGCTTGTCAAATAAGGCCTAGCATAGTCTACCAACACTTGTTCGTTAGATGGGCGGTTTTTGTCAATGCATCGTCTTCCCGTCATGATTTCAAGAAGAACCACCCCAAAACTGTAGATGTCGCTTCGCTCAGTTAAGTGACCTTCATAAAGAAATGAGAGTATTTAATCATAGATATCCTTAAACTAAAAAAGATTCCAAAAAATTAGTCCATAATTGAATTGTCAAAATGGGCTACCCTAATGGGTTGGGTTCACACTAAAAAGAGTATTTTTTTAAGTGTGGGTGGATACAGATTGGGCTGACCCAAAAACCCATTTTGTTTAATTTTTAAGTTTAAATAAATTATTATGTGCTGGATATAATATTACTATAATAATAATTAATATTTGTCAAAATAGTTTACCTGTAGCCATATACTCAGGGGCTGCATATCCATAAGTACCCATGACCCTAGTGGATACATGACTTTTCCCATCCAACGGCCCGTCCTTAGCCAACCCAAAGTCAGACAGTTTTGCATTGTAGTCCTGAAAAAAAAATACAATCAAAACCAGTCAAATATCGCGTAAAAAAGCTAAACGTAGAAAAAAAATTGTTATGCCACGAATTTGGGACATACAGAATCAATCAAGATATTTGAACACTTGAAATCACGGTATATCACATTCGCTTCCGGGCTATGAAGATACGCAAGCCCCTTAGCAGCACCAAGAGCAGCCTTTAAACGCAGGTTCCACGAAAGAGGTTGAAAGTAAGAACTCCCTGTTTCAAATTCAAATACCATTGGTAACCGAATTTTAAGCAAGTTTAGCATTTAACAATGGAAAGAATCCTTACTCCTAAAAAGATGGTTTTCCAAGCTGCCACGCGACATGAACTCGTACACAAGGAGCCTTTGGTCATCCTCTAGGCAGTAACCGATTAACTGTACCAGATTCGGATGATATAGCTGCCCCAAATAGTTAATTTCCGTCTGTAACATTAACAATTTAACATATTACAAGTAATTAGTTTACTCAAACTATCGGTTTTTTAATCAAAATATCGAACTGTATAGAGTGACACTTACCAACCATTCTTGGTGACCTTGAAGACCGTCTTGATTCAATCTTTTTACAGCAATAACAGTGCCTGTGCCAGGTTTGGCTGCTGTAAGTGACTGCTTGTCTATCCAACCTTTAAAAACTAAACCGAAACCGCCTTCACCCAACACGCTATCCGGCCGGAAGTTCCTGGTGGCTGTTCTAAGTACTTGGAAACTAACTGATTTCAAATTCGCCGACCGCAAAATCTCATCTTGGCTTCGCGGGCTAGGTGGTACTGTTGCAGATGTAACCTTAACTGTCAAAACACATAAAAAAGAACATTAATTGATGTGATTGTAATTAACATTAAAAAGAACACTTATTGATGTGACTGTGATTATTATGCACTCACCTTCATGACAAGAACTTTCTATTTTCAACCCAACACTGAAACAAGAACCCATTTGAATCTTTTTTCTTGTGATTCAAATTACACGTTGTATGAGCTCTAAAAGGAAAGACAATGAGAGCATATATGTGTTGTTATGTTTCTGTATGAATTAGTAATGAGACTGTGAAAACAACTCATTGAGGAATTATATCAAACACTTGGTGGGTGTGAACATATACATGAAAGTCTACATGTATAGGGTTGGCATCACGAGAACCCTTCTTGAATAAAGCCAATGACAGAAGAGTTGACTTATAATCCATTAATTCATCCCTGCAACTTGCGTTCTCTATGAAAAATACGTCAAATACCATCTATAATTTTCAATTAAAGTACTAAACAAGTGTCTAATTTGTCAATTGAATAAGGAAATAGATTGTTTAAGGCTTAATTGTTGGTGGAAAATGAAGGAAGAGTTCAATGATCGGATTAAATTAGTGACATTTTCTAAGACTTTGATTTATAAAACCGGGAAGAAGACAAAGGTTGAGGCCATGAGGGTCAACAACTTGCTTAAAACCCTTTCAAGATACATTGAGTCCCCCTCTTACGCACAGCCAATCAGGACGCGACACGTCAACTCCCCTCTTAACCAGTGGCGAAGCTTGCCGGAGAAAACGGAGGGGGCTAAAACATATATACCCAAAAATTTCTATAGAATCGGGGGGGGGGGGGGGGGGGGTAAAAACGTATATATCCAAAAATTTCTATACGAAAACTACATATATAACACTACTGAGCGAAAAATCCCGGGGGTCGGGCGACCCCCCCCCCGCCCCCAAGAAGCTTCGCCCCTGCTCTTAACTCCCCTCACACCCTCAATTTGATGGCGCCACTCCCCTCTTAACTCCCCTTGTTTTTTTATTCAAAAAAAAAATGTTTTGATTGGTTGAAAAAAGGCTGGCCCACCATCTCTCTCCCATATTCAATCGGTAACCTCTCACCGATTCCCCCCTAAGAGGTGACTCCCCTCGTTGATGGCGGCGGTGTTCCCGCTAGGTGACTTGGGTCACCAAATGGGGTTACCGAGAGTGCCCCGTTCACCCTTATCTTCGTTATCAGAACTAGGGATGTGATTCCCAAATACTCGTACCCGTACCAAAAATACCGATATCAAATTTAAATAAAACTGAGTAACAAATAACATATTGAATATATTGGTACGGATACGGGTTTTTCGGTATGGTACATACTTTGATATTAATTTGTTTTTCTTTTGGTTTTTGAGTACTAGTACGGGTACTAAATAGGTAAAATCGGCACGAATAACAATATAGTACGAGTACCAAATATGTAAAACCGACACGAGTACCAATACGATCCGGGTATCAGATAGATAAAATAAATACGAGTACCGTAAATACCTTAATACGAAATAAAACATAATATGAAAAAAAACTTTTAAAGGTCTATATAAAATTCGGTATCAGTACCCTTTTTTTACCCGTACCAAAAGTATCGAATACCAAAATCAATAAAACTAGATACTGATACATGTACCGAATACCTAAAATCGATACGATACTTGTACGGTACGATTACGGATATAGGTATTTATAAAGAAGAAACAAAAAAAGCTAATCCCTAGTCCTTTGGCACAAAATATTTTATTAGTATTAGATTTAGAGCAAATATGATAAAAATATTATATTTTCTGATTTTTTTTTTTAATCACAAAACCACTTAACAAATTTTTTCACATAAAAAATACTACATTCTATGTTTTTTTTTTCTAACAAAATTACTCAACACTTTTTTACACCTAAAAGTCACTCCACATGTTTTGCTGACTTGCTATCGACGACTCACATCATACAAGTCACAAGCCAATTCATTGTTGTGGACTTGGTTTGTTCATTTTAGGATTCTCTTTACCATGTTTCTATTTGGTTCAATAATATTTGAAAATGAAACAACTTAATAATAATAATAATAATAATAATAATAATAATAATAATAATAATAATAATAATAATAATAATAATAATAATAATATAACAACAACAATAATACCTTATATGTTTTTATTTTGTTTATTTTTAATCTTATTTTGTTTAAAAAAGTAATAATATTACAATTCCTTTTACACTACAAAACTATACAAGTCAAAATTATAGACATCAACATACAAAGCTTTCGCTTAAATAATACATCAAAATTGATTATTCTCTCAAAGTCTTAAAGTTTTTATAATACATTATACATATGATTATAAAGTGTTGATGAATAGTGTTTAAAATATTTTTTTATCCTAAAGTAGAAAAACAATATATTAATAATTGATCCCATGATTATAAAGTGTTGATGAATAGTGTTTAAAATATTTTTTTATCCTAAAGTAGAAAAACAATATATTAATAATTGATCCCATGGTTACAAGTGTTTATCAACAATTAATATATATATATATATATTCGAGTTTAATTTATTGTTCTATTATACCATTAAAATTATTTTTTATCCTAAAGTAGAAAAACAATATATTAATAATTGATCCCATGGTTACAAGTGTTTATCAACAATTAATATATATATATATATATATATATATATATATTCGAGTTTAATTTATTGTTCTATTATACCATTAAAATTATAATTAATTTTTACATCCTATACAATATATGTTTCTAAGTACTATTATCTTTTTACTAATCTATATTTTATCCATTTACTTGCGTTTTTTGGCTTAAAAAATCTAAATTCGTAGTTGTGTTTAATTTAATTTCTTGATGTTCATAAATAAATTTTATTGAAAATGGAGTTTTGTTCGAAATAGAGTCTTTTTTTTTTGTTTTGCAGGCTAGATCAAGTGCCGGCGTCATAGCAGTATCATGACGAACAAAACGAATACCGACCGAACAACGTCGACACCAGTATTAGTATATGCATAAAAATATATACGCTTCTAATCCATTTAGTTTGTATATAATTTGATTTTCCTCCGCTAACTCACGTTCATTATTTTTTTTAATAAAGTTGAATACGCGAGTTCGTTTAATATTTGTTTCCCATCTTCCTTATTAACTTTGTTAAAAAGATTCTTTTCTTATTAGTCCCCGAGACAAAGCAAATCAATACCGACATCGGTGCCAGTATAGTTATTATTGGAACTGGCGTTGGTATTCGTTTTGATGGTTTCCAATGTAAAACACATTCTTTTGGACATATCATGACTATAAATTAAGTGTCGATATTGTAACGAATCAAATCCCTTCCCCCATCGAATTCCCTCATATAATGATCCGAACCGATACCGACCGAGTTCCCGCTGCATGTGCGGGCAAATCCACCTAGTTATTATTATTATATCTTTGTCACAGCTTTTTTTATTTTTTTCATTCATAGTGAAGTTTAATATTGTATAGTTGCTTGAAAGAACAAAACACACCGAAGTTTTGTTTGACTTTTCTCTTGCGACTCACTTCACTACAACTCACCATTTGATTTTTTAGTCTTTCTTCTAACTTGTGGTATGTTAGTAAATTTAAATTAAGTATATTGATTTCAATTTGTCACTAATATCACCTATGCATCTGAAATGTTTGTGGGTCGTGTAAAATTAATCTAAATTCCACCTTATGTCTCAAATGTATGCAAGGATGTAATTGAGTAGAGCTCGAGATACTATCACACATACACAAAAACCAAAATTGGTGATGTTTAAACATAATATATAGTTCAAATTAGTTTTATTTATGTTACTCAAACACAGAGAAATAACTACCATCAAAACAATGCGAGGTATAAATTATAAATAAATACATTATGTATCAAAATAACGCAATGTATCTTTTGTAACTTTGATTATTATTATTTATTAATACACACTTTTCTAATTCGGGTCATCAAACATGTAATTTAGGATCTCAAACAACATGTTCAATTAATTCAAGAGGATGACAAGAATTACCATTCATGCAGTGGCGGACCCAGAATTTGTTGGGGTGCGAATGAGGTGTTCAACCATATTTTCAAGGGGTACGGTCAGGTTTTTTGCCTAAAATATACACGAGTTTTTTTTTTTCAAGGGGTGCGGCCGCCCAACCTGGCCAAAGGGTAGGTCCGCCCCTGCATTCATGACATGTGATGTTAATGAATAAGGATGCGAGAAAGTTATACCGGAGGCGCATTGGTTGTGTCTTTCCATAATCCCGGAAAAATGGTTCATCGAAGATCTAGTAGATGATAAAGGTGAGTGAGAAGTGTAGAAAGGTGGACAATGCGCTAATTACCAATGGATGATAATGGGTGGACGAGAAGAGTAGAAGACTTTTACTCTCGAGGGGGCTCAATGTTTGTCATGATACATACTTTACTTTTTTTAGCGTATAAAGAAACCATGGGGTGTACTGCTCAGGAGAGCAACTGAGCGTTGATATTTTTGGGTCATTGCAAGTTTCCGAACATGTTAAGCTATTGAGTATTGACACTAAATAAATAATATCATTTTGTGAACTTTTATGTTAGTTTTTCACATCATATAGGCGGTTGGTTAAACATATGTTATAATGTCAAGATTCGAGAATAACAAATTACTACACATGAGATCTCCACTCACACGTTTGACCAATTTTTTAGTTCCATGAGACGTGTTAGACGTTGTTTAGTTTGCCAACGACACAATAAACCTGACCTCATGGTGAGATGTGATTTCGTGTGTATAATCTTTAGTGTAGTGTTCCAGGATACATACAGTGGCGGATCTAGAAAATCAGCTAAGCCGTAACGTTTTATAAAAAAACGGTAACGAAATCGAAAAAACGTTATATTTTTCCAAAATTTACACTAATTTTACACTACCGCCGGAGCGCCAAGCCGTAGCGGGGGTTGCCACTTGTTATATGCTGGATCCGCCCCTGAGGATACATGTTAGGTGTTGTTCCGTATGACCACAACACACTAAGTCTTACCCAGTATTTTAGAACACCGATATTGTACGTGTATTTTGTAGTAAAGTTTTTTTTATGTGAGAAAGTAAATGTATAATACCAACTATTATATACATATTGTTATTGAAGGACGATAAATAGTAATTTTATTTTTTTAAATAATATATAGCTTTTAATATTTTATTATTTTAATATAATAATATCTTTACTTTTTTTAATTTTTTAAAACCATATTCCTTTTTATCATTTACTTTTTGTTTTTTATAATTATTTTAAAATAATATATAGCTTTTAATATTTTATTATTTTAATATAATAATATCTTTACTTTTTTTAATTTTTTAAAACCATATTCCTTTTTATCATTTACTTTTTGTTTTTTATAATTATTTTTTAATGATATTATCTTTATTAATTATATATTGTTATTGAAGGGCGATGAATAGTTATTTTATTTTTAAAATAATATATAGCTTTTAATATTTTATTATTTTAATATAATAATATCTTATTATTATATTTACTTTTAACATATTTACTTTTTTATTTTTTTTAAACCATATTCCCTATTATCATTTACTTTTTGTTTTTTATAATTCTTTTTTTCTTTTTTAATGATATTATCTTTATTAATTAATTTAATATTTCTTTAATAACTTTCGTTCGTTTATTTGAAAAAAAAACTTAAGTACGTAGTTGTGTTTATTTTTCTTCCTGGAGGGGATTCCGATATAAGTACTGTTAAAAATAAAGTTGTATTCAAACTAGATTATTACGGTACGTTGATAAATTAAACCGATTCCAATGTTTGGCTTTCGAACATCATGCTTCATTTTCAAACATTGTTTGTTTAACATTATTATTTTCTCCGTTTCAACGCAACGCGCGACGCAAATAAAACTAGTATAATTTATTTTACAATTAATTATCTTATATATTTCAAAAAAAATATTAACACATCATGAACTTGCATCTCTGCTTGTTTGAACTTGTCATAATTCACAACAGAAGAAGTATTAAAATTGTAGAAACATATCATATCATAAAACGTTGGTCGACTTTGTCTCACAAGCTTACATAAACAATCAAATAATTAGGAAAGTCAAGATGAAATACCAAAGTAACCAGTGGCGGATCCAGGAATTTTTTCTAAGGGGTTCACTTTTTTAAATGTTTCAATATTATATTTCCGAACATAAAAAATACGGGTCTGTTCGACGGTTTGTGTCGGGTAAGGTTCATCACATAATAAAATACGATAAAATAATGACAAAAACATTGTCATGATAAATTTAAAAACACGTAATATAAATAAGATGATCTTTACGAATAAGACCGAGCTTAACATTATAGGATACAACATAAACTTTATACAAAATTAAGTAATCAATATTTCAACTCAGAGATGATAAGTAATTAAGTACCCTGATTCAATTTGAAGTTGCAAATCTTCATTCCATTTAACAATTTAGTTGAGTATAAATGTATATAAAGCGGTATAAGCTAGATGAAAAAGAAAGAGAGAAACGAGAAGATTTATCCAAGAAACAATCGGTTTAGCAGTCAATTATTAACAAGTATAAATGGCATTAACGTTAGGTTAGCCCATTAATCAGTTAGATGTTAATTAAAAAAATGATTAACAGTTAGACCATGTGACTCACAGTTACTAACATGTTACTATAAATTGTTGCAGAAAATATACATTTTTGCAAACAAAATGGTTAACTTCTTGACTTCAAAAGCTAAGGGGCTGTTTGTTTACCTCTTAACGAGGTTCTTAATGGTTTAGGCCTCTTAATGCGAGGGAGGCCATTTTCCAGTAGGTCCACATCTGGAACCTGCATATCTGCCAGCTATGGTTTTTAATCGAAAATCAAGCTTTAAAGTGCCATAACTTTCGTTCTACTTATCCGTTTTGCGTGATTCTTTTTCCTACGCGTTCGTAATTTAATTCTCCATATCATGGAGTAAAAACCCAACATCTTAATTCACAAAATTTTTAGATTTTAATCTCTCGGCTTGAATTTCAGTTATGACACTTTTGACCCGTTTGTGATTTTATCAAACAAACTTGTTTATTACCTTTAAAATGCCATGGACATCATGTTATATCAGTTTACTAATTTTCAAGGTTCAAATTACTGGTTTCTTATGCAACCTTAACCCGTTTTACATACATACTCGTTTTGACCCGTTTAGAGCGACTTATGTACATTTAAGCATCAAACTCGCTCTTCTCTTTCTATACTTCGTATTCTCATTTTTAAAATAGTCTCTGCTATTCCACCACAACTATTTTTGTGGTGGATTTAACATAATGGACCGTTATCCTAAATTTTACCCTTAGGATAGTCATTTTACATGATTGACCCGTTCTTAGGCATTTGACCCACAAGGTTTATGCCTACAACTCTTACATGTGTCTAAGAGTTATATCATAATACTAGTATCTAAACGACCTCTAAGGGTCGTTTTCCTGATTTACCTATCAAGGGAGTTTTCGTCAATTTATTTCCTCCTTTTACGGCAAAGGTCCTTTTGCTAAGGTATTTGACCAACATTGCATTTTTAACTATAATTCTCTCTCTATATATATATGCGTACCTGGCTAGAGTCAACATATAGACCCGTTTTATACCTCACGTTAATTAACCAGCATTCTATGGCGTCGCATTTGTCCAAATTTCTATTCGCTCCTGTTAACATACGACTTGACAACCACGTTAGTCGATATTGTCAATTGATGTTATCATCACCATTTGACCTGTTTTGGGCCATAAAACCCAACATTTACATAAATTAGAATAAAGACATGGTTTTAATTTCCAATTTACCCATCCGACCCATTTCGGATTTTTACCACTAAATCTTTTTTCTTTTAAATTCTTTTTTTACATATTTGACCCATTTCGACCTTCCCATGGGTATCCCTTAAACTTCAATCTATTTTAGTCGAACTTGACTAAATTACCATTTTACCCATTTTCTCATTATTAATTACACTATATAGTAATCTTAACGAATATTCGTTAATTCTTAGCCATTCTATGACTAAATTACTGTTTTCCCCCATTTACCATAAACCATGGTGTTCATCATTTATATTTGTTCCGATTTGTATCAATCGTGTCGGAACCCTTATTTCGGATAATACTATAGCCGCATTTATAGTTTATAAAATAAACACGTGTCTTAGAAAAAAGGTGTAAGTTTACTTACCTCTCATCCGGTTTACGCTTTTCTTTTCGTACTTGATTCGTTTGACCGTTTCTTTCCCAAGCCTCCACCTAGCTCGTTAAGCGTCAAACTATTGTCAACATTTACAAGGCGGTTAAATTAGTCATTAACAATCACGACTATTCTACCTTACTTATTTTCTATGTCGAAACTAGTATTCGACTTCATCATTAGTTAACTTAACTTATCAAAAGTTAACTACTTTCGATCACATGGTCTACATAATTAAGGGGTTGTTTGGTAGCCTCTGAATGGTCATTAAGAGTCTACCTCTTAATGGAACCATTAACAATTTTACCAATGAAAATATAGAAGAATATGACATGTGATGATTTACCATTCAGATGTTATCTCTTAACCATTCAGACTTGAGGTTACCTCTTATTCATTCAGAGGTTTTAAACCATCAAGAGGTAGCATCTGAATGGTCATTAAGAGGCTACCAAACAGCTCCTAAGTCTAAATCAACATGATATTTAGAACTCTTATCTTTTCATATTTCGCATAATTTGCCATATTATTGAAATGTGCGTTTCACTCGAAATTTCAACATTTTAGCTTTCATTTAGGCATTTTATCAAACACCTAATGGGCATAATTTTACACATTTACTAACTAGTTCATAACTAGTCATTTTTACCAATATTAACATTAACATCCATATCGATCATGTATGAACAAGTACCCAAATCATGTCATTTGTTCGAGTGCCTAGTTTCTACTATCAAATATGATGATCTTATACATGTGTATATCATCATCTTCACTACATAATCAAAACCCACTTGTCTATGTGTGGTAAATCATCAAATAATCCAAATCATAGCAATTTTACTTCAAATTTCTACTTAGGGTTTGTTTCTAAGAAATCACACTTCATTAATTCGGCCATAGCCTCTACGATTCATACATAGATCGTATCATGCAAACTTAACTAATTTTCACAACTTCATAAATATTAAAAATTCGACATACCTTACGATCCCCTTGACTTGGTGATCGTTAATATATATTCAAACCCGGATTCGGTCTTCGATTGGCCCTTCAATTTGAAGATTTTGTTGAAGAGCTAGGGTTTACCCCCCTTTGGTCGCCCCTGATGATCGATCCACACACACCTTGTGTGTGTGGTGTGTTTTTTTTATTATATAAAAAACTTGTTTCCTTTTTAATGGTTTTGGTCGTTCAAGTTTTATTTTAATTATTAGGGACAAGAACTCCATGTTTTATTACTTATTTACACCTCATTAACTAGGTTAATTATTCCTAGTTAACTTAATTGGTTCGGGAAGCTATAACCCGTTATATTTTAAGTCCCGTTAACTCGGGCATTTTTATATACTTTGTTTTCTCAAAGTATTTATCTTTTTTTTTCCAATTAATATTAGGTTTGTTTATTTAAATTCCTAATATTTACCGGGTTAATTTTTACCACTAACGGTATTTTACCCGTCACTACTAGTAACGCGGTTTGATTACCAAACCCGTTTTTAGGGTGTTACAATAGCAATCACCAAGTGATGGTGGGACATAATGTATCCTCCCAATTGATCCATGCGGATGCTTTCTTCGATCCCATTTGCGATTTTTAGCATTCCATACATAATATCCTGGAAACTGAACATACCTCAATGTCCTGGCAAATTCATCGACTTTATTACGATTCATCCACTCTGTAAACATTGTCATTTTCACAGTTGGATCAATAACAATATCACACAAATTATCATGATTGTTATACACAATACTCTGACCATCTTCACAATGAAAAGGTAATACTTCAACAACTGGATATCTATAATGTATATCATACATGAATATTCTCCAAGCAGCTTCACAAGCAGATATATATCTACAATTAAGGTATGCTTTTATCTCATCTACAGCTACATTTTGTTCCGTATCATTCCTGGTGCTATTGGCTTAAAAAACAGAAGCCGTGACTCGATCAGGTCCCTTATTAATATATTTAAACAAATATTTGATAGAACCTGACTGGTTGCACCATTCAATGTTAACGTGGCACTGATACTTTCTGAGTAGGAGAACATTGTAAGGAACTACAAATCTATTATCAAGTGTCACACCATTCTTTACTACTGTATTACTTGTTTGACGACGACGATAGACAGGATATCCTTCAGAATCAACACAAGTGTCCTTTACATATTTTTTGGGAAACTTCTTAGAACATTTTTGCTGAACCATACATGGACAAAGTGGGTTGTCTGTACCACATGGTCCATGAATCATAAATTGCTTGACAAGCTCATATAATTCAGGATCTCTTTCTTTATCTGGTATCTCAGCACTAATAACACGATCAATATCAGATGCAGTTGGAAATTTGCTTTCAAAAAACAAGAACAAACATATGTGAGCATGTGGGAGTCTACGCTTCTGAAATTCCACAGTATACATAACTGAAATTTTTGAACAGTGACCTGTTAGATAAATATAATTAGATGTTCAAAGTAAAAAATATAACTAAAGGGTACCTGCTTGTATATCACCAAAGAAATTATCTTTCTTGAAATCTTTTATAAGATGATCCAGTTTACACTTGAATAATCTAGAGATAATATCCGGCCTGTCTTCAGCATTAAGAGCTTTATCGTGCAAACACCTGTAAATCTCAGGCCAGTTTGGATTACAAGTCACCGTTATGAATAAATCGGGATATCCAACAGACTTGCAAATTGCCATAGCATCCAAGTACTTTTGCATCATATATCTAGAACTACCAGTAAATGATGAAGGTAAAAGTATAGGTTTACCACAACTTGAGGCATTATTCTCTCCACTTTCAACAGTAGCATTCAAGTTCTTAAGACTTTGCGTTCTAAGTTTAGGTTGTTGTGTCCTTATATAATTCAACCTGGCAGATTCTATCATCGTGTATCCATCAACAAAAAACCGCTGAAATAGTTTTTTCGCATCAACTAACAATTAAAACCGATTCTGTCTATCTTGAATTTTGTAACAAAAGAATTCTCTAATTGTAAGATTGGTTCTAAGTACCTCATTATCAATCGCAATCCCTCTATGTTTAATACCAAAGATCCATCTTCTCCTTCTTCTTTCCTTTGTATCAGCTGTCACGTCCCTCCTCTCCTTCAAGTGAGCTCATGAACGTTTTTCACAGACAACCGTTACAGATGCTCTAATAATAATACTTAATTAGAGAAAAATGCCCGGATAGTCCCTGTGGTTTGGTCATTTTTCACCTTTAGTCCCTAACTTTCTAAAATTATAGCTATAGTCCTCAACTGTTGCAATTTCGTTCCCGGATAGTCCCTGGCGCGGATAAGGGTTAGTTTTTGGTGTTAAGTGGATGTGAAAGTACTAAAATGACCTTAGTGTTACATTAATAACTTAAAAATTAAAAGAATATAATTAATATTTAGATTTTATGTGAGACCCACCTCCCTTACCCTCTTCATCTTCCCCACTTTTCACCACCATCACCATCCACCTTTCACCATTGAAATTTGAACCACTGCTCAACTTAATAGCACCGATTGAAATTTGAACCACTCTCACTTACAGAATGCATGAACGATTGCACATCAAATCTTTGAATTTAGTAACCCAACATTAGATATAGAATCTGTATATATATAGTTCCAAGTGGGAAGTGATCAGGACGTTAAAGATGGTACACCAAATTAGCTAGACTAAGTTTGATTCTTTGTGAATCCTTCAAGTTTGACTTAGGATCAGCTGATTGGTTGCATGTGGGGGTTCCTGTTGGAAGAAAATGAGATTGATTTTGAAGAGTTCGTGGGGAAGGATGACAATAACAGAGGATGATGAAACTGATAATGAAGTTAAGGGCTTCTATTAAAATGGAACCAATGTAGTGGTGGGGGGTTTTGGTGCTCGGAGTTGGTGATCGGCCGGAGTTACAGGGGGTAGATTTATAGAGAAGGAGAAAGAGTGGTGAAGGAGAAAGCGTATAAAGGGTTGACTGTAGTGAACGGTGGCTGTGGGTGTTTGAAATAGGTGGGGCAGATCTGGTGAGTGGTTGTTTAGCGAAGTTTAAGGGTGAAGGTAGTGGCTTTTGTTGGTGGTCGACTGAGTGTTTGATTGGTGATTCCAGAGGTGGTGGATTTCAGGTTTGTTCAGGTTGTTTAGAGTGGAGTTTTTCAAAGTTACAGTGGTGAAAGGTGGTGACTTTTGTTGGTGGTCGGCTGAATTTTTCAAGGTCATGGTGGTGGTGAAAGGTGGTGAAAAGTGGAGAAGGTGAAGAGGGTAAGGGGAGGTGGGTCATACATAAAATCTAAATATTAATTATATTCTTTTAATTTTTAATTTATTAATGTAACACTAAGGGCATTTTTGTCATTTCACACCAATTTAACATCAAAAACTAACCCCCACCCGCGCCAGGGACTATTCGGGAACGAAATTGCAAAAGTTGGGGACTATAGCTGTAATTTTAGAAAGTTAGGGACTAAAGGTGAAAAATGGTCAAACCACAGGGACTATCCGTACACTTTTCTCCTTCAGATACTCTAATAGTAACTTTATAATACTTAATTATTAAATCGTATCACTAAGTATTTATGTTTTGTAAAAGTTATATCCGCTTTCAACTTTGAAATAAATAAATAAGACATCAATAAAAGTAGATGTGTCTTCTGTTTATTCCATCTACATTTTTAATTGCCCTGTTAAAAGGTGTGACATAATATGCTGATATTATACACAATACATCACGCATGCCCTGTGACAACTCCAAATGGTACGTAGGCATGGGCAAATACCGATCCCGGTACCATACCGTCCCGATACCGACAAATCCCGATCCCGATTTTTGTGAAAAATGGGTACCGATACCGAAATACGTCGGTTTGGTACGGTATCGGTATTTTGAGGGTAAAATGCGGTATTATACCAATACCATACCGTACCGATACCGACAAATACCTAAAAGTGGATACCGATACCGGTACCGAAACCCCTTCGGTATGGTATTCTCGGGATCGGAATCGGTATTGGATACCACTTGCTCATCCCTAATGGTACGTACCTCATTAAAATTGCGTTAACAAACCTTCAATTTATCTGTCACTATCCAATATGTTATTTGTACAACTTGTCTTCATGAGTCAATTTATCTGTTACTATCCAATATGTTATTTGTACAACTTGTCTACATGAATTTACTATATTTATAGTCTCTCAACATAAATGTCTATTTTATATTTTACTCTATTTAAATTGATAGAATAAACCTATTTTTTTACAAATATGTATTTACTAGGTTATCACCTGGGTGGCAACCCGGGTTGAAGAAAACTATTAAGATAAATATCAAGTGTATAAATAAAATAAAGTACAAAGTCTCATGTTACATAAATTAGTGATACAGTGGATATACAATTAAAGATAGTCGAGTCCCTTTGAAGATGCATATCCTTCGAGTTACCAAAACCTTTCCCTTAGTAAATTGAGTTCCCTCTACAAAAAAAACAACCAAATTATAAGTGTTTAAATATATAATATAAACTTGAACTAATTAAAAATATTTTATGTCTTTCTGATTCGTAAAAAATGAAATCTGAATAAAAATTAATCCTAATCAAACCCGATTTAACATCCATCGGCATATCAATCGCGATCACATATCCTTTTTTCCAATGCCAGTTTTTCAAGAGCATACGCAACCAACCTAAAGAAAATCCAAAATAATGTCATATGAATTAACGTTTATCTAACAGCATAAAATCGTTATTATACCTTTTATTGACAAAGGTAGAAATTAAGCATACCAAACCTCTGAGCACAATTTCTCGAATGTCATTTTGTTGACTGGAGATTCATCGTCTCCTTCATCGCGCCATATCACCGCTATATCACTCAATTTTCTCTTGCTATTTAAGTTTAAACAATTTCCAGCCGGATTTACGTAAGCTCCGGGAAGCCATTGACCTCCTGGATGCAATAATTGGCTTTCTTGAGATGGATCTTCGACTGATATGCGGTTTGGAGGCACGGAAAATGATACACTCATTTCATCCAATATTGTTTTCCAAAACACCTGCCATTAACTCATAATCATGCTTAATCATACAACAACTAATATCCGAAATCAAACACAATACATGTGAAAAAAATGATTTGAAAGAAAATTAGAATATGGATACCACTATAGCCGGTAGCAGGTGGATCTATTTTGTTACTTTTTTATAGGCCAACTCCATATTACCCTTGCCCATCTAGACTTGAAACAACTTGAGAATTCGTGTACCCTGTTCGAGCTTGAAAAAATGTGCCCTTAGGCCTTAACGAAGTTGGGTATTGGGTTCACTAAAAATCTAAACCTAATGTTAATAGGCTAATAACTGATCTAAACCATAAAAATAGTTTTGTAAGTGTACCTACGTTTGTGTTTGTATGGGTATATCCATTTTGATCTCTTACCCAACTCATTAGACTCACCCACTTTGCCATTGGGACAAATATTAATAACTTAGAGAGCTGAGAAAAGCTTTTTGTAGTGCGAAGTAAGCTTTCATATGTATTGTTCCTTCAACAATACAATAGATTAGAAATATGAAAGCATTAATGTTAACATGTAATATACTTGCATTTGGTATGCATGTAAAAATACTTCAATTTTTACCAATTGACTTAATCTACTTACATTTTGCTATGTCTATATATAGTAGTTATGTTATGTTATAAGCAAATTTTTTTCGTGTTTGCTTCATTTAGTGCATGCCCGTATAGAGTATATAAAAATATTATAAGAAAACCATAAGTAAATAAATAAATTGAGCATTTAAATATGCTCGTATAGAGTATATAAAAATATTATAAGAAAACCATAAGTAAATAAATAAATAAATTGAGTATTTATATACAAAGGGGCTCACCCCCGCACCCTAGCACATCCCTTTAGGCTCATCCCCCACACCCGTTGTTATGAACGCCTACGTGGCAGATCATCCTCAAAGGACTACCCTCCTCCACACCCATTAGCCTTAGTTAGCTTTTCTAAGGAAAAAGTGATTTCACTTGATAAATTAAAGATAAATAAGAATTATAAAAACTCATCAAATATATAAAATAAATAAATAAACTAACATTGGATTACCTGAGTGTTCATAAGTCTAATTATGTAGCAACATCTCAAAGTGCTTAACATTGGGATCCTTGTTTTTTGGAATACTCAAAGTGGTTGGTCAACTTTTTATTCACCATGAACTTTGCTCTAAGCTTTGCCTCCTAGTATGCGGCAACGTCTCTTAGAAAACATGCCCACAAGCTGGTCACAACATCCACATACAACAATCACAACAGTTAAACCAACCTGAGAAACACAAAATTATAGATAAAGTAAAAAATACAGATATAAATTGGTCCCAAGAGACATAAGGGAGGTTAAATTTGTTGGTGTGAAGCATGCCAACCACTATTACAGGGTCCCTTATTTTAAGAAACTGTTGCCATTCTTTAGAAGCTTATACTTCATCTAAAACAGTCGAGCCCCATGACCCTTCCAGCTCCAAGACACTATCATAATTATAAGCCAATTAAATAGGCATTGCCCAATGAATAGACACCCGTAAAACCAGAAAATCAACCCAATGGACAATGACTGTTGTTTTAGACACAAAAAGGGATAAGGAAGGAACATACCGTCCAGCCAGAACACGATCCATGTCTTGTATCTCAGCTTTATGAAACCGACACCCGCGCATAAACTTTTCAGATTGGTATGAATCATTCTTCCCTGAAACAGGATTTTGAGGTTACAAAAATTGAAGTTATAATAATTAACATGTGACCATTTTACCATTATTTCTCATTAAACTCCAAACTCTCATATCCTAATAACCTAATGCAAGTTTAAAGGGAAGGGTATAAACGCCATAAATTTATAAAAAAAATAATCTGAATGCAAACGATCAAATCCACTTCAGCCTCCAACGCCTCCATGATCGCTGCTGCAGCAAAGGGCAGAGGCACATAAATTACGAATGCGTTCACCTTGGTTTCAGCTTTTGCATCTGCAACCAAGTTGAAAACAGGTAGCCCCAAATGCTCTGTTCCACCCTTCTTCGGAGTAACTACACCAACCTACAAATCATTCATTCAAATATTAAAGAAACAATATTATTCATCCCTTGCAAACCTCATATACCAAAAAAGTCTCAATCCAACAAATAATGAGTACATGAATTAACAGCCACAATGGTGAAGGAGTCGAAATCGTCTGAGTCAACAGATCTTATTCAAATTCTTTCTCCAAAATAACCTATGTCTAAGATGCAAACTCTACTCATTCTCAACCTGCCAATCAATATAATTATACTAACAATAATCAAATTACAACCCACAAAACAGTACTAAGTACATATTTGATCAAATCAATCGTAATAAAGTTCCAAAAAACATAATAAATCGAATTAACAACAGGAAGATAATAAATCAAAATCAATTTGTTGAGATAATAAAGACAAAGCCAGGGATTGTGTAACCTGTGTACACCGTCTAAAGATTCATAGCAACGTTGAGGATGGTGTCATCGTGTCGACTGTATTGATTAACGAACCCTAACATGTGATTTGATTATCTTCAATCTTTGATAAAGAAAAAAAGAAATAGAGACCACGAGGATGATGAACCAGAGGGTTGGCAATGAAGGGGTGGGAGGCTAGGGTTTAGAATTGAATCCAGGATTATCGAATGAGGGATTTAGGTTTTAGAAGGTTTATATTGGCGGGTCAAAAAAAACGGGTATGGATCAACACGCGGTATCCATATATAAATAACATTACCCATTCGTTTTCCCGCCCAAAAAGTATTGAGATTGCACCACAAGCTGACACATCAGCCCATATTATTCTTGTTTATTATATATAATAGATGATAAGGTGGACGTGGACGCGGTCATATGAATTATTTTGATTATGTACATATAATATAATATCTGATTACTCATGGCTTTATAGCCTAGTGGTATCTTGGGGGTGAGATAAGACTTTGGATTAATAGGTACTGGGTTCGATTCTCACAAGAGGGTTTTTCCCAATATTTATTGGGTTTCCTCCTGAATTGGTGTATAAGCATTATGCCTAGTGGAGATGGATATGATCGGGTGGTTCCGCTGGTGGCACGATGATACTCCAGTAGTCCGTCAGTGATCCAAATTTGCCGTTCAAAAAAAAAATATATATATATATATATAATATCTGATTAAAGTAGAGTTTCCATGTTGAACATTTTATTTCCATTATAGTTACTGATTTATTTCACTTGTTAACTTGTACGTTTAACATTTAAGTTAGTTTTTTAGTTTATATTATTAGGGAAAAGATCAAATAGGAAGTTTATTTTGGCTAGGAAGTATAGGAAGCAATCTTAGCCGTTCATCATCTTTTTTAAAATTTTTGGACGCGGTGGCATTTTCGTCTTTTTACATTATCATATCTTCGTTCTAATTCAATTATAGATTCTGTTACTTCTTTTCTTAGTTCATCACTCTCATAACATAATTGAAGTTTCTGTAACCCTAAATCGTCGTCGATCGCAAATTCACCTCTTTTCAAACATTAATCTTGTATCGTTCGTCAATTCGATAACTTCAATGTCTTCTTCAGACTCTGCTGGTATGTTTAGCTTCAATTCGGAGTAAATTTTTGTTATTTTTTCCGAATTTCATTGTTTTACGTTTTATAATTCGTGGTTCTGTAAGTAATATTTGATTTTTCATAAGTTTAATAGTTATTGTTGTATAATTTAACATAATTTGTTTGTTTTTTTTCTTCATCATTTATTGCGTTTTAGTGAAGAGTTGCTTTTTATGATATTAATTAAATTATTTGCATATAAAACTTTTAGTTTTATGTAATATAAAGCTATAACTGTCTATAACTGTTATTGTTGTACAATGTTTTGTTTTTTCATCATTTGATGCGTTTTACTGAATGTATTGCGTTTTATGATTTTATAGATAATAGTTCATATACAAACCTTAAAGGTCTGTATTTCTAAATTATTATTAACATATTTTGTGATTTAACACTAAACACATTATTATATAGAATGTATTGCGTTTTATGATTATTTGTTAAGTGTTTCAGATCATATGATGCGTTTTACTGAACGTATTGCTTTTTATGCTTTTATCCGTATTAGTGTATATATAAACTTTAAAGGTTTGTATTTTAAATTTTTATTAACATATTTTTTGCTTTATCAATAAAAACATTATTATGTAAGATGTATTGCGTTTTATAGTTTTTTTTAATTGTTTCAGATAACATTTCCAAGTGGGATGAACGTGTATGCATAAACAGTGGAAGAAAGTTTTTCAAACCTAAAGTCAGTGGATCCATTACACCTGCTGTTGGAATGTTTTTTAAGTCATTTGATGAGGCTTTTGCGTTTTATCAGAGATATGCACTTGCTGCAGGTTTTTCTGCAAAAAAAATACCTCTTGGAAAAATGGTGGTGGTTTAGTGAAAATAAGATATATTGTCTGTTCAAAAGAAGGATTTCATGTTAGCAAAGAAATAGATTCTGGTTCAGTTGAGAATAGTAAAAAGATTGTTAAACGTAATAGAGGTTCAAAAAGAGTTGGATGCAATGCTCATGTGAAATTAATATTAGAGAACAATAATATGTATAAAATCTACTACTTTGAAGAAGAACATAATCATATCTTTGTGGAAGATGAAGATATTCATTTCTTGCCGGCTGCACGAAGTATCGATTATGTGAAAGAAAGTTTTATATCTGGATTGTCTGCAATCAATATTGGACCTGTTAAAGCATTCAATATTATAAAAACAATGTATGGTGGTTTTGGTGAAGTTGGTGCTAGTAAAGTTGATTGTAAGAATTATAGAAGGGATTTGAATCTTTATATCGGAGAGTATGATGCAGAAATGGTAGTTAGGCGTCTTATTAGGAAGAAAGAATGTTGTCCTGGTTTCACATGTGATTATGTTATTGGTGAAGATAGAAGATTGAAAGGGCTTTTCTGGGCTGATGAGCAATCAAAAACAAATTATACAGTGTTTGGTGACATATTTGGTTTTGATGCTACTTATAAATCAAACAAGTAAGTTTTTTTCATTTATTACGTTATATATTCTATTGCGTTATATATGTTGTTCTAATTTTCTAATACTTTTTTAATTTGTTTTTTATGCAGGTATGATTTGGTTTTTGTACCATTTACTGGTATTGATAATCATTATAGGAATGTCACATTTGGTAGTGCATTACTTGGTTCGGAGACTGCAGATTCTTATAGATGGCTTTTAAGGTGTTTTGTTAATGCTTTTGGAAGTGAGCCTAAAGTTGTTGTTACTGATCAAGATGCTGCAATGAAGAGAGCTATTAAGGATGTACTTTCAACAAGTAGGCATAGGTTATGTATGTGGCATATATGGGAGAAATTGAAGACAAAGGTATTAACTGCGTTTTATGATATAACAAACTGCAATTTTAAATTGTTTTATTATTGCGTTTTATGTATTATACAATAAGATCCCCAAATATTTTTATCAATAGAATTACAAAACAATTGCGTCTTACCATCAATGCAATATGTTTATCATTTTCAATATATTGTTTTTAAATTATTGCGTTTTATGTTTAATAATATTATTACTTTTTTATTCAGGTTGGTCCTGTTTTGTCAGCAAACACTGATTTTAATACAAGAATGACTCATGTTGCTTGGAATGATACTATTAGTCCAGAAGATTTTGAAACTGAGTGGCATTCAATAATGTCTACTTTTGGATTGGAAAATCATGAGTGGTTAAAAGATATGTACGATCTTCGATTTGACTGGATTCCTGCTTATTACCATGGAGAGGATTTGGCTGGTCTTATGCGTACTACGTCGAGATGTGAAAGCGAAAATTACTTCTTTGGTCAGATTTGCAATCCAAGATGTACACTTGTTGAATTTTTCACTCATTTTGAGACTGCAATGGATGTTCAAAGGCATGAGCATAGGAGGAATGATCATGATACAAGGTATATTGAGTCTAAGCCCTGGAGTGACTTTGTATTGGAGAAACAAGCATCAGAAATATATACCAAAACAATTTTTAAGGATATTCAGATTGAAATTGATGCTGCCATTACAAAGTGTATGTCAAAGTCTCTTGATATTGTGGGTGATGTTCAATATTTTGAAATAAAGGATTTCAGACAGCCTTGCACATCTTTTTTCAAGGTATTTTTTAAATTTATAGATTTTTAAATATCTATTGCGTTTTATTTTTCCATCTTTCATTGCGTTTTATCATTATATCAAAATATAGTTTTATCTGTATTATATTTAATATTCATTGCATTTTATATTTCATTTCACTAATTTTATATAGCTTTTTAATCTTATTTACAGGTGCAATACAACAAACAAGAAGATGGTTTAACTATAAGTTGTTCTTGCAAACGGTTTGAACAATTTGGTATATTATGCCGGCATATATTTTACGTATTACGGTATGATGATATAACTGAGTTTCCTAGAATATATGTTCATAGAAGATGGATGAGAGATGTGGTTTCTGTTGGATCAAATCATTCAAATATTCGGTTTGATGAAATTGGTAGGAATAGTGAAATTGATAAAGTTTATAGAGAAATCGTTGTTGCAAATGAGTATGTGGTTAATAGGCTGGTTGGCGATTTAGATGAGCTGTGTCGTTACAGGGATCGTATTAAAAGTTATATTGATAAAGCGGATGAGGTTATGGTTGCTGCGCCGCCTCCTAGTCGCAAAGAAAGATTTACTGATATTGGAGGGAACATAGAAAAATCAGATTCTATTATTTGTGTCCCGATCAAAATAAGGACCAAAGGATGCGGTGTACAAAAAAGGATCAAGTCAAATCGTGAGATTGCAATTCAGAAATCATCAAAGATCCAGAAATTGTGCCGTGTATGTGGTCTAAAAGGACATAACAGTCGCACATGTAAAGATAAGGTTTCTTCTAATGCTATAGGTTCTAGCAATGCAATGTAATTATGTATACAAATTCTGACAAAATCAGATATCAATAAGTAAAAAAAAATTTGTCATTGCGTTTTATGATGTATATGTTTCATCTCATTTTGTTACTTAGTTTTATAATATCCTTCATAGTTATCAGAATGTTTTGGTTAATTGTGTTTTATCATAACAACAATATATTGTTATTGCGTTTTATAAATAGAACAATATACTTCAAATTGTATTTATTGATTATTGCGTTTTATTGTAACACAGATCATAGATCAAATTAAACAAGAAATGATGACAACACTAAACTTCCATCAGGGATTTCCAAATCACTTATCAGCTTTTTTTGGAAAATTGCGTTTTATTGTAACACATATCAAACATAAAATTAAACAAGAAATTCAAGTGGATATAATAAACATTGCGTTATATAGATAATGATAGTTTTTAACAAAGATGATGTTTTCAAACCACAAAATTAAACAAAAATTACTAGCATGATCAGCTTCATGGATCAAAGTTTGTTTCTTCATCGGATGAAAACCCTAAGCTTCCATCAGGGATTTCCTCATCACTTTCAGATTCAACCCAAAGTTCAACCTGTGAGAGTACTGCGTTTTGAAGCTTCTCTGCAAATTTGCTAGCAGAGTTGTTGATGATTGGTATTTCAGATAACTGCTTCAAAAAACTTAGATCCTTACTGGTAGATATGTCCTTTGGGTCATACATCTCCACATCACCATCGTCCCAAGTCACTGAAACTTTGAAAGTTTCCTCAATGAACTCCCAAGATGTAACCTGGGCTTCTTCAGTTGCTGTTTGATTCGGATTACCATATCTTTTGTGTAGAATTCTGAACAGTGCGGCTGTTTGATCTGTGTAACAAGAAGGTGGTATACCTATTTCGTTCATCCTTTTCAAAACATTTTCATTGCAGTTTTGAAGAACAGAAGCAACGGAATGGTATTTTATTTTTTTTCCATCAAGGAATTGAAGAAAGAAATTGCCTCTTTTAACCCACCAGACTGATAGTTGTTGATTATCCATTTTTAGGGTTTGTGTGTGTGGGGTATTTGGTGTATTTTTGGTGTATGATGAGAGCAATGTGAAAATAGTTTAGGGTTTCTGTTCTTATATAATCGACTGGCAGAGGAATTTGAATCAATTGTCTTAATAATAATATATGATTATTTTTTATTTTTTTTCTTTGAATTGATTTTTCAATCATACATACAGTATTTTATATCAGGAATCTAAAAGGCTTTTTAAGGCTTTTTAAGGTTTTTGGTCTAATCAATTTCTTGTCATTAAGATATCAGTTTATTTTTTTTTGTTTTGTCTTTATTGTATTTATGTTTTTAATTTGTTTTTTGTGCTATAAAATTGTAAAAAAAAAATTCATTGCGTTATAAATATATTACGTTATATGTTTGTAATTTAATAATTAGAAAAAATATTGCGTTTTATAGTATTTAGCATTTTAATACATTGTAATAATTTAAATAGACAATAGCATATATTAAAATGTTGCGTTTTATAAATTTTAAATAAATTGTATAAATTTTTTTCAAAATAAATTTAATTGATACATATTGCGTTTTAAGATAACAAACAAATAAGTGGCATTTTAAAAGAAAAAACATTGCGTTTTATAGTAAGTAGCATTTTTAACTCAAAGTAACTAGCAAGATCAAGAAAATAATGATTTATATAAAAACCAAGATAAATGAAAAACATTGCGTTTTATAATAAGTATCATTTCAAAATCAAAGTAAACCAGCAAGAGCAAGCCTGTCTTTAATCCTATCTAAACTAGTGTCGTAAGATTGTTTTTTAAGTTTCGCACTGAGTTCTCGAAACTTCTTTGAGTCCTCAATAACATAATCTCTTTGTTCGTTGATTTCGTGCAATAATATCTTCGCGATGAACTTTCTTCTTAAATCTTCAAGTTGTGCGTTCTGCTTGTTGACTGGTTTTTTATTTTTAACCTTCTTGATAATTGCAGGTTCTTCATATTCCACGTTAAACCCACAATCCCATTTTTCGACCGGTTCTCCATTATAACATTCCATATGACGCATAGTGAATATACCACAATCAATGCCATTATGTTGTGTCCTCCATTTCATCTGCATTCTAACAGGGGTTATTCCCTTTATATCATCTGCTTTTTCATGTCCAACAGATTTAAGGTAAGCTGCCAAAGCATCCCTCTACAGAAAAAAAAAACAAAAAACAAAACAAAAAGATTAGGTGGTTTATATTTGTGTTTTAAAAGCATAATTAAGAATACTTACTGTATTTTCAGGGACATTCCCATATTTAGCTTCATTTGTTTCTTCTTTCGCACTGTTGTCAATGATGAATATTTGTTTCTCTTCAAGATTGAAGGATATAATAAAGAAATGCTGTATATGGAGAATCGGGACAAGGATAATTTTAAAATCCTTTATGCTTTTTAGCTTTGCACCTTTAAGAATTTTTTCTATGTTCATTGTGAATGCTTTTATCATCTTTTCTTTATTTTCAGTTTCTTCCTTTTCACAATTTGGTAAAGCCTGCATAAAATTAAACAAATTAACATATTATTGCGTTTTATGAAGGTAAATAAACATAGAGCTGCGTTTTATGAAGGTAATAAAACATACAGCTGTGTTTTATAAAACTTCATTCAAACAAAGAAAGCATTGCGTTTTATTAAATAAATAAAAATTGAATTGCGTTTTATAAAACATCATTCAATCAAACTTCAAAATACTTCATTATACGAATACAGAAAAATTGAGTTTTAAATATCATACCAGCATTCGAATAGTACAGAAAAATCTTGGAGATTTGTTGTCTTTTGATCTTCTTTTTTCTTCTTCATTCAAAATATATGACCAACAATTGATTACTTCTCCGGTGATTTCCAATCCTGGCCTCATTGTTTCAGCAGCATATCTATATAGAAATGCATGTTCTTTAATTTCAAAGAGAGTATCCCTGCAAAAAAATAATAATAATAATAATAATTAAATTATAATATTTTGATTTTTGTTTTAGTGTATATAAATGAATTTTTACATCATTTCTCCTTTTGCATGGAATGCATATCCCGATATGTTGTTTTCGTGTGCTGTTCTTGCTTCCTTCATTGCTACTTGTCTCAGATAGTATGGTGAACAAAATACTTCAGGTACATTTTCTCTCTCGATCTGGTCGTACCATCCTTGTGATTATTTCTTCTGTTTTGCTTATATCACTTGTTGGTTGTTCTTGATGAAGTGATTTTGCAGGTGTTTTATATGGATCTTCTTGTGGGTGTAGGAATGATGTGTTTTGAAGTAGATCACTGATTTCCTTTTCAGTATCTTGTTCTTCAATTCTATCAAACATTGTTTGTATTCCAGTAATTTGAACATCTTGTTCGATTGTTTTATTTTCAGATTCCACTTGAATTTCGGTTTGTGCACCGTGTCGAGTAGCATCAACTTCAACTTCATTTTCATCAACATTTGAAGACAACTGAGAAATTTTCAAATCAAAGGATGGTACCTCATCATCATGAATTTTCTTTTGATTTGATTTTTTTTCTTCTTCATCTGTCTTTTTGATAATCTCCAACATTAATGATGGAGTTTCTTCGCTAAATGATGATTGTACCATTGAAGGTTTTTCAATGTGTGTTTGCAGAACAGATGCAGGTTCATTCTCACTGATTTTTTCTGGATTGGATGATTGAACTAGAGGTGAGCTATCCTCATTGCGTTTTGTATCATCATCATTGCGTTTTACAATCAATGGTGTTGAAATGATTTGATTTTCAGTGTCTTCATTTTGGCTCAAATTTAGAAATCTTGATGGTGTTTCAATCATAGTTGAATCAATATTAACTTTCAAATGCTTTTTTGCTTGATGGTTGAATTTTTCAATCAATGACACCCATTCGTTAACTTTGTTATGAAGAGCTTCACTGTTTGGATATTCCTCCACAATCTCATCTATGCGTGATTGGATGTTTTCGAAAATATCTTCAAATCCTTTAAAATGATCATCCAAAGCAGTCACAAGATATTCTTCATGTGATTTTTTATCTTTAATGTTCTTCATATTTTCATCGCCACTTTTTGTTGAATAAATGTCAGAAAGACCTTCACTTTGATTTTGTTATGGCATGAAATTACGTAGTCGGCTTTGACTGTCTACCCACATTTTATCTTTATTTCCTATTGATGGTTTAATGAAGAATTGCCCCCATGATCCTCCACTTTCTGTATGGGTTTTCTCAGTTTCATTGGTTATAATTTGGCTGTTTTGAACATTTTCTTGATTCTCTTGATCAATCCAGTCTGTTGCAGCTTTAAGTAAGGTGATTGGTTGTTCTTCAGCATCGTCTTCATGTTTTTCTTCAGATTCATCTTCAAAAATTTCTTCGTTTTCATCCTCGGATTCACTTGGATAAACATAAAATTCATCCTTTTCATCTTTCTTTTTTTGTTTAGTCTTTCTGACTTTTTTCTCTTTATCCTTTACAAGACATCTGCCCTCATTTTGTGCAGCAATCTCCAATTCATCTTCAAATTCTTGTAATGTTGTAGAATCAATTTTATCAAGTGAGAACTCTTCAGTGTTTTCAGTATCGTCAAATCCTTGTTTTTTGTATGCATATAGTATCTGTATGATTCATTGCGTTTTAGATAAATAATCAATTCATAATTTGTTGCGTTTTAAAATATAAATCATTGTAAACAAATTACAAAACTATTGTTTTGTAACTTTAAATATATTGCGTTTTACAAAAACATTGCGTCTTACACAAGCAAAGAATAGTTTTAAACATACAAAGAATATAAATAAACAAAAATGAAAGATAATTGCGTTTTAAAATATACATTGCGTTTTATAAAGTATAGTTTTAAACAAACAAATAATATAAACAAGCAGCCTAAATAAGCATTCAGCAAATATGTAGCAATAATGAAAGATCAGATTTCATACCGCTAACAATGCAATAGGTCCATTGAAGAGCTTCTTATTTCCAGGCCATTGTCTTCTTGTACGCTTTAAAACGGTCAGCATATATTCACACCAATTAAAATCCTGGGTTTTTTTTGTCACTTTTCATTGATGGCAAGAATCTTTGATTAACATTACTACTCTGCATTGCCTCCGCCATGATCGTAAAAAATATAACCAAGAAATTCAATTTGAACAATCTTCCAAGATCATTTCTTGATTTTAAATAACTAATCAAGTTGTGCGCATACATTCTCTTCAAAATATCTTTGGTGAATTGACCGCGCCAGAATTTAATTATAAGATCAGTGTCTTTTGGTCTCAGTTTTTCCACAATATCTGTTTTTCCATTTGGTATTTGAAATACCTTTTGGATAAATTCAGCTGTGATCTTAATCTTTTCATCTCCAATATTTATCTCATCATTTTCAGCATCAAAGTTTTTTACCAGCCAATATCCGAATTTGCGTGGAACTGAATGCAGCTTGAATTTTAGTATGCTCTCAAAACCTATTTCTCTAACAACATTGCTTTGCTCTTTTGACAAACCTTCAATATAATCTTTTAGATTATTGACTGCACATCTTATGTTATTTTTTTTTTCCGTCGTAATCATAATATGGTTGTTGTTCTGGTTGTTCTTTTGTTTTATCTTTCCTCTGTGATCTCTTTGGTTTTGATTCTGCCTTTTCCTTCTTTTGATTTTTTGTCAGGTTAACTCTTGGTTGTGGATCAACAAAATCATCATCTGATATATTGAATTGTGTTAAAAACATATATTTTTTTCATGAAATATGTTAAATGCGTTTTATGTTACCTGAATTTACTTGTTGTTGTTTGGAAGTATGCAGAACAATAGCTTGACTAGATTTTTCATCCATTGAATCAGAAACTGTATCTTCTGATGATTCTATCACCACTTTCTTTCTTCGCCTTTTTTGTTTTTCCTCTTGTTTTTTAACTTTAAATAGAATAATGAAACAATGTCAATTAACAAGTTTATGATAAAACGCATTTGCTAACACCATAAAGATAAAAAGCAGTGATTCAGAGGTTTAAGATAAAACGCAATACTTTACATCATATTATTTAACACACCAAATTAAAATTACATAATCACATTTTGTTTTTTATGATTTATTAATGTAAAACGACTTAGTCAACAATGTCAATTAAGAAATTTATGATAAAACGCATTAGCTAACACCATAAAATAAAAAGCAGTGATTCAGAGGTTTAAGATAAAACGCAATACTTTACATCATATTATTTAACACTCCAAATTAACATTACATATTCTCATTTTGTTTTTTTTATTATATATTAATATAAAACGCAATAGTTAACAACACATGTATCTCAGCAAATTCAAAGATAAAACGCAATGTACTAAAATTCGATTACAATTATCATAATAATAATCTCATTGTTTCTGCAAATTTATTAAGGTAAAACGCATTAATTCACAATATATAAATCCCGTAAGAAGCATTAGTATCTTAGATCATAGTTTTAACATAAAACGCAATATAGTCTCTAGTAACAAAAATGTTAAGATAGGGGATGATATAACTCATTAACTATTTTTCGGAACGGATATGATATATTAGGTCTATTGTTCAGCATAAAACGTAACTTGAATTCAGTTAAAGAGCAAAAATAGATAAATATACCATTGTCTGAAATATCTTTCCGTTTTCTAGTTCTTTGTTGTTTGATTGTTGATTTTCGGCTAATATTTTCTTGTTCATCAATGTTCTCTTCAGCTGTTGATGTTTTTCGCTTCTTTGATGATTTAGGGTTTTCAGAGACTGATTTGTTTTGAGTAACTCGAATGTAAACCTTCAAATTATCTCTCGACGACGCCATGAACTTCAATGGAGTATGATTTTCTCAAATTTCTGTATGTGTTTGATCGTTCAATGGAAGTGTAAAACGTAATGCACTTTTTTTCGAAGCGTTTCTGTGTATAATCAACGGCGGTTATTTTGAAATTTGACGATAATACCCCTGAAACTCCGGAGAGCGTGTTTAAATGACAGTTTTTGATTTTGATCTTGACCGTAGATTGTGCAATTGGACGGTTATGATTGCTTCCTATCATTCCTAGCGAAATAAGCTTCCTATTGTATATTATTATTATTATTATTATTATTATTATTATCTTTATCATAATTACCATTATAATTATTATTCATCACCACCATCCCTTAGAAAAATGAAAGAAAATCGGTGATGTCAAAGTTATTTTCATAAAAAACATTTTCATGAAATAATTTGTTTTTAAATGTATGCAAAACTAAACATAAAAAACATGATTTAATGATATACACACGAAAATACTTTAATTTTATATGCCTACAAATTCTAGTATAAATATACACGAGACAATCTATATATACACAGTAGTGTGGTGTATAATAAAATAGTTTCTTTTAGATATTATATAATTATTCGAAAAATAAAATGAATATAGTTACACCTGTCGAAAACCCAACCCACGAATGACGTTTGATGGATCTTCGTTGACGTCAAGAGCCTTTATCTTCGTTACTACAAAAGAACAAACCGTTAGCCTCGCCACGGAGGACCCCGGGAGGGGGATCCGTGACCAAGCTCCGGCGTGAGAGTAAGTAAGCTTGCCGGGAATGAGAGAAGCTTCTTCCGATGAGTATAGTCACCGGAAGGTTTCCCCTTTGGTGTGAATCTTATTAATATGCATGTGTAATAAATATGAAGGAATGTTGGTCGGAAGTTAATGAGAGGAGAGTAAATGAGAATGTAGTAAATGAAGGAAAACCGGAGATCATACCTGCCCTTGTTCCTTTTTGTGTTGCTCTTATATAACAGCTAGGCCTTATCTTGCTAGATATTTTCCCTCATATGATCCAACGGCTTCTAGGGGTTATCGGGAGGTGCAGACACGTGTCTGACCCCCAGCGGCGAGATGTCTTCCCCAATTAATGCTTCGGCCGGAGAAGTACAGTATTTTCAGGCGAGATCCCATTCTTATCGCTCATTAAATGAGGCCTGTACTTCCGCTTAGCTGTTTTCCCGCTCATAACAAAAGGGAAGGAAACTTAGTGGGCAAGGTGACCCCTTCTGATGGGCTTTTTATATAATTGGGCTTCCTAGAGATAGTCCAGAGCGGGTAAAGTGGGCCTACCCACTGGCCCGTCGTCAAGTCATCTTTAGTCCCTGGTTCTGAGACCCGAGGCTCATGATCCAGGGCTGAGCCATAACCGTCCAAAGAATGGTTTTTTTCCAGTGGGTCCCCCTGGGTCCGGTTGTAATGAACCATCCCCACTAATCATTACGTCGCCGGTTTTATTATAGCGGGAGCTAGCCCCCTAACAACACGTGTTCCTTATTTTGAATTTTGAAGAGACAATTGACGCGACGGTTACCTGCATGTCAGTCGCGTCTCTTTAAATACCTCATTCCTCTTTTCCGGTTTCTCACTCAAACATCTTTGAATCCCTTTTTCTTTCTCTGTGATACTTCTCTGTGACTACCTCTTCTTCTCCGATCATGAGTCGCTGTGGACGCTCATCCATAAGATCTGTATTGACGGCAAAGGACTTGAAGTCCTTTGTTGAAGCGTATAACATCCCTGAGCGGTTTTCCCCTTCCTTGCCGGGACCTGACGAGTCGGCAGAATGCACACCGGAAAGAATCCCAGTTTATACCTTGGCCTTTTCTTCCTGTGGGGTACGGTACCCTCTTTCCTCTTTCAAGGTCTCTTTACTTCGTCACTTTGGTGTCCATTTCTCTCAGATTCACCCTCTAGGGTTTATGCGAGTAGTCCACTTTGAGTTATCTTGTGCAGCAATCTCAGGGGAGCCTTCTGTTCCTTTGTTCTGCATGTTCTACAGACTAATTTCAGACGGAGATTGGTTTACCTTTGCAAAACGGCCGAACGGTGTCTCGAGACCTTGCTATAGTTTCATGCCTACCTCCACTTATCCAAAAGACTGGAAAAGCAGATTTATCTTTGTTTCTGCCGCCATGTTGCCGGATTCCCCACTGCCGAAGGATCTTGATGCCGCAATCGAAGACGTTGTTCCTACTCTTTCCGCAGCCGAAACCCTTCAGTGGAAACGGATGTGCGACAACCCAACGAGGGCATTCACCTTTTCTGAAGGAACGCTTGCTATGGGAGGATTGAGCCCCTCCTATCCGGTTCGTCCTAGGGCTTTTTTCGGCAAAAAGGGTATCTCTTTGTTCTTGATTTTGTCGTTTATGGTTAGTGTCTTGAGGATCATGTAGTCATCTTTAGTGTTTCTTTTTTGTGTAGAGATAACTTTGTGGAGGCTTCTTCAGGGTGATTCCAAAGATGTTAAGTATGTGGTTGACAACGAGATTGACCCCAGGTTGAATACTGAGGTGCAGGTTGCTGGGGAATCCACCCAGGCCGAGGGCTCTATTGCCGTGGGTGGTGACGAGGAGAATTCCTCTGATGAGGAGGAGAGTTCTCCTGACTTTCCTCCTGTTCACCCCTCCGGCCAAAGTGATGACGAAGGTGTGGAAATTCAGCTAGTTCGTAAGAGAAGATCCACCAGTCCTCGGCCAGCCCCTGCTCCCCGTAACATCCGTCAGAGACTTCGGAGTGCCAGCGGCCAAAAACTTCCTCCTTCATCAAAGGCTGCTTCTGATCTCCCTCCTACTGGGGCCAAAGGTTCCCTGTCTAAGCATCTGAGGTCTTCGAGCTTAGTGAGTGCTCCTCTGCTGGTGAGCTTTATCTTGACCTCATTTTTTCTGTCTTTTGCCTTGCCTCTGATGTTCTTTTTCTTACTTCTCAGGGAAGTTCCCAGGAGCCCATAGAGGTTCCTACTGGTCCCTCTTCTTCCCGCGTCCGGGATAAGACCTCTGAAGTGGGGGTAGGTCGTTTTTCCTCGGCTTTCGAGCTCTCTCCCTCCCGTGCTACTGGGACTAGCAAGCCCATTCCTCTTGAAGGTCCTACTCATCGATCTCCTCTTGCCCCTCTGTTTGCCGATGCCCTCCCTTTTGTTTATGTCCCTAAGTGGAAGGTGACTAGCTCCTCAGTGATAGGGACTCCCGAAGCTGCTAGGGACTTCTTGAACCATGTTGTTCCTCCCTCACACAAGTTTGTAAACTCTGCTCTGAGGGAGGACCTCTTCGAGGATCAGTATAGCATGTCCCTGTGTGAAAGCTTTTTTAGGGGTGTTGGGATGTTGCAGAGGATCGATGATCTGAGGAGGGCAAATGAGGGGCTTAAGACTGAGCTTAAGGCCTCCCAGTCTGTTGTTGCTGGGCTTAGGAGCCAAGTAGTTGATGCCGAGAGGAAGTTGCAGGAGGGGAAGGTACATAGTCTTCTCCTCTCCTTCCCCCCCCCCCTTTTTGTACTTATTGCTTTTCTATCCAGGGAGCTGGAGCTATGCTAGAAAAGAAAGAACAGGCTTGGGAGCGGGAGATGGCGGCGCTGGTTGAAGAGAAGGAAGAGCTTGCTGCTGAGCTGAAACATGCGAAGGAAGTTGGTTCTGTTTCCCAGGAGCAATTCAATGCTATGTATGCAGAGTATGGGGTAACTTCCGATGACAACCAACGATTGGCGGGGGAAAAGCATTGGCTAATTACTGAAGGTTTTGGAGCCTTCCTTGCTGCTGTTGCTCAGTCAGAGGACTTTAAGAGCGGTTTGGAGGAGGTGTACAGGGCCTATAGGGATGTTGGGTACCAGTCGGGATTGAAGGATGGCTATAAATACTCCGCTCAAGGCTTGGATAGGAAGGAGACTCCTCTGTATAACTCCAAGGCTAAGAAGAAGCTGTCCAAGCTGAATGAGGAGTTTGGGCATAAGACCCCGGCCATCCTTGAGAAAATCCTGGAGCATCCCTTGATTTCTATTGATGAATTAAAGGCCCTGTTCTCCTCTGCTGGTCCTTCGTCTCCACCGTCTCTTTCCGGGGGTGATCCCCGATGAATTTCAAACATTTAACACATTTCGATATGGCTGTAATAACTTTAACTTGCCCTAGGATACTTTTGCGTTTTGCCTAACTGTTTGGGAGGGGTCCTTTATGTTGGGGACCGCCTCAGCTTCTAATCATATGGGTTATGATTGTATGTTGCTTTTTCGTTTTGTTGCCTATTTCTTGCGGTGGTTGTTTGCTTTGCAGGGGTTTTTACCGAAGGTCAGCTTGGTGCTTCCCTGGAGATTTATGGACCGTTTGGCGAGGAGTCGCGTCTTTATTTTGTTTTGTTGTATTTGTATGTTGTTTACTCTTACCGAAGTTACTGAGGCCTTACTTTGTATTAATAAAGTAGATCCCCTCTCGTAGTTTTGCATGCAAGAGTGTGTTGTATTTTTTGTTTGTTTGTTAAACTATGATTGTCTGTTCGAGGCCAATCGATGGACAAGCTTATAATGTGGTATTATGTTTTTGACTTGTTCTGTCCGCTTCGGGTTAGCTAGACCCTTATTAGCCCCACGGTCGGGCTTTTGGCATGTTTTGGATGCCTTGTACACGTGTGCTTATATGTTCTAGTTTAGATTTAATGGTGTTCCGGGGCACGTCTGCCTAGGTACAATTGTCCATTGTTTTCTCAAAATGGGACGTTTTCGTCCGTCTTTCATTTAATCTTTGGGGGTTTACATTTCCCGTCACAGATTGTTTACAAAAGGTTTACTTTCCTGGGGGAAAGCCCCCATACACATAGTTACCTACTACAAAAGTGGCCCTTGGCCGTTTGTCTTGGGGGTACACCCCTTACATGTAATACTTCCTGAGCTGCATGAGGTTCCAGGTCCTGGGAACCTCCTTGCCTTCCAGTGTTTCCAACTTGCAAGTCCCTTTGCCATTCGCCCATGTGACTCTGTAAGGTCCTTCCCAGTTGGGGCCTAGCTTCCCGGTGTTTTCTTGCAGACTAGCCTCGTTGGCTCTAAGGACCAGATCCCCTGGGACGATGTTGAGTTTTTTCATCCTGGCGTTGTAGTAACTTTCCAGGAGCTTTTTGTATTGGGCCTCCTTAACTGCTGCTATTTCCCTTCTTTCCTCCAGCAGGTTCAAGTTCATTCTTAGGTCCTGTTCGTTTTCTTCATCTCGGAGCCTCATCCGGGCAGTCGGGGATCCTATCTCGGCGGGGATGACAGCTTCCGTCTCGTAGGTAAGGCTAAACGGGGTTTCCCCATTGCAACTTTTGGGAGTGGTTCTGTATGCCCATAGTACGAATGGGAGTTCTTCCAGCCAGCCTTCTGTTTTCTTCCAAGCCTTCCTTTCATTCCCTTGATGATGCTTTGGTTAGCTCTTTCCACTAATCCGTTGCTTTGTGCATGGGTGATGGAGGTAAACACCTGTTGAATCCGCATCTGTTCGCACCATGGTTTGAAAGGCTTTCCGGCAAACTGGACCCCGTTATCACTCACCAGTTCCTTAGGGACCCCATACCTGCATATGGTGTTATCCAACACGAACCTTCTCATCTGTTCCCCAGTGATTTTTGCCAGGGGCCTCGCCTCGATCCATTTGGTGAAATAATCAATGGCCACCACCACGTATTTGACCCCTCCCGGGCCCTCCGGGAAAGGCCCAATTATGTCGATGGCCCATTTTTGGAATGGCCAGGATGTTGAAACTGGTACCATGGGGTGTTTGTGCCGGTGGGTCATTGGTGCATGCACTTGGCAGTTGTCACACTTCTTGATTTCCTCAGATGTCGTTTCGTACATCCGCGGCCAATAAAACCCTGCATTCATTGCCTTCCTCACTATTGTTCTTGGTCCCGAGTGCATTCCGCAAATCCCCTCATGCATCTCCCTAACTACATATTCGGCTTCTTCCATATCAACGCACTTCAGGGACGGACCCAGATATGACCTTCGGTACAGCTCCCCTTCGCTCATTTCATACTGTAGGGCCCTGACCCTTATCTTTCGGGCCGCCCATTCCCCCTCGGGTAGAATTCCGTCCCGGAGGAATCTGATGATCGGGGTCATCCATGTTTCTTGAGGGCCTTCGACCGTGGCAACTTCTGCTGTGTTAAGGGAGGAGGATGTCAGGACCTCCACTTTGACTTCTTTCGCGAGATGGTCGAATGCTACCGAGGCTAACTTGCTAAGTGCATCAGATTTCCTGTTCCTTCCACGAGGGATGTACTCCAGTTTGAAAGTTTTGAATGCTTTAGCCGTCTCTTTAACTTTCTCCACGTATCGAGCCATGGTGCTATCCTTAGCTTCATATTCTCCTTGGTACTGTTTTACTACCAGCTGTGAATCAGTGCTGGCCTCTACGTGTTTTGCTTTCATTTTTTGTGCCAGCCTCATCCCTGCTAGGAAGGCCTCATATTCTGCGGTATTGTTGGTGTTCTCGAAATCCAGCCTTACAGCATATGTCAGTTCGACCCCCTCGGGGCTTACCAATGTAATACCTGCCCCGCTCCCTTCTTCACTGGATGCTCCATCGGTGAATAACTTCCACACAGCCTCGTCTTCCCTTTTCCTCTCTTCCTCCTCCAAGGCCTCCCATTTCAATAGCTCCCTCTCCTCATCTTCAGGGACTTCTGCTATGAAATCGGCCAATATCTGCCCCTTTATGGCCGTTCTGGGCTTAAACTCCAGAGAATGCTCTCCCAACTCTACGGCCCATTTAGCCAATCTCCCCGATAGCTCCGGTTTCCTAAGTACTTTCTGGAGGGGTTGATCGGTCACTAAGGTGACCTTATGCCCTTGGAAATACCTTCTGAGTCTCCGGGATGCGAAGACAAGAGCTAATGCGAGTTTCTCCAGCGGCATATATCGTTCTTCAGGCCCCTTAAGCGTTCTGCTGATGAAATATATGGGGATCTGTCTCCCTTCCCGCTCTACCATCATGACCGCACTTATGGTCGTTTTTTAGGCGGATAGATACAGGAGCAATGGGTCCCCGGGTACGGGGGTGGCCAGCATTGGGAGCTTGCAGATGTATTCTTTCATTTCTTGAAAGGCCGCCTCAGCCTCCGTGGTCCACTTAAACTTGTTTGTTTGGAGGCAGTCTTTTAATACTTTCATAAAAGGGAAGGGTCTTGTCAGCTACCTTTGATAAGAAACGGTTTAATGCTATTAGCCTTCCGTTTAGTTGCTGGATGTCCTTCAGGGACCTGGGGGATCGCATCTCAGCCACCGCCTGGGTTTTCTCCGGGTTTGCCTTGATCCCACCCTTGGTGACCACTACTGTAACACCTAAATTTTTACCCTTAAATTTTAACAAAATATAGTTTAAGTACATGACTTTCATTAACGAAGTTCATAAGTAACCAAGACCTTAATCAACTAATGACTAAGTTACATCATTTCAAAAATTGTTTAACATGTGTTTACAACCCATACACAAAGACCACAAAAGATCTAAAACGTTGCGGAAGCTTCAAAATGGAGTGTTCGGTTCTTCAATTTATCGCTTGATCGCCACCCGTATGATCCACCAATTTACCTATGATTTAAACCATTGAAAACATTAGTTTTGATGTTAATATATAATAAAATTCCAAAGATTTAACATCAAATTTGAAATAACAAAATATAAAGCTTATTTTGGGTCCACCGTAAATTACGGTATCACCGTAATTTACGGTGAGTCCTGAAGTTGTTTGATCACCGTAAACCAGGGGATCTACACCGTAACATATATATTCTTCACCGTAAATTACGGTACTACCGTAATTTACGGTGGTACCTGGAAATTTCATATCTTGTTTGTTTTGATTATTTCACTCAAACCCAACTCTTGGAATTTACTTTTCTAACAACTACTACATCAAATTCTAGCAATTCTAACATGTTATATATTAAGCCATATCAAAGAGCAATCCATCATATTCCGAAGCCTTAATCAAGTTTTACTTGATTATTTGACCCGTTTGGCTCGTCTACGGAATCCTCCTCCATGACGACTACCAACGAGTACCAACCAAATTTAATCAATCAGTCAATATAACGATTTCATCGCTTAATTCAAACAATTCTTATTCATGGATTCAATTACACATTAGAATCATCAAGCCTAATAAATGTAACGGGTCAAGTTACATACCTTAGCGCACGCCCTTCAACCGTGAGTCACCACCGGCTTGTCCACTCGACGTTCCGGTATCTTGTCCTATAGAGTTCAATTCAAGACATGTTTAGAACTCTCTTTATATCATAATTTGCATAATACACCGAACATCATGATTATGCGTTTAAACTCGAAATTTCAGTTTTTAAGCCTTCATAGAGGCATTTCAACAAACACTTTATAAGCAGATTATTACATGATTAAACATCACATCTTTAGTTTACCATTTAACCCTATTTTCATATAAATCAACCAATTTACATGAATATTAGCTTCTAATTGCTGAAATCACTTCTAGATTGCTAAATTATACTAGATTAACAATCTACCTTCTAGTGTTCATCTAAATACACATGACCCACTAATCACCTACTATGGTGATTATGGATTCACCCAAAATTTCTTATGATTTCAACTTATTTTGATCTAGGGTTTGTCCCTAAACACTATAGTTGATCCTTAATCCTCATAACACATACATGCAAGCTTAATTTCAGATTTTTCCCAATTCATGAGAATTTCAATTTCAGAGTTTTCCTTGAATTTTACATACCTTGGAATCCTCTTGTGATGAGGATCAATAATCTGTGCTCGGATTTTGATTTGGGGCAGGATTAAACCTTCAATTTGAGAGTTCTAGTGATTTTAGGTTTTGTGATAAAGGGGGTGTCGCCCCTGCTCTTCTGTTGTGCGACCAGGACTCTCAAAAATGGGGTTTTGTTTTTAATTTTATTAATAACAATATTATAGTTTCAATTTTTAACAACTAAGGCCCCTCTACTATATTCAACATATAGTTTGTTAACCTTTAACCATGTAATGAACCATTTCGAAGGAAATAACTAACTAGGTTAAAATTCCTAATTAGTAAATTCTCGTTAAATTTATACTTTATAAATTTAATATTAGGCTTTATATTTTCGGGGTGTTACAAGTCCACCCCCTTAAAAGGGTTTCGTCCCCGAAACCGTTATACGTACCAAATAATGTAGGGTGGAGACGTCGCATCTCCTCTTCGGACTCCCACGTAGTGTCCGAACCTTTCCTATGCTCCCATTTGACTTTGACTTGATCAATTTGTCTATTTCGTAAGTGTTTGACTTTTCGATCTAAAATCTCCAACGGTCTCACAGCGTAATTCAGACTATTATCCACTTCGATATCATCGTAATGGATATAGGTCGTTTCGTCTGCTAGGCACTTTCTTAATTGCGACACGTGGAACGTGCCATGGATTCCACTTAACTCCTCCGGTAATTCAAGGCGGTAAGCTACTTTGCCAACTCTCCCGATAATTTTAAATGGTCCAATAAACCTTGGGCTTAGCTTCCCCCTTTTTCTGAATCTAATAACACCTTTCCATGGGGAGACTTTTAGCATGACCATGTCACCAACTTGGAATTCAATCGGCCTTTTCCTTTTATCCACATACGCCTTTTGCCTGTCTTGAGCCGCTTTCAAGTGTGCCCGAACTTTATCGATCTTTTCATTCGTGGCTCGTACTATATCTTGGTGGGCGAGTTCACGTGGACCCACTTCACCCCAACATACAGGGGTTCGACACTTCCTACCGTAAAGCATTTTGTATGGTGCCATCTTAATACTAGATTGGTAACTGTTGTTATACGAAAACTCGACTAACGGTAAGTGAACATCCCAACTGCCTCCAAAGTCGATTATACACGCTCGTAGCATGTCCCCCAATGTTTGTATCGTTCTTTCACTTTGTCCATCCGTTTGAGGATGGTACGCAGTGCTAATGAACAATTTGGTCCCCATTTGCTCTTGGAAATCTCGCCAGAAATTCGAGGTAAACCGGGTATCCCTATCGGACACGATGGACACCGGCACTCCATGACGTGCTATGATTTCATTGGTATAAACTTCTGACATCTTTTCTGACGTATAAGTCTCACGAATCGGAATGAAGTGAGCACTTTTCGTCAATCTATCCACCACTACCCATATGGCATCAAAACCACGATTCGTCTTAGGCAACTTGGTTAACAGGTCCATTGTAATATGTTCCCATTTCCAAACCGGAATTTCTAACGGTTGAAGTTTGCCGTATGGTTTCTGGTGCTCCGCTTTGACTTGTAAACATGACAAGCATTTTTCCACATATTTCGCCACGTCCCTCTTCATTCCGGGCCACCAATAATTTTGTTTCAAATCATTGTACATCTTGGTTGCACCCGGATGAATTGAATAACGGGATTTATGAGCTTCGTTTAGTAGAAGCGCCTTTACTCCACAAGTATGTGGGACCCATATCCTTCCGGATCGAGTCTTCAACCCGTAGTTCCCATCCGACAAATCTTTCAATTGGCCGATTATTCTTTCTTTCTTCCAATTTTCTTCTTTTACTGCTTCTAACTGCGCCTCTCGAATACGTTCAAGTATACCCGAGGTCACCACGAGTTGCATCGACCTCACTCGTATTGGGACATAGTCCGCTTTTCTGCTTAGAGCGTCTGCTACCACGTTTGCTTTTCTGGGATGATAATGTATCTCACAATCGTAGTCCTTCACCGTTTCCAGCCATCGCCTTTTTCGCATATTTAACTCCTTCTGATCAAAGAAGTATGTCAAGCTCTTGTGGTCGGTGAATATGGTGCACTTTACCCCATACAAGTAATGCCTCCATATTTTTAATGCAAATACTACCGCTGCCAACTCGAGATCGTGCGTGGGGTATTTCTTCTCGTGTATCTTCAATTGTCTCGAGGCATAGGCTATTACCTTGCCACGTTGCATCAACACGCAACCGAGCCCCGATAATGAAGCATCCGAATAAACCACCTTGTCTTCAACTCCGTCTGGCAATGTCAGTACCGGAGCTTGAGTTAGCTTTTCTTTTAGCGTTTGAAACGTTTTTTCTTGATCAATTCCCCAAATAAACTTTGCTTTCTTTTGGGTTAGCTTGGTTAGCGGTGACGCAATTTTGGAGAAATCTTGAATGAATCTCCTATAATACCCCGCAAGCCCCAAAAAGCTTCTAATTTCTGAAGGGTTCTTCGGGGGATTCCATCTTGACACTGCCTCTATCTTTGACGGATCTACCAACACTCCGTCGGCATTTATGACATGACCTAAAAATTGAACCTCTCGTAACCAAAAGGCACATTTAGAGAATTTTGCATATAACTTCTCTCGCCTAAGTGTCTCTAACACTTCTTGTAAGTGATGTGCGTGTTCAGCTTCACTTTTCGAATATACCAATATATCATCGATAAACACGATGACCGACTTATCCAGCATTGGCTTGCAAACCCGGTTCATGAGGTCCATGAAAGCCGCGGGTGCGTTTGTTAGCCCAAATGACATCACGAGGAATTCGTAATGTCCGTATCTCGTGCGGAAAGCCGTCTTCGGCACATCTTCTTCTTTGACCTTTAGTTGGTGATACCCCGATCTAAGGTCAATTTTGGAAAACCAATTCGCACCTTGTAGTTGGTCGAATAAATCATCTATCCTAGGGAGCGGGTATCGGTTCTTTACCGTGAGTTTGTTTAACTCCCGATAATCAATACACATGCGCATGCTCCCGTCTTTCTTCCTCACGAACAATACCGGTGCGCCCCAAGGAGACACACTCGGCCTTATGAATCCCTTGTCAAGCAGGTCTTGGATTTGGGACATCAACTCTTGTAATTCCGACGGTGCAAGTCGGTACGGGGCTTTTGCTACAGGTTTCGCGCCCGGAATCAATTCGATCCCGAACTCTACTTCCCGTTCAGGCGGTATCCCCGGTAAATCTTCCGGAAAAACATCTTCATAATCTCGTACTACTGGTACATCTTCAATCTTTCTTGATTCTTTCTCGGGCTCATTTGCATATATTATGAATGCCTTGCATCCTCGCTTCATTAGCTTGTGAGCTTTCAACATCGAGCATACTATGGGGTTGCCTCCTTTTTCGCCATAAATGGTGACGTGTTTCCCGCTCGGAGATGTTAGTTTTATTTCTTTATGGAAACACACGACCTTTGCATGGTGTCGAGATAGCCAATCCATCCCAACGACTACTTGAAATTCTCCCATCGACATAGGGATTAAATTTATCGAATATTCTTCATCGTCGATGCTCAGTTTACAATTTTCACATACATCACAAACAATAAAGCTTTTGTTATTACCTATCTCTACTTCTAAAGGCACAGGTAATTTTGTTAGAATAAATGAAGGATGTCGAATAAGTCCATATGAAACAAAGGATTTATTCGCACCTGTATCAAATAACACGTGTGCAGGAATTGAATTTACAGCAAATATACCTGAGACCACGTCAGGTTCAACCTTTGCTTCTGCGGCAGTTAGTTGGAAAGATCTTGCCTTTGCTTTCGGGGCTTCACCTTTCGATTCTTGCCCATCCTTCTTTCCAACCAATTCCGGGCATTCCGACTTCTTGTGACCCGTTCGATAACAGTTGTAACAAACCGTCACTTTCTCCGGGCATGACATAGCCATATGTCCCGTTTTCTTGCATATGGGACAAGGCTTATCCTTGTAACGACATTCGCCCTTATGACCTTTCCCGCAGATTCTACAACTTGGCGACCCGCTTTTCGTATCTGATTTCTTTATGCTTTCATTTGTTCGTGCCTTCTTAGTAGGGCTTGGATTCGCATCTTGTGCCCTTCGTTCACCCCGTTCTATGCTCTTTTTCAATTCGATCTCCCTTTCCCGAGCAGCATTGACAATCTCGGTAAGGGTTTCGTATTTTGAAGGGGTTATGAACTCTCTATACTCCGCACTTAGCATGTTATGGTAGTAATAGACTTTTTGTTCTTCGTTTGTCACCAAATCATCACAGAACTTTATCTTGTCCATAAACATTCCCGTGATCTTGTCTATGGATTCACCCTTGTGTCTGAGTTGCATAAACTCTTCTTTGATTCTATTTATGACCGCTTTGGGACTATGGTGTTTAAGAAACGGCGTCTTAAACTCCTCCCATGTCATGGCCTTAGCCGCTTCACCTCTAATCTCCTTCTTTTTGTTATCCCACCAATCTTTCGCTTGACTTCTTAATTGACCCGTACCATAAGCTACGTAGTCGTTTTCATCACAATGAGATCTCTCGAATACTCCTTCGATATCACTTAGCCATCGTTGGCACACAATTGGATCAACCTCTCCATTATATAATGGTGGTTTACATGCCATGAATTCCTTGTATGAACAAGGCTTTCGTCCACCATGCTTTTCCTTTGCTGAATTGGAATCATCTTCCAATTTCTTGATTCTTTCTTCTATCATTGATAAAACTGTATTTTGAATCTTATCAATAAAGCCCGACAAACTGTTTTCGATTGCCTTTCCAACCTCTTCGGCAATCACTTCCTTCATTTGTTCGGTGACTCTTGGCACCGCATTATCATTACCTCCTTCAGCCATCTCTATTTCTGAAATATTTACATAGATTGTTAAACATTTCATTTATAACACATGCTTTACTTGTTTTGATTTAATCAAGTTCATAACTTGATTCAATCATTCTTGTTTCAATTCAATCAAGTTCGTAACTTGATTTAATCATTCTTGTTTCAATTCAATCAAGTCCGTGACTTGATTTAATAATTCTTGTTTCATGCATTTCTTGTTTTTGAGTGAGCTTACACACTCTTTTCATGCATATCTGTTCACTTTTCATTTTATACATAGTACATAATTTATTAACAAAATGAGTTAATTCTTACCGGACGATCGATCAAGCTTGAACCGAACACTTATTGACAACCTTGAGCTCTGATTACCAACTTGTAACACCCTAAATTTTTACCCTTAAATTTTAACAAAATATAGTTTAAGTACATGAGTTTCATTAACGAAGTTCATAAGTAACCAAGACCTTAGTCAACTAATGACTAAGTTACATCATTTCAAAAATTGTTTAACATGTGTTTACAACCCATACACAAAGACTACAAAAGATCTAAAACGTTGCGGAAGCTTCAAAATGGAGTGTTCGGTTCTTCAATTTATCGCTTGATCGCCACCCGTATGATCCACCAATTTACCTATGATTTAAACCATTGAAAACATTAGTTTTGATGTTAATATATAATAAAATTCCAAAGATTTAACATCAAATTTGAAATAACAAAATATAAAGCTTATTTTGGGTCCACCGTAAATTACGGTATCACCGTAATTTACGGTGAGTCCTGAAGTTGTTTGATCACCGTAAACCAGGGGATCTACACCGTAACATATATATTCTTCACCGTAAATTACGGTACTACCGTAATTTACGGTGGTACCTGGAAATTTCATATCTTGTTTGTTTTGATTATTTCACTCAAACCCAACTCTTGGAATTTACTTTTCTAACAACTACTACATCAAATTCTAGCAATTCTAACATGTTATATATTAAGCCATATCAAAGAGCAATCCATCATATTCCGAAGCCTTAATCAAGTTTTACTTGATTATTTGACCCGTTTGGCTCGTCTACGGAATCCTCCTCCATGACGACTACCAACGAGTACCAACCAAATTTAATCAATCAGTCAATATAACGATTTCATCGCTTAATTCAAACAATTCTTATTCATGGATTCAATTACACATTAGAATCATCAAGCCTAATAAATGTAACGGGTCAAGTTACATACCTTAGCGCACGCCCTTCAACCGTGAGTCACCACCGGCTTGTCCACTCGACGTTCCGGTATCTTGTCCTATAGAGTTCAATTCAAGACATGTTTAGAACTCTCTTTATATCATAATTTGCATAATACACCGAACATCATGATTATGCGTTTAAACTCGAAATTTCAGTTTTTAAGCCTTCATAGAGGCATTTCAACAAACACTTTATAAGCAGATTATTACATGATTAAACATCACATCTTTAGTTTACCATTTAACCCTATTTTCATATAAATCAACCAATTTACATGAATATTAGCTTCTAATTGCTGAAATCACTTCTAGATTGCTAAATTATACTAGATTAACAATCTACCTTCTAGTGTTCATCTAAATACACATGACCCACTAATCACCTACTATGGTGATTATGGATTCACCCAAAATTTCTTATGATTTCAACTTATTTTGATCTAGGGTTTGTCCCTAAACACTATAGTTGATCCTTAATCCTCATAACACATACATGCAAGCTTAATTTCAGATTTTTCCCAATTCATGAGAATTTCAATTTCAGAGTTTTCCTTGAATTTTACATACCTTGGAATCCTCTTGTGATGAGGATCAATAATCTGTGCTCGGATTTTGATTTGGGGCAGGATTAAACCTTCAATTTGAGAGTTCTAGTGATTTTAGGTTTTGTGATAAAGGGGGTGTCGCCCCTGCTCTTCTGTTGTGCGACCAGGACTCTCAAAAATGGGGTTTTGTTTTTAATTTTATTAATAACAATATTATAGTTTCAATTTTTAACAACTAAGGCCCCTCTACTATATTCAACATATAGTTTGTTAACCTTTAACCATGTAATGAACCATTTCGAAGGAAATAACTAACTAGGTTAAAATTCCTAATTAGTAAATTCTCGTTAAATTTATACTTTATAAATTTAATATTAGGTTTTATATTTTCGGGGTGTTACAACTACTCCCAGGAAATTCCCTTCCTCTACTCCAAAACAACACTTCCCAGGGTTTAACTCCATGTTCACATCTTGCATAGTGTGGAGAGTCTCGGCTACATCGCTTATCAGGGCCGTCTCCGTCAAGCTTTTGATAACAATATCATCAACGTACACCTCCAGGTTCCTTCCTCGTTGTTCCCTGAACAGGGTGTTCATGAACCTCTGATATGTGGCCCCAGCATTCTTGAGGCCGAAGGGCATCTTGGTGTAGCAGAATGTCCCTTCGTCTGTGATGAAGGCAGTTTTTTCCTCGTCTTCTATTGACATCTGGATTTGGTGGTATCCCTTGTAGGCGTCCAGGAAACATTTCAGGGGGTATTGAGACAAAGAGTCCACCTGGGTGTCTATCTCCGGAAGAGGATAGCAGTCTTTGGGACATGCTTTGTTTAGGTCTTGGAAATCGATGCACATCCTCCATCCCCCGTCTTTTTTCTGAACCATGACTGGGTTGGCAACCCAGGATGGGTATTTAACTTCCCTGACTATCCCCGCTCTGAGTAGTTTCCGAGTTTCTTCACAAGCAGCCCTTCTTTTATTAGGTCCCATACTCCGCTTCTTTTGTTTCACTGGCTTCGCCCATGTAAAGGTGTTGAGCCGGTGCTCTGTCAGACTCCTTGGGATCCCTGTCATGTCTTCATGTTGAAATGCAAACACATCTATGTTATGGAGGAGCAACTCCTTCAGGGCACTCTTGCATTTGTCACTCAAGTGACTTCCCACCTTGACTGTCTATTCTGGGAACCTATCACAGAGGACCCATTCTTCCACCTTCTTTCCCTGGGATTGCCCTGGTTCTTCCCCTTTGGATACGGAAGAAACTACTTCGTAGGCGGACTTAACCCATGCAAGGCCTTTTGGTGTTTGAAATACCAAAGCTCCGTGGGGGGTGGATGCTTGTGCCTGTAGATCTCCAATTTCGGGTCTCCCCAAGATTGCATTGTACTTAGAGGGTGCCCTGACTACTGTGAAGGTCAGATTTACCGTTCGGACCCGATCCCCTACACCAACTGTTAATGGGAGCCTGATCTTTCCCAGGGGATGTGAGACGCTGTTGTTGAACCCTACCAATGGGATGGAATCTTCCTCCAACCTATCTCTTATGTCCCTATCGAACCTAAGGAAGCAGTGTTCGTATATTACCTCGACGCCTGACCCTCCATCCACATGTATCCTGGACACCTTGTGTCCAACTATTACAGCTGAGATATTCAACGGGGGTCGTTGTACCTCCTTTTCTTCCAGATACGGCATAAGAATGGGAGCTCTCATGTAGTTCGGGGAGCCCAGGATCCTGGCCTTTACACTACGGGTGGTATCAAATTCATTCCTCCTTCTAATCATGTCAACATCTGCCCTCCCAGGCTCCCTTACATCTCTTCCCTTGCGGTCCCCTCCCCCTTCCTTGATTTCCTTGACCAAGTGGGCCAGTCTCCCCGTCTTTACTGCAGCCTCTATTTCTCTTTTTAAATACATGCAGTCATCAGTTTTATGCCCGAAGCCTTTGTGAAACTCACAATATTCGTTTGGTTGTGCTTTTGGCCCAGGCTTTATGGGTGGTGGTCTTGGGAAGGAGTTCTTTACCCTTTCGGTGGCCAGTATCTCACTAGGTGTCTTGATGAGGGGGGGTGAAATTATCAGGGTACAAAGGGGGACCCCTTCCTCGGGGTTTGTATGGGGAGTATGAGGGTCTCATTCTGTCATGCATCATTCTATCAAAAGCAGGTTTTCGAGAATAGGGTGTACCTTTGTCCGGAGGCTTTGTGACTGGGGCGATCCTCCGGGGTGCGACGTCTATTTCCTTGGCTTTGCTGACCGTATCCTTCCATCTGACAAAGGCCCTGACCCTGTCCATAAGGCTGTCAAATGAGTGGGGGAACTCCTCCCCCAGTTTCTCACACAGCTGGGCATGTTTTAGCCCGTTTATAAAACTGCTGATTTTCATGACCTCCGGGAAATCTTTGATGTTCATGCTCTCCTTGACAAACCGTTCCATGTATTGATCTATTCGCTCGTTATCCCTCTGTCTGATATGAAGGATCTCATTCGGGTTTTTAACCACCTTTCTCTGTTGGCCAAAGTTCCTGAGGAACTTCTCGCTTAGCTCTTCATAGCTGTCTATGCTCCCCGGGGGGAGACTATCAAACCAAAGCCGGGCTCCTTCCGTCAGGGTTTGCACAAACATGTGGCACCATACTGGCATGGGCCACCTTCCCATTTGCCCTGCTCCTCGGAAGGCGTGCAGGTGATCTTCTGGGTCTCTCGTTCCATCATATCGATCAAAGCCTGGGGGTAGCTTTGTCTTGGGAGGCATAGGTGCTTCTGAGATTCTCCTTGTGAACTTTGAGACCTCGGCTAAGTCTCGTGGCAAGTATGGTTGGTCCAAGCCACCGTCACCAAGGTTGTCTTTCTCTTTTTCTTTCCCCTTGGATTTCTGGCCTGTGATCAGATCTTCCCTTTCCTCAGAGGACATCTGTCTCAGGGCAGACATGAACGTTTCTAGCTGGTCACCGCTGTTGTTCTTATTTTGAAGGTTCGTTCCTCCCTGGTTGGAGGGTGTGTCAAAGGAAAGTCTGGCCCTGAGGCTGTCGAGTTTTTCCTGCCTCTTTAAATCTTCCAGACACTTAGTTAACTTTTCCCTGTGCATGGCCACGCAATCGGGAGTGATACATTCCGCTTCTCCCGGATTTTCTATCTGGTTCTCGTTACCTTCTTCATGAGTAATATCCTCTACGGTGACCTTATCCAAATCGTTTTGTACCGTTTGAATGATACGCGAGTTGTGTGGGGTTGCTATGTTATTCCTGACAGGATAAGCTGCTCTTTGGACGTCGAGTGTTGGTGTGGGAACACCGGGCAAGCTAGTGTCCCACGGATGGCGCCAATGTCGAATACCCAACCCACGAATGACGTTTGATGGATCTTCGCTGACGTCAAGAGCCTTTATCTTCGTTACTACAAAAGAACAAACCGTTAGCCTCGCCACGGAGGACCCCGGGAGGGGGATCCGTGACCAAGCTCCGGCGTGAGAGTAAGTAAGCTTGCCGGGAATGAGAGAAGCTTCTTCCGATGAGTATAGTCACCGGAAGGTTTCCCCTTTGGTGTGAATCTTATTAATATGCATGTGTAATAAATATGAAGGAATGTTGGTCGGAAGTTAATGAGAGGAGAGTAAATGAGAATGTAGTAAATGAAGGAAAACCGGAGATCATACCTGCCCTTGTTCCTTTTTGTGTTGCTCTTATATAACAGCTAGGCCTTATCTTGCTAGATATTTTCCCTCATATGATCCAACGGCTTCTAGGGGTTATCGGGAGGTGCAGACACGTGTCTGACCCCCAGCGGCGAGATGTCTTCCCCAATTAATGCTTCGGCCGGAGAAGTACAGTATTTTCAGGCGAGATCCCATTCTTATCGCTCATTAAATGAGGCCTGTACTTCCGCTTAGCTGTTTTCCCGCTCATAACAAAAGGGAAGGAAACTTAGTGGGCAAGGTGACCCCTTCTGATGGGCTTTTTATATAATTGGGCTTCCTAGAGATAGTCCAGAGCGGGTAAAGTGGGCCTACCCACTGGCCCGTCGTCAACACCTTCAAGTTGGCACGCATTGACACCACAAGTTGCCATATTGACTGACTTGTGAGATTAGTAAGTGGCAAATATAGATATCAGCATCCAATGTTATTTCCGTACAAAAACAATGTGTTTGACTTTGACATATGAGATTACTTTTTTAACGATCAATAGAAGTCCGTTCAATTAGGGAAACCCACGTCTACGCTGGTAACCTGACCCTTCATTGTTCCAGACAGTGACGGTCCTGAGGAATATTCAGGTGCCCCGGCCAAGCCAAAAAAAATATGCCGCTTACCTTTAGGCCTTAACAAATTAAATAATGTAGACTATTTTTTAAACGATTATTAAAGTTATTTTTATCTTTCTTTTTCACTTTGAACAAGTTAGATGCAAAAGAAAATCGTATAAGTTTTACCAGACGATCATTCGCATCTATATATAACCGGGAATTTTAATATTATTGTGCCCCCGGAAATAACGTGCCCCGACCGGGCGTCCACATTGCCCCTTCTTAGAGCCTCCCCTGATTCTAGAGAAAGCTCACCACCTAAAGACCACTGTGGTAAAACTCCTGTCTTAACCTAAAACATATTTTTTTGCTCCACGTAAGACTTGAACCCGGACCTCCACTTTAAAAGGAGGCTACCAATGCCCTAATTAAAAAATATAAGCATCCAAATATTTGAAATACCGTGGAAACATCCATTCATAATAAATCTTATAGAAGGTAACATGCTTGAGTGGTGTTTGGCTAGCTATTAAGAATTAAGAAAGCTTACCATCCCAAACACTCCCCTTGCAAGCTCGCTCGTTTTGGCTCGAGTGTTTGTTAGCTCGTATAAGTTAAGCTTATTTTCTTGTATACTGATAGTTTAGAACTACTTTGTTTGCAGGGACAGCAGAACTTCATAAGCAACCCCCCCCCCCCCCCCCCCCCCCCCCCCCCCCCCCAAAAAAAAAATGTATCTTTTATATGTTAGTTATGGTTTTCTAATAAATAAAAAAAGATATATCGCTGGCTTTTTTCCCCTCAGAAGCTTCTCTCAGACTTTATTAGTTCATTGCTTTAAAATCTACTTGATTCTCATTGTGCTTCAAAATCTGCTTGACCCTCATTCTGCTTTACTTAGTTCTTTGCTTAGGTAATAAAAGAAGCATTCAACATTTTAGTTTATTATTTGTCCTCTTGGGACTATATTAGCAATCTTATATTCAAAGTAGGTCACTGATCATTATAAATTTTTAATATATACTTTCAGAAAGGGCCTTAACTTTACTTTGAAATTCACTTTGGGCCCCCAAAACGATTGAGCCACCCCTGTTTGTTTGGCACATGTATAATCGAGTTGTGGGCCAACCGAATACGAGCTCAACTTCTCGCTTGGATGGAAATACTATGTCGAAATCGCTTGGTTCCTGTTATTACTAGCTGAAGCTCGAGTTGATGCCTTTGTGGCTTGGTGCTGGTTAAAAAACCTGCTTTTAATGATAAGAAAACATTGATGCTATTAACTTTACCAAAACTATATTACTAGAACCATCCTGCTTCATTTTTACATCTTTTGGAATTACACATTCATGACTGTAAAACAGTAAAAGGGATATTTTGTCTCACTCAACACTACCACCTTTAGTCTTTAGAAGCCACCAGCCTGGTAACCAAGTAACCAACATTCTTGTGCCACTATGTTTCCGAACCGTTTCTTATTTTCTACGAATACAAGACCCTTTTTGAGGTTCTTGAAGTTGTTCCAACGCTTCGACCAACTCATTAGCAGTCGGCCTGTCTTTAGGTCTTACTGCAAGACACTTCTTTGCAAGAGCTGCAACTCTCATGGCGACATCCGAAGCGTACTGACCATCAATCCTACGGTCCATAATGTGAAGAATCCTTCTGCTAGTCAAATAAGGCTTAGCAAAGTCAACCAACTTTTTTTCGTTAGATGGACGGTTTTTGTCAATGCATGGTCTTCCTGTCAAAATTTCAAGAAGAACCACCCCGAAACTGTAGATGTCGTTTCGTTCACTCAAGTGACCTTCATCATGAAATAAGAGTAGGTTGTAAACGAACCAAGCCACTTGTGAGCTACTCAAGATCGGCTAGCTAAAAGCTTGAATCAAGCCGAGCTTAAACAAAACAAGCTCAAGCCTAAAAATAAGTTTGTTTAATAAACAAGCCCAAGCTTCACTTATCAAGCTCAACCCGGCTTGTGAGCCTAAACAAACCTATTATTTATTTATAAGATTATGATAAAAGCAGCTAAATAATATAGATTTTGTTATATATAAAAACTATAACTATAATGTATATTAAAAATAAACTATAAATGTATATTAAATTAATTAATAAATAATATACGAGCAAGCCCAGACAGAGCTCGAGCTTGAAAAACTATTCACGCATCAACCTCGAGTTTTAGAAATAGACCTCGAGCTCTCGTAAGTTAAACAAGCTCGAGCGTGAGCCTAGTTAAAGTTTGGCTCGACTCATTTACACCCAAAATGAATTGAATTCAAGAGATCTTTAGCTGAAAATAATTCCCAAATTTCAGTGTATATAAAGACATGAAGAGGTGTCAAAATGGGCTAGATGGATCATAAATGGGTTGGGCTCACATAAAAAGGGGTAACTTTGAAGTGCATGTGAAAATAGATTGGGCTAACCCACAAACCCATTTTGTTTATTTTTTCAATTTCTAACTAAATACAGTAATCTACTAGACATGAATAAAAAAAATTAAAAAGACAATATTCCTACAAAAGTAATCTATGTTAAGCCAAAATAGTTTACCTGATGCCATGTACTCAGGAGCTGCATATCCATAAGTGCCCATGACCCTTGTGGTTACATGGCTTTTCCCATCCACTGGCCCATCCTTAGCCAGCCCAAAATCAGAAAGTTTTGCATTGTAGTCCTGAAAAATAAAACACAAGCAATACTAGTAAAATATCGCGCAAAAATGCTAAGCGTAGAACTAAATGTGTTATGCGACGAATTTGAGACATACGTAATCAATCAAGATATTTGAACACTTGAAATCACGATATATCACATTTGCTTCCGGGCTATGAAGATATGCAAGCCCCTTGGCAGCACCAAGAGCAACCTTTAAACGTTGGCTCCAAGAGAGAGGCCGACAACCCCCTGGTTCATTTTGAAATATCATCAGTCACCGAAGTTTAAGCAGATAAATTGGAAAGAAACCTCACTTTTAAAAAGATGGTTTTCCAAGCTGCCACGCGACACAAACTCGTACACAAGGAGTCTTTTGTCGCCCTCTATGCAGTAACCAATTAGTTGCACCAGATTTGGATGTTTCAGCTGTCCTAAATAATTAATTTCCGTCTGTAACATTATTATTACAAGAAATTAGTTTACTCAAAGCACGAGTTTCATAATCAAAATGCAGTCAGAGAGTGACACTTAGTCACTTACCAACCATTCTCGGTGACCTTGTAGACCGTTTTGGTTTAATATCTTTACAGCAATAACAGTGCGTGTGCCAGGCTTGGCTGCGGTAACATTTTGCTCATCTATCCAACCTTTAAAAACCATACCGAAACCACCTTCACCCAACACACTATCAGGACGGAAACTCCTGGTAGCTGTTTTAAGTACGTTGAAGCTAAACGATTTTAAATTCGTTGATCGCAAAATGTCATCTTGGCTTAGAGGTCTAGGTGGTGTTGTTGCAGATGCAACCTTACCTGCCAGATAACATGTAAAAGAATAATAATAATTAATTTAAAGAATGAACAACTTACCATGTGATCAGTATTTGAGATGTACTTACCATCATGACAAGAAGTTTGTATTTTAAACTGAGCACTGACACAAGAACCCATCTGAATCTTTTGTTCTTTTTATTCAAATGACAAGTTGAAGAGGCTCTAAAAGGAAAGACAATAAGAGCTAATGTGTGATGTTTTGGTTCTGTATGGATGATTAATAATGAGTCCATAAAAACAAGTCGTTGTGGGGACTTAAATCAAAGACTTGGTGGGTGTGAACATGCATACTGAGCCTACCCAGTCAGAACTTTCTTGGATACAACAAGTGAGTCTTGATTAAATTATTTTTAATATAGTGCAGGGAGAGTTCAATGAACGGATTAAGATAGTGACATTTTTGACCATGGCGTTACAGCCTAGTGGCATATTAGAGGTGAAATAAGGCTTAAAGATCATTAGGTTTTGGGTTCGATTTCCACAAGATGGTTTTCAAGATTATTGGGTTTCCTTCTGGATTGGTGTATAGGCAGACATTAGGCCACTCGGTTTGGTATTTGCCACCTCACCTTCGTTGGCGCCCTATAGCTCCCCTCGTAGCAACGAGCGCCAATGAATTGTGTAGGTGGGGCCCAATGATTCCAACCAATCAGATTTTTTCCTCTTTGATTTCTTTTTCTTTTTTTTATTTTGTTTAATAGAGGGCTTTAAAGAGGCTTTATCTCATACCGTGTAAGTTAACGATAAAGTCTCTAGGGGCTTTATACCACACCACCCAACCTTATTGCCTAGCAGAGATGGATATAATCGGATGGTTCCGTTGGTGTCACAACTCACAATGATACTTCAGTAATCCGTTAGTGATCCAAGTATACCGTTCAAAAAAAAGAAAAAAGAAAGAAAGATAGTGACATTTTTGGTATGTAATGCTAAAACCAGGAACAAGACGAAGAATGGTGGTCAACTACCTGCTTAGTCTCCGTTAAATTATTGTTAATGTAGTGGGCGAACAGTTAAATAATTGAATTAAATTTTTTTTTGAAGAATAAATAATTGAATTAAATAGTGACATAATTTTACTACATCCTAAAACCCAAAAGAAGTTGAAAAGTGCAAATCAATCTCTATGTGTGTGGTCCTGAAAACTGGATTACTGATAGAGGTTATTTAGAAACAACATTATCTAAATAAAGTAATAAACCAGGAAAAAAATGATTTTTTCATAGCATATTCATCAAATATCACTTTTTTCATACTAAGACCATGTGTAGTGGTAGTGGGTTATAATGCCCTCACCATGGGGCATTATCCGACACGTGGCGTCCTAGTCAGCGATGGGGCATTATAGCAAAAGTGGTGTAGTGGGCATAATGCCTAATAATGCCCCTTCCAATTATTAAAAAGGATTAAAAAAAAAACTTATTCAAAAAGCTGAATAGTCATCCACTAATCTCTCTTCCCATTGGTCAGTCAAAGTTCTACACTCATCCAACTTGTTTGCTTTGAGCGTTTTAAAGAAAACGCCGGAGGAATTTTTTTTCAAAAATTTTACAAAGTAACGCCCCATGTAATGGTGGGGGAGGCGTTTTTTGGCGTTTTTTTTGAAATTTTTTTAAAGAAAACGCCCCACTACACATGGTCTAATTATATCTTTTTCTTAGACCATAGGTAATGGTTAATGCCCACTAAGAGGCATTTTTCTCTACGTCATCATCATAATGCCCTTTTAAAAAAGGTGTAATGGTTAATGCCCATTTCATTTATTACTTTCCATTATTTTTCTTCTCTTTGGGCATTATTATAGAAATGCTCCACCCTCTTCATGCCCTTATAATGCCCAAGGGGGTGGTGTTGAGGGCATTATCAAACATTTTCATGCCCTTATAATGCCCATTACACATGGTCTTTAGGGCTGTAAACGAACCGAACGTTCAGCGAACCGTTCGTGAACCGTTCGGTGGGAAGTTCGTTTATGTTCGTTCGATTAGCTTAACGAACGAACACGAACAAAAAATTTCGTTCGGTTAACTTAGCGAACGAACACGAACACAGGTCTCGTTCGTTCGACTGCGTTCGTGAACGTTCGGTAACATGTTCGTTTGATTATACTAAAAAATAATAAATAATAAACATTTTATCTAAACATATTGAAAACTTGAAACCCTATTTTTTTCTGAGTTAAATGCTTGGTTGGTCCCTGTGGTTTTCAAAAATTGCAGACTTGGTCCCAATGGTTTACTAATTACACGCGTGGTCCTTGTGGTTTTAAAAAATGCACTCGGTTGGTCCCCAGCCCTAACATCAGTTAAATATCTCAGTTAAGTCCATGTTAAATGACCAAAATACCCTTGCTTATTAACTCTCTTTATAAACCCACCACAACCTGCATCATCTTCATCACCATCATCATCTTCATCCCCATTTCCCTGTGTTCTCTCTCTGCTCTCTCTCGATCTCACACCGGTGACCGGCGTCTCCGTTCTCCGGTAGCACCACACCCACTTAAGATGACTCAAAATCCGGTGACTGGAGACTCCAATTCACATCAAGTACAGTTAAGATGACTCAAAATCGACATAGGGCTTTTGATTCCCTGATAAAAGGGAACTGAATGGTGTGTGAAACACTTACCGATTGTGCCGAATTAACGAGTCTCGAAGGAATCCGGCGAGAACGAATTCCGGCTAGTTGCAGGTAAAAGTAGAAGCAAAAACATGATAAACGGCAGATCCGTTGGCAGATCCGTTTTTCCGGTGGTTGTGAATGAGCTGTTTCGATTGACCAAAGAAGTGAATGAGCTGCTTCAATTGATCAAAATTCGAAATCTTGCTGTAGTCCCTGAAAAACCGTTCGTCGGATTCATTCAACGGATGCAACGGTGGGGTTTGAATTTCTTGAATTTATAAAGGGAAGTGGGTTATATGTGAAAAAGATGATGTTCCATAGCCAATGATCTCTGATTTCCCATTGAAATTATACAACTTTTAATTTTATTTTTTCTTTTGTGACGAGAACTTCTAGGATGAAGTTGTACTCCTTGGATCCATTCGGTTGAAGATGACGATGATTCCATAAAGTGTTGGTGCGCGAGAGTCTGGGGAGTGATTTTGTGTCTTGTGTTGATTTTTATGAACATGATCTGTTGGAGTTTGTTTTAGGTTATTAAGAGGTTAACAATGACACTTTTAGGATGAAGAAGATGAGTAGTGGTTGTTGAGGGTTTGTCGGAGGTGGGTGTGGTGCTACCGGAGAACGGAGACACCGGTCACCGGTGTGAGATCGAGAGAGAGCAGAGAGAGAACAGAGGGAAATGGGGATGAAGATGATGATGGTGATGAAGATGATGCAGGTTGTGGTGGGTTTATAAAGAGAGTTAATAAGCAAGGGTATTTTGGTCATTTAACATGGACTTAACTGAGATATTTAACTGATGTTAGGGCTGGGGACCAACCGAGTGCATTTTTTAAAACCACAGGGACCACGCGTGTAATTAGTAAACCATTGGGACCAAGTCTGCAATTTTTGAAAACCACAGGGACCAACCAAACATTTAACTCTTTTTTTCTAAGTTAGCTAAGATTTGGACATTCTAAGACATTTTTTGGGATAATTATGTCTAAGTTAGTTAAACTTCATTCATCGTTTGGTTGTGTGATAGACTTCTTGTTTTTTGATTTATCATTTGATAGTTGTATTTAACTACTTATATCCAATATTTAAGGATAACAATGTTATCATTTTTTTATTTTCAAGTTAAATGCTCGTTTGCGTTCATTTTTATTTACTTGCATTCGTTTGTGTTCGAGACCGGTGTTCATGAACTGTTCGTGAACAATTGAATTTCCTTAACGAACGAACACGAACATAAACTTATGTTCGGTATGCGTTCGTGAACAGTTCACGAACATGTTAATTTCCTTAACGAACGAACACGAACATGGCCTTGTTCGTGTTCGTTCGGTTCGTTTACAGCCCTAATGGTCTTAAATGGGACATCCTTGTGGTTAAGGTGTGTTCCTTGCAACCAAAAATTTAAGAGTTCAAATCATACAAAATACAGATTATATATTTATCCAAAAAAAATATGGTGTATTTATAAAAAAATAAGGAATTGCTATTAAAAAAATCATCTTTTGATTTGGACTTCTATTGGTAATATTTGTTCATTCTCATCAATCAAAATATTTAACTAGTAAGATTATCTGCGCGTTGTGACGAGCACTCGATCAAATCGGTCTGATTCGTTACAATACCAATATGATACCGACACTCGATATAACACTTGATACCAGTGCCGATGGTATTCGGTCATAATCGATTGGGTTCGTCATGACACCGGTAGGAACGTCGAGAAAACCATAAAACAAAAACCGATACCGGTTCCGATGTTGTTCGAATGGTATTGATAAAAAGTGTGGATCTATATGAACAATAAAGAATAAAATAATCAATTATATTTCACTTATTCGTTTGTGAATAAAACATCTCTCAACACGAAGATAAAATTAAGCAGGTCACATTATATTATTAAAATATAAACTAATCTGCGAATCAGCGTGAGGCCATGTACGTCAGTGGTTCTATCACTAATACAATGTTATTCATAATTTGTTTGTGAGTAAAATTTACATCAAGACGTAAATAAAGATAAACATATTACAATCGAATAATCATAATTATATAAAACATCATATTTCAAAAACGATAAGAAAAAAAGCAAAATATGCTTAAAATAATTATAACAATAACATAATAAGAATTAAAAAAAGTTATTGCTACTGTTCATTAGGGGTGCAAACGAGCCGAGCCCGAGCTCGGCCAGGCTCGGGCTCGAGCTCGATTAACTTATGAGAGCTCGGCTCGATTCGAGCTTTGTTTTCAAAGCTCAGCTCGGCTCGTTGGTATTTTTTCAAGCTCGAGCTCGGCTCGTTTATCATCTATTAATTAATATATTAAATACAAAATAATATAAATAATCGACTTTTAGGCTCGCGAGCTCGATAAGTGAAGCTTGGGGTCGGGCTCGTTTACTAAATAAGCTTATTTTTAGGTTCGAGGTCGGCTTTTAAACAAGTTTAAATAAGCTCGGCTCGACTTGGCTCATTTACACTAAGGCTAGATAAGGCTCGACGAGCCTAACGAGCTTCACATACGAGGCTCAAGCTCGGGCTCGATAAACAAACGAGCTTTATTTTAGGCTCAAGCTCAGCTCGGGCTCGATAAGGCTCGGCTCGTTCCGAGCTTTTTCTCGAGCCAATTTCGAGTAGCTCGCGAGCCGCTCGGCTCGTTTGCACCCCTACTTTTTAATATATAGATAATAGTTAAAAAAACGTGTATTTTTTATGATTAAAACATGGTTTTGGTTAATGCTCTCAATTTGGGTCAAATTAGCTTAAGATTTTTGACCCGAAAGCATACCCAACCCGGCGGTTTGGTACAGGTTTGGGATTTTTGTGTTGAGAATAAATTACAACCCGGACCAGTTTGAGTTCGTAAAAGAAATGATAAAAACCGTTTTAAACGCTAAAACCGGCTTTGAACCCGATCCAAATCGGTTTGGGTGGGTTAGGGTTTTCAACCCTAAAACAGTTTCAGGCTTTCAGCCAAACCAGTTTGAGACCAAACTAAAAAAGCCGGGCCGGTTTACAACCGAACCGGCTTGGGCCTAAACCAGGTTCAGGGTTTTGCACACCTCTATACGTAAGTACCACTATAAAAAAATTGGGCCGTGGCATGATGTATGAACCATACCATACCGGACTTTTCTGCTTTTCAGTCCTTTGTGGGCTGGCCCATTTTAGTTTGCTTTTTTCTTTTTAAAAAAAATTGAAATAAAAATCTGTGAAAACCAGCGATTTATATACTATCCTTTCCCTCCAATTCCCCCTTACTTTTCGGTCGCCACCGTCTTCACTGCTGCTGAAACTCAAGTGTATCCATTCGTCACTGCCCTCTAGAGTTCAGAAACCCTAATGAATTTGTGAGTAAGTTTCTTTAATTTCAAGATATAATTGTTTATATGATTGATTTCACGCCGATATGTAGATTGTGATTAGGGTTCTCAGTCCCCTCTGGATCCAACCCAACTAACTAGATATTTGGATTAATCAACCACATGTGCATCGTTTCCTTTCTATAGGGGGTGCAGTCAGTTTAGTTTATGAATTGCAATATTAGGGGTGCAATTAATTGAGCAAAAGTAGTTTAACAATAGCAATATACAATCATGCACACCAAGTGTTTGCTTAAATGTCTGTGTGAGATTTTTGGTCAATTTTTGAAAGATCTCAAGTGCAATATCAAATAAACTCACCAAATTTTGTGATCCCATTAATGGAAACGAGATGTCTTTAAATAGACTTACAAGTTACAACGAACGTAAACAAAAGAAAAATTCAGTCAGAGAACAAACTAGAACAGACTAAGACTTATTTAAAAGTAAAACACACGTGATTAAAATTAAACTCCTACTCTGTCAGATGACCGTTATGGACTCAATAAACCCAACATATCCTCCCCTAAACTGAAATACTCCTAGCATTCAGTTTACTTCAGAAACTCCCAGCAGCTATTGAGTTGGTTTAAAAAAGCGCGCCTTAAGCGCGCTTAAGCGCAAAGCGACCCTAGGCGCAAAGAGCTGCGCCTTGTGTGACATAAAGCGAGCTCTGTACAAAAAGCACACAAAAAGCGAGTTTTTTTGGGAAAAAATCCCACTGAGGCGCGCGCTTTTTGTACAAAAGGTGTTTTTGTGCTTTAAAGTGTTATACATGCAGCTAAAATGGTTGTACATTATATTATTTATACATTAAATCATATTCAAACCTTATTTATCACTATATTTTAGGTAAGGGATGCTAAAAGCCTATAAGATATACATAAAAAAAATATATAAGCACCTTGTGCCTCACGTACGAAAAACCCACCGCCTTTGCGATTTGCACTTTGCGCTTTGATTTTAGACTATGGCGCTTTTGTGCGCTTCACGCTTTTTTAAACCAAAATGACCACTACAACAAAAAACCTCCTGGAACTAAAAGAAAGAAAATGCAGGATAATGGGAACGTGGGACTTAGAGTGTTGCCTGGGAGAATCGGTTACAGGGTCACGTGGGATTGGGAGCACGTAACATTTCCTCCCGCTCGAATGATCCTTGTCCTCAAGGATAAACTGTTCTCCTTTTCGGCACGATATTTTTCTTCACAGCTAGCTGAAGTGAGGTCCTAACCTTCTATGGACTACAAAATACAAATTATGGTGGAAGCGGCAATGGATTTTGCAAAGGGGATGGAGGTGATGGTGTTGGGCGGGTTTCGGTTAGTTTGTACAGCGTAGGCATAATCGTGGGTCGTGTTGGAAAAGCTTCATGGCCTGGTTTCAGTTCGGAAAAACGGAAACGTGCCCGGGTGGTGGTTTGGGGACAGATGGCTTGGGTTTTCGAACAGTTTTTGGTACAGGTTTAGGGGATGTTGTGGGATTTTGGACTGTTTTAGCTGTAGGCTGAGATGCTGGTGGCCCAGTGGTGGAAGCGGCAGTTGGTGTGGTTTCTGGCGCCTTAGTAATACAATTCTTTCATTCAAAAGTTGATGGGTAATCAGAGAGGATTATTGTAAATCTTGAAGCTTTGATTGTAAAAACTAACTGAACACCATAACAAATGATAAATACAAGGCACTACAATTGTTGTTAAAGATCTAATGGGTATCACCCACGATTGTAAAGACAACACAAGACGAAGAATAACTTTAAATATGTGATCAATGAAACCTGAAATTTTAATTCTCAGAGAGTCATTTGAAGCAATATAATGAAGATCTACTAAAAGAAACTTAATAGTTATAGAAGTAGAAAACTACTTTTATCTAGGTAGTTGAAGGCGCTAGGAAAAAGAATTCGAAGGATATCATCGGACTGGAAATAACGTACTGGGAGAGATCATGGCAGAAAGCTTCATTTGGTTGAAATCTAGATCGAAATTCCATAGCATTGAGTGGGGTAGGTGGGTGGATTTCAATATTCGCGATATAGTGAATTAAATGGATGTAACTGGGGCGTGTTAGTGGTTAGTCTTTATCTTTATTTTGTTTTGTAATTTTCGGGTTTTTACAGCATATGCTGGCCCTGTTCTATTAATCATAGAATCTTACCGTTCAAAAAAAAGTTGAAGGCGCTAGGTGCACTTTAATAAACGAGGGCTTATTTAAGCAGGCATACAATATAAGTACACTATTTTTAGGGGCTTTAGACATGTTTTAGGCCTAGTTTAAGGCTGGTTCCTGACCACTATCAACTGTTCAGACCTGTTCAGGTCGGAATTGCAGAATCTGTCTAGAATCTTGTTGGAGCGTCTTGATGGCATTGGCCGCAAGGCATTTTGGCTGCGTTTTCACCTGGGTCTCTTGACTACATAGATGTTTACTATATGAATACTATAAAACAACTACAATAAGAAAACTAACAAAAATCTTATATTTAGCCTTCTCCTTCAAGGCATATCTTTAAGCCATGTTTTATTCGTCAATATTTATCCAGGTCGTATCAGGTTTAATAGGGAAGCTTATTAATGTGTTTTTAGGTTGTTCCCCAAGTTTCATGCATTTTAGATAAACATCCAACATTTTATGGTTATAAAATTGCAACTACATGTGCAACCGAGTTTTGCATTGTTTACGAATCTTGAAAGGTTATATCTTGTAATACACAATTCTGATTGTTATGATTTTTGATTCACAATAAACCTTGTAATTTCTCTTGTCATTATCTTGGTTTAAAAAAGCGCGCCTTAAGCGCAAAGCGCATCTAGGCGCAAACCCCATCGCCTTGTGTGACATAAGGCGCACGATGTACAAGAAGCGCAGCTGAGGCGCGCTTTTTAGGGTGAAAGTCGACCTAAGGCGCACTTTTTAGGGTGAAAATCGACCTAAGGCACAGCTGAGGCGCACGCTTTTTGTACATGGGGTGTTTCTATGCTTCTGAGTGTTGTACAAAAGGCTTTTTATGCAACACTTATGGGATATATAACATAAATTATATAATCACTTTGCGCTTTGCGTACAAAAAGCTCACCGCTTTTGCGCTTCGCTTTTTAAAAATCGGTTTTAGACCTCATCGCTTTTGTGTGCTTCCCGCTTTTTTAAACCAAGGCTATCGAAGCTTGTAAAAAGCTTCCACCTTTAATGGCTTGGTCATAATATCTGCAGCCTGTTCTTCAGTTCTACAGTACACCAACCTTACTTGATTCTGGCATACGAGATCCCTTAAATAATGAAACCGAACATCTATGTGTTTGGTCCTTTGATGCATAAGCGGATTTCTGGACAGTTTAATTGTTGAGGTATTACGACAATGCACCTCAATCAGTCCTGTAGATTCTTCGCCAAGATCTTTGATTATCCCCTTTAGCCACATACAATGACAAACACACGCAGTAGCAGCTATGTATTCTGCTTTTGTGGATGGTAACCTGACAATGTTTTGCTTTCTTGAGCTCCAACATATCGCAACATTACTGAACATGCACACATACCCCGAGGTGCATTGTGATCTTCCACATCCCTTGCATAATCACTATCCGTGTAACTTTGAGCTTTTTTTTTCTGATTTTCTTTTATAAAATAACCCGAAGTTGTATGTCCCCTTCTAGTATCTTAACACTCTTTTGGCCATCTCCATATGCTCCTCCTTAACACTCTTTTGGCCATCCCTTTGGGTTGTTTGATAAACACCGTCTCTTTTAATTCTCCGTGCAAGAATGCACTCTTTACATCTAGTTGAAGAACTTTCCAATCTCGTTGAGCAGACACAGCAAGCAGAGTTCGAATTGTGTCTCAACGAGCAACCGGAGCGAATATCTCCTCACAATTGATTCCCTTTCTTTGTGCATACCCCTTTACAACAAGACGAGCTTTAAACTTGTCTATCTTACCTTCTTCATTCATTTTCGTTTGGTATACTCATTTTACACCAATGGGTGTGACTCCAGTTTGTCCACAAGCTCCCATGTGTTCTCGAGTTCCATAGCTGTTATTTTGGTTAATGGCTGTTTACTTTATTGTTGTTCAATCTGAAAAAAAAAACCAAAATTTTTGTGACCTAAATATAGGCAAATCAAACTGTACTAAAAAAGATTTACAAATTAATGCATAAACCAACCAACAGTTTTCAAGTAATAATACACATACTCATTCCATGCCACCATATTTTAGTATTAACAGACTTGAAACTCAAACAAAATCCAAATTTTCAGACACTGGTCATAAACTCACTCAATTTTCTTGCCATATAATCATCATTAGTCTGTACGAGTTCTACATACTAACTGTATCTACATCTGTAACATCTCTAGATCTGTTGAAGTTTGATCAGAAAACATGTCTGGCCAATCCGACCCTCGTGGTTCTACATTTTCAGCTGCTGAGGTTTTTTAAATTATTATAAACATAATTAACTGTAAGTAAAGTTTCATCTGTTCTGAACGACCTATGAATTTTGGATTGAATCATTCAGTTGGAGTTTTTAGCCGAAGATGAAATGATCGAGATAGTTCCAAACCTAAGAATAAAGCCTCTCAGTTTGATTTGTGTAATTTTCTTTCCCTTTTGCTGTTTACTCTTGTACCTTATGACTTTATTTTAATGTATTGTTAACATTAGTTTCATCTTATGACTTTTTTAATATAATTGGCAGGGTGATTTCGGTCCGTTTCAGCCACAAATACCTACTCAAGTCCCAATATGGTTAGCTGTGGCTTTAAAAAAGAGAGGGAAATGCACTATTCGCCCTCCAGATTGGATGTCTGTTGGTAAATTTTTACTCTATAAAATTGAAACACTTGCGCACACAGATATGTGTATTTATTGCTGCCTATTATTGTAATACTGCTAGCCTATGATGAGACAAAAGTCCAGTTTCAGGAGAAATGGCCAAACAGTTAATAAAAAATGTTAAAAAGATATTCCAAAACAGGCTATAACATTTACAACTAATTCTCGAAGTAGCATTTTAAACCGTTAAGCAGAGATTAGTTGGTTTATCTGAACTTGTGTTTTTTAATTGGAGTTAGCCATTTACAGAAGTAACTGCATCAAAATAGTAAGGCATCAATCGTTTGGTTTTAAAAAGCGAGAAGCACACAAAAACGACAAGGTCCAAAACTGAGGCACAAATAAAATTATAAAATTATAAATTTATATATTTCCTATAGGTTTAGCATTATTTACCCAATATTTAGACACTTGGGTCACTTTTTTGCCAAAAAACGCCCCAGGCGCACTTCGTGTAAAGAGCGCGCCTTATGTAGCCTGAAGCGATGAGGCCTGCGCTATTTTAAACCCAAGTGTTTACATTATTTGGTGACATTTATAGTTTATGTATCAAGCTGAACGATATATGTATCAACTTAATTCTTGGTTAAGAAATAAAGTATTACTTTTTTTATTATTTGGTAACCAGTTTCTTCCTGAACTTTTTTCTTTCCCCACTAGAAAAATTGACCCAGGTTTTGGAGGCAGAGCGTGACTCAGCAAGTTCTTTTGAAGCATTGCCGTTTCATTATGTTGAAATCTCAAGGCTTCTTTTTGACCAGTGAGTCGCTTTTACATGTTTATCTACTTTCTATAGCAGTTTACTATTGAAAAAGCTCTGTAACAAGTTGTCATTGATGCAGTGCTCGCGATGACATTCCTGAAGTATATATGGTTAGTCTAAAGATCCTTGTGTAAAGATGGCCTTTGTGAAATTCTTCTATATAAAACAAAACAAAAGTTTAAAAGCTATTTATTTTTTAATGTTGGACAGGTAAGATCGCTTATTGAAGACATCAAAGATGTTCGGTTTCACAAAATTGGTACCGGATTGGAGAAGCTTTCATCTCGGACATACGCTATGAAGGTAAAATAGTTTGCACACCTTTCACATTCAAATTGTGAATTTAAATAGCATAAATATACGGTTGGCAGTGTTGTTATAGTGGCATATTGTTTTTACCAAGTAGTAGCAATGGTAATTCATCAAATCTTCTGAAATCAATACCATTTTTATCTCAAGAAAACTATGTACATTGAAACAAATGTTGCTTGTAATGCCGACCATATAGAAGATGATGTTATTTTTCAAACCGGTGAAAATGGTGAATTCCTTGCTGCGCACATCCGCGAATAAGCTGAGATAGAAGATAAACAACTTCTGAACAAATCCAATGTCGCAACCCTGTGTGAGCGTAACCCATGCGTAATCGGCACCTGAATGCGCGCAACCTGCATTAAGCACACAAAACTCCGATTACGCATCGAGCATTGGGTTAAGTAATAAGTGCTTATCAAAGCTCGGTTACGCGGCACATGACGGGTGTTTTCCGACCCCGGTACGCGTGACCGGCATTTAAACACGCATAACCAACGCCGTCTGCATACGCAATGCCTACAAAAGCGACGCCTAAACGCGCGTCACACCGGAATGCGCGTAACCGGCATTAAACACGTGTAACTGTCGCCGTTACTCGTGCGAAGCCGGTTTCGTGTTGAGCGCTGCGTTAGTCGCTTGCCAGAACCGGGTTACATGTGTTACATGGATTCAAGTGCACGTTTCCCGGCTCCAGTACGCGTAACCGGAGTAAAACTGCGTAACAGACGCCGCACACGTAATTGACGCCTCAACGCATATAACCGACGCCGGTTACGCGTTGAGTGGTTGGTTAAGCGTAGGCCTGTAAGTAAACGAACCGAACATTCATGAACTGTTCGTGAACTTGTTCGGCGGGAAGTTCGTTATTTAATAAACGAACGGACATGAACAAAAAATTTTGTTCGTTTAATTAAATGAACGAACATGAACACACCATGTGTTCGTTCATTTATGTTCGTGAACGTTCGCTTAAATTTTAGTAAATACATAAATAGTTGTATTTATATAAATATTAGGTTTTCTAACTACTTATATAAATAGGGTAGGGTTCCAGCGTGAACAACCTCCCAAGAGTGAACTGCGTGAACAGATATGGACCCTTGATTTCCTTTTTAGTTGTTAAGGGTAGGATTGTAATTATATAAAAAAATTAGATTTAAATCATTATTTTAATGATTGAATTAAGTTAAATCTTTCCTAATTTAAATTCATTATCCACATTATGTTTATTTATTAATAAGATAATTATCAAAACAAACAACAAATCACCAGATTTCAATTTTAATTTTTATTTCAGATTTCATCACCAGAATTCAAATTTTGATTTTTAAGATCCACGTAACCTTCATATTTCAACGGTATACACATGTGTACTTGGATATAAATAGAACAGTACACATGTGTACAGTAATTCACAGATGTACATCAACATTCAATACAAAAAAAATTCTGAGATATCACAAAAACAGACGATATACACATGTGTACATCGCATTAAAAAGAGGGTAAAATCAGAATACACATGTGTACATCGCATTTAAACAAATAATTATTTTAATAATTGAATTAAGTTACATCTTTCCTAATCCTTGATTTGATTTGTGAGAGATTTATGCAATCAATTTAAGAGGATAATTGATTACTTGATTTGTGAGAGATTTATGCAATCAATTTAAGATTGAAATTACACATATACCCATTTTGTATTTAATTAAATGGAAAAAATTAACCAAATAATTACCATCATGCTACTCACTTTAATCTCAAGATCATAAAAATCAAGGGCCCAGATCAGTTCACGCAGTTCACTCTTAGGATTTTGTTCACGTTTGAACCTAATCCTATATAAATATAACTAATTAGTAATTGAGTTTTCTAGTAATAAAAAATGAAATTTTAAAATGTAACTGATCGTTTACTTAATATTTATATAAAAAAGCTACTTAATTTATTGTCTATGAACCCTAATTTAGATGTGTGTTAGATGAACTGTAATATATTAAACTTGTTCGTTTGTGTTCACTAATGTTAAATTTTGTTTGTTTATATTTGTTCAATTACGTGCATTTGTGTTCGTTTATGTTCAATCATGTTAATTTATATATATTCAAAATATGTTCAATTAATTTTATTTTGTTTATGTTCATTTAGGCTTTAAATGAACGAACACGAACATACTCGATTTCTAAATGAACGAACACGAACAAAAAATTGTGTTCGATTATATGTTCGTGTTCGGCTAAAGTTAAATGAACGAACACGAACATGTACGTTCGTGTTCGTTCGGTTCATTTACAAGCCTAGTTAAGCATGTGCCAGGTCGAGTAATGTGGCGACAGACGCGCGTTTCCTGAGCCTGGTACGTGTAACCGGCTCCGCACGTGTAACCGACATTTAAACATGCAAAAACTGAGTTGCGCGTACCGAAAACCAGAAAGTCAGAACTTAGAAGCTGTATAGTAATTTCAAAATAACCATTTTTAAATCAACCCGTTCTGACCCGTAACCCGTTCCGACCGAAGCCCATCCCGGCCCTAACCAAAATAACCCTTTATTGAATCAACGCTTTTTGTCCAAATCCGTTCTGAACCGCAACCCCAACCCGCCTGACCCGACCCTTTATTATCATGTATCCTTTTATACATATTACCATCTTTTTGCTTATATCAAACACTGAAATGTGCAGCTAAATTTGTCCGCAATGGAAGTAAATGTAATACGACCATTTGTTACGGGAAGTCTGGAAACGTTTTATGAACTTACCGCTCCAGAGATTATTCAAGAATCACAGAGAGAGGAATATAGACGACCTCAAACAGCTGATCGGGGACCAAGGGTAAGCTTTTCTATATGAACAAAATATTTATGTTTTCATATCGTATGATAAATCACACACACAGAGATATATACATGTGTTAAGTATTCAATCATTTTTTATTTCTTTTCCAGCGTGAATTGAGACGCTAAAAGGCCTCAGCAACGCAGATGTCTTCTGAAATCACCTGCATATTAATCTGAAGTGATTCCTCAAACTCCTTTAATTTCTTTCACTCAAATTATCTTATTTTAATTATGGCTTTAAATCTATATTTGTTTGGTTTGTTTAAATTTGTGTGCAAGTGTGCAACTATTTTAGTTTTTGAAGTGTAATATTTGTGCAATTGCGCTTTTGTAGGTCTGTTTCTGAATTTCTAGTAATCTTAGTAGTTGAGTTTTTTTTAGTTGCTAGCTTAATAACAATACTTGAAAGTAATGGCTGTAAAATGTTAATTTAGTTGCATATTTTTTAGAAGTCATGTTAGTATACAGACAAATGTTACACTGAAATGTGCATGGAGGCTAGAAGCAGGCCTTGGTACAAGTTCAATTCAGGCACAAAATCAAACCGTTTCACATAGGATAGGTTCATGTGAATATTTAATGTGTTTAGTGGTATGTTTAAGTCGTTAAATGCATCTTTCGTTGCCTACAGCTTGGTGGTTAGCATTTTTTATTTGCTCTTAAGCTATTATAGGCTATAGGTTCTGCCTAAAGTATATGAGCTGTCTGATGTCGTATGTGTAACAGATTCGTGACAAATACAGAAACAATAATAAGTGTCATGAATGGGTCAAGGGTGTCTTATAGATGCAAAATCTGAGATGCAAAGAGTTTGCTTTTGTATCTTGTTGATAATAACATGCCATCTGTCCTTTCTTCTATGATTGGATTTTTAAAAAAGTTCTAGTAGGGTCTACAATAACGTTAGCTGTTTTATATAATTCTTTAATAATGTGTGCCATTCTGGCATGTTTATCTTTGCTCATTGATGCTATGAAATCAGTTATCTTAATGTTGTACTTAGATTCTAATGAGATTGAATATTCTAAAACATTTTTTCTTCTCTTGGGTTGAAGGGAAAATAGTTTATTATTATTGTTATTATTGTGCTTTTCTTTCTTAATATAAAATGTGCAATGAGTGTAATATTGTAATGAGCTGTTTCAGGCTAATAACATGTGGGGAAGCTTAGGTCAACCAGCAGCCCATGTGTTAGTCCTAATTTACATGTTTAATTTATGATTTTAGACCCGGTTGTTACATCTATTAGACCATGCGATTGTAAGGGTGAATAATGCCCCTACCCTTGGGCGTTTTCTGCCATGTGGCAGTACGTCAGCAAGGGGCATTATTGGGCGTTTTTCTAAAATGGGTGCAGTGGGGATGTGGGCATTATGTTAAAAGGGTGTAGAAAATTAAATAGAAAAAAAAAAACTAACCAAAAAAGCTATTGGCCAAAAAAACGAAGATTAAATGTGATTGGTCAAAATTTCGCCCCTCCAGCGTGATTCGAAACACGCCAAAACAACAAAATCGATCAAACACGCCCAAACACGCCATGGGGGGCGGTTGTGCGGCGTTTAGGGGCGTGATTGGGAATTATTTTTGAAAAAAGAACGCCCAGTAAGGGTGTTCTTAAAGCTAAATGCTACTTGTGCCATCAATTTTTTAATCATATATATATTTGTCAGAGATAAGGTTTTAAACACTTGCATATCCAAGGCCCAATGATAGCTTGAAAAAATTATATCGATATAAAAAAAAGAAAGAGTAAACTTCCGTTTTGCTCCCTGTGGTTTGGTTACTTTAACGGTTTTGTCCCAAACCTTTCAAAATAGCCATTTTACTCCCTGATCTATGACGTCATTCTCCATTTCACTCCCTGCCACTAACTCCGTCTAAAAAGTTTGTTAAAGATAAGGGTATTATGGTAAATCTATAAATATGTATTTAAATTGATTTTTTAAAATCCATTATTAATTCCTTAAATCTATTTTTATTGATATTCAATATAAATAAATTATATAAATCCATATGATCATTATTTACTAAAACTGAACTTTTAGCAGACCATCCCCAACCCTCACCACCACCACCACCACTACAACTCCACCAGCCGACCACCCCAACCCACCTTACACATTCTCGCTATCTCTTGATGGTAACCACCACCCCCATCGCTGCCTGTCAACACCCTCTTCTAACCCAACATCTCTTCCAAAATTTAGATCTGAAATCAGATCATCAGATCTGCACGACACTGCTCTAAGGGCTCTCATATATTGAATCGTTTTTCAATCGATTCCATGGGGCTCTTTGCCAGGTGCGATTGAGGCTTCAATTTGCAGGTTCATCGGTGGGTAATGGTGGCAGTTTGGTTCGATTTGCAGGTTTTTAGGCGGGTGATGGTGGTGGCGGCGACTTGGTGGTATAAGTGATGGTGGCTTTGAATGGGAGAGAGATGGCGAGATGGTGGTGATGTCAGGCAAGTGGTGGCTGGATGGTGGTGGTTGTCAGTTAGAAGAGGGAGAGAGGTGGTCGGTTAGAAGACGGAGAAAGTTTGACGGTGGTGGTGTGGCCGCGAAAGTGGTGGTAGTACCCATCTATTTCGCTCAGATCTGTTTGTAACGGTGGCGGCAGCAATTGGCGGTGGTGATGGGGTTAGATGGGGTTACAGAGAGAAAGTGGGTATACCTTTTCAACAATCAAACCAGCCACTGCCTTCTTTAATTTCTCGATTTCAAGTTTATCTTTCTCATTGGTTTTCTGCAAGTTTCCTTCTAGAAACAGTTGTAAATCGAAAGAGTCATTCTTTTGACCATTAGTCTTAGATCAGCTAAGGTTTGTTGTGGGTTTTATAGGGTATTCCAATGGTGGTACGTGGTGGTTGATGGTGATAGCTGCTGGTGGAGAGAGAGAGGGGGTGTGAGGTGGTGGGTGGCGGCGGTGTGAGGTGGTGGGTGGACATCACAGAAGTTAGAGGGAGAGAGAGAGAGAGAGTCAAAGTAATTGGTAATAAGATTAACGATGCTTGATTTATTTTGGTTTATATTAAGGAAATTTAGGAAATTACCAAAATACCCTTATTTTATATTTGTAATTACTAAAATACCCTTTCAGTTAATTAATAATTTGGATGAAGTTAGTGGCAGGGAGTGAAATGGAGAATGACGTCATAGATCAGGGAGTAAAATGGCTATTTTGAAAGGTTTGGGGCAAAACCGTTAAAGTGACCAAACCACAGGGAGCAAAACGGAAGTTTACTCAAAAAGAAAAGTATGGTTCCACAATTATTGGAATGGGAAAGTTTAGGTTGCAACTCATGAGTTCAATGTTACATGCATGCACCAATTATCCAATTTATGATCGGTCCCATAACACCATAACCTAAAATTCTAAATCAATTATTCTACTACTTGATAAAGAAAAAAGTTTTATTGAGCTGTTATCCATAAAAAAAAGTGTGTCGTCTATCAAAGATAATACAAAAGAACAAGGGTAAGAACGATATAATGCTAGTGATATTTTTGGGGTAAAGATAATGCTAGTGATATTAACATTTTTTAATGATATATATTACGTAACTAAACTAAAAATGAATAAGACTTGGTTTATAATAATGTTTTCAATCAATAAATAGATATTCTTTGTTTAATCATTTACTTTGTTTCCTTGAACAATCTCTTTCTGGCTGTTTGACAAAGGGAGGGTGATTAATTGATTATTCACACAATATTATTAATTAATATTCTTCTTTATACATGAATAAAAAATCGTGATGTACATATCATATATACCTGAAAATTACAATTTTTTTGTCTTTGTTTTATGATGTAAACTTATTGAAAAAAATACGCAACAAGATTTGATTTATTGGTGCTTTTTGTCTTGGTTAAATATAGATACAAACATTTTTACTTTTGTTTTGATTTTCTCTATAATTTTGAACCTCGGTTTTTATTTAATAATAGAGTAAATTGCCAAAATCGTCTCTGAGGTTTGGGTGTGTTTGTCAGTTTCATCCAAAATAACTTCTTTGTACCATATTGTCCCACACTTTTGTGATATTTTGTCATTTTCATCCAAACGTCTAACTTTTTTTGCCAAAATCGTCCCTGAGATTTGGGATTTTTTGCCATTTTTATCCAAATATTTGACAGAAAATATAAAGCAAATTAGACATTTGTATGAAAATGACAAAAAATCTCAAAAGTAAAGGACAATATTGTACAAAAAAAACTGTTTTGGATGAAACTGGCAAACACGCCCAAACCTCAGGGACGATTTTGGCAATTTACTCTTAATAATATTATCAATTCAAACCTTCCAAGTTTGTGTGGAACTACATTTCTATACGTTTGATCTGTTTGATGTTGGGTTATGGTCTAAGCAGTCAATAGCGGTGCTATAGCGGTTAGCGGACCTCAGGGTGTGTAGCGGTCCAAATAGCGGTGGCCTATAGCGGTTCCGCTGTTAGCGGCGCTAAATACCGCTATAGCGGTGCTATAGCGGTACTATAGCGGTGCTATAGCGGTAGCCTATAGCGGTTATAGCAGTAACGGTGTTTGATTGTGTTAATTCTTAAATTAAATACTTCAAAGTTACTATTAGTATTTGATTTGCAACAGGCTTTTGATAATGGAATGATATTACTATGGATTTTACCCTTGATAAAGCCACATACAACTAACCATGCGTAAAAACAAGTTGTCTCAAGTACAGACCAACCCTTGATAGCGACTGCCTTTGACTTTTGTTAATAGTCATCGCAAAACACACAACTATCGGAAATTGCCTCCTTTGAAACGCAAAAGGAATCTTTTTGCCTCCTTTGATAAGCACAATTTTCTAATCCTATTTATATCATTTTTAGAATATGGTTTTAAAGTTTGGATATACAATACTTTATATTATAAATAATAATAGGAATTCGAATAAAATCATTACCTTGTATTGGCAGTAAATTGTGCTTATGTTTGGATGTAATAACACATATCATTTCACCAAAACATAATAACTTTTAGATATGCCGGCGCACTGTCTGTTGTGTTGTACTTTTAGGCGCCTGATGTGTATCACCCTTCAAAAAGGAGCCTATTAGCAAAATGGAGCACATTACCAATTTCAACAATAATTTCATTATAGGAGTTACACAGATATAAGATTTAGACATAAATTACCTTCAAAACAATGCTTGTTCCAGTCCAACATATGCGCAAAACAGCAGTTATATCACAATACTTTCTGATCTTTACATTAAACGTCTTTAATCCCTCAGGAATAGCCTCCACACTATTTTGTAAGCAACAAACAAAATTCAAAATTACCGCTAGTTAGGATATTATAACAGATACTCATCACCTTCTAAGTTCTACCAATGGGATTTAATGTTAACTTCTTCCCGGGGTAAATTAGAAGTAACTCAAGAGGTTTAAGCCAGGTGAGTGGCTTCCCCAAGTCTGACTCACTTTGAAATTAAATGCAAATAATGTTGCAGTGAAAGCAATAACATCTAGTTATAACATGGTAAACAGGAAAAAAAAACTTGTCTATTTATAATCAAACAACTGTTAACAAAGGTGACATCCTTTAAAACGTAATACCAAGTAGAAAATAACTAAAAACATAGTACATTACAATTGTATATGGGATGCATCTATACATTATACATTATAAATATATATAAGGCAAACAACAACAATATGAAAGGTGATTATAACATGGTAAACAGCCAATAAAAACCATTGGATTTCAAATCAAACACATGTGAAAATTAAAAATAAAAAACATTGTCTATTCGTACTCAAACAACCGTTATGGTGTTGAAAACATAAAGTGACATCCTTCAAAACGTAGTACCTAGTAGAAAATAACTTAAAAACATAGTACTTTGGAAAAAAAGGGATGATACTTCATCTTCACTTGTCTCGGTTTTGAAAAAATGGTTATATGACCTCCGAAATTACCAACACTCCATTATTCCTTTCATAACGCAGCAAATACGCACGGCCACTAACCAAACCAACTTCACGCATAAATCTATCCCAGCCTCTAAAAGCATACCTTGGTCCTCTATGTGCACGCTTAGAACGCATTTCCAAAACTAAAGAAACACCATTCATAGTCTGAACGGTCATCGCTTGAACATCAACTAACGGCACATTCTCAACAAAACGTTGTGGGAAACGCTACATCACATTTAAAAAAAATACGTATAAGTGACAATCTAACTGACAATATTCACAATTAAAAATAATCAGTAAAATCAACTTATGTTAGATTACGACTGACTTACAAATCGGTAAGTAAGGACCCACTCAATCTTATACACATCGTCAACGGGTAGAGGCGGGTTCCCTTGAACAGGCAGGTCTTCATCATCAGATACTTGATTGTCAACATTAACATGATTGTCCACATTAACATCTTCAAGCTGAAAGTGATCCTCAGCCATGCCATGTTGAATTCCCTCTTCAATATCATTTTCTGCTTCATATTCTGGTTCAGGTATAGGTTGTTGTTCAGGCACTGGAATTCCCATTTCAGCAACCAACGACCCATCATCGTGTAGACGGAAAACTATGAGATTAAATGTGTAAGTTTCAACTCTATGAAACACAAGAAAATCCCACTTGACCAAAGACAAATCAGTTGAAATCTGTGAGAAGTCGAGGATGTAGTAATGAATATTCCACAACTTTTTAATCCTTACAGTCCTTTCTTGAGTAGGACTATAACGAATCGTGACAATATTTTCTAGAAGGTCGTCATTGAAATTATGTTCCATGAATTTTTTTGGCAACCACTGCAAACAATTATAAAATATCTCAAATAATTGAAACATAAACTACAAAAGTATATAATAAACATAACATAGCCAATCAAATATTTAAAAAGTTACCAGATTTTTCGCTTCTGGAAACATCATTATATGATAAAACTTATCTTTCACATCCAAATCACGGTCAATCTTGAAATGGTAGATATCAATTGTGTTATCAGCAAGGACCTCAAAAAAAAATCTGTCTCTTCCATTCCAAGATCCGTAAAAACGTTTGACCATCCATCAGTGATAAAGCATCCGCTAATCGTCACTTTGATGTAAACATGCCAGAGCTGAGAACATGTTCTCAACATCACAGGCCCAACAGGATAGCCTAAGTTTCCAGCGCCATCATTGTAAAACGGCGGCAACAGCTGTAATATTTAAGGAAACAATAAGTTTTCTAAAAGTAACACAAATAAGAATAAATTTAAATAAAAAATTTACCAGACATGACGGTGAAGCATCATAAATAATCTTCACAAACGCTGGAGCCATGACTCTATAAACCATAGAATAAAACTGTTTAGTAATTTTTGAAACATGTATCTAATTCATTCAATAAGTAACAGTGATATAAACATTTAAGATACTAAATCTTACACTATGTGGACGTCTATTGATTTATTATGAGATAAGGGAAGTGACCAAGTAAAAGCAACTTACTTTATAAAAGCAATTTCCAACATGTTTATATTTATAAGACTTATAAATCTGAACAGTTGGCTACGAATAACATATTTAACAAATCACATAAAACAATCCCTTAAATATCACATAAACAGAGTGTCTAATGCTCAGATTTGAATGTCAGAAATAAAGGCCAAATAAATTCGCTCACAATAAGAAGCTTCACAACAGATTCATATGTTTACTTATATCATTCAGTCGAATAAGTCAATATAAGAAAGCCCTAAAAATTGATACAAATCAGAAGCTTCACAAAATATTCATATGTTTACTTATGTTATTAAGTGGAAATCGATACAAAATCAGAGATTGATACAAAAACATATTAAAAAAAAGCCCTAAAAATTTATACAACATCAGAATAAGTCAATATAAGAAAACCCTAATATAAGAGCCCTAAAAATTGATACAAATCAGAAGCTTCACAAAAGATTCATATGTTTACTTATGTTATTCAGTGGAAATCGATACAAAATCAGAGATTGATACAAAAACATATTCAAAAAAAGCCCTAACAATTGATACAGATTAAAGACCAGAGAAATATGCATACAGATTAAAGAATCGTACCTTAAATAATGCTTGGCAAATCGATTGACAGCCAAATCGATGTGAAGAAACAGAGGATGATTGATAAATCGATTAACAACCGAATCGATGTAAAGAAACGACTGAATACGTATGGATTTATAGATCTAGGGTTTATGCAACCAATGATCCTTAAATATGGAAACTCATTCATATTTTGGAAGATGATCATAGAGAAAGATGGAATTCGGATCTCTGGTAGAATTATTTGAGATAATATGAGAGAAGGAAGGAAACTTTCATTATTTGAGATAAAATGAAAGTGAAAAGCGGGATGCCAAAAGACCTACAATACATTGCCGCTCAAAAGATTATTCAGACATACAATCAGATGACACGTGGCAATAAGGTTTTTAAGAATAGGACAAATGGCATAAGTTTGTTTTGTTTTATTATAAGGTATAGATTATTTGAGATAATATGAGAGAAGGAAGGAAACTTTCATTATTTGAGATAAAATGAAAGTGAAAAGTGGGATGCCAAAAGACCTACAATACATTGCCGCTCAAAAGATTATTCAGACATACAATCAGATGACACATGGCAATAAGGTTTTTAAGAATATGACAAATGGCATAAATTTGTTTTGTTTTATTATAAGGTATAGATAAGGGGTCAAACAATTAGATGAAGCACAAGAATTTAGTTAAATCAAGTTATAGTATATTATTCAATGGTGAATGAAGTCATGAAATCCATAAATTTACCAAATAAAAAATTAAAAGATTTTAGTTAGAGAATTACGAGAACCGTTGTACACTTTTTATACTCTTTTAATCTGGTCTACGTCACTTTCGTTTTCTCACCTATTATTATCTTAGTAAAGCGGTCTACGTTACTTTCGTTTTCTCACCTATTATTATCTTAGTAAAGCACTACATACAAGCATGTTATACACTCCTTGCAATTTTGCGATTAAATTGTGCATCTATTGAACATTCACTATAAGTTCAAAGCTATAAAGATTAGGATATTATTATCCACATTTTTTAAATATACGTTAAAATATCTTTCATAATTTTATTATAGTTCTCGGAAGCTTAACTAAAAGAAACAACTAGGACTAGAACCCATAATCGATATTCATTTTCACATTCTGAATTAATTGTAAGTTACGTCTACCCATCTTATATATTAATTAAAAAGTAATTTTTTGTCTTCAAACTTGTGAAATTATACAAAATTCTGTCTATTAAAGAACATTAATATTTATTATTTTAAGGCTAAGAAATGTCCGTCTAGTCCACGTCGAAGAATAAATATTTGGTTTTGTAATTAAAAATTGAATCTTTGGATTCATCAAAATATAAACAAATTTGGTTCGATACTAATATGATTGATTTGGACATTTAACCATTACTTATATATTTTCTGTCAAGTTGATGCATCTAGATTTATATTAATTATTAGAGTTAATTGCCATTTTAGTCCATGAGGTTTGTCCAAATTTGTTATTTTACACAATTTTAACGTCATAATTCAATAACAACATTATTATGATTACCCACAAAGCCCCCATACAATTATTATTTTTTCAATCAATAAATTAGTGGAAACCTAATAAGTGGAGTCTGTGCCTAATGTATTTAGATAATTATCAAAATTAAGATAATTGGGATAATGTTTTTTTTACTTGAGGTTATGTACTTGAAACTTGAAGTAATCATGAATGAACAAATTGCAAAAACTTTGCTTAGAAAAATAATATGTTGCACAAATGATATGAAGACGATTGATCTGGACATTTAACTAATTTTCTAGATATTTTGTCATGATGATGTTGTGTATATAAAGTATACTAGGTTAGTTCCCCGTGTGTTACACGGGTTGAACAATTTAAACTATTTAATAAATATTTCTTGTAAATACAAACCAAAGAGGGAGACATTTATATACCAAATTGACATAAATAAGTTAATATAAATATGATGTATGTTAGTATTATAAAATTTATCAGAGAAGCATGTAATCAAACTGTCACTGAAAATAATACAAAAATAAATATATTATATAATACGTATTATTGTATTTCCGTATTTCATTACATTTAAAATTTAATGATAAATAAAAAGTTAGAATGTATGTAAATTACAAAGACACTCAATGTTAAAAAAAAAAGATGTAACATGAATAATGATAATTTACGAATATTTTCATTAAATGTATTATTTGAAGATTTGGAAAGTTGTTACTGAGATTTCAGGATTTTTTTTTTAAATTAGGATTAACTATTATCAAGATTTTAGGATTAATATTTTTTTAATTTAGGATTAACTATGAAACTAAAGAGATAAGCAAACCAATGTGTGACACGTGTCATTTATTGAAACCATCTAATTTTCTGTTTTCCCGCCTCTTTTTATAGTTATCTTATATTAATTAAATATTAAATTAATATTAAATCGTATCCTACTTTAAATTTGAAATAGAATCCTTCTATTTTTCTAACAAAGTGTTTTCTTCGAATTTAAAATTGTTAATTTAAAATAAGATGTTTTTAATTTTTCTTTTGGAAAATAGAAAATAGATGACTCCAATGAATGACACGTGTCACATATTAGTTTATTTATATAGTATAAATTTGGTATATAAAATTACATTTATTCAACCCGTACAATAGACGAGGTTCCTTAAAGTTTTTCTTTTATTTAATATATTAACAAAAAAACATATTCATTTATCCAACAACCAATTGATGAAAAACAATAGATTTGTGAATATAAAACACGTATTATTTGAAATATATTAAAATAAAATACTATATAAATTAAAATTGTAAGATTAAAAGAGAGGGTGTCACGTGACATTATTTGAAATTCTTTATTTTATTTTATCTGCTAACAAAATGGGCTTGACCCAAAAAGAAATACAGTAGCCTAGGTCCCAAAACTGAGTTATATTTGTTGACACGTAGTTCGGGCCTCGGGGCAGGCAAAAACAACTTATCTTTACTATAAAATATATAATTTATAAACATTTGCTTTTATATGTTTTTAAACAGATAAATAATAATAAAATTAAATTGTTATTATTATTTTGAATTTAGGATTAACTATAAAACTAAAGGGGTTATATTTTAGGAGGGAAAATAGAATTATAGATAATCTCATTGATTGACATGTGTCTTAAATTGGTTTACTTTATATTATATGTATAGATAAAAAGACATTTTAGTCATTATGTCAAAATCCGGTAAATTATTTTAATATTTTGTCATGATGATGTTGTGTATATAAAGTATATAAAAAGACATTTTAGTCATTTTGTCAAAATCCGGTAAATTATTTTAGCATCATATATGTTTATTTCCTTTTAATAATTTGTTAAAGTTAGTTTTTACATGCGTTTTAACCTTTTAACTTATTTTTTTAATGATTTTACTCTCTTAGCTTCTCTAGTGGTTTTAGTTATAAATAATTGTCAAGGGATTTAAAACTAAATTAAAACTTTTCTCTCTTTCGGATTTTTTATTTTTATAAGCCAATCAAAACTTCCTCTTTCTATTTAGTTATTATCATAAACAAAATGTCTTCGTTAGTTATAGCTATCAATCGAAATAAAATGTTTAATTTTTATACCATTTAATCACATGTTATAGTCCACGTGCTATTTTTTCATATGCAAGCACAACGGGCTTTTATAGCATAATTCATTCGATCAGCCGGGAAAATTATATTAAAATGGTTACAAGATAAACTTGGTGATACACCCCAAAAATCACCTGATTTAGAACTTAGAAGTGAAAAATAACAATTTTCAATAACGGATGAGAAACGAGTACTCTGTATAAAAATCCAGCGATCTAGGGTTGAACCGAGTATCAAAGAGGAATATGTGAAATACTTGGTGAAGTATCACGTGTAAACATTTTGTATATAGATCTAGTGATGAAAAGGATGAATATTAACATGTTCTCAGCGTTATTGCTAAGTAATAGGATTCGTAATTTCTTATTTTGAGATACATTATCCACTCTTTACTTTTTTGTGATTGTGTGAGTACAATTTATTTAGTTTCAACTAACGTGTCGTATTTAGCTTCCATCATTAGTGAAGCTGACGTGAAAAGATAGTTGAGGAAATCTCGGCCTTTACTTACTTTAACATCACACTAAATAGGTCTACAAAATGGATCAAAGTTGTCCCCGTCTATGTGATTTATGGTTAGTGGAGATCTTATCATCTAGTTGTTGGGGATTAAGTTCTATACAGCTGAATTTTGTAACTTGTTTTGAACACATGCAACATCTATATCTTAATGGATTATTTTGTCTCACTTAGATCTATATAAGAAAGATTTGGTTTGAGTTATCATGAATGTGTTGGGGGGGTACAAACTCAACTAATATCAATTTAAGAAAAAAATGCTGTCTTGCATCCATGGGTTATTCTCTCTATTCACAATTGTTTTGGAGTGGATCCCATGTGGTCTCATATGTTAGACAAGTGGACTAACTAATATGTCCTATCAAGTAGTATTATAGCTATGGTTTTGCTTATATGTGTGGCGTGTTTGATCATAGTTCAACGGCGAACGAAAGATCGAAATTCTTGACTTGTATCTACATTCAAGAAGGTGGATCCATTTAAAAGACTATGTAACAAGAGTTTCAAACTTGCATCGGTTGGGCAACTTGTCCAAAAAAGATAAATTGACCATTGTAGGGAGGTAAACCTGCCAACCTGGTCGACTCAACTCGAGAGGAGTATTATTGGATGCAAACTCAAACTCACATTAATTTGAGATAGGGCTGTAAATGAACCGAACGAACACGAACAAGGCCATGTTCGTGTTCGTTCATTAAGGAAATTAACATGTTCGCGAACTGTTCACGAACGCACACCGAACATAAGTTTATGTTCGTGTTAGTTCCTTAAGGAAATTCAGTTGTTCACAAACAGTTCGTGAACACTGGTCTCGAACAAAAACGAACGCAAGCAAATATAAACGAATGTAAACGAACATTTAACTTGAAAAAAAAAACATTGTTATTCTTAAACATTGAATATAAGTAGTTAAATACAACCATCAAATGATAAATCAAAACACAAGAAGTCTACTACACCACTAAATGATAAATCAAGGTTAACTAACCTAGACATAAGTATCCCAAAAAATGTCTTCGAATGTCCAAATTTTAGCTAACATAGAAAAAAGATAGGGTTTCAAGTTTTCAATATGTTTAGATAAAAGATTTATTATTTATTATTTTTAATATAATCAAACGAACACGAACGAACGAACATGAACAAACGTAAACAAACATATTATACTATATAACATTTTGGGTATGTTTTTAGGTACAGTTCCGGTTAACCTCTACTCTCTCTCACCCTGAGACTTGTCCACGTTTACTTTTTTTTTTCAATCTGATGCTTTTTCCGGCCAAAATGGATATGTTGTCACCGGTCGCCGACACGCCTCTTAAAGTTCAGATCCCGGGTTTGAAAGTGGGGCCTGACTTTTTTTTTGTTACTGAATCCATTGCAACTACAGAATACACTCGCTGCTACCCTAAAATGACGGAAACATATGAACTCCGGCGGTGATCAGGTTACATGCCGGAACCCTAATATCTGTCACTACATGTGACCGGAACCGTCCTTATCGCCGACGACTGGAATGCAGCCAGATCTAATGATTGGTTGGCAGACATATTTTGGATCTCCGCCACCGTGGCGGTTCCGATGAAGAAGCAGGAGGCCGTTAGGAGTCACCGGTGGCTGTGGCTTCAAAGAGAGAGAGACAGACAGAGAGACAGGGAAAGAGAGAGAGTGTGTGACGAAGATGGTGACGGTGATGTGGTGGTTCTGGTTGGAGGCAGTGGTGGTTGCAGTTGCAGTTGCTGTTGGAGATGGTGGAGCTTTTGTGGTGGTGGTATGTGGTTGTGCTAAAAAAGTGATTTAGAACTGGATTTACTTTATCACATAAAGAGTAGTTTTGGATTATTTCATTATTTTTGGAACTGCAACTTTACTATCTACAATTTACATTTACAATTTCTATATTTTATAGATAATAATACAGTCACGTTTGATTGATTGGATGCCAAATATTTTACCTAACAAAATATTTACATATTTTTTTAGTATTTTTATTTTATTTTTTAGATTGTGTTTTATTAGTAATAGGTTAAGTTGTGTTTTATTGGCAACAGGTCAAATTAGATGTATATCACAAAATTTCGACAATTTAATTGATCTATTAAAACATATATCGATACATTTTGGATATATCACAACTTTATTTTTTGTGTTTTTTCTTCCGGTTCTTATACTGAGACTGTACCGGCATCATAATGAACCAAACTGATGACGATCATATTCCCACGCAATGCGCGGTTAAATTTTACTAGTTACTAAACGTTCACAAACGCAGTCGAAAGAACGAAACCTGTGTTTGTTTGTGTTCGTTCGCTAAGCTAACTGAACGAAATTTTTTGTTTGTGTTCGTTCGTTAAGCTAATCGAACGAACATAAATGAACTTCTTAGCGAACGGTTCACGAACCGTACGCTGAATGTTCTGGTTCGTTTACAACCCTAATTTGAGAGCATCTCAAGATACGATGCTAAAAAGTAAAATAAAGTTTGCCAAAATTAAAGGGTCATGCTATTTCCACACGCAGGAAATTATTTTCACACCTCGAAGCGCCCCGCTTTGGCCATAGCGGGGCGCTTCGGTCGACAAAAGATGATTTGATCGTTTAACTGACATAAGTTGCAGAGACATAAAGGTGATACGAGGTTGCAGGAGTCTCGTGAACCCTAAGCGCCGCGCTATGGCCAAAGCGCGGCGCTTCGACCCCAAATTTTCACTTTAAAAGGCCTCACCTGCTCAGACACAACATTCAAGTTTTATGCGATATTGTTACTCTACTATATTGATTTTGGAACATTCAACATACGCGTGATTTTGTTGTTTGTCGATTTTCTTTGCTCTATTAGTTACATCTCTTGAAAAAACGATGTCGTGGTTAAACAACTATCTTTTCGGTCAATATTCTGACGAGTCAGTTGTTCCTGATTCTTACGAGGGGACCGCTATTTCTGAATCGTATGAGAAACCGGTCTCGTCCAACTTGGGGGAGGCAGAGGTTGTATCTGGCATTCGTTATCGTGATAACACGGTGACGCTGGATTTGAATACCCCTGTGGAGGACCCTTACGCACAACAAGGTTATTCGAATTTCGGTTACGGTGGCGAGTACAGCTTTGTACAGCAGGAGTGTGGTCCAAACGACAGTTACGGTTGTCAACAGAGCTTACAAGGTTATTCGAATTTCGGTTACGGTGGCGAGCACAACTTTGTACAGCTGGAGTGTTATCCAAACCACAGTTACGGTTGTCAACCGAGCTTTGAACATCAAGTATATTCGGACCTCGGTGACGATGGTGAGCCGGGGGATGTGTCTGTTGACGAGGAAGGCTGTTACCCGGTTACGTTTTCGTTTGATACAACGCAGACCTTTTCGTCACGTAAAGAGTTGGTGCGTTGGGTACAAGACACGGCAAAAGACAACGGTTACCTCATTGTGACTAAGAGGTCGAATAAAAGATGAGAGAATTACAAGATTTGGTTTCAATGTACTTTTGGTGGGGAGCATAAGAGTATAGCTACACAGAGGAAAACGGGTAGCAAGAAAATAGGCTGCCCGTACGAGATGATCGGGTTTTCGGAATCATCCGGAAGTGTTTGGAGGATCGAGGTGACGAAGGCGAAGCATAACCACACTCCTATTGAACACTTAGAGGGTCACGCGTATGCGAGAAGGCTTTCTTCGGAGGATAAAAAACTGGTTAAGGAGCTGGCAGAGCAAGACATTCCCAACCAAAGTATCTGGCGAACGCTGACAAAAAACAATCCGGCTAGAAAGCTTATTCCGAAAGATATACACAACGCTGTTCAGAAGATCAACGCCGAAAAAAATGTCGGTAAGTCTCCGATGCAAAAACTTGAAAACATTCTTCTCGAAAAAAATTACACTTATTACATGCGCACGAATGAGATATCGAACGAAGTTGAAGATGTCTTCTTTGTTCACGAAAGATCATTCACTATGTGGTGTGCCTTCCCGCATGTGCTAATGATTGACGCCACCTACAAAACGAACATGTACAACCTGCCATTTGTTCAGGTCGTAGGCAAGACGTTGACAAACAAATCGTTTACGGCTGCTTGTGCGGTAATTTCCGCTGAGAAGTCAGAGAACTACCTATGGGTGTTGCAGAGGATCAAGTCTATGCTGGTAGGATGTATGGAACCGCGCGTGATTTTAACAGACAGGGATTTTGCGCTAATGAACGCGTGTGAACAAGTTTTTCCAAAAGCGCATAAGTATCTTTGTCGGTTCCATATTCAACAAAATATTAATAAGAACAGCAAGAAGAAATTCTCTGACAAGGAGTGGAAAAAATTCGTACGTAGATTTTGGTTATTGTGCGAGTCTACGACCGAGGAAATATACAGGTATAACTTGGAAAACCTTGAAGCACAGCTGAAAGAAGATGACCGTGAACGTGGGTATTTCTTACATAATTATGTTCAAATTTTATATAATAACAAAAACTGACTATTTACGTTTTTTTAATTTTAGAGGTTTTTGATTATTTGAAGAAATCCTGGTTGGATCCGTACCGTGAAAAGTTTGTATCTTGCTGGATTAACAAAACTATCAACTTTCACCAAACTACGACCAACAGGGTTGAGGGCATGCATGCAACACTAAAAAGGTCACTTTCCAAGTCATCGCAACACACTGGATAAACTTGTACTGTATGTTGATCATGTTGTTGATAGACAATACGCCGAGATTAGTAGTAGCTTTGAAACAAGCCTCCGAAAAGTGATGACGCACCACAATAATCAGCCCATGCTTGCATATATTCTCATAAAGGTTTCAATATATGCGATTGGGCTTTTGAGTAGGGAACTAAAACGTAAGGAAGACGGGTTGAGAGCCTACGGTGCAAGCTGTGGTTGCCAACTTTTTACCAGCTGTGGTTTGCCATGTGCCTGTCGTTTGGAAAAGTTGGAAAATCATGGTAATTAATATCTTTGACCTTTCTCGTTATGATTTTGCCACCTAATTTGTTTTCGTTCACAGGTCAGCAAATCCGTATCACACACATAGACGTGTTCTGGAAGAAGCTTGACTTCAAGCCTGCAAAGACTAAGATAGAGGATATCGATGTAGACGCGGAATTTGAAAAATTGAAACAACAGATCGATCCAACACCCCCTCAAGTGAAAAGGAGCTTCTTTGAAAAGTTTCAGCAAATCCTCAATCCAGGGAACAATAACAAAAAACCTCCTGCTGTTCTGAAGAAAACTCGTGGTCGCCCAACATTGAAAACGCAGGAAGAAAGAAAGGTTGAAGCCGCTAGAAAAAGCTCGTACATTCCGTCGGAAGAAACTTGGGTCGAGGCCTCAGACGATCATCCCCGTCACAGCTCGTACATATCACCCGAAGATTCTAGAAGACAAAAGAATACCAAACCGATCAACCTACACCCTGATTTCCCGATGATCAAGCTCGGTCCTAAGACGGATATAGCGATCCGCAACTACGCATCTCAGATTCCCGAAGTGATCCATCCATACATCGTTAGAATAAAGGACGTGAAACCAGATGGTCATTGTGGGTTTCGATCGGTGGCTGTTGGGTTAGGAGTGAAACAAAATTCATATTTGATGATCCGGAAACAACTTATAAAGGAGTTACGTACGAACGAATCGCTTTGGAGGCAGGTTTTCGATCCGGAAAACATAGGACATTATGATGCGCTGGTTAGACGGATCGATTTCAAGGGGGTGGGACGAGCAGATATCGAAAATTATATGACGATGCCTGACACGGGGTTTCTTATTGCCCAACGATACGGTGTGATTGTTCACACCTTCGACATGCGTGGGAGCGATACAATTTTCCCTCTGCTGGGCGGGCCAAACGAAGCTGAGGAACCTCACCAGGTGGTTGCGGTTGTGTTCGTCGACCATGGGCATTTCATACATGTAGAGCTTGGAGGTTGTTATCCAATGCCTCCCCCAAACCCACTCTGGAGAGCGAACATAACAGAGCGCGCAGCAGCCTGGCATACATTATACAGGGATCAGATCAACGCGTACGAAATGCTTACGTATCGTGCCCCTGACCTTAATGTAACCCCATATGTTCACGATGTATGTTAAATGTGTTTAATAATAATCACGTTTGTGTTTGTTCAATATATGCGTTACATCACGTTAAAAACCGAATGTCACCGGCGCGACCCAATCAGATTCAATACGCACTTGTACGACCCAAAATGACAATATACATCATAATACTACAATTAATGAAAAAATACGTCATGTTCATGTACGGTAGGCGGCTGATACACATAACACCTCTCACAGGAGTACTTGTGCTTTCAAACCAAAATGATACGATATAACGGAATAAGACATCACACGTAACCGATTTGATCCGGAACTTGCAGTATAGTCCATATATAATAAAAAATGATGTATAATGGAAAAAACATAAAATTTAGACTATTATCGACGCGTTTGTGAATTAAAAACAATTTTAAAAAAATAAAAAAAGGCCCTAAACGCCCCGCTTTGAGCTAAGCGACCCGCTTTGACCTCAAAGCGCCGCGCTATGGCCATAGCGGGGCGCTTCGATCCCTCGTTTAAACCAAAGCGGGGCAGCTTCTCCCCCATTTCAAACATAAACACAAAAACACACACTAAGGTGCGATTTCACACATTCTGAGCCGGAGATCTTCGTTTTCAAGCATTCAACCGCTAAAAGGTAAGATCGAACACCCTTAATCGTTTTCGTTTAATGTATGTTGAAATATGTGTTGATTGGGGCGGGTATGGAGGATCTGCTGGGTTCTGTTCTTCATCATGAAGAACCAAAGCGCCGCGCCGAGGCCAAAGCGCGGCGCTGTGGTTCATGTTTTTTTTTTTATATTATTTGTTTTTGTTTAATATTATTTGTTTAATAATATTTGTTTATTATTTAAATTGTTTAATAATATTATTTGTTTATTATTTTATATTTAATATTATTTGTTTATTATTTAAATTGTTTAATAAATAGTTTAGTAATATTATTTGTTTATTATTTTATATTTAATATTATTTGTTTATTATTTTATATTTAATATTATTTGTTTATTATTTAAATTGTTTAGTAATATTATTTGTTTATTATTTTATATTTAATATTATTTGTTTATTATTTAAATTGTTTAGTAATATTATTTGTTTATTATTTTTTATATTTAATATTATTTGTTCAACGTCCAGGGATGGATTCCTCCGATGACGAGATTGAGCATATGGAGGCAGAGGTAGATGTGGGAGAGGAGGGAGAGCCGGCATGTCCGTACCTGCAGTTTCCGCAGGGGTCACGGGCGAGGGGGAGATGCGCTTGGTTGCGCACCATAGAGATTGGGGAGCACGTAGGGATAGATTGGGACCTGCTGGAGACCGTGGGAGAGGTCGCGCGGGCGCGTGATATAGTTGGACTGGATACTCCTTGGTCGCGCCTATTTGAGATAGCGATGGAGGACTCGTACCCTGAGCTTACGGTCGAGTTTCTTTCCACGTTTACATACGTGCCGCATCCGGTGGATTACGTGGAAGACCCGGCTTTTCCAGTCCACGAGGTTACATTCCGTCTCGCCGGTCAGGAGTTTCAGTTGAGTGTGCGGCAGTTTGCTGTCCATACAGGTTTGTACATAGAGCCCGAGCTTGATACTGATTTATATACGCAGGCGGTTACGGCGATGGACAGGCAGACGCTTATCAGTTTCTGGAGGGCCATTTCCAGGGTTCCCTTTGGGAAATCCTGGCAAAAGGCCACCACCATTAGAGACCCCTTGTACCGATACCTGCACCATGTTATCGCGTCTACTATCGTGCTGCGGGGTGCCAGCAGGGAGAAGGTCAACCTCAGTGACCTTTTCTTTCTATACTGCCTACTGCGCCGCCAGCCCTGCGATCTAGCAGCCTGCCTGGCAGATTACTTTGCCACAGCATACCACCGGCAGCTCCGCGGGTACGTGCACACTGGCTCATACATCACCGCCATTGCACGCTCGCTAGGGCTCGTGCCCGAGCATGATACGGAGCTGTCCGATCCGGTCCCGTCTACCAGGTTGGGCCGCGCGTCAGTATCTGCCATGCAGATCACCCGTACCTTTGATGTTGGTCTGAGGTTTAGGGGCCGTGACGGGCTGATTTGGCATCCGGAGGTGGTGCCGGAGGTCATCCCGGTTGTTATTGAGGTGAGGCCTGGAGTGTTAGCCCCTCCTGATGTTCAGGCGGCCGCTCGGCAGGCTCAGCTACAGGCTCTGGGACTCGATCAGTTCCCGGGCCAGCCTCAGGCTGAGGCTCAGGCTCAGCCTGTATTAGAGGATCCGGCTCAGGAGGAGCATGTCGAGGAGATCCCGGTACCACCAGTTCAGCCAGCTCCTGAGCCGCCACAGTACCCGCAGCACGTTTACGATGACCTGCCTCCGGTAGCGCGTGAGGTGGCTCGGGACTTCGACCGGCGCCTCAGACGCCAGGGCGCACGCATTGACTGGATCGTCGAGACGCTCGTTTCTCTACGAGAGCTCGCTGGGTTGCCTCCACTTCCCCTCCCACCGTCCCCACCGCACGAGGATTAGTACCTTAGTTTGTTTGTATAGTGATTTGTTATGTATTATGTACTCAATTGTACCTTTTTGTTTTGTATGTACAAACTGATATATATAAATATATATATTGCAGTTAATCTTCTATTTACATCACGTTGGTTTTGGATTGTTTACGTTTAATTCTTATGGCTTTTTGTACATTTTATTTAACGTGTTCGTTTAATTTAACAAAATAAACAAGGTTAACAGTTTATAAAGACGCACTTATATTATATACGTTCTATAAAAATAATGACGTAAAAAAACGTAACTATAAAACAACTATGAATTATATGTACCTAATATTTTATAATAATAATAAAACTCAAATACAATTTTTTCCTCCAAAAAACACTACCAAACTAACCCACATCCCACCTATTTCAAAAATAAAACAACACAAGCTCCTGTCAGTCCTTGTCTGTTGACCATGGCCAAAGCGCCCCGCTATGGCCAAAGCGGGGCGCTTTGAGTGTGTAAAAAGACAAACAGCGTGTGCGAATAGACCAGGCCAAATTAAATCTTGGAATGTGAACATTATCGTAGATAAGAGAAAGGTCCAACTAAGGCTTCAAACAATGATTGTAGATAAGAGAAAGGTCCAGCTAAGGCTTCAAACAATGATTGAGTGAGGCATGATTCATGAAGATTGAAGAAGCTCTCAACAATTTCTTTTTGAGAAAAAGTCTTATTATTAAAACTCTATACATATATAATAGACAAAAAATTACACATATATTACTCTTCTTATAATAAATCTATAACCCGAGTTGGGTCTTGGGTGAGAAGAAAATTTTGGTTCAAGAGAATACAATAATTTAAGTTGATTATAAATTTATTGTTATTGCCCATGTAATAATTATATGTAGATTATTTAATTATATACTTTATGATACAAGCGTTAGCCAATAATATTTTAAAGTAAACAACAATATGTACATTAAATAATGTTATCGTTTTAAAAAATGTCATTTCGACACCTACATGTTTCGTGTTTAGAATTCATAAATAGATGATGTGATTGTGTTATTAAAAGAGTATATATACAATTATTATTATTATTTTTACATTATATAATTACACGTGGAAATATCACATGATATACAAAGCATCCATTAAAGCAGCGGTGACCCTGCGAATAACGTCATCTCCGGGTTACCTTCCCGTCTCCTGCAGTCAATTGCACATTGTCTCTTTTGCCCCTCTTCTTCCAGCCACCTCAATGACCACCCTTTTTTTCATATTTTAAATATTAAGTCTTTTAGAAAATAAAATCAACCACGGGTGTTTACGACTTTACGATCCGGTTATCAAACTGCGAGAAAAATCGTTAGTAACTGTTTTTTATTATTGAAAACGATATCTGTTTTTTATTATTGAAAACGAAGACTGAACCGTTGAAAATTAAAACCAAACCTAAGCAAACGGTAACTAACAATTTAGTTTCGATTTAGTTTTACTATTTAAGCTTTACTTTTATACAAAGGCATATAATTTAGAATGAAAAAGTTGTGGATAATATATAAACTAAGTTGTCTAAAATAACCAACCATCTAAAAATGCATTAGAAAAATCACATCTAGCCATCTAATAACAGACTTAGTCCATTTTTAATCTTGTTCAACCTAATATAAAATACAAATGATCAAATACAAGTAATTTAAAAAAAATTGAAAAACCAATCATACGGCCTGGTTTAGTTTTATACGGTTTGAGAAATTTAAAACCGTAAACCAAACTGTTTGTCACAGTTTAAAACACTTACCCCCCCCCCCCCCGCGCCGAGCACTCGCTATAAAGTTGGGTGTCGAGTACTTTTCGCCTAGGCTGATTACTCTTTGCGTAACCTCCGCCTAGACTGAGTACTCTCAAATCCAACTAGCGACTTTTGCAACCATATTTAAAATAACCGACCAAAATTTAATAAATAAAATCGACTATGAACCAAACCGATAACCCGTTTACACAATTAACCGAACCCTCAACACAACCCTACAATCTACTTTTTTTATTTGTTACAACCCATTTGAGTGGATAAGGTATTAAACAAATGTTAAAAAGCATCTGAATATGGTTTTGTATTGCGTCTAAATACGTAATTAACCCAAATCCTCCACATGGTCCAATTTGACGACGAAGCCCATTTTGGTAATTTCACACTCCACCCGAATGCTCTTTATATGATTTTCCGATTCTATTTGTTTCATCTTCATCCTCTGCGGGTTGATTGTACCCCTGCAAAATTCCCCCAAATTTTCTTCTTTCACCCCTTTGGATCCCTATAAATCTTTCATAATTCCTCTCTAATTTCAATCCCCACGTAGCTTTTTTCAATTTTAATAACCCCATTCTTTCAATTCAATTTATAATCAACAAAAACAGAAATAAAAATAGAATCTTGTAGACGTAATCTAATGGGGTTTGATCAATTTAGGGTTTTTTTGTAATTAATTTGTAATTGGGTATTTTCTTTTACGAAAAAGGTCGGTTTTTTTGGGTGTGGGGAGGATGGATTGCAGGGTGTGTCCAGTGATAGGGGACCCGTGGTTGAGGATGTCCGGCGGTGGTTCCGGCGGTGGTAGTGGTGGTGTAGGGGGGCAGATGTTGGGTGGGGCGTTTAGTCATGAAAGTGAACATGATTTAGCGGCGATGGTTTCCGATTTCTTGGAGAATGAAAGTAGTTGTGGGGCTGATTCACGGTGTAGTAGCGATAGCGATTCTGGTTTCTGTGAACTTGCTCATCTTGCCGACAAGATTTCGGTATAATTTTGTTTTTTTTTAATCTGTCAATTATTGATGTTGTGTGAATTATGATGGTTTGTTCATTGTGTGCTTTTTGGTTTTGTTATTTTTTTAAAAGGTTCTTGGGGTCCCATGTGTTGTTTGTTTTATGGTTGCCATAAAAGTGTTGAATTTACCCATAAATAGTAATTTTCTTTTTGTACAATTAAAGTATGGATTTTTGCAGCCAAAATTATGATAAAAGTATGTTGAGTTTCATTGAATTTTGATGTGTTTAGGCACAGTAGGTGTGGAACATGGAAATATCCTGGTGTTTGGTTAGAATTTGCCTTTAGTATTTCTGCCTAACTTTGAAATATGCATGTCCATATTTTAAGAGTTAGGATGGCAATGCTTTTCTCATGTTTTTATTTATTTGTTATTCTTTATATTTATTTTTTATAATAGTAGGTAATGAATGTTCTTACAAAGAACTCAAAATATAGTAAGAAGGTTAATAACGAAAACGGATGTTGGCACATTGCGTTAACGTGTAAGTATTGTGTTTTTATGTGGCTGAAAAACCTTTCACAATATATATCTTTTTGTGTGTCTGAGTTGGTCGTGCATCCTCTGTTGCGGTTATCTGCATCTAAATAATCAGAAAATTATATATTTTAAGTTTGAAGTAGTTAACAATGGTGTTCGTTGAATTTTCTTCAACGGAATGGTGAGGGTTCAAACCTCATTGTGGATATTTAGGTGGTGTAGAATTAAGGGGTATGTGTGTCCAGTTTTAAATAAAGAAAAATTAGGTGTGATAATGTGTGACTGAAATTTTACAACCATAACGCCATTAAATAGATGCACTCGTGTGGGTTTTTATGATCACCGGTTGAATTTGGTAGAGAAGTAATTGCTATCAGGCATTTATCGTTCCTCTTGCAGTTCTTTCTTGTATTTGTGGTGACAACTATTACCATTTTGAATCTAAAGAGGTAACCTTGTGGGCCAAAATCAATGTCATTGATATATTTCCGAAATGTTGTATGTTTTCGGACACGCTAGTTATTTACCGAAAGTTCAAAAATTATGGACTATAAGTTATATCGAGTCAACTTGACCTGTATTACAAAGCAACTTGTTTTGACCCATAACACAACCCACCCACCCTGCCTAATTTGCGTTCTTTATGAAAGATAGAATTTATGGGCAATGAACATGAAGTGATCGAAACTGTTATGGTGTGTTTGCTATAAACGGAAGACAAAAAAAGATGACTTGGGTAGCCTCTTAATGACCATTCAGATGTTACCTCTTAATGGTTTAAAACCTCTGAATGAATAAGAGGTAACCTCAAGTCTGAATGGTTAAGAGGTAACCTCTGAATGGTAAATCATCACATGTCACATTCTTCTAACTTCTCATTGGTAAAATTCTTAATGGTTCCATTAAGAGGTAGCCTCTTAATGACCATTCAGAGGCTACCAAACAGCCCCTTATTAGTCGTTGTGTTGGATATTTGGATGCTTGATTATTAATTATTAATATACATTTATGCAGTACTACAAAGTTTTGCTAGATCAACATGGGATTGACATGCTGTCAGTGGTTAACTCTCTGATTTTATCGATCAACGCCATGGACCTTGAATTTATGAGATGCGGTTCATGCAATACTAGTTGCATAAGGTTCTCTTTGGTCAAACTTCTCAGGCTTTCTGGTTATGATGCTGCTGTATGCACTTCAAGGTGGCAGGGCACCGGAAAAGTTCCCGGAGGTAATCTTTAACCTATTTTTAATACGCGTATTATAAGTTCCGGAATGTGAATTTTCGGTAATCGTTTGTGGTGTTAACGATAGAAACTTTTCATAAAAAATGCAGGGGATCATGAATACATCGACATAATAAACTATAACGACTCTGGAAATTCAGACCGTCTAATCATTGACATCGACTTTAGAAGTCACTTCGAGATTGCTCGAGCCGTTCCGTCCTACAACCGGATATTAAACTCACTTCCCGTTGTTTACGTCGGACCGTTAACAAAGTTAAAACAATTTCTTCAAGTAATGGTGGAAGCCGCCAAATCATCGCTCAAACAAAACTCCATGCCACTTCCTCCATGGAGATCTCTCGCCTATTTGCAATCCAAATGGCACTCCCCTTATCAACGACAAATCCACCCTGAATTAGACCCCGTTTCCGACCCTTTTGATTGCCAACGCAAACTCTGTAACGGGCACCTGAATCGGCTCAAGTCTTTGATCCAGTTCGAGCTGGAAACGGATAGGAACCATCTAAAGAAGCCCGCGGGTCGTGTTAAGGTTGATAGGTGGAGGATAAGAACACCCTGAGAGATGTAAAGTATTTACACGGTTAAACACGGTAACTAATAATTTAAACCCGTCAAGATTGGTGCGTTTTTCTGGCCTTTGGAAGTTCTGATGGGTGGTGGTATACTTGTTTTTTGATTTACACTTGTCACCTGAAGATTTTTGGTGACTTTATTTATTCAAAATTTATTTTATAGGGTTTTTTTTGTGGATTTTGTTTTTCGTCTTTTGATGATGATCTGATCCTCAGTGTTTTGTTATGTGGATCCGAAAAAGTTTTGGTTTGTTGTTTTTTTTTATACTTGAAATTTGTTTATTTTGTTGAGTTGTTATAAGAGGTTGGTTGGACAATGTAATGTTTTTTTAATTTAAAGATGGTAAAGTTGGATACATGTATTGGGTTGCAATTCTGGTTTCTCAATCTTTGTTCTTGAATGGTTGTGTTTCTTATGGATTGGTTGGAGGCGATGACAGCTTATTGTTATTGATTTATCTTTTAATTTAAAAGAGTGAAAAAAATGAGCGGGCCGGGTCTGGTCGGCTGTGTGTGTGTTGGGGGGGGGGGGGGGGGGGGGGTATTTTAGTCATGAAATTGTACGCAAACATGTATTGGGTTTTAGAATTGTATGGGAAACAGTGGTTTTTTTGGTGTTGGAGGGAGGATGGATTGCAGAGTGTGTCTGGTGACAGGACCCGTGGTTGATGACAAGGGCAGTGGTTGGCAGATGTTGGGTGGGGCTTTTAGCCATGAATTAGCAGCGATGGTTAGCGATTTATTGGAGAATGAAAGTAGTTGCGGGGTTGATTCACGTTGCAGTAGCGACAGCGATTCGCCAACAAGATTTCGGTATTATTTTCATTTCTTAATGCATCAATTATTGATATTGTATAATGCTGCTTTGTACATGCTGTGCTTTTTTAAGTGTTTCTCCGAAAGGTTCTTGGGGCCTCATGTGTTTTATGCTGTGCTTTTTTAAGTTGTATATTGTGTCGTGTTTCACCCAGAAATAGTTATTATCTTTCTGTTCGATTGGAGCTTGGTTTTAAAATGTGCGCATAATGCGTGATGCGCCCGTTGCGCTAATGAGAGCGCATTGCAACACCTGATGCGTTGCGTTTACATGATGCGATGATATTGCGACAATTTCGCATAATGCGCCCGTCGCAAAATGCGCCATGATGCACGCATCATTGTTTGTTATGTTTTTTTTCCCAGATTTCATGAAATGGGTTGGGTTTTTTCAATACTTAATATTTTAGCATGCTTGAATTGAACCATTATGGTTCCTAAACACTTTTTATGGTTCTAGAAACATTTTAGGATGCTTGATTTGAACTTAAAAGCACAACTCTTTATCTTCTTACTACGACAATTGTTTTAGTTTTAGTATGTTTTTATAAGTTGTTATGTATAAATAATTTTAGTATACTTTTATAAAAAGCGCATCACATACGTGATGCGCTCGCATCACGCATCAGATTTTTGGACCAAACGCATCGGAGCGCATCGCGCAATTTAAAACCAAGGATTGGAGTATGTGATTTTGTGCAGCCAAACTTTGAATTTTGATATATTTAGGTACAGTAGGTGGAACATGACAATATCCTGATGTTTGGTTAGAACTCGCTTTGAAATATGCATGTCCAAATTTCAAGAGTTAGGATGGCAATACTTATTCCTGTGTTTTTTTTTTTTTTTTTACAATAATAGAGGTGGTGATAGATACTTAAAGAACAAAGTTTGATTTATTGAAGAGCTAAGATAGCTGACCAGTTTTGAGAGGGGCTAATCTCCAATACATGAACACTAGATATTCAAAATAAACAAGACCAGGAAAACTACAACTGGAGATAGAATACTTGAATGACAAATAAAAGAGTTACCTCCTAAACTTCAGCCCCTAATTTAAACCTTTTGACTTTCCTCTCGACTTTGACTCCCCTAACAGTCCAGTCCCCCACTAACTAAACCCTAAACCTTTTGGACCCGGATGGGTCGACCCACTGATAAGGTGGAGTCGTATCAATACTTCCCGCCCAAAGAAACGACTTGTTCTCAAGTCGAAAAGAGGCTGTTTGTGTGAATTTGCGCTGACTCGTATCATAAACCGAACAGTAGGCCACCGTAGCTTGAGGTGGCACCCTCACATTTTTTTTCAACAAGTACCCTTTTATGGCAACATTTCGACGCTGGGCACCAATCGAGTCTACCAGCGGCATTCGGGCTGTGGTTTCGATGGGACCCCATGGTGGACACATGCCCCCCCTCCCCCCCTGAACAGTACAACCCCCCAAAAAAATGTTCTGTTTATTTCTTGTGTTTCTGCATCGGGCTCTAGGGGCTCCTTCAAATACAATTCACTTCTTCAAGAGTGATCGTCCCAGCAACACCAATTAAACTTTCATAACTTCGGTTGTGATCCATAACCCCATGCCCAAGTGCATCACTCTCCATAGCAATACCCAAATTGTCAACTGAAACATGCCCAGTTCCATCGTCATCATCACTAGAACTGACGCCGGGAGCTTCCTCCTTGACCAGATCTGTCGGTGGGCCTTTGGGTTCATCCGGAGGTTCTTTGTCCTCCATCCAAGCCTTGATCGCTGCAATATCCTCCTTCAGGGCTACTAGAGTCTCTATCCGGGCTGCAATGGCTGCTAATTGAGCAGCGAGCGCAACTGTCTGATTTGGTGATAAGTGGATTCTGAATCATCTTCGCCTCATATTTCAACCTTTTGACTTTCCTCTTGACTTTGACTTCCTTAACATTCAGCCCCCCACTAACTCAGCCCTAAACTTTTGCTCTTGGTTGATTGGGTTAAGGTAATTGTCACCAAGACCTTTTGGACCCGGATGGGTCGACCCGCTGATATAGTGGAGTCATTTCAGGTGGTGGTTAATGAATGCACTACAAAGTACACAAATTAATGAAATATAGTAGAAGCTTAATAACTTAAACAGATGTTGGCACGTCGCGTTGTAACTATTATGCGTGGCTATAAAACCGTTATGTCCGTATTGGTTGTTCATCTTTTGCTGCGGTTATCTACATCTTGACAACATCACTCATGCAGTAAAAATTGGTGTGTTATTATGTGACTGAAAATTCACCAAATGTTCTGCTTTTACCATAACTCCACTATTAAATGCACTCGTGTGGTTTTTGTGATCAAGGGTTGAATTTGGTAGAGAAGTAATTGCTATCGGCATTTATCAGTCCTTTTGCAGTTCTTGCTTGTATTTGTGGTGACCACTATGTTAAACATATACCATTTTAAATTTAAAGGAGTAATCTTGTGGACCAAAATCAATGTCGTCGGTATATTGCAATGCTTATAAAGCGTAAGGAAGTAAACTTCGGTTTGGGATTCTTTTCATTAAACGAATTGTTGTATTTTTTGGGACAGACTATTTATAAACAAAAAGTTGAAAAAATTGTGGACAATTAGTGTATTGACCCGTACTTAAAAGCTACTCGTTTTGACACGTTACACAACCTTCTCGCCCTGCTTAATCCGCTATCTCTATGAAAGGTAGAACATAATCCTTATGGGCAAAAATCAAGTGATCCAAACTATTGTGACGGTCATGTTATAGAATGGTTTTATTGTCGATTTGTTGGATATTTGGATGCTCTAATTTGATTATTAATCTGCTTTTGTGCAGTACTACAAAGCTCTGCTGGATCAACATGGAATTGGCGTGCTGTCTGTGGTTAATTGTCTGATCTAATCGACCAATGCCATGGATCTTGAATTTATAAGATGCGGTTCATGTAATACTACTTGCATAAGGTTCTCTCTGGTCAAACGTAGTTGTTTTTGGTTCATGTAATACTAGTTGCTGCCAGTGGTTAATTACTAGTCACCGATGCTACAGAAAGTACGGCTCGTGTTTTGCAAGATGATTGATGTTCATAAAAGATTTTGGACCCGAGAAGAGTTGCTACACCTTCCACGTCCGCCGAGTAGAGTAAAAATCATAGTTAAACAGTAATATTGTTTGATTTTCATTTAGAACCGCTTTCACTTGATCGTGCACTTTTAACTGTTTTGCTTACATTTTTACCTATTTACTTTGTTTTAAATTTGTAGCTTGTCAACTGGTGGAAGTGAGGGAACGCCAAGAAGCTGAAACCCGACCACCAAAACAGAAATATACTGACCCCCGTAAATGTAAAGAGTTCGAAGATCTAATTAGGAGAGTAAGGTGGAACAAAAGCGTGTGGATGAAGCATGCTAAGAAGGATTTCAATAGTGCTAGGAATGTTTGGGTACCCGCGCTTGATTCTTTTGATGATTGTCGTTTGGTATTGAACCATAATTGATTAGACGAGCTGTAACGTAATGATTCGGTTTGGCGCGATCGTGTTAAGAGTTGTAATTTCGGGTTAGCGCCCTGCAACACGCGTGGGTGGTGTATAAAACTAGTTCTTATTGATTCCTCTTGTAATTTGAAGGAGTGGAAAAAATGAGTGGGCTGGGTCCGGTAGTTACGTTGAATTTGTTAAATGTTGCGCCTGGCTGCAATAGCCCAAATGTTTAAATTAACTCTGGCCCAAATATAAGTTGATTTCAAATTTGGATTTTGGAGTATAGCGAATTAGCGAACATATGAACGAGAACGACAATAGAGAGTTAGAGACGTAAACGGTACGTTCTCTCAACTCTTTAAAAGAGAAATAATTTATCTCTTTATGGTTGCATTATTAAACATTTTTCTTTTCTAAATACATTGGAGGATTTAATCCTAATCGGGTTTGAAGTGGGTTCGAGATAAATCAACATGCTGAAGATAAAGATGGTTTGGTATATTTTATTAGAGCATTCTCATTCAAGCCACCAAAATCTGTATGGGGGGTTTTTAAAATATAAGAAGTATAAAAAGTGGTTGTGAGTGGAGGAGATAGAAAATGTTACTGTTCATCTGTATATTTGGGGGGGACACTGTTCACCCCGTATACTTTTTTAATATATATTGAAAGTGGTTGTGAGTAGAGGAGAGAGAAAATGTAATATATATTGAAAATGAGAGAGAAAAAGTATTTGTTTTTAGTGAAAATATATTGATATAGGAGTTGTTTTTTAGTGCAATGTATGTATATTTTTAGTGGATTGGATGTGAATGCTCACTAGGTTATAACCACGGGGTTGAATAAATAAATTTTATATACTAAATAATAAAAATAATATATCTTTAACCTCATTTATTGTACAGTTTGAATAAATATAATTTTATATATTAAATAATAAAAAGTTATATCTATAAAAACCATATTGTACGGGTTGAATAAATGTAATTTTATATACCAAATAAAAAAGTTATATATTTAAAACCACGTGTATTACACGAGTTGAATAAATGTAATATTCTTTATCAAATAATAAAATAATAAATCTTTAAAAAACCTCATTTATAACACGGGTTGAATAAATGTAATTTTATATACCAAATAATAAAAAAAAAATACATCTTTAAAAATATGCGCATTACACGGTTTGATTAAATGTAATTTTCTGTACTAAATAATAAAAATATATCTCCTTAAAAAAACCCCGTGTATTATACGAATTGGATAAATCTAATTTTGTATATCAAATAACAAATTTATATCTTAAAAACCTCATGTATTACATGGATCGAGTAAATGTAATTTTGTATAGTGAAAATAAAATATGTAATATATTAATACAAAGTTTGGTTTTCGTGATAAAAATAGATTATTCTGTTGTTGCAAAATTTGTTAATGAAGTCTCAATAAATTTAACCCTTTATTTAAAACTCCGTAAATGTATAAATGAAAAATAATATTAGTTAATTTTATTTTAAGTTTCGTAAAATCTATTTGATACCAAACTAAACAAAACGTTCAAATATAATTAATTCAAATAAATAATATTATAAATGAGAAGGAGATTAAACTAAATAATAATTATCTATAAGATATTAAACTAATAATATTTAGTAGAAGGATTATCTATAATATAAGACATTAAAATAAATAATAGTTAGTAGGGGGTGATCTATAATTAATTAGAAGAGATTAAACTAAAATTATAATTATCTATAAGAGATTGGCTAATATGATGACGAGTGTCCCTAAAGTGGTTTCTTTTATTATATAGTACTAGCGGTAAGACCCGTGTGCAAACACGGGTCGTTTCTTAGAAAACCAACCATAACACATTTTGACAGAGAGTAAAAAAATAATTAGTGCAGACTTACAAAATTGATATAAATTAATGATCAATAGATTTATTCAACAGCAATTCCATTATGTTGATAGCAAACCACTGTTGTCTATTAACTGTTAAAAAATTCTGTTGCTTTCCAACAGACTTTAATAATAACTGTCATCCATTATCTCCAACAGAGCTTGCCAGATGGATAGATAGTAACTATCAGATGTTAGTTAACCCATGTTAAAAAGGTCACTCAACAGAAACTACAAAGGTTAGTAAACAGATATTAAGAGAATAATGTTATTAACAACATGTGTTAGAAAACCATGCATAACACATATTGATAGAACATATACATATGTGTATAGATATTGTACCAAAACGTGTTATCTATTATAGCTAAAAGACAACTATAGACATGCATCATCAGTTAATATATAAGATACATATAAATATTTCCATTGTGCTATCCACAAAAAAAAGTAGCACCCACCCATTGACAATGAAACTTGTTTATAGACATAACTACATATAGAACATGTCTAAGAAGCAAAATTAGTACCAACAACGAACCAAATATACAACCACAAACAATCATGACATGAAACTAAGAGGACTTTATCTTTGTCACGATATACACAACTTTTTTTAACTTCAGCAATTGAGTAGACTTATGAAACTCTAACGAAATTTCATCACCAAAAGCAATATTGCAAGATCTCAGATAAGAAGACCATCCAACAACAGCATAGTTGAATCCAGTATTGGTTTTTTGAGATGTTGTAAACAGTTCCTGGACTTCACATTTGAGATTCTGGATCTTGATAGGCTTAGGACTATCAGTATGCAGATCCAACGAAGAAGATACATCTGATGGCAGTTGCTAAAAAACAAAAAATTGAATAGTGAATTTTATAAAATATTGATATATAACTGAAATTGTTGAAATAACGAAACAAAGCAACGACTGCAAAAGCTTACAAGTCTGTCTTCGGCATGTGTGGTGAAGTGTAAGACTGATTCTGAAGTGGATGATACTAAACGAACCTTTCGAACTTTACATGGTCTATCAAAAGCTTTATTATCCTCTACAATTGTCTTGCCACGAAGTTTGCGCATCTTTTCCACCTAAGTAAATTAATTTAGAATATAACAACTCTAAATTCTTGAAATTATATAACTTTCTTTATCAACACAAACTATCTTCTCAACTCAGCTTTGAAGTTTAAGACTCAATCATACAGAAGAATATCAATATATTGAGACAATAATAAAATAGACAGTATAAAACTAATAAACACTTACATTAGATACAACACTTGAAGAGGCAGAAATGTCACGAACAGGAAAATCTTTAGACTGTAGTTGATGATCGTTAACATCATCAGCTATTTTTACAGAATGATCTTTAGGCTACAACAAAATTTAAAAAAACCTTCTTATACTTATAATACAATAAAATATATGCATAGAAAATTATAAATTTACAGCATTTTTAACATCTGACTCATCAACCAGACACGCAATCTTTGAATCAAATAGCCCATCATCAGCAAACTATATTTATAAGAAGGATCATATATAAGAAACCATATTTTAAATCATAATAATATATAAATATTACATGTGTATATATACATTAAAAATATCCTCAAAACTCGTAAGCTGCTTAGAATTACCAACCGAAGCTCCAGCATCCTCATCATCCAAAGCAACTTCCCCGGAATCCAGAAGCTGTTTGTGTTTAGCCTACAAAATGAGATTTCAAAAGTTATTAGCATAATATAATAAAAGTTACTTATCACCGTCATGTTATCAAACAATGTATTATATCATCAAAATTTTATACCGCAGCCAATAAATCAAACCCATCATCTCCATAATCCAAATTTTATACCGCAGCCAATAAATCAAACCCATCATCTCCATAAACTGAATCATCCAAAACAACTACATCAGCTTTCTTGAAAGAAACCTCAGTTCCAGTCTCGGAATGGAAAAAGGAAAGCTCAAACGTTTTAGATGCAATCATGGTGAAAACCAACCAAGATTCAACTGGTATGGGAACTTCTTCAATCAACTTTGACCATCCATCAGTAAATCCGCATCCATCAGTCCATCCTTTCATCATCACATTCCAAAACCTTTCGCCAACATAGATAGTTGCCATCCCATACTCGTAATTTTTACCATATAATTGTTTCCAAAATTTGTCAGCAATTAGCTATAGAAGAAGCAAAGGAATATTTAGCGCATACTTGCAAATTTGATATGAACTAATGAGCAACAGAAGTTACAACAGATTAATCAACAAAAGTTAAAATGAGAATTACTCAACAGGGTTAGTCAACAGTAGTTACACTATTTACACACAACCTAACCACTTTTTGGCTATCAACTATTACATACCTCTGTTGCTATCCAACAGAGGTTTCGTAACAACTGCCATTCATTATGTCCAGCAGAGGTTGCAACGTGGACAGATCTTAAATATCAGATGTTAGTCAACCGAGGTTAAAAGACTTAGTCAACAGATGTTAAGATTATAAGGAAACACACGTTAAAAGGGCAAATAGATGTTAGCAAGCTGTTGAGATAGCATAAAATATTTAGAGTAAGTAACGAAATAATATATTGTTACTTACAGTCATGCCAACTTCAGGGCTAATATTTGCTGAAATGTAAGAGTTCTCGTACAATTTTTCTTTAAAACATGAGACAACGAACGACAAACGTCCAATAGCTTTCACCAATACAGCATCTTTCGTTTTCAAACAACAATCTCTAACAGACTTTGTCCATCCATCCGTAAATATACAATGATCATCTCTCTTCCTTACTCGTACTAACCATGATTTGTCACCATCAATTAACTCTACAATTCGCCCATACGGACCTCCTTGCCCCACAACAGAGTCTGAAAATCAAGTGGTATATTCTGCAACAGTAGTTAACAAACATCTTACATCAAAAATTAACGTAGAATCCTAATAGTAGCAAGAAAGTTAAAAAACATACCAAAAATATAAAATCATCTTCATTAAGGAATTGTAAAAAGGATGGTGTTTGATTGGATAGATTCATATCTGCAATAAACAATTTAAACTTACAAGTTATTATAAAAATCAAGTGGTATATTCACACACTTAAGGTATTATAAAAACAAAGCACAAAACGAAAAGCATCATCTCTCACAACAATTAAGCAAATGAGCATCAACCAAAAATTATATGGTTGATTTATCAGTCGTAATGTAGAAGACAACATCACGAAGATGCATGCACAAATTGTGACAGAGAATGCTATCAGTAACTTCATTTAAGTTAATGCAGTACTTAATCAATAAAAATACACCGGATTACAGCAACTATTATTTGCTTCAAGAGAGAATATGAAACGCCGTCAGTGACAAACACATACTCATAACATCAAATAATGATTAATCTAACATATATAATACAAACAATAAATTCAAAGAAACAATACTTGATTTTATAGCGTGTAATCTATATTATGCAATAGAACCTTACCGATTTTGATAAGAAAGTTATTTGAGAAAACTTTCGAATATCTTTTCTGGAGCTTATATTCAATAATGGAGATGAAAAGTATATTAAATGGAGTTAATACAGATGTTACATTTACACTGGTTGGTTGAAATTAAATTTTGTAAAATTTATACTTTACCCCCTTTTACATTAAAACATCGCATTTTTTTGCACAGCAATAACCACTGTTTGAATATAAATTTAAAATGTTAAATACGAAAAACTTATCTATTAATTTAATATATTTATATTTATATAATTAAAAATAGTTTTTAAATCCCGATATTAAAGATTATTATAAGTTAAATAAATAAACAATTACAAGTTAATAGATAAATATCTTATTTTCAACAATCCCAATACAATCTCACATCTTCTTCTCCGGCGAAAAAACTCTACAGTTTCTTCTTCCTCAGACTTGACGATCAGAAGTTTAAAGTTTTAAATCAGGTATTTTTTTTGTTCTCTTGTGTATTTTATAGGCATGCTTTGACATGTTGCTTTCAGTTTCCTCATTTGAAATTATATAAACATCAAAATCATAATCTACTGATGTTAAAATAGATAAACTTATATGAACTTATTTTCTTTTTTTATAATAAGATTTATATCAACCTATTTAGTTACATTTTGATTCATTTCATTTAAATAACAATCTGAAATATTATTGTTTCATAAATATTTGGTTGTAAATTTTACGAATGGTTTTAGAATTATTGTATTAACTGCCATATAGTGTTGATACATTTGTTCTATCAATATTAATTTTCATAAAATATTCTGCAATCAGTTTATAGTACTCATATGTCTGATTTGTAAGTGAATATAGCCTTGTCTGCTGAAAAAAACTGAAGTTTGAAGTTCACACAAACATGGATATTTGAAAACTTTATTGCCATATAATACTTTTTTATTATACAAGAATAAAAATTTGATCTTACACAGTGTTAGATTCATATTGTTGGTTGTAGGGACCATATTGAAGTACACAACATATAAGTTTGGTCCTACAGAGTGTTGGATATTTTTTATACCTTAAATAGAATGTTTTTCAGATACAATTGATTTTATATTTTAGTATTTAATTGTTATTGTATTTTTTACTTTCAGATGGAGTTTATGATAATTATCAACGTCTCTCAATTGGCAGACCTAAATGAGGGATTGCTAAGCTATATTCTTAGAACAAATTAGCTCAAATCACAATTGTATGCTAAAAACTGTATTTATAAAATATATTAAATGTTGTGTATTTTATATACATAGGTACTTCCAAAGATAATGGCTAACCAATTACCAAGAAAGTGTGAAGTGATAAAGTTGGTTGATTATACAGGTTTTAAGTATAAGATTGCAATACAGAGCATCGGTCATAAAAGTAAGAGGATAAACGGGACAGAATGGACCCGGTTTGTTGAAACTTATAGAAATAACAACATAGACAATCTGTGTTTAAAAAAATTGAAGGAAGCAAAATTTGAGATAAATGTTTTGAACAATGAGGGATTGGAGATTAGAAAAGATGGCTCGAACAGAGATTATGATCATGGATGCTTGATACAGGCTGAAGAAGAAACATACTGCAAGCAGGTTAAAAACTGCTACTTATTTTTATATATTACCAGTGTATCTTTTGGACTGTTTGAAAAACTTCTAATTTATATTTTGTATCCTATGTAAAATCTAATACGACATTTCTAAAATATATGAAAACTATAGCATTTACCACACGATTTACTGAAGCTGTTGTCGCAAAGGAGGTTAAAAATTGATAACTTGGTTGCCAAAGTGCATGGACCAAAGCAGAGTAGTAAAGTTGATGTGCATTATGTTTTCTCTCCTGAAAACAAAAAGGGATTAGCTGCTGGTTTTATGGGACCAGGATGGACAACTTTTTGCTTCGAAAATGACATTGAGGAAAGCTGCCAACTGCTGTTTCAATGGATGAGAAGTACTCCTGAAGACGACTTTAACTTCACTGTGAAGGTTTTTAACAAAGACGGGATTGCACTTCACAGGGAGACAAAACATCACTGCAGCCGTACCAATCACCAACACCGCAAAAGGCGTCCACATTATAAAAAACAGTTTGAATACCATGTTTTAGAGACACACAACTTGGTATTTACATATCTACTTTTAATATGGTTGATTTTACTTATAATCTTGAATCTATCTGTTATTACTTAAAGTATATGTTGTTTTGAATGAATAACTAAAGAAAGAATTTTCCTTTACAGGCAATACCGAGGAACTTTGTTCGAGAACACCAGCTAAATGATTACCGTAGAGCTGTGATGTCATTTGATCATGTGATGTTTTTGGTACAGCTGGTTGTTAGGAGAGATCCTAGAAGACCTGACGACAATAACCATCTAGTGATGCATACAGACTGGCAGCGTATCATGGATGAAACGGGAATATCTGTGGGGAAAAAGCTGAGGTTTGAGATAGTCGAAGAAAAAAGTGTAAGAGGAGAAAAAATACACTTTGAAATTTGTTGACATGATCTTTGAACACCTTTTTAGCCTTGTATAATTTATGTTTTAGTTGACATGTTTGATGGACAAATTTCTTGTTTGGAAACTAACTTAAGAACGAAGTTATGTAGTCTTAGTATATACTTTCAAAACTTTGTGGTTTTACCTCTGTTGATGAAGCAAAATGTATGATGAACCTAAGTTCTGCTGTGCACCAACAGATATTACACAATTCAACAGAAGATCTATAATATAAGATCTTTAACAGATGATGATCAGCAACTCATAAGGTCTGTTGAAGCACGCTATAACAGTGCTTAGCCTTTAACAGATCTTTAACAGTGCTTAGGGGTTAACAGATGTTAGCACGCTATAACAGTGCTTAGCCTCTAACAGATGTTAATGTATCCCAGACCCCAACAGTTTTCCGACTAACCAATTGATTAAATTTTCATTCATCAATCTAACAATAATATACAACCCTACTACTTATCCAGTCCATAAATAGCCAAATAAACTCTGCTGATGAACCAAAAGGTCTGTTAAGACAAAGACCGCTGAAGCAAAGATCTGCTAAAGAGAACCTCTGCAGATGAAGTAAAATGTATGATGAACCTAAGTCCTGCTGTTCACCAACAGATATTACACAATTCAACAGAAGCTCTATAATATAAGATATTTAACAGATGATGATCAACAGCTCATAAGGTCTGTTGAAGCACGCTATAACAGTGCTTAGCCTTTAACAGATCTTTAAAAGTGCTTAGGGGTTAACATATGTTAGCACGCTATAACAGTGCTTAGCCTCTAACAGATGTTAATGTATCTCAGACCCCAACAGTTTTCCGACTAACCAATTGATTAAATTTTCATTCATTAATCTAACAATAATATACAACCTTACTACTTATCCAGTACATCAATAGCCAAACAAACTCTGCTGATGAACCAAAAGGTCTGTTAAGGCAAAGCCTGTTGAAGCAAAGGTCTGCTAAAGAGAACCTCTGCTGATGAAGTAAAATGTATGACGAACCTAAGTCCTGCTGTTCAACAACAGATATTACACAATTCATCAGAAGATCTATAATATAAGATCTTTAACAGATGATGATCAACAGCTCATAAGGTCTGTTGAAGCACGTTATAACAGTGCTTAGCCTTTAACAGATCTTTAACAGTGCTTAGTGGTTAACAGATGTTACCACGCTATAACAGTGCTTAGCCTCTAACAGATGTTAATGTATCTCAGACCCCAACAGTTTTCCGACTAACCAAATGATTAAATTTTCATTCATCAATCTAACAATAATATACAACCTTACTACTTATCCAGTCCATCAATAGCCAAACAAACTCTGCTGATGAACCAAAAGGTCTGTTAAGACAAAGACTGCTGAAGCAAAGGTCTGCTAAAGAGAACCTCTGCCGATGAAGTAAAATGTATGATGAACCTAAGTCCTGCTGTTCACCAACAGATATTACACAATTCAACAGAAGATCTATAATATAAGATCTTTAACAAATGATGATCAACAACTCATAAGGTCTGTTGAAGCACGATATAACAGTGCTTAGTCTTTAACAGATCTTTTAACAGTGCTTAGGGGTTAACAGATCTTTGAACGCTATAACAGTGCTTAGCCTCTTACAGATGTTAATGTATCTCAGACCCCAACAGTTTTCCGACTAACCAATTGATTAAACTTTCATTCATCAATCTAACAATAATATACAACCCTACTACTTATTCAGTCCATCAATATCACCAAAAATGTATATAATGTATAATAACAATATTATATTATATAACAAACAAAAGGTTAACCTTACTTGATATTCAAACCATAGACATTACATATCATTTTCATCATCGTGGCCCTTACGAACCAAACTTTTAACCACAGTTTGTTAACAACAACAATTAACAGACATAAATAAAAACCACAAGGATTCTTAAAAAATAAGTGGTTTCTACTTATCTCTCATAAGAATTGTTTTTTCATAAGCATCTAATTGTTAACCTTATTCAGCTTCTTCCGGGTTCTTCTCACATTAGTGGATAGCTCACCAACGTTGACAACATCAACATCTCGAGCCATCCGCTTTCCATTGAGACTTGATCCAGAATCCTTTTCAACTTCAACGGTTGAAGAGTCGGTCGTAACAGAGACATCATCCTTGCAACAGATCACAAAACATCGTAACAGAGACATCATCCTTGCAACAGATCACAAAACAACTATTGATCTCATTTAATAAAATAATGAACTCTTTTTAAACGCACTAAACATACTTTAAAAATAAATGCTCACCCTTGAAGTTCATTCAACAGACACCTGGGAAGAGTCTGAAAGGTTAATGATGTGCGTTAGGTGTATATATAGGTTTAAGTATATTTTAAGCCCTTTTACACTTTCTTTAGCCAAGTTTTAAATTTATAAAATACGATATTTACTAACACTAAACACACATATGGGCAAGTGCACCCATCGTGAGCGTAGTATAGTGTTGGTAAGATACCGAGGTCGTCCAAGGACACAAGAGCTTTTAGTACCGGTTTATCCTCAACGTCTAATCAAATCAAAAAGTTTAGAAAAATGTTTTAAACTAAGAAAAATAAAAACTAACTAAAATGCTGAAAATAAAAATAAAACAGATAGACAAGATGAATCACTTGGCTCCGACTCGTGTTTAGTGTAACCTTTGATTATTTCCGCACTTTTGCACTTTTTAAGAGATTATCTTAGTTATTGTAGTAGGCCCCTCTTTTGAAGGCGACGTTACCCTCAACCCAGTAGTTTGAGTCAGCAAAGATACAATCCTAAAGGGTCGGATTATTGAAAGATAATTAATTAAGTTATTAATGCATATTATGGTAGGCCCCTCTTTTGAAGGTGACGTTACCCTCGGCTAAGTAGTCTGAGTCAGCAGGGATACAGTCCTAAGTAGCCAGATTAAAATATTAATAGTAGCTTACATATGAGGGGATCATAGAGTTTGGACCCCCACCATCCAATACCGTTAAGTATTGAAGGAGGTCCTACTAAATTTGACCCATGTCCTTGCAGGATCTATACACTGAACAAGGTAAGACTTTTACCAAACCGTTCCCTTAACCCCCGACCAGGTAGCCAACATACCTCCATATAGACCGTGGAGATATGAATGGTGAAAATCTTTTATTTTATATAGACAGTAAAATAATGCCAAGACACCACGGACAAACGATAAGGAAAAATCACCTTCAACATAAGAAACTAGTTATTAAAGTCATTAATACATAACCAAGTAAAAAGTGCGAAAAGATTAAAAATAAAAAAGTATTACACTAGACACTTTGTCTTCACCAAGTGATGTAAGAGACTTAGTGTCACACCCCGACTTTCCACGTGTCACCGGTGGGCCCGGTGGGGAGTATCGTGACGTAGTTGGCAACACAATAGTCAAACAACACAATATATAAATGCACAGCGGAAGCAAAAGATAAATATATATTACAATCCGAATTTAAAGTAATATCCAGTATTACAACGAAAAGTAAAGGATCCACAGGCGGATCTTAAAACATAACATTGTTCAACAGACTTTAGGCGCCTAGAACTTGCAAGATTCCTTATAAACGCCCTGAGCTTCCAGCCAATTACGTTCAGTACCTGTCACTTAACCCTTTTGGAAAATACGTCAGTTTTCACTGGTAAATACACTCAACCGACTCATTTTGAAAAGATTTAATAAAATTGATTTGAATGCACGTGACACAAAATATATTTTATAATTTGATTAAAATGCACAGAGGCAAAATTAATCTTTTATACTTGAGACAATTATAGTTATAATCTTGTAAACAGATTTACATGTTCGTTGTACGTTCAGGGCCCGATGTAGAAACCGAGTCAGATTAACAGACACGCCACAAGTATAGGCCCACAAGAGAGTGAGATACCGTTATTACTTAAGCAACTGTCAGGTGTATGCCTACACCCCGTGCTTAAGACGTGGCCATTTTATAATACATTGATGTCAAGGATATCCAGGGCATGGTCATTAACCCCTAAAGGTCTTTATTTCAAACAATACAGATTAAACCGGGTTACCTCAATAATTTAATCACAATAAGATTAAATATTCAATACCCAACCAAGCGGTATTTTTATAATACCGTATCCCAAGCCCGTAATAGGGAAAATAAGTTAAGAGTATTTACCTGAGCTAGCTCCTGTCTTAAATATCAAGAATTAATAACTCAGCCGTATTCACTTAAGTAAGCGTAGGTACAATTTACCGGAAGGCTCTAGTCTGGAATGATGGTATAAATAACCAATTAGAATGCTAACGGGTCTTTAATTAAGCCTAAGCTTAGACCGGCTAGTCTTAAGGAAATATACGGTTCAAACGCATGATTAAGCGAAGACCGGAATAGAATGTGTTTTAGACCCGACAAGTTTGAAGACTTGTATAATATGGGTATTTCATACACATTCTGGATTTTGAGATAAAACCAATAAGGTTTGACCCGTTTCGGCTAATTTATGTAAACTAGTTACATAAATCGTACCGAACGCGTAAGAAGCGTAACGGGTATTCATGAGAGCCATATACAGGTTTCCTAAGTTAATTATGCCTCAAATATGTTGTGACATCAGTAAGATGTCTTTCATTATGCCCGAAATGTATTTAAACACAAACTATGCCCCGTAGGGGTAGTTTGGTCATTTAAAAGGTTATAAAAGAGTTTAAGTATTTACCTGAGTTACAGGTCTGATATAATCAGCAAAAATACTTATTTTGCTAAGTTATAACAATAGGATAAAGTACATATGTGAATTTACCAATTATAACCAAACTATGCACCGTAGGGGCACTTTGGTAATTTCACATAAGCCGAAAAGCTCAAAACTGAAGTCTGAGTTAAACAACTTTTGCTTACTGTTAAAATATCATAATTTACCTAAAATATCAGTAGGTATCACCCTTGTATGTTAAAAAATAGTCTTAGCACATACTATGCGCTAAAAACGCTTAATAAGGCGATTAGAAGCCATTTACGGGTTTGATATATAAAGCTGATATTTTTATTATTTCAGAAGGCTTAAAATAATTTATTTATCGTATGTAATCAGTAGCAAAAGGTTTGGAGTCGTTTAGATATGTAAAACTCATTTTATAGCCCGTAAGGGCAAAACCGACAATTATCGGATTAAGCCTACGACTATAAGTTATGCTCAGCCTAAAATTAATTAAAAATCTTTAAAAATCCCAAAATAATATATTACATCAGTGGGTAATAAGTTTGATATCAAAAAGTAGGCTTAACTAGGCTATACGCTAATTACGCCGTTTAATTAACATAAAGCCTTCAATTTACGCTAATGAGCATAACTCTCAATCTACACCTCAAACTGATGTCAAACTTTGCATACAAGTTTATATATCAGCAACTAAGGTTTCTACACTTTTACATTTTCATAAATCACGTTTTAAGGTGTAAAGGGCATAATGGTCAACATATGAGCAATTAACGGAATCATGCATATTAATTGGTTAACTAATGAACCATGGTGTATAATCACAGAGGGTTATACTAGCATGTTACCTGGTCCAAATAAAGTTCTAAGGCATTTCTAAAACATGCTTAAACGGGTCAGAACTGAAAGTCAAAGTGAAGGTCAAACTATGCGACTTTCGGTTTCGAACCGGGTCTTTACAGAGAATTGTCGGGTTGAACATGTTTAGACATGTTGTTACACTAATTACTAAGTTATAACAATGATCCAACAGGTTGTATATGTTCTACATTGCTAATTATGCATAAATTGTAAACTAAGTATCCTGTTGACTTTTTAAATACAAGTTTGACCTGACATTAGACCTAGTTAGAGTGGGAATCAGGGGGAACCCTTTTAAGGGTTTACTACCCACATAATTACCTACTTAAAGGTACTTTTAATTCGAGATTAGACTGAGCCATTATTAATTAATCTCGAAGTCAAACCGTAATTACGACGGTTTGACTTTTAGCTAAATAACTAAGCTAAACTTAATTAAAGAAGGTTAAGCAAACTTACAAGTGTCTAAAGACTGATGAGGAAGGCTTGGAAGGTGCTCTGGTGCTCCACAATTGATCAGAAGTTGCTTGAGGATTGAATGATCAATGTGTTTGCACTTAGAGGCCTTATATAGTAACCAAGACTCCACAAAGTGTTGACAACTAAGTCTACTACTGACCATAAGTTATTTACAAGTGTCCCTAGATGTTTAGGGATTGTTTAGGGGCCAAGGGAGATGAGGAAAATCGTTTAAAGGTCATTTAATCCGTTTAAACAGCAACCAGGCAACTTTCTGTCGCTGGGCACTGCTTGCGCACCGTAAGGGTTGACCCCTGCGGTGCGCAAGCCTTTGGCAGAAACAAAGGCTTGGCCTTTCAAGCATTCGAAAGGGCAACCAACTTATTTCTTGCAATTTGTCCCCTTCTTATTTACCTACAAGGACTTTAGGACTTATACCCACTTTGCCAAGTCCCTGGACATTTCCGGTTAACCCGAAAAGTCATAACTTTCAACGTTAACGCTTTAACCCCTCGCGTACGAATTTGATCATAACTTTCTCATACGATAACGAAACTTTATGAAATTTATATCGTGCATTCTAGTGAGCATAATTAACAGTTACAAAGCTTCGGGTTTGTCAAAAGGTCACTCAGAGGTATAACTTAAACATGTTGACACATTTAACCCCTGTAGTTTGTAATTTCTCACTTTTAGCTTCGCATGATCCATGATTTATTCGTTTGATGCTATAAACATCACGTAGGGTTAATGTACAATATATTTATTCACCGTTGACATTTTGAACTCGTATATTCACATACTTTCCATGTTTGTCAATTTTAGTCCCTCAAGAACATTATTTCTCACGTTCAAGCTTATGACACGTGTCAATACATTATAGGACGTGAATTTTCGAGGTGTTACATCCTCACCCCCTTAAAATAAATCTCGACCTCGAGATTTGTTAAAGTAAAGGAAGTATTTTCTGCCTCATATTGGGCTTAATCTTCCTCAGTACCTTTGAGCCTCTAAGGCACTCCCATTGACCTTTATAATAGGTACATGTATCTTTTTGGTGCTTCTAATCCTGTCGACCCTTAATCGACACAGGTTGCTCATCATATTATAAATCTGCATATCATATTGTGATAATGCTTCTTGGCTTATTGGCGAAACACATCCTTCAATCACTGATGTGCAATGTATTGCGAGCTCCGCCAAGCTCTTTAAATAGGTTTTAGCTTAAAGGCTACCTGATCTTGATACATTTGATTTCCTTTGAATGATTCTATATATTCAGAGCTTAATTATCCTGATAATTTTAACAATTTGGCACTCCCTTCCTTAACAAGAATTCAGGAGGTTTGCTAGTTTCATTAATCCTTGATTTTTCTGCCGAATATTGACATCTTACGGATGATTATGAATTTGCGTGATCTTATTTGTTATTTCTAATGCAACCTTCAGATCCTGATAATTGGACTTACCAATCTATTGTCCAAACAATAGATGTTTAACATTACATCTATACAAGGTCTTCAAGGGAGCAGCCTTGATACTTATGTATCATCTATTATAGAAAGTTTATCTTAAGGTGAGATGGTTATTTCAACCATTGCTCAAAACAATTCTTAAGGAGTAGCTAATCCTTACAGTTGGTCGATCAAATCGGTGATCCTGGGCAGCTGATGGCAAATTCTTAATCGTTGACAAATTAGGGCTGAGGTAATTAGTATATCAACGATATGAATCGTCTTTCTTATTTAATAACATAACATCCTCAGAATATTGAGTCAGGCTATATGAGCCTATGTCTTAAAACTTACTTAATCAGGGTTTCGATTACTCAAAAATCAATATGGAATTTTCACAACACTCTAACCCAAAGCGGGATGTTAATCTTAACTCTACTTGCCTCTCGGGAGGTAAACAGGGTAGTCTTAGGAGAAGGCAATCAAGATACAAGGAGGTTACAGAGATTTCCATATCTCAGGCTCCAGTTCACCCATCATAGCTTGTGTCAAATAAGTGACAACTTTTATGTTACTAGTCCACGAATTCCTTAATCGGGAACATTTACTTAGGCAACTCCATTATGGATATCTTCTTTGAATATTATTAGTTGACTTTATGTAACACCCCAAAAATGGGTTTGGTAATTTAAACACGGTTAATACAAAGGAACGGGTAAAAATACTGCTAGGGGTAAAAGTGAACCCGTAAATGAATATTGACTAGGAATAATTAACCTAGTTGAATATTAGTACCGTTAGTATTAAACGAAGGGTTGTAGCCTTATTTAAATAAAACGAAACATGAGGGACCAAAGTAAACAACTTGAAAGTTGTTTTATTAAATAGAAAACAACACACACACAAACACACACATCGTGCGTGTGTGTGTTCTTCATCAACGAGCAGGGAAGGCTCCCTTGGAGCCAAAACCCTAAACTTCACAAATTCTCCAAATTGAAAGGCTAAACGAAGTCCAAATTCACAACCGAACATGAATTAACGATCACCTTCACAAGGGGATCGTAAGGTATGTCTTCAAACTTAGATTTGATGATCTTGTTTGAAGTGGGTTATGATCAATACATGAATTTGTATGCAATTAAGCTTGTAGAGGTGTTAGAAACACCAAATAGAACTTGTGTTATGAATAATTTCAAGTAATTGGGTGATTTAGAATGAAAACCCATTGCATGAGTATGAAGATGATGATCATGATGAACTTGTAGATGTATTAGTGTGATCTTGTGATGTATAAGGTGTTATATGATAGACTTAGATAGATAAACTTGATGTGGAAATTATGATTATGAGATTTTGCTTGAATGTGATGGTTCATAAGATGAATTAGGGAAGAACATGCTTAAAGCACTTGTACATTATGCTTAAAAAGTGATACGCACACCAAGTGTTTGATGAAATGTCTAAATGACAATAATATGTGAAATTGTATGCAATTAATGGGTAAACATGTATAGAAAGTGGTATTAATGAAATTGATAGTAAACTAACATGAGGAATGTATTTTAGATATAGTTCATGTGAAGATTATGTTAGGTTGATGTTGAGTATGCTTTATGCTTGTTTGAATTTATTAATGAAAGTCATACGTGAGATATGAAATTGATATGATCGTTCATACGCACAATCATATATGCTAACAAGAATGTGAATGTAATGACATGTACGGTTAGGAGTCATGTCAACGCGGACACAAGCATGGAAGGGCAACGGGCCAAGGATAAACACGGAAGCTATGCTCGAACTCGGACGCACAAGGTAAGTGAACTCCAAACTTACCCTTTTGTTTAGTAATGTAATTATGACTTATGGTAATTGTTGAATGTAATATAAGAAAATATGAATTGTTGTTATTACTAAGTTAAGTTATAGTGGAAATGAGACGGAAGTGGTTAAGAAAGAGATTCGATTAAGTTTGGGTAAGAAACGGAACTTATTTAATGAATTATGCATAAAGATGAATTAAGGAGTTATATATGTAGGATGTAAATTGTAGGTACGGGTGTGAATAGAAAATTAATACATGCTTGAGAGAGGTATTTAATTATATGCTTGAATGAATAAGACGAGTTATGCGTATTTGAGGACACGTCCATATGAAAGAAAGTTAATGATACTAACCGTTTTTCTATTAAGAATTAATGTAAAACATAGGCAGGTTAATAATGGAAGTAAAGATTGACTCTGCAATCCGATGCGACTAATGGAATGGATGGATGAAGGAGCTAGTATAAGAGGAAGCATGATATGTGGACGCTTATTATGCATGTGTTAATATTTTGTATTATGTTACCGGTTACTAATGATGAGATTGAATGTGGTGACTGCAGGTTGTTCAGGATTTTGGATGTTTCACCAAGAATTGTACGCGGTTGAAGATCGAGTCAAGACATGGATTGTACGTGGGTGTGTATGTGGTCACTTAATTCGATATATGTATGATAGTTGTCAATCAAATTTTCTAAAGGAATTAATGTATTTAAGTGAAAGAAAGGATGTCATTAAAGAAATTTTTAATTATGTGTTTTCCGCTGCGAATTTTGGTTTTAAACATTTAGGGCGTAACACTTTAGTACCATATGATCATTGGGATATCTTAGGGGTTCCATGTGTTAAACCTCCATACTGATCAGGCATGGAAGCAATCTATGGAACTTATTAAGATACATCAATTTTCATACGGCGATTTTGTCATACCATTTGGCATTCGTAATCAATAGGGATTAAAGAGATATCTATTACATGCGAATGTCCTTTATCTATAGAGAGGGAACATTAGAAATTTTTACAGATTTAGGAACAGAAAAAATTAGCTCCTATTACTAAATGAATCAATTTCTTGGTTGCGATTCGACAACTGCTATTCATCATCCTCATGGCTTTATATACTAACCATGGTTTCATTAAACCATACAGGCCAATATGGCATTAACATTCTTAATGAACATTATTTAATATATATCAATTTTACTTAGCCTAGGTCACAAAAGACCATTTATGGCATTTAAAGTTTGGTCCTAATCCATCATCTTTTTGACAGAGGATCAAGATGTCACATCTGTCTTTATTATAGCGATGAATTTGGATAGCTTGAAAGCTTGCCATAAGGATATCAGAAAAGAGTGATTCCAAATAAAATATCAATCTACGACTTGTTGGGCATTTTCTATAGTGTCATCGGCAAATTTCTATCTCGCGTTAAATGACTGGAGTCCTAATCAGCGGAGACAACAGTTCACAATGTTTATAGTTCCTTATAGAATCATAATTGCCAGTATCAAATAAATTTCTGTATAAACTGCTTGATAAGGAAATGTACCCGCTATACTATTATCATTCTGCACCATCTCCTGGGCGTTCATCCTGAAAACTCATGCGTTTGCTTTCTTGGCCTCTTCAGGCTTCTTCTGATTCCTAGGGCAGTTAGTCTTAATATGCCCCTTCTCGTTGCAACCATAACAGGTTGCATCTTTCAACTTCTTGCAATCCAAGGTTTTATGTTCCTTAGACTTGCAGATTCCACAGGGTAGTGGCTCAGACTCAAATCTGCATTTCCCAAGATGGTATTTCCTACAGGTTCCGCACCTGGTCTTCTCACTCGACTGCTGGCTGTCTCTCTTAAACCCGGAACTCTTCTTATCTTCAGAATTCCTCTTCCTATCGGAGCGATGAGAATTCTCATCCTCCCTTTTACGCTTTCCATCTTCAGAGGCTTTGGCAGCCTTGTTTCTGACTACATCGAGTGTAAGAGATAGCGACAGATCTGCCGCTGACCTGAATGTAGTAGGTCTTGAAGCCTTAACACTGGCTTTGATTTTTGGGGCTAAACCTCCGATAAAGCGAGCAATTCTCTTGGGTTCTGGTGTTACTAGGTAAGGAACCAGTTTGGACAGGGTATTGAAACTGGTGAGGTATGCTTGACAATCTAAGTTTGTCATCACCAATGATAAGAAATCTGATTCGATTCTTTCGACCTCGTGTTGAGGGCAGTAGTTCTCCATAATGAGAGCAACAAACTGTTCCCATGACATGTTGTAAAGTGGGATCTTCCCAGCAGCTTGAATGAGAGCCTTCCACCACGCTAGTGCCTCTCCTTTGAACGATTGGGATACATACTTCACTACATCTCTCTCAGCACAACCGTTGATATCGAAAACTGTGTCCATTTCATCCAACCAGGTCATACAACCGATTGCTCCTTTCTCCCCCGTGAAATCCCGGGGTTTGCAGGAGACAAAGTATTTATAGGTACAGGACTTGGTACCCGGTTCATTATCGAACACTATCCTCTTGGATGGAACACTGTGTTCATTAAATGAATGTCGATCATCATCCTTCTTTGGTTCATCTTTCTTAGAGGGCGGCTTGTTATGAGGCTCAGAATGAGTCTTGGGGACAGACTCAAAGTGGGGTACAGATGAGGCTTTACTATGAGTCCCACTATACTCCCTAAATTGCTCCTCTTCAGCTTTAGATACAGCTGTATCAATCAGTGTGCGAAGTTCTCCTCTGGTTATATTAATCTTATCATCATCGCGATTTTCCAGAGGATGATTGTTTATCTCGTCAGAGTCAGCCATGTAGGTAGTTTTAATTGCTACACAAGGAAAAATAAGGGCAAGGTTTATTTAGAAGCCCATATAGTTTTATCGTTTTAAACGATTTATTAACCATGGTAATATAAACCATATTGGTTAAATTTGTTAGTTACATTTAATTAGCATTTTCATCATAATTTATCCTAGTTATAAAACATTAAGGATATCAAGGTAGCGCAAAAGGCCTAGTCACAAGGACAGTTTTAAATTTACAACTCATGATTTCGGAGAATCGAGGCATTTTAATTTATCCTAGTTATAAAACATTAAGGATATTAAAGTGGCGCAAAGGCCTAGTCACATGGACAGTTTTAAGTTTACAAGCCATGATTTCAGAGAATCGAGGCATTAAGGTTTTAATAACAGCATAAATGGCCTAGTCGCGTAGACTAGTTTAATTTATAAGCCATGATTTCAGAGAATCGAGGCATTAAGGTGTGAATCAAAGTTCATTACCTTTTCTTGACAGAGAGTCAGAGACATCAACTGTCTGTTGTCCCTTAAGACAATAAGTATGGCCCGTAGACATTTCATCACTTATGGATGTTTATAATATGATCATCTTCATTTGATGATAGTAGTCAGGATCGCATTGATTATACAAACTATGAGGCTTGGGCATAGCCCACCACCTTAGACAGGAACCATAATGGTTACAACTGTCATTGTTATATTGACAATATTATAAGGTATAGCCCGTAGGCACTTTGTCGCTAAGGATGTTATAGTATGATCATCTTATAGGATGATATAAGCCATGATTTCTAAATCATAAGGCAATTTAGGAAATTTAAAAAATTCCAGTATAGGGATGACTATTGTGATTTCCTCGAATCACATTTGTCAAGAGTGCTAACACGTTCTTAGGTGTTAGCAAGGATTTGAATCTTTTAAATAGGTCCTACCATCTTGGCCTCGTCATATAGGCTAGGTTTACCTTTAAGATTCCCTTTTTTTTAATAATGAACGCAGAACAATCCTAGCTCGGGATGTTAATAAGAATCTGAACCTAAATTGAGAAACTGCCATCTTGCCGTGTCTTAATAATGACACCAGGCTAGGTCTTGTCCCTTTTTATATTTTGCCATTTTATTATAATGGTAGATCTTATAATATAGGAATGATATTATAAACATAATCGTTCCTTTAAAATTTAAGCAAGTATATAGTTGCCCTAAACGGGACTCCTAATAAAAATGACTTGCCCATGCAAAGGCTAATCAGAAAAATAATCAAGGAAGTAATTAAAAGACAATGAAGCGAATTGGAATTTGTCCTATGTTCTTGTCTAGACTCTATAATGTGCAACTGTGTAACTGAGATTAAACGCAAAAGGCTAGCGTTTAATTCACTCAGTGTTGGCTCTGATACCAACCTGTCACACCCCGACTTTCCACGTGTCACCGGTGGGCCCGGTGGGGAGTATCGTGATGTAGTTGGCAACACAATAGTCAAACAACACAATATATAAATGCACAGCGGAAGCAAAAGATAAATATATATTACAATCCGAATTTAAAGTAATATCCAGTATTACAACGGAAAGTAAAGGATCCACAGGCGGATCTTAAAACATAACATTGTTCAACAGACTTTAGGCGCCTAGAACTTGCAAGATTCCTTATAAACGCCCTGAGCTTCCAGCCAATTACGTTCAGTACCTGTCACTTAACCCTTTTGGAAAATACGTCAGTTTTCACTGGTAAATACACTCAACCGACTCATTTTGAAAAGATTTAATAAAATTGATTTGAATGCACGTGGCACAAAATATCTTTTATAATTTGATTAAAATGCACAGAGGCAAAATTAATCTTTTATACTTGAGACAATTATAGTTATAATCTTGTATACAGATTTACATGTTCGTTGTACGTTCAGGGCCCGATGTAGAAACCGAGTCAGATTAACAGACACGCCACAAGTATAGGCCCACCAGAGAGTGAGATACCGTTATTACTTAAGCAACTGTCAGGTGTATGCCTACACCCCGTGCTTAAGACGTGGCCATTTTATAATACAATGATGTCAAGGATATCCAGGGCATGGTCATTAACCCCTAAAGGTCTTTATTTCAAACAATACAGATTAAACCGGGTTACCTCAATAATTTAATCACAATAAGATTAAATATTCAATACCCGACCAAGCGGTATTTTTATAATACCGTATCCCAAGCCCGTAATAGGGAAAATAAGTTAAGAGTATTTACCTGAGCTAGCTCCTGTCTTAAATAGCAAGAATTAATAACTCAGCGGTATTCACTTAAGTAAGCGTAGGTACAATTTACCGGAAGGCTCTAGTCTGGAATGATGGTATAAATAACCAATTAGAATGCTAACGGGTCTTTAATTAAGCCTAAGCTTAGACCGGTTAGTCTTAAGGAAATATACGGTTCAAACGCATGATTAAGCGAAGACCGGAATAGAATGTGTTTTAGACCCGACAAGTTTGAAGACTTGTATAATATGGGTATTTCATACACATTCTGTATTTTGAGATAAAACCGATAAGGTTTGACCCGTTTCGGCTAATTTATGTAAACTAGTTACATAAATCGTACCGAACGCGTAAGAAGCGTAACGGGTATTCATGAGAGCCATATACAGGTTTCCTAAGTTAATTATGCCTCAAATATGTTGTGACATCAGTAAGATGTCTTTCATTATGCCCGAAATGTATTTAAACACAAACTATGCCCCGTAGGGGTAGTTTGGTCATTTAAAAAGTTATAAAAGAGTTTAAGTATTTACCTGAGTTACAGGTCTGATATAATCAGAAAAAATACTTATTTTGCTAAGTTATAACAGTAGGATAAAGTACATATGTGAATTTACCAATTATAACCAAACTATGCACCGTAGGAGCACTTTGGTAATTTCACATAAGCCGAAAAGCTCAAAACTGAAGTCTGAGTTAAACAACTTTTGCTTACTGTTAAAATATCATAATTTACCTAAAATATCAGTAGGTATCACCCTTGTATGTTTAAAAATAGTCTTAGCACATACTATGCGCTAAAAACGCTATAAGGCGATTAGAAGCCATTTACGGGTTTGATATATAAAGCTGATATTTTTATTATTTCAGAAGGCTTAAAATAATTTATTTATCGTATGTAATCAGTAGCAAAAGGTTTGGAGTCGTTTAGATATGTAAAACTCATTTTATAGCCCGTAAGGGCAAAACCGACAATTACCGGATTAAGCCTACGACTATAAGTTATGCTCAGCCTAAAATTAATTAAAAATCTTTAAAAATCCCAAAATAATATATTACATCAGTGGGTAATAAGTTTGATATCAAAAAGTAGGCTTAACTAGGCTATACGCTAATTACGCCGTTTAATTAACATAAAGCCTTCAATTTACGCTAATGAGCATAACTCTCAATCTACACCTCAAACTGATGTCAAACTTTGCATACAAGTTTATATATCAGTAACTAAGGTTTCTACACTTTTACATTTTCATAAATCACGTTTTAAGGTGTAAAGGGCATAATGGTCAACATATGAGCAATTAACGGAATCATGCATATTAATTGGTTAACTAATGAACCATGGTGTATAATCACAGAGGGTTATACTAGCATGTTACCTGGTCCAAATAAAGCTCTAAGGCATTTCTAAAACATGCTTAAACGGGTCAGAACTGAAAGTCAAAGTGAAGGTCAAACTATGCGACTTTCGGTTTCGAACCGGGTCTTTACAGAGAATTGTCGGGTTGAACATGTTTAGACATGTTGTTACACTAATTACTAAGTTATAACAATGATCCAACAGGTTGTATATGTTCTACATTGCTAATTATGCATAAATTGTAAACTAAGTATCCTGTTGACTTTTTAAATACAAGTTTGACCCGACATTAGACCTAGTTAGAGTGGGAATCAGGGGGAACCCTTTTAAGGGTTTACTACCCACATAATTACCTACTTAAAGGTACTTTTAATTCGAGATTAGACTGAGCCATTATTAATTAATCTCGAAGTCAAACCGTAATTACGACGGTTTGACTTTTAGCTAAATAACTAAGCTAAACTTAATTAAAGAAGGTTAAGCAAACTTACAAGTGTCTAAAGACTGATGAGGAAGGCTTGGAAGGTGCTCTGGTGCTCCACAATTGATCAGAAGTTGCTTGAGGATTGAATGATCAATGTGTTTGCACTTAGAGGCCTTATATAGTAACCAAGACTCCACAAAGTGTTGACAACTAAGTCTACTACTGACCATAAGTTATTTACAAGTGTCCCTAGATGTTTAGGGATTGTTTAGGGGCCAAGGGAGATGAGGAAAATCGTTTAAAGGTCATTTAATCCGTTTAAACAGCAACCAGGCAACTTTCTGTCGCTGGGCACTGCTTGCGCACCGTAAGGGTTGACCCCTGCGGTGCGCAAGCCTTTGGCAGAAACAAAGGCTTGGCCTTTCAAGCATTCGAAAGGGCAACCAACTTATTTCTTGCAATTTGTCCCCTTCTTATTTACCTACAAGGACTTTAGGACTTATACCCACTTTTCCAAGTCCCTGGACATTTCCGGTTAACCCGAAAAGTCATAACTTTCAACGTTAACGCTTTAACCCCTCGCGTACGAATTTGATCATAACTTTCTCATACGATAACGAAACTTTATGAAATTTATATCGTGCATTCTAGTGAGCATAATTAACAGTTACAAAGCTTCGGGTTTGTCAAAAGGTCACTCAGAGGTATAACTTAAACATGTTGACACATTTAACCCCTGTAGTTTGTAATTTCTCACTTTTAGCTTCGCATGATCCATGATTTATTCGTTTGATGCTATAAACATCACGTAGGGTTAATGTACAATATATTTATTCACCGTTGACATTTTGAACTCGTATATTCACATACTTTCCATGTTTGTCAATTTTAGTCCCTCAAGAACATTCTTTCTCACGTTCAAGCTTATGACACGTGTCAATACATTATAGGACGTGAATTTTCGAGGTGTTACATCCTCACCCCCTTAAAATAAATCTCGACCTCGATGTAATTTATATGTTGCATTTTGCACACATCAGTACTAAAAAAGGGTTAGTTTTATGCCACAATTGATGTAATTTATATGTTGCATTTTGCACACATCAGTTAACATCTTTAACATCAGCTACCTCTTGAGTAACCTAAAGGATCATAATATATGATATCATATAAAAAAGTACAGAATCCAGTGTTTAAAACTCAAAAGAAAAATAAATAGATTGAAAGAGAAATTTTATATGCTACCTCATCAGTATTTTCATCACCATTACCATCTCCACCAACCAACTCAGCAATTATTACCGGATCATCACATGTTTTTTGCACAGTATAAACATGATAGTCATTTTTAATATTGAACTCTGAAACATCAATCTTAAAAGCAGCCTTCTTATCAACCAATCGAAATATCTCATGAGGGAATCTAGTATCATTGGCCTTAACCTGCCTCTCTATCAAACATTCTTATGTCACTCGCCGCTAATCCAAGAAGCTTCTGAACATCTCTATCAAACATAACAAAAGAAACACTACCACTCTCATCCTGCACCCGCACCCGCACTTGCACCTTGAACCTGAAATATACACAACTAACTAAGTAAACTGCAAAATTATATTCAAATATCAGTCTTAGAATGTTACTTATATAAATATAACGCTAAATAATCATCATTGCTTACTTTGTGGTGATCGATGTATATTCAGTATGACATCTGATACAAGCCAAAGAAGTCGCAGGCAATCGAAGAATATCATCTGAAACATTTTCAACATTCTGCAAGTATTCACTTTTACCGATCACTTTCTTGAAACACTTACGACAGCCAGCATAAAACCAACCATACTCTTCTTGCACAATCTTAATTGTCGCAACCACAACACAAGACATTTCCTGTAAAAACACAAGACACTTCCTGTAAAAACACGCAGGTGACAAACCAAACAAATAACCAAACTATATACAAAGATGTGAAACCTTTTCTATCTCGCTAATCTCATCAACATGTTTCTTCACACCTTCAGTTACAAATTCTTTATGTAATGGAAAAACACTCTGAGACGATAGTATCGTTTGAGAAGTAGAACCACTCCCTTGTCCAAACTTCAGTATATGCCTGTTGAATACCCCAAATGATTAGAATTAGTATACAAATGAGATGAAACCAAGTATTTAACTTGAACATCTATATACAATAGAAATTACATTGAGAAATTACCTCCTCCTTAGCTCATCAAGTTCATCAATTTCTTCATTCAGAAAAATTCGTGTTGCAAACTTATCACTTTGAACAGTATATTCACCTACATGGAAAAGTATATAGATATTTAATGTATACCTGTCTTTATATTGCCAGTCATAAACAATATAGTTATGATTTGCAGAAAGTAACAAAAATACCTTTCCATTCCTTACATTTTCCATGCTGTATAACAACCATCACATGCTCATGAGGTGAGATTTTAGAAATGAAGTCCTTAAACTGCAGAGCATAATCATTCCACACAGTACACCGCAAAACCTTACCCCTACATGAAAAGAATATTCATATCAAAACAACATTGAATGAATAAAAACAGAAAATCAATCAGGAAAGCTATAACATTTATTAAAGTAGCAAATGAGCCATAAATTAACTACCATATTCACTAAGAATAAACTGTAGACCTCATTTATTACCATGATTCAGCATTACATACAAACACTATAAATCTCATTTATTACCATTATCATGATCCCACATTAAATACAAACATTCTTCATCTTATTTATTAACATCATTAAATACATTTAATGATCAGTACATGACTGAACATATAAACAACTTACTCCAAATCTTCAATCTCGAAATTCATCTTCTTAGTATCCTTTGGAGGTCGATCAAAGATTTCAAGATCTCCACAACAAATCACAGATCCAGCAACATCTATATGATCACATTATACAAGAATATAAGTAAAACTCTCTAATATTATACAAGCAAGACATGATTACAAAAATATACACTACCAACACTCAAAGCGTTTAACGCCTCTCCTTGAAGAATATCTTCATAAGCTCTGAAATTGAAACCATACTCAACACCTTGCTAATCTCTCACAAGAGTAACAGTCGTGCATCTATAAAAGTTGATTTTATAAGGCTGCACTACTACTTTATATAAATCTTTATTCTCAGCAACACCAAATTTCGACAGAATCACAACAGCATCTTCTTGCAGCTGTCCATCAAAAACAGGTATCAGATGACTCTTAATACCTGCTTGAATCTTAGCACCCTGAAGAACATTTAAAGAAAGTATCTTCTTAGCTTACAACACTACATTTTCTAAAATAATAATAAAACGGAAAAGCAGAGATACAAATTACCTTCATTAATGAAGATGATCTCCATCTTGTAACCCTGATTCCATTTTCGAAGAATTCTCGACTTCATGTTCCACATATCCTTCCCAGGATTCAAATCGTTAACAAAACTAAGATTATTATTGTTAACTGATATTGACATGCTTCTAATTCGGAATTCGGATTCTGATTAAATTTCAAATTCCAAAATCAGAGAAGATGAAAGCGTGATGAAATATGAAGAGGGAAATGAGAAGAAAATGCTTATATAAGAAGGATGATTGACAGGAGTTTCTGAGTGACATGCATTAATTGCTAATTAATTATTCCCATGCATATTTGAATTTGAATTTCCCGGTAATTAGCGTTAAACATCTGCTGATCTAAAAGCATTACGGAAGATAACAACAACTACTCCTGCTAAGTATACGTTTGCCAAAGGAACCAGCTGCTACTTTCTCGTAGATGGGCAGTGGTTTGCCCTTTGGAATGTGGGCTAGACCTTTAACATTTGAAAATACACAAGACCGTGGTTTGATAGAACATTAAATGTATTTTAAAGTTATTTATATATTAGACTTTATGATGTAATAATGACATAAGAAAAACATTGTTGGACAACCTCTCCTGCTGACACATCAGCTTTTCTTATGTCATTGGGATTTCTCCTTTTATGAAAAGTATAGATAGATTTATTTAATAGAGTCTGAGTTGGATTAGAACAAATAGTAGTTGAAGTTAAATAGGTTATGTTTATCTAATCGGTATATTTTATTATTTATTTAATAGAGTTTGAGTTGGATTAGAATAAATAATGAGTTGTATAAATAGAATGTTTAGCGTACCGTGTGGTTTTTTTTATTTCCCGTAAATTAATAAAAAAAGTGTGGAGCATTGTGTTCATATTGTGTGGGTGTGACTTATTTTTCAACAATATCACCATAAATATTTTTTCGAATTTTGTTAGTAATAAAATGTTACATAACGACAAGATTTCTATGAGTTAAATTGTTCAAAAGAGCAAATTATTTTCCCATCAAAATGATTTTATTAGTAATAAAATGTTACATAAGGACAAGATTTCTATGAGTTAAATTGTTCAAAAGAGCAAATTATTTTCCCATCAAAATCTCACTATAATAATTTTGGTTCTAATAATATGAGCCAAGCATATATTTAGATGAAATCATATTGCTTAAGTTAGTTTGTGTAATTTTAAAACTTACAAGTAAATAATTGTTTTTTTTATATAATAATGTCTTAAGTTAAAGATACATGTTTAATGACGCATTACTTAATTTTTAAAACCTGTAATTTCGAAGTATTAAAAATAAGGATTATGTGTGTGTGTGTGTGTGGGGGGGGGGGGGGGGGGGGGCTTCTCTTGAAGGTTTTTGGTTCAAATCCAGGCAATGGAGATTCTAATACTAACTTGGTGATATACTAACATAATAACTACTATATTAACATGGTTAGCGACATCCTAACCGTACGCTGTTCAAAAAAAAAAAAAATCATATATACCCTTACAAACTTAAAATTCATATATACCCAACCAAAGCTAAAAATATCATATATTCCCTTACAAAATATGTAAAATATCAAACATACTTAATTTATTAAAAACAATCTAATAAATAATCATTTTACCTTTATTTTTTAACTTAAAGTTTTTATATATGTTCATTTTTTAACTTTATATTTTTATATACACATTTTAAGCTTAAATTTATTTTTACCAGTTTTTTTATTTTTATTTTTTTCCATAAACAATAGTATTCTTCATATATAATATCTAAGCTAAACAAATTAAGCTAGAAATGAGAAAATATAATATGTGAAGTTAAAGGTTATACATGATATTTCAAATAATAAAAAAAAATAAGAGGAAAAATTGTCATTTATTAAATGATTTTTAATGAATTGAGTATATATGATATGGGCCATGATCATTTCAGAACCATAAATATTTACAGAACTCGCAGAACTCCTAATAAATAATCTTTTTATTTATATATTTTTATGTCTAGGATAATTTTATCATTTATTATGTGTATTTTTACGATTACATGTTAAGAGTAATTTTATCATTTTTTATATGTAATTTTATAATGACACATATGTAAACTATTTTTTTACATATATGTAATTAGTTATGACACATATATATAATTTTGGCAATTAAACATATGTAAACTACTATTAACATGTATGTAATCAAAGAAATACATATAACAGATGATAAAAAGATACTAAATACAAAAACTTATATATAAAATGATTGTTTATTTGGAGTTCTGAAAGTTCTGTAGTTATTTAGAGTTCTGAAATGAACTCAACCCTATATGATATTTACTATACGAAATGATTTTTATAAGAGTATATATGATATTTATAATTTTTGTAAGGACATATATGATATTTGAAAGTTTAGTATATACGAAATTGCCCCGAAAAATAATGAAAAATCTAGAAAAATATAAATGTGAAACAAAGGAATAGATCTGAGTTAACTTATGTGTGAATTAATGTGTAAAAGTGCAAGTTTTAAGAATATGGGTTTGGTATCACTCAAGAAAAAGACACAAGCAAGATCCCAATTGTTAAATATTTTATTTAGTAATCAAAATAAATAAATATTTTATTTAGTAATCAAAATAAACTATTGGTAGTCTTGAATAAACGTTAAAGCATCCACAAAATGAGATTAAGAAATCCGAAAAAAAAAATACTATTAAAAATAAAAATTTAATAACTCAATAAATGTGAAAAATAAGGCTATGCACACATGACACACCTCATTATGTGCAGAATATTATTGGATTGGTCATCCTGGTGCTCTTACAATTTCGTCCTCGTGTCACACTCTTCCAACATCTAGTTTCTTCCTACAGATTTTTTCATTAAATAAAGTGTAACATTATTTAAATTTAAATTTAAAACTTATCTAAAGATCAACAAACAAATCCGACCGTTAAGATTCAACTTGTCGCACATCAAGAATTTAAACTACTCTATATCAACTCAAATCATACTTCCCAAAAACACTCACCAACACTACCAAGCATGCCCACTTCCAAATCCCCATCTCTCCACCCCTTCCTTCTGCTACTCGTGCTCGTACTCGTACCCGTGCCCGCAACAAACTCCATCGGCGTCAACTACGGCACTCTTGGCGACAACCTACCACCGCCTTCCGAAGTCGCCCACTTCCTCAAAACCCGCACAATCATCGACCGCATCCGAATCTTCGACGTCAACACCGACATCATCAAAGCCTTCGCAAACACCAACATCCTCGTATCCGTCACCGTCCCCAACGGCGACATCCCGTCTCTAACCGACGCACGGAACGCCCGCCGTTGGGTTGACACCAACATTAAACCCTTCTACCCCGCCACCAAGATCCACTATATATGTGTCGGTACCGAGGTTCTCCACTGGGGCCCACAAAACCTTGTTGACAACCTTGTACCGGCTATGAAGGTGCTTCATTCAGCGCTGGTTAAGGAAGGATTTGATGAGATTAAGATTTCTAGTCCGCATTCGTTGGGGATACTTTTGTCGTCGGATCCGCCAAGTAATGCTTCTTTTCGACCCGGATGGGATGTGGGTAGTTTAGCTCCGATGCTTGAGTTTTTGAAGGAGACTAAATCTGGGTTTATGGTTAATCCGTATACGTATTTTGGGTATTCTCCGGCGAATGCTAATTTTTGTTTGTTTAAGCCTAACCCTGGGTTGTTCGATAAAGGCACTGGAATAACGTAAGTTATCTACACGAATACACTTGTTAATTTTTTTTTTATTATTCAGAAATACATAATAAATAGCACTATTTAGGATTTGAATGTGTAGGATTTGGAATACACAAAGATGACATATGCGAAAACTAAAGAACACGGGTTTTAATATGGTTCGATTTAAACTTACTTACAGTGGCTACAACTAATACAACTAGAATCTTTTTTTTTGCTTCTTTTAAGCTCGATTAACTTTTGAGAGCTCGAGCTCGCTCAGTTTGTGGGTAGATTCTTAAGCTTAAGCTTGAGCACTACTCATTTATTATCTATTAATTACTTTCTATTGATTGTAGTTATTAGTTAAGTTACTGCTTTATGTTGATTGTAGTTATTAGTTAAGTTATTTTATTATAATTTTATAAGTAGTAATAATTATTATAACAAGGGCTCGTTTAGGCTAGAAGCTAGCTCGAGCTTGATAAGTGAAGCTTGGTTCGATTCGAGCCAATCTCGGTTAAGCTGCCCTTCATGCCTCCACTCCAATGTATAAGGTGTTACAACACTCTCCAATGTATAAAGTGTTGCAACCCGCTTTGTTGTCTTAACCGGGCAGACGCCAGGAAACCAAACTGTTGGGTGCCACTTGACAGTCGTCGTACAAGAGCAGAACTCTCTTGCGTAACTATCAAACTATTATTATGGATTTTTTTTTTTTTTTTTTTATAATTTGGTGGATTTAACTTTATTTACCATCATGATATCCCATCGAGTGACATTGTTTTTAATCTGATAGATTTTTATGTACGTATATTTATTTATTTATATTTTATAGGTACACAAATCAGTTTGATCAACTGATGGACGCCGTACACGCGTCCATGAAGAAGTTGGGTTACCCAGATGTGGAAATCGTTGTGGCGGAGACAGGGTGGCCGTCCGGCGGTGACCCGGCTAACGTGCACGCTAATCCGACAAATGCAGCAGCGTACATTAGTGGATTGATGAAGAGAGTTAACTCCGGTGAAGGAACGCCGTTAATGCCTAAACGGAAGTTTGAGACGTACATCTTTGCTTTGTTTAACGAGAACTTGAAAGGGCCGTCGTTGGATGAGAAGAACTTCGGGTTGTTTCGACCCGATTTTACTCAAGTGTACAACGTTGGGATAATGCACGCGTCGCAGGTGATTATTTCTCCGACATAGTTTGACTATTTTGAAAATTTCACATGACCATGACCAGAGACAACTTTGCGGTAACGTTAGGATTTACGTGGCACATGACCAGTGAAGCCGACACACCGAAAGTTGGATACCCATGTGCGCACGGCTCTCGGATTAATAACTTTTTTTATTTTTATATTTGTAAAATCATTTTTACAATAAACATACTACACTATATCAGACATAAAACATATATAAAATGGCTAGCCGCTAGCAAAAAAGACATGAAATGCAAATAGAGGGTATATCAAATGCCAAAAGTATTAAAATAAAAACCGATAATTGACGTTAACACTAATATTTTTTGATGTCTTATTTAATTTGTTTTAACCATATTGGTGTAAACGAGCCAGGCCGAGCCCGAGCTCGACTGTGCTCGAGCTCGGCTCAGTTCGAGCCTACTTATTTGAGCTTGAGTTCGGCTCGTGAGCAAAACCCAAAGCTCGAGCTTGGCTCAAGTTGTTTTGTTTTAAGAACAAGCTCATACGAGCTAAAAGCTCAGCTCGAGCTCGTTTCAGTATTGCTTAAACGAGCCAAAGTTCGGCTCGCCAATGTTATGTTCATTATTATTATGTTATATGTAAAAAAATGAGCCTAAACGAGCTTTGTACTTTGGGCTTAAGCTCAATAACTAAACGAGCTCTATTTCACGCTCGAACTTGTTAAAGCTCGGTTCGTTCGAGCTTTTAACCGAGTCTATAACAAGTAACTATCGAGCCTCAAGTAACTATCGAGCCTCTGGGCTTGTTTAGACTTACATTTGTTATTATTATTATTACTGTTTTAAACTGTATTTTTTCGCTATGGGTAAAATAGCTTAATTATTATCAGGTAACGACAAAGCTTTATGGCCTACAGAAAATTGCTTTTGGGGGTAAAATTACAATATCTGAAACGTCCCTTACATCCTCACGTGATCTTGTGATCTTTTGGGGTGTAAAATTACAATATCTGAAATATCTAGCTAAAAGTTGATGATATTGTTAATAAAATATTAAAAATAACTTTTGAATTGTAATCCACCAATAGTTTTTATTCAATAATTATATTATATTAAAAAAATTTGTCAACATTCCGATACCAATTTTATTGATAACCATACTGTATTTAAAATAAATTACTTTATAATATCGTAAACTATACCAAGTACCGTGTCGTACCGATACCAATATTCATCTAGTGTATTCTAAATAATTTATTTTCTAGTATTGTAAGCTATGCTGGTAGTGAACCGATACCAACCTAACAATATTGGTATTGGTATTTTGTCGTTTCCAGTATGAATATTATATTAAAAAAAATTGTTTTTTCTCTAATTGTTTTTATCACTGAACTTGTTTTTTCTCTAATTGTTTGTGTTTGTTTAACTTAAAAAGAAAAGAAAACTAGACACATGTTTTTCAACATTTTGATTAAAAGGAGAGTTATATTCAAAATAAATAGGTGTTGATGTCCTTTTGGGAGTTATATTCAAAATAAATTATTTATTTTGTAATTGTAATACGTACATGTTATTAGTGCTAAACCTAATAGCAATGAAATAAATTATTTATTTTGTAATTGTAATACGTACATGTTTTTAGAGGCATCGCACGTGGGAATTCCCACTAGTAAATTATTCAAAGGCTGTGGTGATTGACGAATCTATCTATTGTACAGGCTCCTTCTCCGTCACCGATAGCAAGCGCCACCACCGATGGACCATCTTCCTCGGCCGATGCACCATCATCCTCTGGTGGTCCGTTTGACGATGCTCCTTTCTTTAACAAAACTACACCTTTCACCAGCTCACCGGGCCAAGCACCACCAGGTTCTATCGCCGCTGGTCCTAAAACTGTGAATGCTAACGTCCGTGATTCATCTTTCGGCACCACAAACCTGAATTTTGCTGCAAGGTTTGCCGCGATGATCATTTTAGTCACGACTTTATTCGTGTAGATTTAGATACCATTGTTTTGGAATATGACGGCTTATCAGATAACATTACGGATGTAGTCATAATTTTTTTGTGACATGTAATGTTCATTTTTTGCCCGATTGAGTCATCGCTATTTTGGGATATTGCATGTATTAATGTATCAATCAGATAGTTAAGATATTTTATTTTAGTACGCATAAATGCATTTGTCGTTGGCTTTTGTTCCAATGTTTTAAGGCAACGAGTGATGTTTGTAAAACATGACTGATTAATATAAATCATGCAAATTAATACCATGTATCCGTTGGGCCGATTTGGGCTTAACTGTTTTGGGTTTGGCCACATTTGACATAGTGAACAAAAAGGCCTTTTCTCTTGAGGTGCACATACCGGTTATTTTCTCTAACCGAGTAACCGATTCGGACGTTCGGTTAATTCTCAGTTTTTCTTTAACTGATTATTGCTTTAACGGATTATTACTTCAACCGGTTATTACTTTAACTGGTTCAGTTATTCACTTTAGTCGGTTCGCTTAACAAGTGGTTATTTTCGGTTAATTAACCGGCTACTTTCAATAAAATGTTTGATTTTTCGGTTTATTTCTCCGATTAACCGGTATATTGGTTAAAAAGTGGTTAATAACCTGTTATTTCTAGAAAGAAATCCCTAATCGGTTAAAAAGAAAAGAAACCGGAAAAATGCAATGTGAGACCAAAAAAAAACACAAACCGGTTCAGCAGCTTCATGCAATATCCTCGGTTCCAAAGCACACACAATGTTATATGCCTCTCTCCAATCAAGACTTTAAAATTATCTTATGGTTTTAGCTCTAGTCGTCCTTTAAGGCGTAGCATTGAGGGGCCAGCTCAGCCAGCCACAAATAATCAATTCTAGTAACATTGCGCACATAATTACGCGTTGTTTGAACTAAATTGTAGAAAACAATGCACTCGGGTTTTGAACGATGTAGAACAGAAGTTGGGTGAATCTCTGCAATCTGACCATTTGCCAAAACCCTGCCAATCATAAGCCAAGATTTAATACTCTTTCAAAGAAAACCTCAGAAAATCTGAGATTTTAAGAAAACCCTGCCAATAAAGAAAAAGTGTGTCGTGTTTGGGTTCATGTTTCTGACATATTTTTTGGGTTCGTGTCAGGTTCAACCCGCGAACACGACCTAGATGACACAGCTGCTATTCTAGTGTCGGTTTCTGCAAGTTTTATGGTAAAACACTTGTTTTTTATAAAGTTGTTAAAATGGTTATGGTGAGTCATTCATCACCTGTATGTACCATTAGGCTGCTTTAAGGCTGCATTCAGGAAATATGAAGCAGCAAGGCATCTGCGGAGCTGAAGCATGTCATCTCCACACGAAGATATCTTAAGTCCCATTCGTTCTACATTTTCCCGAATTTGACTACAAGAAACCAACAAATAATAATCATTCATCTTGACCAACTCGTAAAATATAGCATATTAAAACTTGGATACAACACTTTTTTTTGGGATAATTTCCGTATATCCCACTCAAAATTCGCTATAATAGCATATTTACCCAACAAAAAGTCATAATATCATACATACTCATTTAAAAATTTATTACATGTATACTTTTTCCTAAGAGTGGATGGAGAAAGATAAGGGTAAAATGGTCATATTATAAATTCAGCTAATCAAAATGAGTAAATATAAAATTTCAAGTACTTTGAATGTGTAAATTTTATGTTAATTTTTTTGGTTGGGTGAATATGATATTAGACAAGTTTCTTGGGGTATATATGAGATTTGCCCCTTTTTCCGGTTGTCGTAAAAATTCCAAACGGTATTATATGTGACTCAATTGTGTTTCTTTATTAGAGAATATAGATACAGATGAGCATTAACGAACTTGTAAATGTCACGAGCATGCTTTAATGAGCGGTTATTAATGAAGTTATCCTTGCACCATTTCCTCAAATTCTTTTCAGCCTTCTCGTTACCATTCTCTGTCTTGTTCTTCTCCAAAAACTCAATAGAAGCACCATACACGTTAACTAACGTCAAATGGTCTCCCGCTGGGCTTGAGAAAGATTTGATAACAGTCCGTGACTGCCATAAAATATAAGTCAAGATCTTCGACTTGGTACAAATCCAACATAAGTGAAAATGGGAAGGCGGTGCATACCTCTTCTAACTTGTCACGAGGAACATAAAAGATGGATTCCACTGATAGCATCGAGACAACAATCAACATTTCTTCCAAACAATCAAACTGGCTGGCTAAGATTAATGCCTTTGAATCATTTGGTTCCAATGGAAGACGCGCCATTTGATGTCCAATTGGATCTGACAATTTCTTTTCGTCTGTCAATGCTCCTAACAAGTACAATAATTCCAGTGATCTGATCACCGCCATCCTGTATTCGTAAAAATAATTAGAGGCCTCACGCTCAGGATTTCTTAACTGTTATTCCTATTGAAGGTTTGGGTCAACGTATGTCAGCGGTGGAGTACCGGTCAATCCTTAAGTACCGTTTGATGATCCCCATGTTCCCGAATGATGAAACTTGCCCAGTCTGCCGTAAAGCATGCCTGGATAAATTCGGGGAGCATGCGTTACACTGTAGAGAGTTGCCGGGGTTTAAGTATCGCCATGACTTTGTGCGAGATGCGTTAATGGATATTCTCAGACGAGCAGGGATCTCGGCGAAGAAAGAGGCACCAGTTAGTTTTCTTACAGACCCGTCGGAGGGGAGATCCACCCTACGCCCAGCTGACGTGCTAGTTTTTGGTTGGGAGGGCGGGAAACATGCTTGTGTCGATCTCACAGGTGTATCCCCACTAGCAGGGTTCCGGGAAAATGGGTTTGTGACGGGGCAAGCGGTACTGAAAGCAGAGTCAAAGAAGGTGGACAAGCACGCGAAAGCTTGTGAGGATAATCAGCATGCCTTTGTCCCCCTGGCGTTTGACACGTTCGGCTCCTTGGCGCCGGAGGCAGTTCGGTTCTTGTCTAGAGTTCAGCGTGTGGTCCATAGCAACTTTTCGACCCCTCAGGGGCGGGGCTTTGTTTTTAGTAGATTAGGGTTTTCTATTCAGAAAGGGATGACAGCGCAGTTTGTTGCTCGTCTACCTGCTATCCTTATGTAATTTGCCCTGATGATTGGAATGAAATAAAAATATTATTTACAAAAAAAAAAAAAAAAAATTAGTGTTTTTCCCTCGTCCACAAAGTATGCATTTCCCTCGTCCACAAAGTATGCATTTGGTCTTGAAGAAAAGGAACTAAAACTTTACCTGTCAGGTTTCTCCATGAAGTCAAACCTGATTATATCATCAACACCGAGAGCACTGAGTTGTAAAATAACATTTGAAAGATTGCATTGTTTGATCTCTGGCACTGTGGAATCATGAAGTCCCTCAAATCTGCTTTCGGGATAAAGACGATAGCATTTCCCAGGTCCTTCACGCCCTGCACGTCCACTGCAACATTACACAAAATATTAAAACTCAATCACATTCCAGTCATTTACACACACACACATAATTTAACGAGCCTTGCTTACCTTCTTTGAAGAGCTTGAGCTTTTGAAGTTTTAACAACAATCAAAGATTCAATCCCACTGTCAGGAGAGTAACTGCGCACTTTCACCAATCCAGGATCAATAACATACTTCACTCCTGGTATTGTTACTGATGTTTCAGCAATGTTTGTTGCCAGTATAACCTACCAATAACAACACACAAAGATCAACTTCATGATCAGATGACAAAGTACGTATATGTTTGATCACACAAAACACCGCATGTGTTTACCTTTCTGAATCCAGCTGGAGAAGGTGTGAAAACTTTCATTTGCTTCTCTGATGGAAGAGAAGAGAACAATGGATAAATTAAGAGTTTCTGATTGGCTTCAGGTAATTTCTTGAGATTTTCACGCACAAGACCCTCAATGGACTCTATCTCTTCTTGACCGGATAAAAATAGAAGTATATCACCAGGCCCTTCCTCCATATGTATCTTAAAAGACGGAAAAATGGTCAAGAGTCTAAAGTTTAGACAGGCATTTTATTTTAATAGAGCTCAATACGGAAAAAGAAAAGAAAAAAAAGAAAGAAGTCGAGCAATAACCTGAAATATGGTAACTAAAGCTGCATCCAAACAGTCCGTCTCAGGTTGCCCGGTGTAAAGGATATCCACAGGAAATTGCCGCCCAGTTACATGAACAGCTTTTGCACCACCAAAATACTCAGAGAAACCACGTGCATCCAAACTAGCAGACATGATAATTAACTTCAACAGATTTAACTTTCGAACCTCATTAGAACTTTGAGATCTCTTCTTTTGTACATCTTTAAGCAAACCTAGCAACACATCAGTTTGAACTTTCCTTTCATGAGCTTCATCAACGACTATAACCGAGTACCTTGAAAGCTTAGGGTCCAAAAGTGCCTCCCTGTGAACATATGAAGCGTAAATTATTTGAATACTATGCAAATAACAATAATATGTTATATGGTGTTAACTTTTAACAGGGCCGGTGATTAGTATGGGCAAGTAGGGCAATGGACCCAGGCCCAAAGTTCTTTAGGGCCCAGACTTTTTAAAAAATATACTATACTATATGTTTTTGCTATTGGGCCTTTAATTGGTAACCTAATTATTTTAATCAGACTTCATATTTGTGAATTGTGATTGACGTACTGAATACGTTAGAGACTTAGAGCGGGAATCGGAATAGATTATACATACGAAGCGACGATTGAGGAACAGGCAGCGCACACGGCACACACAAAGCAATCAGAAATCAAAGATTCAAATCCGGTCGGTTCAGTGATTCGGAATCGCGTTACAGGTTAGTTCCTTGTTCAGCAGCGACGATTTTGTTTATTGTCAAAAACGCAAGTGATTTATTGTCTATTTGTGTCTATTGTTAGCGACGATTTTTGTTTATTGTCAAAAACAGCCCACGGAATCAGTGATTTATTGTCTATTTGTGTCAAAAACAGGCCCACGAAATCAATGATTTATTGTCTAGTTTATGGTTGTAAATTGTTCAAGTGTGATTAGAAGTAATCGCTTTGTGCTCAAGTGTGATTCGGGTTGTAAATCAGTGATTTATTGTCTAGTTTATGGTTGTAAATCAGTGATTTATTGTCTAGTGTATTGTTGAAAATTGAAACTTTGAAGTTTGACCTTTCATATTTTTTTTTCTTTTCAGAAATATGCCTCCTAAATACAAACATTTTTCCGGTTGTCAAAAACGTAAAAGAAGGAAAATCGAGGAAGAAAAAAGAAGGTCTCAAGAAGGGGCAATACGCAAGTTCTTTCAAAAAGAACCACAAGAAAGACTCAATGGCTTAGCAATGATATCTATTGAAAACGACATATTAGAGACTATGGATTACGAAGACTTGATCGAAAGTTTTGCTTCCAGAAACGCTAGGAGAGCCGCACGATTCGCTTAAGTAGGTAAATTTAGATCATTTTGGTATAATACTTTTATTTTGATGATTGTTTTAACAATTAGTGTCATATAATAGTTTTTTTAGTATATGATTATTGTGTTTAAATTATATGGGCCCGATTTATTTTTAGTGGCTCCAGTCCCAAAACGTTTCGAGATTTCTCGGAGACGGCACTGACTTTTTAATAACTTATATGTTAACCTCAATAGCAGACCGTCGGTCATGTACTTAATCTTGGTTGAAGTGGAAGTCATATCCTCAAACCTAATGGAGTAGCCAACTTTCTGGCCCAATTCGACATTACATTCTTCAGCTACACGTTTTGCAACAGTTACTGCAGCAACATGTCTTGGTTGAGTGATTCCAATTATTCCTCCATTCTGACAAAATCCTCCGTTATATAAATATTGGGGCAATTCTATCACAACAATATCCACAAAATGGAAATGTTAGCGTATGACCAAAATCATATTCTTGGTTTTAAATGGCATGAAGGGTTTAAAGTCTTGGAAACCGATGAACATAGCATTACAAGTCTGCATACCGTGGAACACATAAACATATGTACTTACGTGTTGTCTTCCCACTTCCGGTTTCACCGACAATTATCAAAGTATCATTTTTCCGAACCTCTTCTACAAGCCTTTTCTCAACTAAGCAAATTAATTAACAAATGATCAATAAGCAAAAGCATTCACGTCTACAGCATACAGTCGTAACCACACCAATAAAAGTTGAGCAATATATATATATATATATATATATATATATATACATGCATCAAGAGTACCCTTCTTAAAAGACAAACCCTTCTTCTTCCTCCTTCCTGTACGAAATAATATAACAAACCAAACCCTCATCTTGAAATATGCTTACAATTCCACAACAATCTCTACAAAAAACATAACCAAGCTCCACAATCCACCTTCGAACAAAACTACAGAAACATAAGCAGCCTCCTTCTCTCCGCAACCAGATCAAGGACACCCCGTAACGGCATACAACTTCACGCTCACATAATCAAACTAGGGCTCCAAACAATCCCACTCATTTCCCACTATTTAATCAACTTCTACTCCAAAACCCAGCTTCCGATCGACTCACAACAAGTTTTCCAACAAACCCACATCAAATCATCAACCACTTGGAGTTCTGTTATCTCATCTTTCGCCCAGAACGAACTCCCGGTTCTTGCGTTACAGTATTTTAAAGAAATGATTGCTTTTGGTGTTCGTCCTGATGATCATATATTTCCCAGTGCTACTAAAGCGGCTGCGATTCTTTCAAGTTATGATGTGGGACGGTGTGTGCATTCTTTCAAGTTATGATGGTGATGTGTTTGTTGCGAGTTCTTTGGTGGATATGTATGCGAAATGTGGGAGGATTGGAGATGCACGTAAGGTGTTTGATGAAATGCCTGTGAGGAATGTGGTGTCTTGGAGTGGGATGATTTATGGGTATGCTCAGTTGGGGGAGAATGAAGAGGCTTTGTGGTTGTTTAAACAAGCTTTGTTTGATAGATTCGAGGTTAATGATTTTACATTTACGAGTGTTATTAGAGTTTGCGGTAACACAACGCTTCTCGGGTTGGGAAAACTGTTACACGGATTGTGTTTAAAACTGAGCTTTGGTTCGTCTAGCTTTGTCGGGAGTTCTTTGATTTCCATGTATTCCAAGTGTGGAGTTATCGAGTTGGCTTATAATGTTTTCGATGAGATACCCGTTAGGAATTTATGCATGTGGAATGCGATGCTAATGACGTGTGCTCAACATTCGCATACTAATAACGTATTTGATTTATTTAATCAAATGGAATCCAGTAACATGAAACCGAATTTCATAACATTTTTAGGCATTCTTTATTCATGTAGTCATTCAGGGTTAGTAGAAAAGGGTAAGCATTATTTCAACCCAATGAAACAATACGGGATCGAACCGAGTGATCAACATTACGCGTCTATGGTGGATATACTCAGACGCGCTAACAAAGTACAAGAAGCGCTCGCGATAATAGAAGAAATGCCAATGCAGCCTACAGAATGCGTATGGGGCGCGTTGTTGACCGGATGTAGACTTCACGGACGTACCGAACTAGCAGCGTATGCCGCTGACAAAGTTTTTGAATTAGGCTCGGTGGGGTCGGTGTCACACCCCGACTTTCCACGTGTCACCGGTGGGCCCGGTGGGGAGTATCGTGACGTAGTTGATATCATCATAGTCAAACAACACAATATATAAATGCACAGCGGAAGCTAAAGGTAAATATATTACAATCCGAATATAAAGTAATATCAAAGTATTACAACGGAAAGTAAAGGATCCACAGGCGGATCTTAAAATATAAACATTGTTCAACAGACTTTAGACGCCTAAAACTTGCAAGATTCCTTATTAACGTCCTGGGCAGCTTCCAGCCTATTACGTACTTGTACCTGTCACTTAGACTTTTGGAAAATACGTCAGTTTTCACTGGTAAATACACTCAACCGACTCATTTGAAAATGTTTATGAAAATTTGTTTAGGTGCACAAGGCACGAAAATATTTCGACACTTTGATTAAAATGCACAAGTTATACTTGGGACAAACTATATTTCATGTTATCAGTTTTACATAACTTGCTCTACATACGGGGCCCGGATCTATGCCGGTTCATGATTAACCGACACACCACTATTCCCCTATTGGGAATCCCTTATTGGGTAAAATAAATTAATAAACATATGGCATCTGTCAGGTGTATGCCTACACCCCGTGCTTAGGTCGTGGCCATTGCATTTAATGAGTCAAGGATATCCAGGACACGGTCACATTAATCCCCAATGTTTCAGTCAAGCAATACGAATTAAAACAGGTTATTTGGATTTCCTGACTTATTGGTCTTTGAATCCCATACCTGACCATGCGGTATTTATATTACCGTATCCCAAGCCCGTAATAGGGAAAATAAGTTAAGAGTATTTACCTGAGCTAGCTCCTGTCTTAAATAGCAAGAATTATAATAACTCAGCTGTATTCACTTAAGTAAGCGTAGGTACAATTTACCGGAAGGCTCTAGTCTGGAATGATGGTATAAATAACCAATCAGAATGCTAACGGGTCTTTAATTAAGCCTAAGCTTAGACCGGTTAGTCTTAAGGAAATATACGGTTCAAACGCATGATTAAGCGAAGACCGGAATAGAATGTGTTTTAGACCCGACAAGTTCAGAGACTTGTTTAATATGGGTATTTCATACACATTCTGGATTTTGAGATAAAACCGATAAGGTTTGACCCGTTTCGGCTAATTTATGTAAACTAGTTACATAAGCTGAACCGTACGCGCAAGAGGCGTAACGGGTAATCATAAGGGTCCTAACCAGGTTTCCTAAGTTAATATGCCTCAAATATGTTGTGATATCAGTAGGATACCTTCCATTATGCCCAAAACGAATTTAAACACAAACTATGCCCGGTAGGGGTAATTTGGTCATTTATAAGGTTGTAAAAGAGTTTAAGTATTAATCTGAGTTACAGGTCTGATGTAATCAGCAATAATACTCATTTTAATAAGTTATAACAGTAGGGTAAAGTATATATGTGAAATTTCTCAATTATAACCAAACTATGCACCGTAGGGGCATTTTGGTAATTTCACATAAGTCGTAAAGCTCAAAACTGAAGTCTGAGTTAAACAACTTTTGCCTACTGTTAAAATATTATAATTTACCTCAAATATCAGTAGGTATCAACCTTTGTATGTTTAGAATAGTTCTAGTACATACTATGCGTTAAAAACGCTTAATTAGGCGATTAGAAGCCGTTTCCGGGTTCTATATAGAAATCTAATATTTTTATTATTCCAGCAGGCTTAAAATAATTTATTTATCATATGAAATCAGTAGCAAAAGGTTTGGAGTCAATTAGATATGTAAAGCTCATTTTATAGCCCGTAAGGGCAAAACCGACAATTACCGGATTAAGCCTACGACTATAAGTTATGCTCAGCCTAAAATTAATTAAAAATCTTCAAAAATCCCAAAATAATATATTACATCAGTGGGTAAAGAGTTTGATATCAAAAGGTGAGTTTAAATAGGCTATACGCTAATTACGCCGTTTAATTAACTTAAAGCTTTCAATTTACGCTAATGAGCATAACTCTTATTCTACACCTCAAAATGATGTCAAACTTTGGGTACAAGTTTATATATCAGTAACTAAGGTTTCTACACTTTTACATTTTCAAAAAAAACACGTTTTAAGGTGAAAAGGGCATAATGGTCAACATATGAGCATTTAACGGAATCATGCGTATTAATCGGTTAACTAATGAACCATGGTGTATAATCACAGAGGGTTATACTAGCATGTAACCTGGTCCAAATGAAGCTCTTAGGTATTTCTAAATCATACCAAAACGGGTCAGAACTGAAGTCAAAGCAAAAGTCAAAGCTTTGCGACTTTCGGTTCCGAACCGGGTCTAAACAGTAAATTGTCGGGTTGAACATGTTTAGACATGTTCTTACACTAGTTACCAAGTTATATTAATGATCAAACAGGTTGTATGTGTTCTATATTGCTAATCATGCATAATTTATAAATTAAGCATCCTGTTGACTTTTTATTAGCAAGTTTGACCCGACATTTGACCTAGTTAGAGTGGGAATCAGAGGGTGCCCTTTTAAGGGTTTATTACCCACATAATTACCAACTTATAACTACTTTTAATTCGACTAATCACTGGACCATTAGTGATTAATCTTAAAGTCAACCGTTAATTACTACGGTTTGACTTTTAAGCTAAAACTAAGCTAAAACTTAACTAAGAAATGTTAAGCAAACTTACAAGAGTCCTATGCACGATTAGGAAGGACTTGGGAAGACACTAAAGTTCCAGAGAAGCTCCAAAATGCAGAAATGAGGTGTGGTTGCAATGTTGCAACATAAGGCCTTTATATAGTGCTCAAATCACCTTAGATTGTTGACAACTCAAGCTATCATGGACCATGAATCATCAACACATGTCCCTAAGGGCCTAGGGATGTTTAGGGGTCGCCCATGGATGATAAAATATCATCTTAAGTCGGTTCCAAGGCTGAACAGCCAAAATAAACGATTTTCTGCATCTGGGGGCCTGACGCGGCCCGCGTAAGGATTGCCAAGACCTTACGCGGCCCGCCTGGAGTCTATCTTCAGGTTTTAAAACTTTTTCAGTTTGCATCCTTGGCTCTTGGCTCTTCGAAAGGTCAACCAAACTTTGTTTCTTGCATTATAAGCCCTCTAATTTGACATATAATGGCTTCAAGATACACACCCACTTTGTTAAGACCTCGGTTAACTTTATTGTTACCCGAAAAGTCATAGCTTTCAATGTTGACGCTTTAACCCCTTGTATACGAATTTGATCATAACTTTCTCATACGATAACGAAACTTTATGAAATTTATATCGTGCATTCTAGTGAGCATAATAACCGATACAAAGCTTCGGGTTTGTTAAAAGGTCACTCAGAGGTATAACTTAAACATGTTGACACATTTAACCCCTGTAGTTTGAAATCTCTCACTTTCTTTCATATTTAGCTTCGTATGATCCATGATTTATTCGTTTGAAGGTATGAGCATCATGTAGGGTTAATGTACAATATATTTATTCACTGTTGACATTTAGAACTCGTATATTCACATACTTTCCATGATTGTCAACTTTAGTCCTTTCAGAACATTCTTTCACACGTTCAAACTTATGACACGTGTCAATACATTATAGGACGTGAATTTTCGAGGTGTTACAGTCGGGTATGTACGTTTTGTTATCAAACGCGTATGCTGCAGCCGGAAGATACGAAGATGCAGCTAGAGCTCGGAAGATGTTGAGGGACACAGGGGTAAAAAAGGAAACGGGTTTAAGTTGGGTCGAGGAGGGTAATATCGTCCATACTTTTTGTTCGAGTGATAGACGTCATTTTAGATCGAACGAGATTTATAACAAGTTGGAGGAGTTAGAAGATGAAATGGAGAAAATTGGTTATGTTGCAGATACGAGTCACGTATTGAAAGAAGTGGGCGATGAAGAGAAAAATATGGCGATTAGATATCATAGTGAAAGATTAGCGATCGCGTTTGCTTTGACTACTTTTAAGGACGATAGGCCAATTAGAATTATGAAGAATTTGCGTATTTGTGGTGATTGTCACACTGCGATAAAGTTTATGTCGAAATGTTGTGGAAGAGTGATCATAGTGAGGGATAATAACCGATGAAATCATGATCAAAATTTTGCTCTAATATGATTTATGATTGTTCAAATAAAAACTATTTAGTATTGAGTAGACAAGTACCAACATGTAGACAAAATGGCATCAACTGTTTTGTTGGATATTTTCAGTCATTCGGGTACAATTTCATGGACCGCTTATGTTAGATTTCAATCCAAATTGTATAGGACCATCACTGGACCGAGCCCGAAAAGAGTTTAGTTAATAGCCGGGACTCTTTATTTTTGGAGTTGAGACTATTGGCGGCCGGCCAAATAAGTATAAAATATTTCTTATTTTTGAATTATAAGAACTCTTGCATTGCTTGTGTTACCCTTTTATCTATGTTTTCCTTATGTTGATTTGAATCTTCTATACTTATTTTCTAGCTTGAAATCTGTTTTGTTTTATTTGTAACTTGCACGTTATGATTGTTATAACTACTTATATTTGTATAATGTTTCTTAAGAAATGGCTATTGCATTTTTCAAGTTACTAGTATTTAGTCTAATGTTGGGTATATTTATTGTATGTAAAATCAAGTTTTGAATTGCAGGCATGTTAATCTACTCACATAATCTAATTTGCAGCAAGATTTTCAGCCATGCATTGAATTGCATCCATGTTTTGATATGCAGCCATGTTTATCACAGTACGTTACCTTGACCCATTAGTCCGTTAGGGCCTGTTTGGTTGGCAGGAATTCATAGAATTTCAAGGGAATTAGAATTTGAATTCCATTCATTTGTGTGTTTGGTTGGACAAATTAGTTGAAGGGAATTGGATTTCAATTCCAACAAAATCCCTTATATAATGGAATTCAGATTCCTTCTAAATTTCAAAGGAAAGTTTAAAAAACCATGGGAATGTTTCCAAAGTTACGGAAATAACCCCTTGCCTCTTTCATTTTTGTCTAAAAAACCAAAAAATAATAAAAAAATCAAAAAATAATAAAAAATAATAAAAAATAATAAAAAATCCAAAAAATTCTAAAAAATCAAAAAAATAAGAAAAAATTCAAAAAATTATAAAATATAAAAAAATAATAAAAAATCCAAAATATTCTAAAAAATCCAAATAATTCTAAAAAATAAAAAAATTAATAAAAAATAAAAAAATAATAAAAAATCTAAAAAAAATCTAAAAAATCCAAAAAATTCTGAAAAATCAAAAAATTCTAAAAATAAAAAAAAATAAAAAAATCCAAAAAAATCTAAAAAATAATAAAAAATCTAAAAAAACCCAAAAAAATTACAAAATAAAAAAAAATTCTAAAAAATAAAAAAAACATAAAAAATCCAAAATATTCTAAAAAATCAAAAAAATTCTAAAAAATCCAAAAAATAAAAAAAATTCAAAAAATTCTAAAAAATCAAATTAATAATAAAAAATCCAAAAAATTATAAAAAACAAAAAAAAATTCTAAAAAATCCAAAAAATAAAAAAAATCCAAAAATTTATAAAAAATCAAAAAAATTATAAAAAATCAAAAAATTATAAAAAATCCATAAAAATCTAAAAAATCCATTAAATTTTAAAAAATCAACAAAATAATAAAAAAATAATAAAAAAACCAAAAAAACAAAAAATAAAAAATTCTAAAAAACCCAAAAAATAAAAAATCCAAAAAATTCTAAAAAATCAAAAAAATTATAAAAAAACAAAAAAATTCTAAAAAATCAATAAAATTAAAAAAATTTCAAAAAATTCAAAAAACAAAAAAATTCTAAAAAATCCAAAAAATTCTTAAAAATCAAAAAAATAATAAAAAGTACAAAAAATTCTAAAAAAACAAAAAAATTCTAAAAAATCCAAAAATAAAAAAAAATCCAAAAAAATCAAAAAATTTATAAAAAATCAAAAAATTAATAAAAAATTCTAAAAAAACCCAAAAAAACTCTAAAAAACCAAAAAAATCTAAAAAATAAAAAGAAAAATAAAATAAAAAATAAAAATCCAAAAAAAATTCTAAAAAACAAAAAAAAATCAAAAAATATTTTTTGGATTTTTTTTATTATTTGAGTTAATTACATAGTTAGTTCCTGTGGTTTGCACAAAATAACAAGTTTAGGTACTAATAGTTTCTGATAACATTCTAGGGTATTAACTTTTCATTTTGTAACGTTTGAGGTATTAAGCTTATTTGTAGGCTTAAAATCACATTTTGTTAGTACCTAAGTATGTTATTTTGTGCAAACCACAGGGACTACCTATGTTATTACCTTAGAAGTTAATACCTCCAAACGTTACAAAATGAAAAGTTAATACCCTAGAAGGTGATTTTAAACTATCTAGTACCTAAGTTTGTTATTTTGTGCAAACCACAGGGACTAACTATGTAATTAACTCTTATTATTTTTTAGATTTTTTTTGAACTTTAGTATTTTTTTGGATTTTTTATTATTTTTTTGATTTTTTAGAATTTTTTTTATTTTTAGAATTTTTTGAACTTTATTCTTTTTTAGATTTTTTGGGATTTTTTTTTAATTTTTAGAATTTTTTTTGAATTTTTTAGATTTTTTGGATTTTTTATTTTTTTTAGATTTTTTTTTTTTATTTTTTAGAATTTTTTTTTGATTTTTAGAATTTTTTTGAACTTTTTATTATTTTTTAGGATTTTTTGGATTTTTTATTATTTTTTAGATTTTTTATTATTTTTTAGATTTTTTTTTATTTTTTAGAAATATTTTTGATTTTTTATAATTTTTTGAAGTTTTTATTATTTTTTGGATTTTTTTTATTTTTTGGATTTTTTATTATTTTTTAGAATTTTTTTGATTTTTTAGAATTTTTTGATTTTTTATAATTTTTTGAACTTTTTATTATTTTTTAGATTTTTTTTATTTTTTAATTTTTTTGATACTTTTGAATTTTTTGGATTTTTTTAGAATTTTTTTGAATTTTTTTATTTTTATAATTTTTATAATTTTTTGGATTTTAAAATTTTTTTTGAATTTTTATCTATGATAGTTGTTTTTAAAACTTTTGCCAATTGTTTATAACTAGAGGTAATTTTGTCTTTTTATGTATTTTTAAATTCTAATTACATTATTACATTTATCAATCAAACACATCTATGGATTTCAAAGGAATCCATCAAATTCCATTTCAAATTCCAATTCCCATAGGGATTCCAATTCCAATTCCTACACATTCCGCGAACCAAACGCCCCTTACAAGTTTTACAAGGTATGAAGGGGTGATATGCTTTGCATTATTAGATTACGAGGTTAGTTCTTCACTTGCCTTGTAATCATGGGTCAATTTGGGTCATTTCTATATTTGATGGGTCAAATACGTTAAAATAAAATAATCTTAAAATCAATTAACCCACCTTGATTAACCCGAAAATAATAATTAGATAGTCATTAATAATTAATTATAAAAGAGAAAGACAATAAAACAAAACAGTAAGTATTTAGGCTTGTAAGTAGGGTTGTTCAAATTGTTCGGCGCTCGTTCGATGCTCGCTCGGAATTTGCTCGTTCGATTCAGATCAGTTCGGTTTGTAAACGAACCGAGCACGAGCAAAGGTCCGCTCAGTTCGGTTCGGCTCGGTTGGCTCGATTTAATTTTTAATATATATAGGGAGAGGATCATGAGAAAACTAGATATAGATGAGAAAACTAGAAAACTAACTAAAAACCATTAAAAATGAGGGGGGGGGGGGGGGGACTTTTAATGAAGGAGGGGTAAAATTGGAAAAAAATATATATAACTTTTCAAACATTTCCCATTTCTCCATACGTTATCATTTTAAAACAAAAATGGCACCATAAGATCACAAATTTTTGTATCTTTCATTCAAGTATATTCGAGCATATTTTTTGTGACATAAAAAAAGATTTATGGTGTCGTCTTGTTTTCAATACTATTATTATAGTAATGCACATGTGCAATATAACATGTACTACAATTGCATTAAATGCTTAAAATTAGTTTTTTAAGTCTAGTTTAGCTTTTAGGGTTAGTTTTTTTTGGAGGTTTAGAATTAGGATTAGGTTTTTTGGGTATGGGGGGGGGGGGGGGAGGGAGGT